>JAPVLO010000080.1:5096923-5734038 GCA_027257055.1 Cephalopachus bancanus
AAGCATTTTATGTTATTTTACTTTGTAAATCCTCAAAGCAACCTATTAACTGTCCCCATTCTACGCACGCAAAAACTGAAACAAGGACAGGAAATTAAGTTTCCCTAGGTTACAGTATGCAAGATGTATACTGTATGTATAATGTATGCAAGAACCAAGATGGTCTATTGTCAAAGCCCTTAGTCTTTTAGTGTGGATAAGTTTATCAGATCCATTAGTGGGAACAGAGGAGGAGAGCTGGGAAGGTTGGGAGAGATGAATTTGCATGATCAGAAGCTTTTCTTCAAAACTCACAACTCAGCCTAGGACCAGCAGTGGGGTGGTCTCTTGTTGCAGATCAGGTAATGGCACCAACTTCTCCTAAAAACCAATAAATCAGTGTGTCTTTGAGGGTCATTGAAGGCAAACCTACTTTCATAATAATATGTATTATTTGCCATTTTCACTTTGTTGACATTTGCAATGCTGACACAAAAGCAAATGGTGGGTGAAATGGCTGCCAACTCAGCATGAATTAAGGAAATGGCATCCAATGTTGAATTCTTCTCTGCCACACACTTGCAGTAAAAATATGCCAGTTTCACTTAGGAGTGACCTTGGTGAAGCAGTAAAAATTATTAATTGTATTAAATCTCAACCTTGGTTGCTTTTAATTTCTCTGTAATAAAATAGGGAGTATGCATAAAGCCCTTCTGCTGAATACCAAAGTATGATAATTACCTCAAGGAAAAGAACTCGTGGGATTATTTGAGTTACAAGTTGAACTAGCCACATTTCTTGTAGAATACCAGTTTTTATAGACAAACCTGGGTTTTTGGTAAGTATGCTATCTAAAAGGAGCCTATACATTCCAAGGAAAACAGCTGACAAGATTTGGTAGTGATAGTAAAATCTGAACTTCTAAGCAAAAGTTAGAATATTGGAAAATGTATTGACCATCATGAGAATTAAAGCTTTCTAAAACTTGAAAACTTTCCTTATGTGATTAGTGATATTATTAATAAATATGGCTTTTTAATATTGTGTAATAAAACATGTGAACAATTAAAATGTCTGTATAACTCAGTGAAGTAATGTTTTTTAAGTGATCAGTGTACTATGTTACAAAATCTTGCATGGGTAAAAGATCCATTGAAAGTGCTAGATACCAGCTTGGGCAACATAGCAAGATCTTGTCTCTACAAAAAAATCAAAAAATTAGCTTGGTGTAATAGGTGTGCGCCTTTAGTCCCAGTGACTTGGGAGATGAAGGAGAAGGATTGAAAGTACAGGAGGTTGAGGCTGTGGTGAGCTGTGATTGTGCCACTGTACTCCAGCCTGGGCAACAGAATGAGACTCTGACTCAGGAAAGAAATGAAAAGAAAAAGGAAAGGAAAGGAAAAGAAAGTGCTAAATAGATGAGTGCATTTTGATGTAAAAAGTATTACAAGTTAATTGGTATAATTTCAGATTTTACATCGCAACTAACTTTTAAGAAACTAACCTCAGTTTAGTGTGAATAATCTACTAAAATCCAAAATTATCTGAAAATGTTTATTAAAATATTTTTCCTTTTTCCAACTACATAGTAGCATGAGACTAAATTTTCTTCATGTACTTAAATCAGAACGACATATTACAACATATCACAGAAGCAGATGTAGGAATCCAACTATCTTCTATTGAGCCAGAAACTAAAAAAAATTTGTAAAAGTAAAACAGTTTTTTTCCCCCAGTTTTGGGAGAAAATATAGCTTTTATATTTATATAGTTATATATTCTTACGCTAACACAGAACAAGTTCATTACTATTTTAAAAAATAAATTAATAAGCAATTTAAAAATCTATTTTAGTTCTGAACACACTAAATAATCAATAGATGTGACCTATGTAAAGTCTTTTTGAAGTTGTCAATTTTTTTTATAAGTATAAAGAGGTCTGGAGACAAAAAGTTTGTGAGCCACTGGGTATCACTTAGGATATAGACTAGGCTTCTGACAATACAATGTCCAACTGAGAGAGGTTTATGGGTAGAATAAGTTACTCTCTGTGAGGAATTTTTACCAACTGTGAGCATTAGAGGGAACAGTCCTCCACAAAAGACTGACCTCACTTTTGACATCAAGTTTAGAGGTCCCCCTAAACCACCCCTCAGTTTTGATAGTTCACTAGAAGTACTGAAAGCACTTACTGAAAACAGTTACAACTTATCACAGAGAAATAATACAGATTAAAATCAAAGCCAGAGTTTAGGAGGAGTCCAAATGTGCAGTTTACAGTTTTTCTATCTCCATGGAGTCATGAACACTGTTAACTCCTTAACTCCTTCTGGCCACGATGTGTGACACCTATGGAGAATTAGAGGTAGTGCTCTCCACGCCTCATAGACTGACATTGCTGACCGTGAGTCTCCAGCCCTTTGAGGGGTTCAGGTTGAAACGTCTAGTATCCAGCCCATTCAAAAGAAAAACTGAAATGACTACTCCCACCAAATGTGCACACAAATCTCCTGGGGACTTTGCTAAAATGCAGATTCTGATTAAGTAGCTTGAGAATGATACGTCCTGAGTATCTGCATTTCTCAGATGCTGTCATGTAATTCTGATGCTGGATTGCACTTTGAGTAGCAGGGAGTCAGGAAACAGTGTTTGCCACAGTGAATTTGGTACAGATACAAGTAGTGTGTCTCTCATAGGAAAAAATTTCCCCTCTGCTCAATGATTATAGGAATGAAGCATACCATGTAATTATAGATGATAGAATTTCAGATCAGACACTATTCATACCAATTGTTACAGATGGAATTTATTTAAAGGTTATTACAAAAAGACTTTACTTCATTTAATTTTCATGCCAACTTTATGAAGTAGATATTCTTTTCATTCCTACATGACAAAACAAAAACTGGAAAAGGTTAAGTAAATATTCCTTGTTCAACAGTATTTGCTGGCAAAGCTTGAAACCACATCTATTGGTTTCCAGATCCTAAATACTAAGACACTGGACTATTGGTAAATGCTCTCATCACATAGATGAAAAAATTGACTTATCTGAGATTTCATAGCTAGTGACAGAGCAGTCAGTCCCCAAATCCTGTGTGCTCCCTGTACTCACTGAGGTGTCTACAAGACAGGTGTCTCCCCTCCCGTGCGCCTTTTCTCAATTTATCAGCCCAGGTCCTACTATTATACACAATAGGGTTCTAGTGAGTTTTTCTTCTCCTTGAAATAATACATCTCTTTTCCAAATGGAGTGTCCTGTTATTTTCTAAATATAATATGACTTCTTTCTAAACCATCCCGACATCTTGCTGATCCTGGTAGAAATATGACTTGTTATTTTATTTTATTTTTTTGTTTTATTTTCGTTGAGTCAGAGTCTCACCCTGTCGCCCAGGCTGGACATTCATGGTCACTGCAGCCTCGACCTGCTGGAATCAGGCGATCCTTCTGCTTCAGCCTTCCAAGTAGACAGAACTAAAGGCGTGCACCACCATGCCCGGCTAATTTTTTTATTTGTCATAGAGATAAGGTCTTGGCATGTTGCTCAGGCTGATCTTAAACTGGGCTCAGACAATCCTCTTGTCTCTGCCTCCTGAAGTGCTGGGATTACAGGTGTGAGCTACCGCATGCAGAAAATATGACTTCTTAAAGAAAATTGTATTAGAAGATATTGAACATGAATAAATACATGTGGAATGAGCTTTGGACTTTTCCATTGATTTGTCTGCATTTGTTCCCTTTTGTTTGTTTATTCTTTTTTGTTGTTGTTGCAAAAATGACACAGTTTAAATAAACTGGGACCCATACATGAAAATCAACCACTAACATGGCTAGGTGAACAAAAGAGTAAAAGAACATTTCTTTTAAAAATGTACATATTAATTAAGAATGTCTTTATCATTATTTACTGATATTTCACCAGATAACACTTTGTCAAACCAAGAGTCGCTTAGCTCTTCACCTCCTGCTACTCCAGACAACCCCAAAAATGATGTTTGTTTATTCAGGAAACAAATATATATTGAGCAGCCCCTATGTGCTAAACATTATTCTGGTTGTAGACAATATGGATGCAGATTCAAAATATTTTTTTTGTCAGTAGGATACAAAATATTTCTATGGAAAATTTGCTACGATTCCTGGGATGATTCTCCAGTCATTTACACACAATCACCTCTTTCATACCTTCAGCTAAGAAATAACCTACATGTCTATATCAATTATATGTCAACAGCCTTTTCCCAGATACTGATCTTTACAAACATCAGGCAAAGTGTACAATAAAGAAGAGAACGGTAGGGATCTTTCTCAAGGACACAGCTATGTCTGAAGTCATTTATTGTAGCATTCTTCTCTAAGACGAAGATATGTCAGAAATGACTAGAAACTTGTTTATCTAACATAGAAGTGCTTAGGTAAATAAGGTACATCACCTTGATCAACTTTTATACCATAGAAGTGTTGCAGATAATAATTATAAATGTTACCAGCAATATGAAAAAAAACTATAAACATGATGCAAATATGACAAATTATTAAGATGTATTAATCTTGCATGATAGACGTTATACTGTTTCTATAGCTAAGTGTTAAATGCAGTTCAGAATAAAAAAGAGAGCGAGAGAGAGAGAGAGAGGACAAAAGAATAGTGAACGAACTGAAAGGCATGTGCTGTCTTCTAAATTCCCACTACCTTGAGAATTCATCCTACAATTCCCATCCCCACTGTGACTGTTTTCATTTCAGCCTTCCTGTTTCTTGCCTAGATTTCTGAAGCAGTCGCTTTATTCATTCACGTGTTTAACAAAAACTAGTTAGGCCTTGGAGACATAGAAATAAAAGACTTGTATCTGCTCCCAAATTGCTTGGCTTAGATTCAAGATATTACTTCTTTGTTAGTCTCCCAGCCTCTGGCCTCGGTACTACTTCTAGGAGTGATCTTTCTAAAACAGGACTGGTGACATTTAAAATCATTCAGAGGTTATCCATTGCCTCCGATGATGTCAAAGTCAGTGTAGTGTACAATACCCTTCTCATGGAATCCCTATTTGCTTTCCTAGTTGCTTCCATAGCCACTCTTCTTCATCCTAACCTAAGGTCCATCTCCGTAAAACCTCCTGCTATTCAAGAAGTGCTCAGCACCTCTGCCTTCCCACTTACTGAGTTTGCACTACTCTTTTTTCCACTTGGAAACCCTTACAACCCTTACTCACCTGGGCTACTCTAGTCATTGTCAGGCTTCAACTCAGGTTGGGTTCTCCGGGAAGCCTCCCTCCATTCCAGACTGGGTCAAGGTCCCTCCTAGAACTTCTTCTCATTAGTTAGCCTGTACTTACCAATGCCGTAGACCTTAAAACTCTGTATTGCCCCTGTCTACTAGTCAATGATCTTCTTTAGAACAAAAGCAGTGTTCTTTACTTTAGGGTGTGTAGTGACTACACACAAGGATTTTGGGATACAAACAACTTGGGTTTGTATCCCAGTCACACCGTTTAGTTTATTGTGCTATTGTGTGCAATTAAATGAGATCATTCAAGTATAGCAAGTACATGATGATCATGCAACACATTTATACTATTGTTATTTCTATTGCTTTTTCATCTCATTTCCCTCATGGTGTTAGACAAGCATTTGATGAATGAAAATATGAATGAAATAGTAACATCCAAATGTAAAGTTGATCATTTTGATCTGGACATTTCATCTGGTTCCTTTGTGCTCTAAAAAATACTGAGAAAGGACAACCCAGAAAGAAGGAGTCACTGAGCAAGGAGAGGCCACAAGAAGATGAGAAGATGGTTAAGGGAAAAAGATAAAAGATGGGGAGTCACAGGTTGGGGCAGGAAGGAAAAGAAAAAAAGAAAGAGGATAATCAGAAGGTAAAGTAGATGCGTGCAGCTTGCTAATTACAATGTTGCTGTTTCCTATTTTGCAGTAGACACCTGTAGAACTCTCTCTCATGCATCTTTTGTCTTCTTCCAGAAACTTCTTTCTCTACCCCTGACTAAGCTGACTAATTTGACATGGGTGCTTGATTCAGGCTGCTTCAGAGTTCAAAGTTGTAATACATCGACTCCAGAAACTGTGTGGATCCCTGTATTTATCCACACTGGAGAAGTATAAAACTGCAATTTGGAACAGAAAGGGAGGAGGAAAAAGGTGGTAATAATGTTCAAATAATAATTTCTCATTGTTTCTGAGGCTCAAATGTCTTCGCAAATTCCCTGTTATTTGGGCAGTCCATAAAATAACCTAGTATCCTTTCATTGATTTCTTTCTGCTTATACTAGCTTAATTTTGATTCTATCACATGCGCTTAAAAAAGTCACAGATCTATTTTGTCTATTTGGCTCCATTTCCCACTGTATGCCTCTATGCATCTCTGTTCTACTCACTCTGAACTACTCAAACCCTAGCAAAAGTATTTGCTCTTGCCTTCTTCCAAGTTGCATTTCAGTGCAGAATTATTTTTCTTCCTGCCAAAATTCTTTCATTTCTCAAGGCTCAGGTCCAATACCATCCACTCAACTGTTAGTCCCTGGTTTGCCCACCCAATCACACATCTCATAGCATATCCATGATGCATTGTGTATTTCTCTATTGTTTTTCTCACTTATCTCTGTATTACCATCATTGTATCATTCATCTCCCCCACTAGATTTTACTTTTCTGTGAAAAGGCCCATGTCGTATTCATCTCTCACACTTTTAAGTAATTCAGTCACCGGGCTTAGTTGGGCTCGATGGTTTGTGGGATGAATGATTGAGGCAAGAGAGTATCTTATAAGGGGAATGCTCTACTAAAGAATTTGTCATTGGTGTCTCCCTAAAGTTGCAGAGTGGATGTCTTTCTTTCTTGTGATACTTAATCCTGAATTGACAGTGTCTTTGTCCTTAGTATTAATGAACTATTTTTCTGATTTGTCTTTACTCTTATCCAGTTATGGCCACATTTCCTTCATTATACAAATATTTTGTCTCAGAAACAAATGTTCCTTTTATTGAAGTAGCACTTTATTTGGATTTTGTGATATTTTTCCCATCTCTTGTCTGTCTTGTTATTATCAGAATTTCCATTTGCACTACTTAAGGTGTTCTTTTTAAAAAAAAGAAAAGAAAAAGAGGTCTGATTCATCCTGTGTGTTATATTTATTTCGGCACAAATATGTGAAAACTCAATCTATGAATGCCTTTGTATTTGTGTTACATTCAATTTCTTCCTTTTTTATATTTTATGCCATCAAAGCTGAAGATGGGGAAGTTGAGTAACAATATCCATATCTTAGCTCAAAAGAGCAGTTTGCAATCAACAAAGTTATAATAATATCATCGTAACAAGGTTTCACTGAAGTTCAATCACACATCTTGGGTCAAGGGAACCAAAATTATTACAGAACGACTTGTTGGGATTTTGAGAGTGGAAGACACTTAGTTATCAGTCAGAACTGGGTTCAAATATTAGTTACCTCATTTACTAACTGCATGGGCTCATAAACCTGATCATAAATCTTCATGAATAAATTCAATTCTGAAGCAAAGTCTAAAAGATTATTTTAGGTAGTACCTGGCTGGATAAAAGACAAAATCAGTCTTGATCAGTCAGTACCAGAAAGTCTTTATTGAAGGCAAGCTCTATGCCATCCACAAACACAAAATAAAACAAACAACAAAAAGCAGCAATAGGTTTAAAACAACAACCTATACTCTTCTGTTTGCATTTGCGTCTCTGTATCAAGATTTACTCTCTCATCTCTCATTTACCCCCATGGCATACATAGTTGCTACTAATCACTTAAAATTATTCCAAGAACAAAAGCACAAGTTTAAAAACAATGTCAATCATGTATATTTAGTATAAGACAATGTTAGCATTTCAAATGAGTGGGCAGAGTTATTTTTTTAATGATACATTTTTATTAAGATAAATAATTATCAGGTATTTAGGGAAAAATAGCAAAATTTGATCTTGATCTAATGCCATATTGTAACATAAACTCCAAGGGTAGGACAAGTTAAATGTAGGAAATTAATCTACAAAAGACTATTAAAATACAGATCTACAAAAAACTATTAAAATACAAAAATCTACAAAAGACTATTAAAATATAGCATTTTTATATTTTCAAGAAGAGAAAAATCTTTATAAATATTATCTCCAAAGACAGAAACCACAAAAAAGTGATATATTTGACTACATAAAACTTTTAATTTTAATATAAAAAATTCCATTAGTGAATAAATAAAAAACATTTTAGAATTTATGTATGCAACATATTTAGATATATATTTTATTTTTAGTTGAATATTTATGATATATATCTTTAATTGCATGTATGCAATACATTTTAACAGTCTCTTTAACACTAAAAAGACTAATTATAGGCAAATAATAGGAAAGTGAAGACCAGAACAGAAAAGGCAAATAACATAAATAAACAATTTACAAAATTACACATACAAATTGTTAATAAACCTTTGAAAAAAATTTTAAAATAACTTCAAATGGGAGAATAAAATTAAAGTAAGGCAAACACAAAATATTTCACAACAATTAATTATAAAATATAATTACATGCTAGATTGCTAGAAGTTAGAAAACTATAATAATATCAAATGAGGAGAGTATAGAAATTTTCACATGCTGATAGGGGAAAGTTGTAAATTTTCCAGATTCTAATTAAGCACTAAAAGTCTTTAAAAATTGTGCGTACCTTTGACTTAGGAATTCCACTTATATGAATTAATGCTAAAAATATAGTTGAATAAGTATACATAACTCAGTGTGTTTTTCTGGCAGAATATTAGGAAGAGTCTAAATGATCAATCACAAGTTATTAGAGATATTATTTAACACCTCTGTATAATGAAATACTGTGCAATAATTTTAAAAAGTGTCATAGAAGAATATTTATGAGCATGAATACATATTGAAAATACAAGAATGTTTAGTAAAAAAGAAGCTATGAAATGTGGAATTAAAAAATAAAATGAACAGCTAGAATGACATCTGGATGTTGGTCAATAATTCTCTCAGTGGTGAGATAATGGGTAATTTATGATTAGAACTAAATATTTTATTTATTTGGTTTTTTTTTTTGTATTCCAAATCTAAGCATTAAACACTCATTCACACTCCTCTTGGAACCCACCTCAAATCCTTCCTCAGTCCCTGCTGTGGCTCCCAGTGTCCTGCAGCTAGACCCACCATAGCGTGCATTCTCTCTATAGATTCTCTTCTCTGACAGCAGGTGGTACAGAGCATTCATACCCATAAGGCAACCTTTAACCAATAGGAATAGAGTACAGAGCATTCATACTCACAAGGCAACATTTAACCAATAGGAATAGGTTCTGAGGCAAAGACTTTAATTCTCCCTTGGTCAGAGGGATAATATCAAATGCATTTTTAAGGTCCTCATCAGGTCCCAGCAACTGACTCTTTATTGTCCACAGTGGTGACCAGATCATTATCGTGCCCAGAACATCAGTGCAACAACAGACTTTTGCATTGACTTTTCTCCCTCTATTTCACTCTTCCCAGTCTCTCTTTTCTACTCCCAAATAAGTTTTCTGCATGCAAATAAATCTTATCTCAGGCTTTGTCGTTGGAGGCACCCAGGCTAAGACACACATATATCAATTTCATCATTGTAAAAGGCAATAATGAATAATACTCAAAGCATTTGATATAATTTAGTACAAATCATCAAAGACTCAGAATTCGAAAGCATGTGGATAACAAGGCCTACACCAAAGTTTTTGTTTGTTTGTTGTTTGTGTCACTGGTGCTTCTGGATCTCTGAAACTCTGCATTAGGCAAGCTTAATACGACACAATATGTTGCCCTTAACTATTTTTAAAGTATTCCTTAGATTTTGTAGAAAATAGATATACCCTGTTGCAAGAAATGGTAAGAGGATTATTGAGCAAATGACACTGGTTAGTTACCATCTCCAACCACGGAGTCCCACTGCATGGTTGATGACAAAAAGCGTTACGTTCCCTACCACCAGCAGCAGCAGCAATCCCAGCTGCATAGTTTGCAGGTGCTGAGGTCACCAAGAAAGCTTCGACTGACCCAGTCACTGGATGGAACAATGCTTTGTGCACACAGTGAAGGGACAGAACAAGATTAGCTTCAACAGCAAACATCGGTCCCCGATGATCAGCAGGGCTCACCCTGCATCAGGGAAATGTTCTGCACATCTCCGTTTTTTCCCTTCTGGGAATAGAGCAGTAGGTTCAGGCAGACGCACATGCTTAAGCAGAACAAAGAAGTGCACATCGTCTGGAACAGGCAAAAATATTCCCAAAGAGATATGCCCAGTCCAGGCTGTAAGAGTGCTTTATCTCTCTGTAAGGGAATGTTTGAGGCCCAAGGCACATTGCCATCAAGCAGGAGCCAAAGACTGCACACGTGCAACTGACTTTCCCAACAGGATTCTGTGGTTTAAGACATGACATTAAAAGGAAGTAATATCACAGCAGCCATGGAAATAAAATTGGGCTCTTGGCTGTACATTCTGTCTAGGTGAACCTTTTAGTACAGGTCAGTGGAGTTATTTTTTTTCTTTTTGCAGGATCACCTACCTTTATGGGATTAGTAAGTTCTATTCTTTTTCTAATTACCTCCCACTTCCTGGCAAGCCTTGATAACCTAATTCAATGGTGCTCAGAAGAGCCACAGAAATCTGCCATTAAAATTGATCGATGGCAGTCATTTCCCATGTCCCAGGGAAAATTAAGTTTATAGATACCATCCTTTTCATTTTAAGTATTTTTCCCACAATTTTGACCTAAACTTATGCCAACTGGTCTCAATGTCTCTGTTAGAATACGGTTTACAATGATATCGGATTTAGCACAGTCACATATTTATTTTGTAATATACACTTGATTACCTAGTGGTGGTCTTCAAAAATACCATTCCTTTGGAGGACTGTCCACCTGAAACAGTTTGAAATATTATCTTAGTGAAGCATAGTTTAGCTGTTGTATTTTATTAGCCTCCTACATATTTGTGTAAGTGTTTTGCAAGAATGGTCCCAATGCTAAATGGGAATCAAAGTGGTGGAAAACTAGAATTTGGCCAAGATTTCCTTGTCTAGGTCTTCTGACTGAATCCTATTCTGCTTCCTCTAACTACCTCCAACAGGAGCTCTTGAAGACGCTCTAGAGAGGAACTGGCATTTTTCTCTTTTCAATACAGCCCTTTGATCCTTCCACAACTAAACTTTGGAACCTAGTTGCAATGGCCTGCTTCATAACCAGGTAATCACTAGAAGTGATAAGGACACAATACAGTGCAAATCAAAAGGTGAATATGGCAGCAAAACCTTGCCCCAATAGATGAACTGATATCTTTCAGCCCAATGGAATGGGCAGCACAGAGTAGGTATTCTATAAGACAGCAAGATTACCACTGGTGTCCACACAAGCCGGGGCAGCAAATACTATAAGCCCCTCAGAGACTTGAGACTGAAGTATCCAACAAACTTTTCATTATAGCCAGAGCCCTTTCTTCAAGTCAAATCCTAATGGAAGATACAACCAGAACTGTTCTACTTGAATTGAGAGGATGAAGGCTTGAAGCTTCCCTAAACTCCCTTCCAATTTTCTCCCTGACTCAGGCTTTCCAGAGACTAGTATGGGTGTTTTTTAGGCAGATTTTCGAATGAAGGCTCTAGCCAAAGAAATGTGATAAATTCCTAGAGTATACACTAGTCCTTCATGTCAGAGCAGCCTCTGGCATGAGAATTATACTACGATTTACTGAACTTGGCTCATCTATCTTCCTGGATTGTCTTTGACTGCCTGTCAACCCTGGAAATTATTTACCTCCCCAGAGTTTAGACTAATCCCTAGTTTTCTTCTTTTCATTGCCACACTGCTTATTCACCTGTCAGATGGCAACTATATTTCTTTTAGCTCCAGGGAGTCTCCCTGTTTTGAACCTAGTTGGTAGATTATAGGGTCTGAGTACCTCAACTTTTGGGAATTCCATAGACTCCCTTTAATCATCTAATGGGTAAGATTATAGCTTTGCAATTTTGTCTGTTTTTCACATTTCTTTAAATTGGGACCTATCACTGTATAAACACAAGGGGAGGGAATGTGAGTCCACAGCATGATTTTCCCAACATTGCTCTCCAAGGATAAAGCCAGGTTGTCCCTATAAAATCCAGAATTTAGGGGCATAAATAAGTTAGGAATCAAGCAGGACTAGTTTCCTAAGATAAGCAACAAAGCTAATTTCTCAGGATGGGTGGTTGAGAGAGTTTCTCTAAACAGGTGGATATTCTGGTTTTCTGAACCCCTACAAAGAAAGGCAAGATGTGGTTAAGAACCGGTTAGAACCAGCTAGAACCAAAATAACAACTATAATAATTTACCCACTACTCAACTCTGCCCCCTCATAATATGCTCATTTTAACATATTAACATTCTAAATAACACACCCTCCAGAGCCATGACAGTTCTGACTCGTCCCATTTACAGTAGCAAACTGGGACCCAGTTCTTAGAAATGTCCACCTGTTTCCTAGGAAACCTATAAATATTCTACCCCTTGCTTAACATATAATCAAGGAATAACTAATAAAACAAAAACACCTATGGTGTACAGCTACTGTTCTTCCTATAGTCCAGTCTAGGCTGCTCTGCCTATGGAGCAGACTGCCTTCTGTCATTGCTGTAAACTTGCTTTCACTTTACTTTGTTGTCTTGCTCCTAAATCATTTCCTGTGTGAAGCCAAGAACCCACTTGATCTCTCGGTCTGGATCCTGACTTTGGGATTCCCTCTCCTGGGTCATAAAGAGATAACTTCCCCTGCTTTTGTTGATGGTAGGGAATGGAAGGTGAGGACTGAGTCCTGTTGTCAAGCCAGAATCTTGGTGAATCTTGACTCCTCCCTACCTCTTGCAGCCCATAGTCAAGTCATCATCAGGTGTTGTCAATTCTACCTACTAAATCTCTCCAGTCCCCCTATTTTGCTATTCCCAGTGCCTCTGCAGGGAAATCATACCTTACTTAAAGATCAGGCACTAAACAGTTGAGGTTGGATGGAAGTAACACATAGTTGTGAGTATCCTTGAAAATGCCTCAGGAAGGTGGCCCCATGGAGATAGACATACTACTTCTCAGTAAATCCAACACAGTCAGTTTTCTCTCTAGTGTTGGAACAAATTGCTGTTTCTTCAGCTGAGCACTAGATGAAGACATTAATATGTATTTAGGAACCATATTGGATGAAAATATATACATATTTAAACCATGTTATGACATTTAGCATGGTGAGATTCTATACCATGAGATGCACAGAAATTGAAGGAGCAAGAGTTTCATATCTCACACTTTGGGTTTTCTCTGGAGCGTACACTCCTTTTATCAAACGATGAAGTGGGAAGTTTGGCACTATTTAAAGTGCTATTTCTCTGTGTCTTTTATTCTTTCTCCAACTCCCTCTTCTCTTTTTTTGTTGTTTAAAGCATATAACCGAATTCAAGTAAACATGTGATGAGACTCCACTGTATTTATTTTAAGGCACCAACATCACTTGTCTGAATTACAATGAAAGTCCTCTAAATGGATTCCTATTCCCTAATATTAATCTTCTCCGGCCCTTGACTATATGTCACGAGAATGGTAGCTCACAGAGATGTCATGACTCTTCCTAAGTACCCTGCATACAACTTTCCAGGTGCTTCCCATTGTCCTCAGAATGAGTCCAAAATCTTTGACATGACATAAGAGCCCTTGACAATCTTCTCCTTGTTCTTCACTTGTGTCGTCTCTCACCACACTATACTCATCTCACTGCCACTTCCAGTGAAATTGGACTCTTTGCACTCTTAACACTCTAAGGAAAGTGAGAGACTTAGAAACAATTTTGGTTCATGGTCCATGCTATTGATTTCTTTTTCTGTAATACCAGTTCATTTACTCAACTCAACCATATTTATTATTACAATTACAACTACACAAGAGCAAATACATTTGCAATGCACATACCAGGTATTCTTCTAAGATATCTATCTTCATATTTGATAAATATTTCATAGTTATTTATTCGTACATATATATAGTTACCATTTTAATATGCACAGAATTGTTATTACTCTCTTATATTACAAGTAAGGAGCCTGAGTCACAGAGAGACTAATTAACTTGCCAGGTGGAGACAATACACACCTACTTCTTCTTAGTAAATCTAACCCAGCCAGTCTTTCCTTTTGTATTGGAACAAACTGGAAAAATCAGTACCCAAGTCCAGGAAGTCTGATTCCAGAACCTGCCTAACCAGCATGCACTCAGCTTCTGTCTTTTGATTGGACTAACTTCTGTTGCAGACTTGAGTTTGCTATTCTTTCTAGTTGATAGTTATCCACTACTCATGCCAGCTGCTCAATGGGAGTTCATGCTGCCTTGAGCAGAGAAAGTATTAAAGAAAATAAAAAGCCTAACCTTAGAAGACTTATTATACAAGCATGAATAGATTGTTTCTCTTGCCCTCCCACCATTATTGTTTGCCATAACCAGGGGCCCTCTTACCCCAACAGCGTCTCTTTTAAAAAATTGTTGAATTCCACCCACAGAACCATGCTGAACATTTTCCTGGACTACCCTGATCCCAGCATTATGCTATTTGTATTCATTAAAACTGATTAGGGCTTTCTTCATATTTATCACCAGTTTGACTTTCATAGCTGAGGCTTACTCTGCTATCAGCAGGATTCCCGGTCTACTTTGGAAGTTTTCACAGTGAAAATCCAAGAACACAAATGAATTCTGGCAGTCAGAGGTCCCTAATTTAGTATATGAGTTCTAGTGAGACAAGAGAAGCTGTATTTTAGGATAATACAATGTGATAACCATGAATTATCACATGCGAAGGTATACGCATCACATTCTTTTCTTAGATTCATGTGCACTGTTAATGTACTTGACATGATTCAATTGTATCTTAAATTCCTGATTGCTAAAGCTAATCAAATAATAAAAGTATAATATACCAGTCATATTTACAAGAGTTGTGTAGAGTCATTGACCCTAAAAAGGGCATCTTACCTCTAATTGTGCATTATGGACAATGTGGCCCCTGCAAATCATAGGAAATAATCATTAAAATGCTAAAATAAGATTATGAGTTCAACTAAAGGTAGGGGCTCTACATTAAGTTTTATTAATATCGAAAGAAGACCAGGAGCATGCATGGAGATAAACTCTAGCCTCTTTTTTCTGGTCTACTATATGGCTCCAACCTCAGGTCCCTAATTGTGCCCACCAAATACTTACAATTCCGTCTACACCTGAACAATCTCATTAGAGAGAAAGGCGCCATAGATTTCTCTAGAGATTTTTCTGTTGAAGTAAGAAGAAAACTTTAGCTTAGGAGAAATCTGATATTCATGGCCTTTTCAATTTCACACCTCTGAAACCTGCCCACATTGGCTGGAAACAATGAGAGTTGTCTGGAGCTGGAGTTGTGGTCTCCATTTGCAAGCACGTGTGTGCGCACACGTGCGTGCACACACACACACACACACACACACACACAGCTTCTGCTTGTAAGATGTGTTGCTGGCTATCTCTTTTCAGCTCTGCCACCAAACACGCCTCAAGGAAAAGTGAAATCTGGCAGCAAACTATCACCTTCTGGAGTCTGTCTTACGCTCTGCTTGGATTTGTGTGCAAAGAAAGACATAGGCATTTTATTGCTTTTCTCAAAAGTGTTATCTGCCTTTGGCTTGTACTTCTTCATCACAGGGAACTTTCTTTTTCTTCCCTGTGACTCTTCTTATGACCTTAGAATCAAAGAGAATAAAGCTGTACAATATGGAACAATAACTCCTTCCCATCTTTCAAGTTTGACAGAAAAGCCTACCTCTTTATTCCCTAAGCATCTGGCCATTATGAATGCTCATTGACCGGCTATTGTCTGTACTCTGTCAGATCCTTATTCACTTTTATGTGTTTGTATCTTTTCTTTCCAATTAGACCTTGAGCTCCTTGAAGGCAAAGACTATCTTATATCGTTATCCATCCCCACAGTCCCTAATCTCAGCACCTTACACATCACAGGCACCTGGTGATTACCCTTTGGTGGGTTAATTTATCAGGAGGGGCCACTGCTGATGACAAATCTAAGCCCCAAATTAGAACCACTGTGTCTTCGGTCAGTGCTTGTCACACTTGAATGTGTACACCACCCATCTGGGGATCTTGGGAAAATGCAGCTTCTGATTTCTAAGTGTGGAGTGGTGCCTGGGAATCTACATGCCCAACTTCCAGGTGATGCCAACACTGCCGGTTGAGGGACCTCATTAAGAGCCGTTAAGACCTCAGACATGAAGAAAATTAGACATGAATAAATCATTTAGAACTCATGTCTTTGCTTTTCACATTTTGCAGAGCCATAGCTAGATCACAGTTCTGGCTGATGTGAATCTAACCAGTTTAGAGACGTTTAGAAATATTCAATAACCAATTAAGGGTCTTCTATACAATAATAATAGCTAGTCTGGCAGGGTAATTCACTGAGGCACTCATTTGCATGCATTCCCTCTTATTTCTCATGCATTTGTTCTGAGCAAGTAGTCAAGCCCATTCAAATGCTTTGCATCAGAGACTTCAAGCGTTAGAAGGTGGGAGGGCAAGAGCTGCTGGAAGACAACCCTTCTTCCTGTCTCTTTTGAAACCTGAATGATTGAAAAGATCAGATTAGGCATTCTTTGAAAAAAGGAGGGGATAAAGAAAGGGAAATAGAAAAAAAAATGTCCTTAAGATTGGGAAAGAGAATTTTGAATTTTATTCTAAGCAGGATCAGAGTCAGTGTAAGTTTAAGAAACAAGTAGTTTGGACACCATTCTATCATGGGTACTGGGTTCCCAGTCTGTCAATGTGCCTGTGATGTGGATAGCAAGGAAAGCACAAATTTGTAGGACAATTTGGGCTCAGAAAACAAGCATCAAACTAGTGATCGGGGTGGTGGACTGAGGTTTTTTTCAATGATTTGGCTTTTCAATGCTTTGGTACTGGATAACTAACCCCCTCCCACCAGCACCACCCCAAAGTCCAATTAATTAAAATTCTAAAATGGGAAAAAAGGTCGGGGTGAGGAGGGTGGGAAGGAAGCATGGTAATGTTTGAGAATAGATTTCAACCTATCAGGTGGGGTTCTGGAACTGGGTTTAATTTGATTTTAAAGAAATGAATCAAGGTGCTATTTCTTGTTTAATCAAGTGTGTGAAATGTGATTCATACATGAAGAAACATCTATTGAGAGACAATTTAGAGATGAAAGCAGTCGTGTCATTTTCATCCTCCCCCCACCTACACACATGCACCTTCCCCATCTCGAAACCCTCCAACGGTTTCTGATCCTGCTTAGAATAAAATTCAAATTTCATTCCATCAGATGCAATGCTGTGGGCTTTACACTACACCATCTGGGGTGGTAGCCACTGGCTACATGTGGCAACTGAGTACTTGAAATGTGGCTCATCTGAATTGAGATGTGCTGTTAAGTGGAAAATGTATGCCAGGTTTATAAAGGTTTAGTACCATGCCAAAAGAATGAACATGTCTAGGTAAGATTTTCTAGTGACTATGTGTTGATACAATGCTTTGAATATATTGGGTTAAATTAATTTCACCTGTTTCTTCTTACTTTTGGTTAAAATAGTGGGTACTAGGGAACAATTATCATAATACTATAAGAAAGGGATTATCAGCAGTGGGAAACTGGCAAAAGAGTGAGGGGTGCACACTTCATCAATACGGGTACCTGATCTCAAACCAGGTGAAGTGGGGACCAAAGTGAGGCCCAAACTTTACCTGTACTATGACCATTTAAATACCTAACCCTGAATTTTGCCCACATCTTCAAAATAATAATAATAAAAAAGGTAGCTACTGGAAAATGTAATTACATGTATAGCTTGCATTACTTCTGTCAGACAGCACTGTTCCTGAGAACTGCCCCAACTGGAACTCATCTTTCACCTTTCTTCTTGCTCAGTGTCCCAGCCTCATAGTACTCTGGGGTCCTCTCCGCAACAAAGTTCATGCCTATTAGGCTTGGAGGGTATATGCTTGGTTGGCTCTGTCTAGAAGCTCTTCCCCCCCAGATAACTGCTTGGCTTTCTCCCTCATTTTAATCAGCTAAGATTCTACTCAAATGTCACTTCTTCAGAGAGGCATTTCCTTACCACCCTATCTAACTCACTCCCATCCTTCCTTTTTCCCTTGACCTACTTCACTTTTTTCATGTAACATCAGATTATCCATTTGTTCATTGCCTGTCTTGCCGCACTGGGAGTCAAGTGGTTTGTCTCTTTCCTTCACTGAAATGCCTCTTACTGGAAAAGTGCCTGGCATATAGTAGGTGCATGATAAATATTTATCAAGTGATTGAATTAGTTATTCAAAGTGAGCACTGACTATAGACTAGTCATTTTTTTGAGAGCTTCACATACGCTTTTTCATATTTAATTCTCATAGTCTGTTCGTAAGGAAATTTTTAAGTCTATCCATAGATGAGAAAAATCAAGGCATAGAAAAGTTAGTAAAAATAGCTTATATGTCCCAAATGCTTTACATGGACTTGTTTACTTGATCCTAAAAGGTGGGCACTATTATTTTTCATTTTTACAGGAGAGAAAACTGGGCATGGGTGGTTATGCAACTTGTCTAAGATCATGTAGCCAGAAAGTGACAGGGCTGAAAGATAAGCCAGGGAAGTCTGACCCCAGAACCCAAACTTTCCTTCCTCTGGGCCAGGTTCACATATAAGTGAGTGCAAAGTGGGTTCAGACCAGCTCTAACTTTAGTGAGCTTGTTCTCAACCCTTCAGTAATGCCTTTACCATATCATCTAATCTCAATCAGAAATGATCACTTCTTGCACTTTTTTTCACCCCCGCCCCCACATCCCCACCCCTCCTGGCACTTTTAACAATACTGATCTCCCTCCTGAACTAAGCTCATCAAAATATGCTTGGTTTCTTGTATTTTCTCTTTCTCTCCATAAGGGCACCACTAATTTGCTCACTTCTTCAGAACTGAAGTCTCACAAGTATTTCTGTCTTGTACCTCTTATTTGTTGCTCCTGCTCAGACAAGTATCTCTTTCCAGTGTTTCTGCTTTTCTTCTATTCTTTCAATCCCTAATGCCACTGACCTGTTCAGGGTTTTGTCAATGCAGGCCTGGACGACGGGAATAATGTGTTAATTTCTCTGCTTGCTGTCATTCTCTCCTCTTTAAACTCATTTTGATGAACAATGGAAATGTATTTTAACATAACATTTCGATTCATTATTGTCTTTTTTTAAAGTTTTATATGTGCTCCCTGTTGCCCAAAGGATATAGTCCTTTGAAGGTCGTTCAACGAAGGGCTAACCTATTTTTCAAGTCTGATCTTCCACCACTGCCATATCTGACGTTCTGCCACAATCAAGCTGCTTTACTCATTGTCAGAAAAATTTTCTCTGTGTTCCCACCTTTGCACACTTGGCATCCTCTGCTCAATGTCCCTTCTACATCTTTCCTATATCCTAACCCATATCAAACTCTTCTCTAAAGCCTTCTCTGGGCATCTCAGTCTGAAATATTACTGTTTCCCTAATTCCCTACGCCAAGTCATGTTTGTGCAATTTACTCATGGAATATCTTCATGGATTAAACCTTTCAATATAGTTTAAATTTCTACTCCATTGCCAAATATCTTCCCAAGTGCTACATCTCCACTAAAGGCTCCATTTAAAACAATTTTGAAGTAATCTATGCTAATAGCAATAATCCCATATCAGAAGAATTTTGGAACCAAAGATCACATTTTAAGTTGGAGAAATCAGCTAAAAATTTTGGTAGATTTCACATAGACTATTTTTTCCTGTTTACCCTTCTGTCTTTTATGCAAATGAAATTACTGAAAGCTAATTCTTACAGCATTTTATTTACTTGTAGAAACAGAAAATAATTTAGAAATTAACCTAGCCAACTTCTTATTTCACAGAAGAAAAAAAAAGTGAAGCTCAGACTAGACAAAACCCATTAGCAAATCCCAAATTTGTACAAAGATTTTCTGAATTTCAGAGTGTACCTTACTGACTCTAATGTGGGGAAAAGAAATACTACTCTACCTTGGCATTTGATGGATCACCTAAATTTGACTTATACCATATTCTGTTCTGAACTTCGGATTGTAACACTACAGCATTAATCATTTGCAGTCAGTTTGCAGTTTACAATGAATTTACACATGTATTATCTAATGTGATGCTCACAACTACCCTGGGATGTTGGTGTCAGCAAGTCTAGAAGCAGAAGTGAGATGAACTGGGAGAACATGGCTGTCTAGGAATTTCTTGTCTCGAAAAATTTATCTCTTCCAATCCCTTGATCAATAAATACATCCAGTGCCTATTTTCTGGGGAGGCGTAGTATCTGCCCTCCAGGATTGGAGAAAAAATATCTATGCCAGGTGACAATTTATGCATATAAAATGTCAAATCATGGTGCTTAGAACAGCAGAAGAGATAGGAGAGTGCTGGAACTCGCTGAAACTCCTTAGCAGACAGAAGATTTGAGCAGAGTAGTGGAGTCCCACGGGATTTACATAACAATGATGCTCAAATTGCACATGTGTATTCATTCTTTTTTCATATACAACCTATGCCTTTTAAAGCACTTTTATATTGATTATCACACTTAATCCTTTCAAGATCCTAACCCTTTAAGTGCACAGTCCTCTAGTGACTTACAGCATCAGCGTAATCTTTGAGTATTACTTAATCTAGAGAACATTCTTTTGGAAGTTAGCCCACTCTAATAAGGTGAAAATGAAATTCTCAAGAATCAAGGCATGGGTAGGGGAGGCGAAAAAAAGGAATTGTTTTGTGCAATGTAGTTCAGAGTATCCCGTCTCTATTTTGTTATTCTAATGAGGCACCTGTCACCTACAGGCAGTAGGTGTCATGATGAAATGGAGACTAATTGTGCTAATTGTGTATTAAAATGGTGTTTAATTACCAAAGTGCTGAGTCAACAATAAGAAACAGGTTCCTCCATTTTTTTTAATCAACATGAAACTTCTCTTGTCATTGGACAGAAATATCAGGGTAAGGACTAGGCGTGGTGGCTCATGCCTGTAATCCCAGAATTTTGGGAGGCTGGGTGGGAGCCTGCTTAAACACAAGAATTTGAGACCATCCTGGGCAACACAGCAAGTCCTCGTCTCTACAAAACATTTTTTTTTTAAATTAGCTGAGCATGATGGTGCACGTTTTTAGTCCCAGTTACTTGGGAGGCTGAGACAGAAGGGTTGCCTGAGCCTAGGAAGTCAAGGCTGTGATAAGACACAATTTTACCACTGCACTCTAGCCTGGGTGAAAAAGTGAGACCCCAACTCAAAAAAGAATAAAAGGAAGGAAGGAAGAAATACCAGGGTAAGATGGCTTTCCATCGGTCAATTCCATTACTTGGGTATTTCAAAAAGTTTATCACAGAAGTAAGTATCCTTTCTGAAACTGGAGGAGATTCAGACTAGTCTGGAAATGGTTATAGCCCATTTTTCATGTTAAAATGGTAGTTCCAGGTTTTTAAACTTTACAACTGCAATGTAGTGTTAAAGAAGTATCACGTTATATCAAGCTCTCATTATTATATCTTAATATTCCACACTAAGCTGTTCATAGAAATTCCATATTATCCATGACCTTTATATTTCAATCTGACCCACAGGCTCTATGTACTTTCCTCCCCTGCACTTCTAGGGCTGCTCTTGTTGACCTAGCTATTAAATGGCAGGCATTAGAACTGGTTTCTATGGTTGCAGAGTGAAAGATGGGTTTTATATTCTATTTTCTAGCACAATGTTAGCTAAGACTGTTGGGGAAATGCCAAATCTAGATATAGAACCAGAAATTGACGATCAGCTGGGAGAGAGAACCAGAAAACTAGACCTGGATAGATATAGGAATGGGTCAGGTATCTGGTATGCAGGCAGCCTGAGCAGGATTGGACGTCCTGAAGAAGAATAGTCAGCACATGATCCAGCATGAAGCAGGTACTTGCATTGGTGATGGTCACCTTAACCAGGCACAAAAGTGATTTCTTACATGCCACATGAACCCTTCTCCATAGGTTGATCCTTGGGAAATTATCATGGAAAGCTGGCTCATGATTATAGGATGATGGCACGAATAAGAGAAAATAGATACATGAAATTCCATCATCGGCTCAGGATAGGTCATGATGGACAATTTGTGCATTGAGAAAAGCACTCTTACTACGCTCTCACTGTGGAGTGGTTTGTTCTTTTCAGTTTGGAATGTGGCATTTGACTTTATTCTTGACAGTGTTCAGGTGGTTTTACAACAAACTTATGGAAGCAAATTAAAAGTTACATAAATATTACCAGAGAGCCTGGTGCTCTCTGCTAGCTGTGCCTGAGGGGCTTGTGAGGTATTTACAAAGTGCATGATAGTAATGCTTGAAGCTTTTATAATTTTACATTCTTTTAAAGCAAGCACTTTATACATTTCTTTTCAGAAAGTGCCCAATTTGTCCGTATTGCATGTGAATAATTGTGTTAATTCTTTCACTGCAGCATAGATTCTATTTACAATATGTCTGTTTATAAAGTTTTATGGAGTTTTACAGTGAAGTGTTTACAGTTGTTTAATAAAGAACTGTCTATTTTGTACAGGCTTCTTTTTGTGGATCCTTAAACACTCAACTTTCAGCCTAGCTCCAGAGAAGCATCATAATCCAGCCAATCTTCAGTCACTTCATGTCTGGATTTCCCAACCAGTTAGCGTATTTCCAGACTTGAGCCAAGAATTTGGTTCCAATGGGAACTTTAAGGATCATCGTACTTAGCACAAAGGAGCAGTAATTTACTAAATAGGACATCAGTGCCTTGTAAGAGCTAATGAAGCTGCCCAAGTGCCTCGCCTAGTTACACACTGGAATAATAAGGTTGCCTTCCTTTCTTTTTTTTTTTTTTTTGAGTTGGAGTCTCACTCTGTCGCCCAGACTGGAGTGCAGTGGCCGCTCCCGGCCACCTCAGCCTCGACCTGCTGGGCTCCGGCGATCCTTCCGCCTCAGCCTTCCGAGTAGCTGGAATTACAGGCATGCGCTACCACGCCCGGCTGATTTTTTGATTTATTGTAGAGATGAGGTCTCGCTGCCCAGGCAGGTCTCGAACCCGCGGGCTCAGGCAATCTGCTCACCTCAGCCTCCCAAAGGCGCGGGATTACAGGCTGAGCCACCGAGCCCGGCTTTGCCTTCCTTTCTTAAAAATGGTCTGTTCAAATTATGTTGCAATGAGGACATCAAAACCTGACTGTCATCACCTTGATGATAGTTATTCTTCACTGTTAGCATTGCTTTCAAAGAAATCGAAGAAGAAGAAATTCTTGAAACACATTTTTGGACATTTTTAAGATTACTGCAAAGTATTCAAGGCATTAATATCATCTCAACGGTGTTAAAATTTTATTGCAAGAAAAAAAGAGCTAATCATTTGAAAACAAGACTAAATAAATTTGGGTAATTTTAAACATTTTATTACTCATGCAACAAATGTATGAAAAATACCCTTTAAAGGCAAACCAATGACTTGAGTTACAATTTCGTTTTCCAGGACTCCAGGGAGTTGTCTTTCAGGCAACAAAAAGCACAATGCTTTTCGTTTCCTTTCTTGGTATACAAGCCTAATGTACTGAACACACACTGTGTGCAAAGACTTGTGCTCAAAAACCCCTTCCCTTGTTTCACCTGGAAGCAAAGAAATAATCATAAATGAGAAAAGTATAAAATTAATGGTAAGCAGAGGTAAACGGAACATAACTAATCCACTGTTTTTAGAGGATGGGGACATGGAAAGATAGTGATGGAATATCTATGCCATGTCGCTGCCATCTACATGGTACCTAAAACTGATGTACATATACTCTGCTCTGGAACGCAGAAATGCCTGAGGAAAAGAGAGGGTAAGTTGTCCTTAACTATGAATAGCTGGGCTTAAATACCATCTGTTCCCCAGAGAAGCTGTGTCCTCCACCAAAGCCTTTGTGTTTGTACTTGGTATTTGTCATCCTAAGGAACCTATCCACTTTTTCTGTCCTCAAAGTGCCTGCTCATTCTAGCTCTGTTCTCTACTTCTGTCCTAGGTGGCTATCATCATACTCTGACTTTATAAGAAAAGAACTGTTATTTACTGAGGACCATCTGTGGAGATAGTAGTACAGAGACAATAGTGCGTGGGTTGAAATCATAATGTTTAGACTGACTTATTGAAAATCCCTGTTCCTTAACTTCAATCTAGAAGACAATGGGCAAGTGGCTTAACCCTTGTATGTCTCAGTGTTCTCATCTGTAAAATGGGAACACTAATACCATCTACATCATAAGGTTTAGAGACTTAGACAGGAATATATTGAATGATCATTAAGAATTGCTACCATTCATTTGCTTTTTTGTGAAAAATATGCTTGGAAGCCCCAATCATCAACTTAGAAATGGACTTGTAGAATGGTTGAAGAGCAGAAAAACCTGTCAAATATATCAGAGAGACTGACTATACAAACAAACAAGAGTCAGATTACATATAAAGATAGAACTCAAACCCACAAACTGCGGCAATTCAGACCAGGAAGCCCACCTATCCGTAATAACTAATCTGAGAAGTCAAATTACTGTGTACATCAACCAGTCCAGGAAGCCACACAATAACCCCTGAAACAATCAGCCCCAGACAGACAATATTTGATTAGTAATTATCAGCTTTCCTAATTTTTGCCCAGCTTCCAACTTAGGCACAGCTGTAGAAAACCAAATATAAATCCCCAACCAATCACATAGGACACCTCACTTCTACTTAGGCTGCTTACTGCTTCCTTATGCCAGTAGCTTATTACAGCACACCTGAAGTCTTCCTTTTCTCTGCTATAATGCTTTCTCACTCCTCTGCCTGGCTGTGAATCTTATCAAATGTTAAGTGATGGCAGTTGTGTTCTTGTCATAGCAGACTCTGAATGGCAGTCTTTACTTGGTCTCATTTAGATGGCCTTCATTTATTTACACACACCTCTCAAACCACAAAGCTAGGCTGTTATAATAATGGGGGAAAGGACTGAATCTGTTCATTATAACCCAGCCCCTAACACAATATCTGGTTCATAGAGACATGAATGAATGAACAAAAATTCCCGTCTCTAAAAACCATCAGATTACCTTGAGCACACTAGTGTAAGAAATGGAAACTGTGACGAAAGAGAAACTTTTCTTGAGAGAAGAGGTTAGGCAGATAAGATGTTGGATACAGAGCAGCCCTTCTACTGTCTGTGTGGACTTGGTTGAATTACTAAGTTCTGGGAGCTATACAGACCCTTTTTCCACAATAGTAAGACAGTAGTAATGCCCACTCATAAGGTGTTTCTGAGAATTTAATGAGATCCTCTGGGTAAAAAAGAATTGAATGAGGGTCAAGAAAATAAAGGAGATTTGTTTCTCTTTGTAGGTCCTATTGCCCTGTTTATATTCTTTACTATTATACGTAACTTAAAATATAAGACATATAAAAAATTCTTAACATTACAGTGCTATACATACATGGAATGTTATTTTTTAAAAGAAATAATTTAAAAAAAACTTTTTCCACATATTTGAATGTTCTATATTGGACATATTGTATTGTTTCAACAACGAACAACATTAACATTACTGAAATCGACTTTTGGCATATGAAGGACAGAATTGTCTAATTTGGATTTGATCGTAATTTATTCATTCTTTGAAAGGCATTACATTAGGTATGAGGAGGTTTTTAAAGGTACATAGGAAACTGATCCCTGCTTTCATAGACTGGGACATTTAGGGAGACTTTTAAAAGTCCATCTTATATAAGCAACTGAAATTCAATACTGGATAAGGAATATGGTAACTGATATGCCTTGGAAGCAAAGAAAAGGAAGACTGCTTCTTGTTGAGGTGAGAAGGAAGATAGCATGTAGGGTGGTCACTAAACTTTGTGCAAGAGCGGCTTAGAAATTATAGAATACAAAAATAAGAACATTCTAGGCCAAAGTCAGGAGTAAGAGGTGAAAATATAACCTGCAAAAATTTTATTTTGTTGTGTATCTATATAGCACTGTGAACTTCCCTTGCAGGGCATTTATTGCAACTGCAATTAACTAATTATTTGGATAATTTGTTTAAAAAGTCCCCCATGTGTACTTTTGAATTATTTCTGATTTCCTTTTATAGCTTTATTTAATTTTTATTTTAAGCTTTATTTTAGTTTAATTTATTTTAATTGATATACTAATTGTACATAGTTTATAGGGTACAATGTCATGTTTTGATACATATACTCATATACATTAAGTAATGATAAAATAAAAATATTTAAAATATTTATCACCTCAAGTATTTAATATTTCTTTCTGGTAAGAATACTCAAAATCTTCTCTTCTGGCTATTTTGAAATATAACATTTCAATATATATATATATATTCTCTCTCTCTATATATATATACTCTAGTCTATATATATATTCTAGTCACCCTACTGTGCAATAGATTACCAAAAGTTATTCCACATACCTAATGGTACTTCGTACCCATTGACCAATCTTTCCCTATCCTCTCCTTCCATCTCCTCTGCAGCCTTTAGTACTTCTAAGAGATTAACTTTTTCAAATTCCGCATATAAGTGAAATCATATGACTTTTGTCTTTCTGTGCTTGGCTTATTTCATTCATGTCCCAGAGGTCAATCTATGTGGTTGCAAATACCAGAATTTCATCCCTTTCATAGCTGAATAATAGGTCATTGTGTATGTATATACCACATTTCCTTTATTTGTTAACTGACTGATAAACACTTAGGTTGGTTCCCTATCTTGGTTGTTGTGAATAGTGCTAAATTGAACATGGGGGTGCTTAGATATACTTATTTTCTGTCCTTTGAATAAATATCCAATAGTGAGATTGCTGTATTTTATGGTATTTTTATTTTTTGAAGAGACTCCATTCTGTTTTTCATAATGACTGAACTACGTTATATTCCTACCAACAGTGCATGTGCATTCCTCTTTCCTCACTTTCTTGCAAGAATTTTTTGTTTTGTTTTGTTTTGTTTTGTTTATAATAACTGTCTAACTGGGCTGAGAAGACATTTCATTGTGGTTTGATTTGTATTTTCCTGATGGTTAGTGATGTTGAGAAATTTTTCATATATCTGTTAGCCATTTATATGTCTTTTGTATGTTTACTTTCAAAAGAATGTTTATTCAGATCCTTTGCCTACTTTTTAATGGGATTACTTGTGGGTTTTTTTTCTGTTGGCTTGTTTGAGTTTCTTGTATATTTAGGATATAAATCTTTTGCCAGATAAATAGTTCACAAATGTGTTTTTCTCCCCATTGTGCAGGTTGTTACTTCATTTTGTTGATTGTTTCCTCTGTTGTGCAGAAGTCTTTTAGTTTCATATATTTCCTTTTGCCTATTTTTGTTTTTGTTGCCTGTGTATTTGAAGTCTTAGTCATAAAATCTTTGTTTGGATTAATGTTCTAGAGCATTTCCCCTATGTTTTCTTCTACTAGTTATATAGTTTGGAGGTCAAACCTAAATCTTTAATCCATTTTCAGTTAATTTTTGTAAATGGTGAGAGACAGTGATCTGGTTATCCAGTTTTCCCAACATCATTTGTTGAAGAGACCATCTTGTCCCAGTGAATTTTCTTGCTGCCTTTGTCAAAAATCTTTTGACTGTAAATACATGGGTTTATTTCTGGGTTCTCTATTCTGTTTCATTGGCCTATGTGTCTGTTTGTATGCCAGTACATGATGTTTTGGTTACTATAGCTTTGGAGTATTTTTTGAAATCTGGTAGTATGATATCTCCATCTTTGTTCTTTTTGCTCAGGGTTGCTTTTATAACTTTTGTGGATTTATATAAATTTTAGATTTTTTATTTCTGCAAAAAATGTCATTGGTATTTTAATAGGGATTGCATTAAATCTGTAGATTGCTTTGGGTAGTATGATCATTTTAACAATATTAATTCTTTGAACCCAAGAGCATGAGATGTCTTTTCATTTGTTTGTATCCTGCATCCGCTTCAATTCATTTCATTAGTGTTTTGTAGTTTCAATAATAAAGATCTATCACCTTTTTGGATAAATTGATTCGTAAATTTTTGTTTATTTATTTGTTTTTTGTCGCTATTGTAAATAGGATTGCTATCTTGATTTCTTTTTCAGTAAATTTATTGTTGATGTATAGAAATGCTATTGATTTTTACATGTTGATTTTGTTTCTTATGACATTATTGAATTCATTTATCTAGAATTCTAAGAGTCTGTTGGTGGAGTCCTTGGGGTTTTCTATATATAAGATCATGTCATCTGTAAAGAGGAACAATTTGACTTTCATTTTTTTCCAGTTTGGATGCGTTTTATTTCTTTTTCTTACCTGATTGCTGTAACTAGACCTACCAGTACTATGGTGAATAAGAGTAGTAAAAGTGGGCGTCCTTGTCTTGTTCCAATTCTTAGAGAAAAGGCTTTTCGTTTTTCCCTATTCAGTATAATGTTAACTATGGGATTGTTCTCTAACTACCAGGGAGGTTCCCCAGCCCCTGGGCCATGAACCAATATAGGTCCATGGCCTGTTAAAAACAGAGCCACATAGCAGGAGGTGAGCAGTGGATGAGAGAGTGAAACTTCATCTGTATTTACAACTGTTCCCCATTGCTTGCATTACCACCTGTGCTTCACCTGCTGCCAGATCTGCAGCATTAGATTCTCACAGGAGCCTGAACCCTATGGTGAACTGTAAATGTGAGGGATCTAGGTTGTGGGCTCCCTAAGAGAATCTAACGCTTGATGATCTGAAGTGGAGCTGAGGTGGTGATGCTAGCACTGGGGAGTGGATGCAAATGTAGATTAACATTGGCAGTGAGGTTTGCCTGCACAGAGACCATAGTAAATCAATTGCTTATAGAATCATATCAAAACTCTATTAGTGAGCAGCAAGTGAGTTGATATAACTTCAATTGTACAGCTGCATCTGGTGGCAGGCTTTAAGTCTGAATTCAACACTTATTTTAGTCTGCGCATGGCCCTCCCATTATTTTTTTTTTTTTTCATTTCCATCTGCGCCTCTTTCCTACACGTGCACTTGTCTCAGTTACTGTTTTGGTAAGCTCACAAGCTAACCCCAGCCAAAATGAATAAAAAGCAAACGTCAGTGGAGAGCTTCTTTGAAAAGGGGGAAAATCCAATGATGAGACAGCAGAAGACTCTAAGACTGTCACAAAAAGAAATCTACATTTAAAAGAAAATACCAAGAGTCCTACTTAAATTAAGTTCATTGCAACAAGTGACTCACATTCTCCAAGCCCTCTTTGTATAATATGTGGTGACCAGCTATCCCATGAAGCCATGAAACCTTAAAAAATGCTTCTCCACATGGAGACCAAATACCCTGTATTAAAAGACAAGGCTTTGGAGTTTTTCAAAAGAAAAAAAAAATGTGAACACAAAGAATAGAAGCAATTATTGAAGGCCATTACTTCATCAAATGTGTCTGCACCGAGAACGTCATTCTTACTGGCTAACCACATCGATAAAGCTAAGAAGCCTTTACTATTGGTGAAAAGTTGATCCTACCAGCTGCTAAGGACATTTGTCTTGAACTTTTAGGAGAGACTGCAGTCCAAATGGTGGCACGTGTTCCTCTTTTGACTAGCATTATAGCTACATGAATTGATGAAATAGCAGAGAATATTGAGACACAAATGTTACAGAGGATTAATGAGCCATCGTGGTATGCAATCCAGGTTAACGAGTCTACCGATGTTGACAATACGGCAACATTACTTGTTTCTTTGCAATATATTTTTCAGGAGGATGTGTTTGACAATGTGTTATGTATACTTTTGTTGCCAACCAACACCACAGCTGCAGAACTATACAAATCTTTGAATGATTACATATCATGAAAACTGAATTGGTCATTTTGAATCAGTATTTGCACGAACAAAACGGAGGCCGTGACTGAACAGCTTTCTGGTTTCACTACTCAGGTTTAAGAGGTCATTTCTGAATGTGAGTCTATGCATTGTGTTATCCATTGAGAAATGGTGACTAGCCAAAAAAAAAGTCACCTGAAATTAACGTTTTGCAGGATGTGATTAAAATTATCAATCACATTAAAGTACATGCCCTTAGCTCATGTCTGTTCTGCAGCTCTGTGAGGAGATGAATGCAGAGCATACATGTCTTCTCTCTTTTTTTTTTTTTTTGAGTTGGAGTCTCACTCCGTCACTCAGGCTGGAGTGCAGTGGCATACTCACGGCCACCCAGCATCAGCCTGCTGGGCTCAGGTGATCCTTCTAAGTAGCCTTAGCCTTCTAAGTGGCCGCATGTGCTACCACGCCTGGCTAATTTTTATTTATTGTGGAGATGAAGTCTTGCCAAGTTGCCCAGACTGGTCTTGAACCCGTGGGCTCAGGCCATCCTCTCACCTCGGACATGTCTTCTCTTATACACAGAAGTGAGATGACTTTCTAAAGGTAGATCATTGGCTAGAGTTTTTGACTTAAAAGAGCTGCTCCAGAGATTTCTTTTAGAAAACCAGTCACTACTGGCAGCACAAATTAGTGACACAGAATGGGTTGCACAACTTGCTTACTTGGGCAACATATTCAACTTGCTCAACAAACTCAATCTGTCACTTCAGGGGAGAACAACAACTGAGTTCAAGTTGGTAGATAAAGTAACTATATTCAAAGCCAAACTGGAATTATGGGGGCGACAAGTTCAACATTGGGATTTTTGACACTTTTCAAACATTAGCAGAGATTTTGAAAGACTGAGTCAGGGCCTTCTTTCTCCCAGCGGTGCATGATCGCCTATCTCAGCTTTCAAAAGAGTCTGAGCATTACTTGCCAATCACAAAAGAACCCCAAACTGGGAAGGAATGAATCTGCAACCCATTTGTGAATAAGCCAAGTGAATCAACTTTGAGACAGTAAATGGTGGCCTTAATATGTGTGAGACAACTTCAAATCTCCATGTGTTCTGGATTAAAGTTGAGGTGAAATAGTCTGCGATTGCCCCAAAAGCACTGAAAAGTCTACCTCCATTTCCAACATCCTATCTTTGTGAAGCAGCGTTTTCTGTAGTGACAGGAACCAAAACGAGATACAGAGTGGACTGGACATAAGCAACACACTTTGGGTGTCACTATATCCCATCACCCCCAGATGGGACCGTCTAGTTGCAGGAAAACAAACTCAGGTCTCCCACTGATTCTGCATTATGGTGAGTTGTATAATTATTTCATTATATGTTACAATGTAGTAATAATAGAAATAAAGTGCACAATAAATGTAATGCCATCTCTCCTCTCCGGTTCATGGAAAAATTGTCTTCCACGAAACTGGTCCCTGATGCCAAAAAGGTTGGGGACTGCTGATATATGGCCTTTATTATGCTGATGTATGTTCCTTCTATGCCTGACTTGTCAAGCATTTTTTTCAAGAAGAGATGCTGAATTTTATAAAATGCTTTTTCTGCAACTATTTAGATGATCCTATAATTTTTTTCTTCATTCTGTTGATGCAATGTTTCACATTTATTGATTTGCATATTTTGAATCATCCTTGCAATCCTAGAATAAATCCCACTTGATCATAATGTATTATCTTTTTAATTTTTTTAGATTTGTTATCAAATTTGTTAGTATTTTGTTAAGGATTTTTGCATCTATGTTCATTAGGGATATTGACCTGTAATTTTCCTTTTTTCTGTTATGTCTGTATCTGGTTTGGGTATCAAAATAGTGCTGACTTTGTAGGAGGAGCTAGGAAAAAGATCTCTCCTCTTCAATTTTTGAAATAGTTCTAGGTGAATTGATATGGGTTCTTTTTTATAAGTTTGTAGAATTCAGTAGTAGAGCCATCTGGCCCTGGAGTTTTCTTTTTTGGGAGATTTTTTTTTTTTTTGCCAATTTAATCTTATTACTCATTATCAGTCTGTTCAAGTTTTCTATTTTTTTCTGATTCAATCTTGGCAAGTTGTAGGTATTCAGGAATTTATCTATTTCCTCTGACTTTTCCAATTTGTTAGCATATAGTTGTTTATAATGGCCTCTAATAACCCTTTGTTTTTCTGTGGTATCGGTTTTAGTGTCTTTTCATTTTTAATTTTATTTAAGTTTTCTCTTTTTCCCTTTAGTCTAGCTAGCAAGTTGTCAATTTTGTTCATTCTTTACAAAACCAACTTTTAGTTTTATTAATCTTTGTTTATTTTACTTTACAAATGTGGGGCACAACTCAAGGTTAGGTACATAAGTGGTCATCATATAGGTAAAGTTTGGACCTTCCTTTGATCCCAACTTCATCAGATTAATTTTGTTAATCTTTGTATTTTTAATCTCTGTTTTGTTTATCTCTGCTCTGATCTTTATTATCTCTTTTCTAATATTGAGTTTGATTTGTCTCTATTTCTAATTCTTTAAGGCGCATCATTAAGTTATTATATAGAGTTTTTCTAATTTTTTCATGTAGGTGTTTATTGCTATAAACTTTCTTTTAACACTGATATTGCTGTATACCAATACCTTTTACTGTTTTGGTATGCTGTGTTTTCATTTTTTATTGGTTTCAATGAATTCTGCGATTTGCTTCTTAACTTCTTCATTGACCTAATGGTTATTCAGGAGCATGTTATTTAATTCCCACATATTTATGGAGTTTTCAAATTTCCTCCTATTATTGATTTCCAGTTTTATTTCATCATGGCCTGAGAAGAAACTTAATACAATTTCAATTTTTAAAAAATTTTTGAAAATTGAAGAGAGTTTTTGAAAAACTCTATCATATTTTAACATATGATCTATACTAGATTCACCTAACATATTATCTATCTTGGAGAAAGTTTTATGTGCTGTTGAGAGGAAATTTTATTCTGCAGCTGTTGAATAAAATGTTCTGTAAAAGTCTGTTAGGACCATTTGGTAAAGAGTGCAATTTACATCCAATGTCTCTTTATTGATTTTTTATCTGGATGATCTGTCCAGATACTGAAAGTAGGGTGTTGAAGTTTTCCACCATTATTTTGTTGCCATCTATCTCACTCTTTAGTTCCACTTATACTTACTTTATATTTTTGGGTGTTGAGTGTTGAGTATGTGTGTTTATAATTGTTTATCTTTTTGTTGAATTGACATCCTTATCATAATCAAATAATTTTCTTTTTCTCTTTTACCTTTTTTATTTAAAGTATATTTTACCTGATATAAGTATAGATACTTATCTCCTCGGTTTTCACTCACATAGCATATCATTTTCTATTTTTTCATTTTTAGACTATGTGTGTCTACCTGGGTGAATTGAGTTTTTTGTAGTCTGCATATAGGATCTTGCTTTTTAATTTATTCAGCCACTCTGTCTTTTGATAGGATAATTTGATTTATTTAATCAAGGTTATTGTTGCTAACCTTACTACTCTTATTTTGTTAATTATTTTCTCGTTATTTTGTGGGATACCATTCTTTCTTTCTTTCTTATTGTTTCCCTTTGTGTTTAGTTGTTACCTGCAGTGATATACTTCTTATTCTTTTCTCATTATTATTTGTGTATCTGCTATTAATCTTCTTTTTGGTAGTATTATGGGGCTTGCATACAAAATCTTATAGTTATTATAGACTGTTTTAAACTGATAACAACCTAACTTTGGTCACATACAAATACTCTAGACTTGTGCCTTCCACCTACAATTTACAACTTTATTTTCTTCTGGCCTATAAGATTTCTGCTGAGAAATCTTTTGATAGTCTAATGGAGATTTCCTTGTGATTTAATGCTTTTGTCTTGCTACTTTTAGGATTCTCTCTTTGACTTTTGACAGCATGATTATAATATACCACAAAGGGGATATTTTGGGATTGACTATAACTTGTCATCTTTTCGGTTGACTGTAACTTGAAACTTTTGAGCTTTCAGTGTATGAATGTCCATATCTTTCCCAACACTTGGGGAACTTTTAGGTATTATTTTCTCAAATAAGATTTTTGTGTCTTTCTCTGTCTCTTCTTCCTGTATAACTTCCAGCATGCAAATATTTGCTCACTTAATGGTGCTCCATTACTTCCGTAGGCTTTCTTTCTGCTTTTCCATTCTCCCTGCTCCCCCTTTTCTGGGTTATTTCAAAAGATCTGTCTCAAGTTTAGAAATTCTTCTGCTTGATTTAGTCTTCTTTTGAAGTTCTCAAGTGTGTTTTTTTTCATTTTATTCACTGATTTTTTTTTAGTTCCAAGATTTTGTTTCATTCTTTTTTATGCTATCTACATTTTTGTTAAATTTCTCATTCAGATTATCAATTGTTTTTCTAATTTTGTTGAATTGTTTATATGTATTCTCTTGTGACTTGCTGAATTTTCTTTTTTTTTTTTTTGAGTTGGAGTCTCACTCGGTCACCCAGACTGGAGTGCGGTGGCCACTCCCGGCCACCGCAGCCTCGCCTGTTGGGCTCCAGCGATCCTTCCACCTCAGCCTTCCCAGTAAACGGAATTACAGGCGCGCGCTACCATGCCTGGCTGATTTTTTGATTTATTGTAGAGATGAGGTCTTGCTGCCCAGGCGGATCTCGAACCCGCGGACTCAGGCAATCCGCTCACCTCAGCCTCCCAAAGGCGCTGGATTACAGGCTGAGCCACTGAGCCCGGCTGAATTTTCTTAACATTATTATTTTGACTTCCTTTTTAGGCAATTTATAAATTTCCAGTTCTAAGGGATCAGTTGCCAAAGAATTAGTGTTTCTTTGTTGGTGCCATGTTTCCTTACATTTTTCATGTTTCTCACATTCTTGTGTTGATATCTGTGCATCTGGTGGAATGGTCACATCTTTTAATTTTGTAGGGTCTTTTTCTTTTTTATGTTTTGGGAAACACTTTCACCTGAAGATAGGTCCTAGGTTGACTGGGTAGGGAGCATAGGTTTTGATTTTGAGTGGGTGCAGTAGTTTAGTCTCTGTGCAGTTTCTTCAGGTATAGTCAATGTCAGTCATGTCTGTGAAACCTCAGTGACTGAGGCTGCAGCACTTTGTGACCTGGTTCACCAACTTGGGTACTGTGCCCTTGGAGTGGGTTGCTGGGCTGGTCCAGGCTCCGAGGAAGTACAGGACTGGCGAGCTGGCAACTCAGCTCAGTTGCTGCTCCCCTGGATATGTAGTGTCAGGGTCAAGGTTGTTCCACTAAACCTAGATTCTGAGTAACCAGATTTGAGGTGCTGCAGCCTCTGGGATGATAGAACACTTCCCTGGCATCTTGTCTCAGGATGTAGGGAGTCGTAGCAGTTCATCTGGGGAATTATGCACCACCAAATATGAGTGTGGTGCAATGGTGTAAAGCCTCAAGGATGGGGAGATGCAGTGGCTTCTGACCCATCCACAGAGCAGAATGCACTCTTATCAGTGGCTCCAGTTTCAGGATGGCATCTTGCAACAGCAGCTTGGGTTACAGAGGAAGGAAACACAATGTGATCTTCTCTGGAACAATGTAACTATGTTAACTCCTGAAAGTTCCCCAAACTGGACATAGGGTTTGTGAGAACTGCAGGATTCTTCAGCAGCAAAAACTGCAGGGGCCCACAGCATTACTGTAGGCTTCTGAGGGTCTCCCACTTACTTTCTGCCCACGCAGGGAAGTATCTCCTGGTTTTGAGCTGATTCTAACTGGGAAGACGGGCTGGCAGTAACAGAGTGCCTCACTCCCTCTATGCAGCCATCCTGAGTCTCTGTGTTGCACAAGTCTCCGCCAACTTTCTGCTGCTCTCCAGCATTCTCCTTCAGATACTCTAGTTGGAATAGAGTTGTTTACTTGCTTCTGTTTTTTGTTTGTCCTTTTATGGGGAACAGTCAAGAACCTGGCACTTCTAGTCAGCCATCTTGCTGACATCACTCTAATTATGTCTGATTCTAATGGTGGTTTTGTTTTGTTTTGTTTTGTTTTTTTGAGTTGGAGTCTCACTCTGCCGCCCAGACTGGAGTGCAGTGGCCGCTCCCGGCCACCGCAGCCTCGACCTGCTGAGCTCCGGCGATCCTCCCCCTCAGCCTTCCAAGTAGCTGGAACTACAGGTGCGCGCTACCACGCCCAGCTGATTTTTTATTTATTTATTTATTGTAGAGATGAGGTCTCACCAAGTTGCCCAGGCAGGTCTCGAACCCATGGGTTCAGGCAATCCACTCACCTCAGCCTCCCAAAGCGCGGAATTACAGGCTGAGCCACTGAGCCGGGCTCTAATGGTGGTTTTTAATTGTTAACTAATGAAGTAATTTCTAATTGTGGGTTGACTTTACATAAAAATAATGAGAAAATTATATTAATAAATATTTGTTTCTATGTTTTTTAAGAGTGTCACTGCAGATTAACAGACTACAGTTCTGGATCTTCCCTGAGACACAGAAGCATTGAAGTTAGGTTCATTCAGACAGTGTCTTGGGGCCTCATTCTCAAGAGATCCCCTCTAGATTCCCAGCAATCAAATAACCTTGTAGGCAGGAGGTTATACCCTAGGACTCAAGTGATCTCCTTGAGAAGTCCTGCCTCTTCTTAGATGCCCACCTATTAGTTCCAAATTTCTTTTTTACCACATATTCATCAACTATCAGTAAACATGGATTATATATGCTTCAGAAGTTAGTCATTTTGCATTGCAGATGCTTAAGCAAAAATTGGATGGTTGTTTTTCACGCATCAGGATGCATACATACAAAGCTGTTAGATGAGGTGTGACCTAAGGTCATTCCAGCCTCCGAATAAATAAATGAATAAGGTTACTCCAGCCTCCGAATGAATGAGCAAATGAGTGAATGAATGAGTAGAGTATGCTTTTATTCAGGATTATTCCTCCATTCTGATGTCTGAGGATGACTAGGTACTGACTTTCTTATTTCTTAGAAAAAGTTCTTTTTCACATTCTTAGGATGATTCTTTTATATAAATAAACTTCAGCAGGGACCAGTTCCCCATGTGTCTTCCAGAAATTCTCAGACACATCAGAATCTCAGTCTGGAATACAGCTTAGCTTCAAACTGGCCTGTACACTGCACAGGAATCCCATGTCCCAGGAATAAGACTAAACAAAGAAAGTGAAGACCTAGACTGTTGGAGAATTGTGGGGAAGACAAGGCTGAAAAAGAGAGACAGAAGTCGTATATTGAGAGGTTAGCTGAAGGCATATATATTAATGGTTAGAAGCAGAAAAATGCTGAATGATCAGAATTTAGTTTTGGGAAAGAGATCAAGAGTTGAGCTGAGAAGCCCCAGTGTTCTTGCTAGAATGCTAGAATGGTAGATGGTTTACTTGGTGAATGCTGGCAGGTAGTACAGACCACTGAATTTTACTTTCCTGGAGTAAAATTCCTAGGGCTTTGGCTGAGTTACATCTCCTCAATTCCTGATTCGGTAAGTGGTAGCTTTTATTACTGAAAGTGCTCTGTCTTATAATGCATAAGTGGTAAAACAGTATATATAATGCAAATAGATGAGTATAATTAATCTCACATGGCATATGAAGAGGAAAGAGATGCCAACACAAATCACTGCCCTGGAGCCTTGATGTTTCACTGCCTTTGGAATCAGTGACACAGATTTTGTTATAGGTGAAACTGCATTATAATGAGATCCTTCTGGTGGATTTGTAACTAAGTCCTCTTGGATGAGGTCCATTCAGATCACATGACACTGAATTCTACCATTTCACATGATAAGTAGTCAATTGTGAATATAGTGTATTTTAATGTTGTCCATCAATTTTTAAAAGGTTCATTCAAGTGAATAAATATATAGCTATACATTTGATGCTATTTTTTTTCCAGTATATGCCAAAACTTGACATTAAAACTTTAAATAGCACTGGTGTTCTTCCAATTTTTAGAGTTAAGCTTATGTAGCTGAGATAAGCAATTGACTATAGGTGAATGCTAAAATGTGTTTAGTTATTTAGGTTGTAATAAAAAAATCATAATAATAGCTGACATTGTTGAGTGCTTACAATATGTAAGATAGGCAAGGTAGCTTTTTGAATGTTCTATGTGCATTACCTTTGCTCTATCCTTTTAAAACATGAAGTAGGTACTTTTTTTTCCATTATAAGATAAGAAACTAAATCTTCACTCTCCCAAGAATGTACAATTATTGATGTTGAAATAGAAATTTGAGTCCAAACCCATCAAACTCTAAACCCAAGTTCTTTACTGTTACTCAATATTGCTACTTTTTCTTGGCAACAAGATCAGAATAAATATCTCCAATCTTATTTATTAGAATTAGGTCCCAATACTGAGAAAAGAAAACAGAGCAATTTAAAATCTGCTAGTCTTAATCACAATTATTTCTTGAAAACCTAGAAAGTGTTCAGTGAAGATAAAGAGCAGAAGAGACAGATTATTTAAGCCTTGAGACATATGTAATTTTAACTTGGAAGAAAAGAAATTCCACACAAAATAATGGCAAATAGAAGAATAAAATAGAATTAATGGGGGAAAGAAAATATATAGTGCAGACTCTAAATGCCTGATATGATGGGACTATTGGGGGATAAATTTACCAGCAGATTTAGAAAAAAGAGATGAAATGAGTCAGAAGGAAAAAATAACATCTTTGTTATATGCTCTTTGTCTTAAAATAAATGCACTGAACATTTGAATATGTACACGAATCACATTTTTTAAAACATGAAATAAGTATTTATGCCTGAAGTATACAAAACATATATGTATAGTCTGATGAATAATTATAAAGAAAATACAATATCTGGAGTTGATTTTATTAGTTTGTATCTCCAATACAATATAACTTCCTCCTTGATCAAGAAATTGAATATAACTAGTTCCCAGAATCTCCCCATGTGTTCTTTTCAATCCAAACTCCTATGAAGCACATTTGATGAACTTGCATTACATAAAGAAGCACTGTAAATAAGGGCCCAACATTCATATTCCTGGCAGCTTGTTGCTATGAATTAAAAATGCTGCAGGGGAGGGAGACAGAGAGGGAGGAGGGTGAGGGGACCTGATAACACAGTGCGTACCTGGTCCACTACCAGGGGGAGTGAGAGCCAGCTAAAATCCCACACTTCCCCTGCATGCAGCCTACTTGTGGAGCAAATCCTCACTTGTACCCCACAACTCTATAATAAATAAATAAATTTTTTAAAAAGAAGAACTTAAAAAATGACTTCAGGCATAGAAAGAGAAAATTGTAATTGTATCTTAAAAACCAGAACGTCTCACCAGTAATCAAGCTGGTCTCTGCTTAACCAATCTTGCATGTATCTCACAATGAATAACTGATCAACAAGGCGTTTCTCAAGTAACTTCCCAGATGTTGCTGATTGAGACATTCTTCGCTACCATGACAAATAGGACAGAATTAAGTGAATGGCAGGCATGTGACACAAAGGTAGCTGTGCCCATCTTGACAGGATCCTACCATTCAGCAGCAGGCCCCTGATGCCAAATAATCTGGATAAACACAACTGAACAAAGGTTAAGCCCACTCTTGTTTGGCTTAACTCTAATCCCGCCCCAGCTGGGGCTCATCAGGTTTAAGGAATGGAATAGTCATATTTTTTGAAACACACAGTAACAAGAAAAGCCTAATGAAGGTGCAAAGGGTAGAAGCTCTAATAAATATGATGTGCTGAATGTATTATCTATTTGGCAGACAACAAATTATGGAGTAATCTGCAGCATTCAGACAGTCTAATTTATGGCAGCTCATTTAAGGAAACTCTTTAACCCAGGAATTTGAAATCATAAAGCACATTTTAACAAATGCAAACACAATTTTCTGGAATGTAGAGAGACCTTGAAGTGATGGAAACTTTCTGGAATACATTGTGATCATTTGAATGTGTTTTAAAATAAATTCGTTCATAGATACTATTCTAGTAGTTCGATATTACCAAATGATGAAAAACCACCTTTTCATATTTTTTCTTAAATTAATAAAAAAAAAGTTCTACTAGACACTTGTTTTATAGGACTCCCTTGACCTTTGCTCATTGATGCTTATAGCCTTTCAGTTGCCTTCTGTTGTGCTCAGAAACCTAAGTTCCAGCCCTTATACTCCATACCTTCCCCAACTCCCCCTACCAGTTAGGCTATAGCCATAGAGGTCTTCTTTCTGTTACTCTCGCTACTTCTAGCCTCAGGATCTTAGCAAGGGCTCCTTGCCTTTGAAAAACTCTTCTGCAGATCCTTGTGTGGCGGATTTCTTCTTATGGTTTAGTTCCAGTGTCTCTTCTGCAGAGACATCTTCTCTGACCACCTTCTGTTCAAGGTTCTCCAAACAGTCTCCTGCTACTCTGTCTGATTTTCCACATGGCACCTAGAACCATCGGAAATTAACTCAGATTTTTGTTATTCATTGCCTGTCTCATGTATTAGAATGTACATTCTGTTGAGTAGTGACTTCATCTTGCTTGATCATCTCCGATCTCCACTGCCAAGAACAGAACTCAAGAGATGACAGATATATTAATACAAATATAAACACATGGGGGTAAAATGGAGAGAAACTTAGGTAAACCTCAGTTCCAGAAGATAAATTTTCCTAATTTACACATAAAAAGTACTTAATAGTGCCAATACTATAGATAATATCTTCTTTGTACATATAATTGTAACAACTTTCCTGTGACTGGCTGAAAACAATATATTGTAAGTACAAATATAGTTTTCTTTCCAGTGAAAACTAAGGTCCAGAAAGACTCATTTACTTGTTCAAGTAAGAATATATCAGAGACAAAACCCAAGTTCATATCAATGATTTGATTTATAAACCTGGATTTATCTTCCCATAGTTTTGTTCTGGCTGGAAAAAATATATAAAACAGATGATAAATAAAGAAGTTATCATACAATATGTCAATGACTTTATAATAAGAATAATTGGTACATTTTCCTTGAATTATTAGTTTTTTAAAGTACTTATTTTTCTCTTTCTTATTAGCAAGGTGAACATTCTCTTGCCCTTTTATTATAATATATGCAAATTTTAAAAATTAACTTCATTTTAATATTTTTTGGTCAATTTACACTATCAAAATGACTTTCAGTGACTGAAAGACAGTCAACTGTGGCTACTGTGCAGTTCTTTATTTATAGAATTGCTATAAATTGAGACATTACACTAATAGTGTGTGATATGCAAACCGTATTTGTCTAAGTCACATAAAATATAATAATTTTCATTATTACAGTATGCCATTCTAGTGATCTTGGAGAAAGACAAAGAGCTACTTATCAAACTAATAAAAATCAGCTCCAGGTGCTTATTTTCAATGGTAGGTCATGTCTTTCCCTCCAATCTCTCACAATATTGCAATCATGTAGGAGCTCAGTGGCAAGTACTCCACCAATACTTGTAGAAAAGTCCTAGAATAGTTACTTTTTATGCCAAATTGTCTACACATGGCCAAGCCAACAAACCAAAATGAGAAATGGCATTTGTATTGTTTTCACAAGGGTCAAATAAAAATCATTTCAAGTTTAATAGTTTTAATCCCTTTGGAAGTTCAATAATACACATTGGATTCATTTTAAGTCTGTCCTCTTTGACTCTTGATTGGATTTGATGCTTGCAAATGTGTCTCCCTATGGATACTCCTTCTTTCATATACTTCTAGTTCTAGTCAAGGTTCATAACCCACTTTCCCTTAGGGGGAACATATTTTTGGAAGAAGTCCAGGTTTTGCTCATTTTAGCACAACTCATAGTCTGATGCTATGGATACACGCGACTGATTTGACAATTTTAACTCCATGAAGCTTTTAACAAGTTAGCATATGCATTTTTGCAACTGAGCAATTTGTTATCATCAGTAGTAGCAATAATTTAAACACTTAAATCAATTATGTACTTGTAGATATAACCATTGGTTTTGTCTACATTAGTGACTCTTAGATTTCATCACACATGGCCTCAAACAGCACATCAAATACCTTTAGATTTCATTATAAATGCTTTAAAAATTTATTGTGAACAATGTAGAAAAAATATTCTAAGGCAAAACTATAGAGACAGTAAAACTATCAGTGGTTGTCAGGTGATAGGGGAAGGGATGAATAGGCAAAGCAGAGAGGATTTGTAGAGAAGGAAAACTACCCTGGGTTCTGGGCCCATGCCCAGCCTTATTTCAAGCTGCCTTCACCCAGGGAAGCTCTAGGCACCTGCCCCTCAGAGATACCAGCTCCATTCCTGCCCCGTGTGGGGGCCTAAAGCTGCTATCACCACTCACCACCTGCCCTTTGGAGCTGCATCCCGACTCTGGCTGAGGCACCCAGCTTGGGACCCCGTGGTTGTGTAAAGGAACAGCATATCTTAAGGAGGTGCTGATCAGCCACTCTCTGCTGTCACCTCCAAAGAGGGAAATCCCAGCTATCCTCTCCAACCCAGGCCTCTGGCAGCACACCAGATCCAGCGCCTAGCTGTGTCATTGATCCCATTACCCATCATAGGGGATTGCCCATGGAACCTGGGCAGGTGGAGAGAAAGGATCCTTGAAAGAGGAGCCGCCCACCTCGGCCATTTCCCAGGCAGTGATTTGCATTGCCCCGCCCATCTATAAGCAGCCTCCACCTGGGTTTCTAAGGTAACATCACTAAACAGGAGACAAAAGGACTCCCCCTACACTGAATTGGATACAGGTAACTCAAGCCTGTTGCAGACCTCTCAGGCAGCAAACAAAGGGAATCAGCCCAAGCTTGGAATAAATCTATCTGCCTGCAATGAAAGCAAAGGAGAGAGGCCAGAGATCAGAGCTGAAGAGACTTTAGACACTCAGGAAAGACTCCAGAGCTAGTCTGGTTTCTTATTTTGATTTCTGATTTAATTGTTTTAACTGTTTGTTTTGCTCCCTTTTGTTTGCTTTTTGATGTAGATTACCTGTTTGTGTTGGGTAAAAATGCATCAAAAGGCATAATTTTATTGGACTGTATTTATGTGATTACTGGAATGCTTTAGGGAATTTTCTTTGTGTGTCTGTTTTTCACTGTTTTCCGGCCTTGTGTCTCTTTTTCACTCGTTAGTTGGTATGTATGTCTGTTTTCCCTCTCATTCTTCTCTCTCTAACTTCCTCCTGACCTCCCCCCTTCTTCTATCATTTTCCTTTTTTCATACTTCCTTTTTTGTTCCAAGGAACAAATCTAAACCCTGCTGCACAGACAGATTGTAAGGCAGTAGGAAACAGGTTCCAGTGTGCCCATGCACCTGTTGGCGGATACTGGGATCTGCAGATAGATTCTGAATCACAGCTTGCCCCCCCAATTAAACCTCAAAACTGCAAAAAGTACAGCCCCTAATCCACAGTCCAGCTTCAAAAGTGAACAAAGCCAGAGGACCCTCATAAGGAAGAACAGGAGATTGAACAAAAAAAGTAAAAACAACCCCACCTTCCCAGAAAAACAGAATTAAAGAAGGGGAGTGAAAGGGGGAGAGAGAAAAACCTACAAAAATGAAGAAAAACCAAAAGAAAAACATGGGTCTCTCCCTGACCCTGGGGAGGGCAGACACTGAGAAAACTGACTTCGGAGTGCAAACAATGATGAGCCCCCAGAATGACTGGTCTCAAACTACAAACCTAGATATCAAGACATTAATGGAGAGATTAAAAAGAATTGAGGAGAGACAAGAAGAAAGTAGGAAGGAGTTGATAACTGAGAAAACAGTAGTAAAGAATACTGTGAATGAAATAAATAACAAACTGATAAGCATGGAAAGCAGAATTAGCCAAGCAGAAGAAAGAATCTCAGAGCTTGAGGACCAAAATACAGAACTAACCCAAAATGTCAGAAACATAGAAAAAAAAGCTTTAAAAGACAGAACAAAGCCTTCAAGAAATGAGAAATTACTTCAAGAGACCAAATTTAAGAGTAATTGGACTTCCTGAAACAGAAAGAGAAACAGAGACCACCTTGAAACAAACATTCCATGAGATTATTGAAGAAAACTTCCCTCATCTCATCAGTGACCTGAAAATTCAAACACAAGAGATTCAGAGAACCTCTGCAAAACAGCAAATGTGAAGACCAACTCCCAGACACATAATAATTCGCCTAAACAAAGTAGGTATAAAAGAAAAAATCCTAAAGGCAGCAAGATAAAAAGGCCAGATCACCTACCATGGAAGACCAATTAAAATAGCAGCAGATTTATCTACAGAAACCCTGTAGGCTAGGAGAGCTTGGAGCCCTATCTTCAAAGTTTTAAAAGATAAACAATTTCAACCAAGAATAACTTACCCAGCCAAGATAAGCTTCATCAGTGAGGGAGAATTAAAATCTTTCCCAGACATCCAATCCCTAAGAACTTATGCTCCCACCAGACCACCTCTACAAGAAACACTTAAGAAAGTACTAAACATAGAAGAAAAGGAAAAAGGAACAACAACATTCTTCCCAAGAGTACAGGAAAAAGAGCAAAACTCACACGAACCAACCCCAAAACCAAAAGAAAGACAACAAACTAAGAGGAACAACAACAACAACTCAATAAGAATCTTATGATAGGAATCAACTCTCACATTTCAGTAATTAGCCTGAATGTGAATGGACTAAATGCACCACTGAAAAGACATAGAATGGCAAAAAAGGATAAAATATCACCAGGCAACAATATATTACCTTCAAGAGACCCATCTCACTAGAAAGGACATGCACAGACTCAAAGTAAGAGGATGGGAAACAAATTTTCAGGCAAACGAAACACAAAAGAAAGGAGGAGTTATGATCCTAATTTCAGACAAAATACCATTTAAGCTGTCACAAATTTAAAAAGATACAGAAGGCCACTACATAATGATAAAAAATTCACTCCATCAACAGGAAATATATATCCTAAACATATATGCACCCAACATAGGGGCTCCAGCTTTCATAAAGCAGTTCCTAGGAAAACTCAAAAAAGATATTGATTCTAATGCTATCATCACTGGGGACTTTAATACCTCACTCAAAACCCTAGACAGATCATCAGGACAAAAAATCAGCAACGAGATCCAGAGGCTCAATGTGACTCTTGACCAAATGGACTTAATTGATACCCACGGAACACTCCACCCAAAGACCATGGAATATACATTCTACTCATCACTGCATGGAATGTACTCTAGGGTCGACTACATACTTGGTCATAAATCAAGCATAAACAAATTTCAAAAGATCAAAATTCTGTCATGCACCTTCTCAGATCATAGTGGAATAAAAATAAACATCAACACCAACAAGGTTCCCCCCAAACAGACAAAGACATAGACACAAAATAGCATGATGCTAAACAACGCCTGGGTCAATGATGAAATCAAAACAGAGATTAAAATATACCTGGAAACAAATGAAAATGAAGAAACATCTTACCAAAATCTCTGGGATGCCATGAAAACTGTAGTAAGAGGGGAATTCATATCTCTACAAACCCACATGAAGAAAATGGAAGGATCACAAATTAACAGCCTAACAAACCACCTTAGGAAGCTAGAAAAGCAAGACCACCAAAACCCTAACTTCAGCAGAAGAATCCAGATCACCAAAATAAAAGCCCAAATCCAGAACATAGAAGAAAAGAAGATCATACAAAAAATCAATGGAATAAAAAGTTGATTCTTTGAAAGGATAAACAAGATCGATGGTCCCCTAGCTAGACTGACCAAGAAAAAAAGAGAAAAAGTCCAAATAAATACAATCAGAAACACAATATATGAAGTCACATCTAACCCTGAAGAAAGACAAAAGATCATTAGAGACTACTATGTATGCTTGTATGGAAACAAACTTGAAAACCTTAAGGAAATGGAAGACTTTCTGACATCACACAACCTGCCTAGGTTGAAACAAAAAGAAATTGAGACCCTAAATAGACCAATAACAGTCAAGAAAATTGACTATGTAATAAGTAAACTACCTACAAAAAAAAGCCCTGGACCAGTTTGCTTTCCAGCAGAATTCTATAAGACATTTAAGAAGGAACTGATACCAATCCTACTGAAAGTATTCCAGGCAATGAGAAAGATGGGACCCTCCCTAAATCATTTTATGAAGCTAACATCACATTGATACCCAAGCCAGGTAAAGACCCAACAAAGAAAGAGAACTACAGGCCAATATCTTTGATGAACATAGATGCCAAAATTCTCAACAAGATCCTATCAAACCAGATTCAACAACACATCTCAAAAATCATCCATCATGACCAAGTCGGCTTCATCCCTGGGATGCAAGCCTGGTTCAACATTCGCAAGACAATAAATGTATTTAAATACATCAACAGATGTCAGAACAAAATCCACATGATTATATCATTAGATGCAGAAAAAACTTTTGATAAAATCCAGCACCGCTTCTTGATAAAAACTCTCGAACATCTAGGCATACATGGAACATACCTCAAAATAGTAAAAGTCATCTATGAGAAACCCACAGCTAGCATACTCCTAAATGGACAAAAATTGGAAACATTTCTCCTGAAAACTGGACAAGACAAGGATGCCCACTCTTGCCCCTCCTGTTCAATATAGTATTGGATGTCCTGGCCAGAGCAATCAGAAAAGAGAAGGAGATCAGGGGTATCCAAATAGGAAAAGAGGAAGTCAAGTTATCTCTCTTTGCAGACGACATGATTGTGTACCTTGAAAATCCAAGAGAATCTGTCAAAAACCTCCTTGCACTGATAAAGGACTTTGGCAAAGTCTCAGGGTATAAAATAAATGTGCAAAAGATAATCACATTTCTTTATAACAATAATAAACAAACAGAAACCCAAATAAAAAGCACAATCCCATTCACAATAGCCACACACAAAAAAACGAAATACCTTGGCATCTTCCTAACCAGAGACATGAAAGAACTTTACAGTGAAAACTACAAAAGACTGCTCAAAGAAATCAAAGACGACACAAACAAGTGGAAAAATATCCCATGCTTATGGATTGGAAGAATCAACATTGTGAAGATGTCCATCTTACCTAAGGCAATCTACAGATTTAATGCCATACCCATCAAATTACCAGCAATATTCTTCTCAGAGCTAGAAAAAACAATACAGGCATTCATATGGAAACACAAATGACCAAGAATAGCCAGAACGACCAAGAATAGCCAGAACAATCCTCAGCAAAAAACAAACAAACAAACAACAACAAAAAAAACAAAGCAGGAGATATCACATTACCAGACTTCAAACTTTACTATAAAGCTACAATAATCAAAACAGCTTGGTATTTAAGAAGGAACTGATATAGGCATATAGACCAGGAATAGGCATATAGACCAATGGAATAGAATTGAGATTCCAGAAGCAAAACCTCAATTTCTCAACCAACTCATCTTTGACAAAGCCCTCACCACCTACCACTGGGGAGAGGAGAACCTATTCGGTAAATGGTGCTGGGAAAACTGATTGACCACATGTAGAAGATTCAAAAAAGATCCCTATCTATCCCCGTACACAAAATTAGCTCCAAATGGATCAGAGACCTAAACGTAAAACCTTAAACCATAAGAACCTTAGAAAATGCTGAACACACCCTTATCGAAATTGTAATGGGCATCCAATTCCTGAACAAAACCTGAAACCCACAGGCTATAAGAGGTAAGATAGACAAGTGGGATCTCATTAAACTGACAAGCTTCTGCAAAGCCAAAGAAACCATCAAGAGAGCAGGGAGGCAGCCCACAGACTGGGAAAAAGTATTTACCAACTCTGTGTCTGACAAAGACCTAACATTTTGGTTCTACAAGGAACTAAAACGTGCTGAAAAGAAAAAAACAAACAACCCCATTATAAAGTGGGCAAAAGATATGAACAGATACTTCTCAAAAGAAGACATCCAAACAGCCAACAGATACATGAAGAAATGTTCAACCTCACTAATCATCAAGGACATGCAAATTAAAACTACACTGAGATACCACCTAACTCCAGTCAGAATGGCCATTATCAACAACTCAAAAAATAACAGATGCTGGAGAGGATGTGGTAAAAAGGGAACACTGCTACACGGTGGGAGTGTAAACTAGTGCAACTTCTGTGGAGAGCAGTGTGGCGATTCCTAAAAGGTCTAAATATCAACCTCCCATATGACCCTGCAATCCCCCTACTGAGAGTATACCCTGAAGAACTCAAATCACTATAAAAAAGATACCTGCACACGTATATTATTGCATCATTGTTCACAATAGCAAGAACTTGAAACCAACCATGCTGTCCATCAAAAGAGGGACTAGATTAAAAGAATGTGATACATATACACAATGGAATACTACACAGTCATAAAAAAGAACAAAATCATGAATTTTGCAGCAACCTGGATGGAACTAGAGTCTATAATACTGAGTAATCTCTCACAGAAACAAAGATCTGAGTATCACATGTTCTCACTCATATAGTGGACCTTGAACATCTATCATAATACTATAAGAAAAGGATTGACAGTGGCGGGAAACTATGGGGGGCGTAGGGAGGGGAAGGGAGATGGGATTAACCATAGTCAATATCTGTCTGGGGACAGAAAGACACCTCTTATCAACAAGGGTGCCTGAACAATACATATTTGTATACCTAACCCTTAACTGTACCCCACAATTTTAAAATAAAAAATGTTTATAAATTTTTAAAAAAGCATTTGTCCAAATGTTTAGAACCTATAACACCAAGAGTTAATCTTTTTTTTTTTTTTGAGTTAATCTTAATGTAAATTATGGACTTTGGGTTATAATCATATGTCAAGATAGGTTCATCAATTGTAACAAATATACCACTCTGATATGGCATGTTGATAACGGGGGAGGCTATGAGTGTGTGGGACTAAAGATATATGAGAATACTCTCTACCTTCTGCTCAATATTGCTGTGAGCCTAAAATTACTTTAAACATAAATTTTCAAAAAAAGAATAATATCAACACTTAAGGAAAATTATTTTTAACATTTAGGTATATATTCATGAATCTAAACATTTGTGTAACAATTTTGCAAATTAAGATTACATTATACAAATTGAATATTCTTCCAAAACTGTATCAATGAATGTGGGACATTCTTGTGTGTATATACCATAACTTATTTAAGCCTTTGCTTATTTTTAGATATGTAGGTTATAGTCAGGTTTTCTGTTATTTGTATTTTGCTTTCATTAAAAAAAGCTGCCAAAATATTCTGACATCTATATCTTTCAGCATATTCATAATTCCTTAACCTGCATTATTTTAAAATAAGACATGGTCCACATAGTCAAATAATTTATTTAACCTAGAAGTCAACTTAGAGGTGTTATCACATTATAGCTGCAATCTCTTTAGAGTACAGAGCTTTTGGCTAATAATGATAACAGTAATCATAGCAATTACTGTTGTTATTTTTTATAATTGAGCACTTAGATGCTAAGCACTATGCAAACAAAACCTAATTTAATCTTTATAATGATGTTGTGAAGTAGATGTTATAATCCCATAAATGATTTATAAAAAAATAGCAAAAATGATCTGAATGCATCACAGTCTTTGGGTAAACTGATTTAGTACCCAAATATTGTTTTTATCTATCTAGTTGTTAGTATTGTCTATATTGTACACAGGTGCTGATATGTTTTTGAAATATGGATAATTTAAAACTTATACTGGTCTCAGTTTTTCACCATTTCTTATGTCCTTATCCTTGACCACACAACTGTTGCATGCACCTCCTCTGCCATGTGACTTGGGGAAGTCAATAGAATGAAGCTAGTTTCAAGCTGAAAACTCAAGAGACTGTCCATGTTTTACTTTCTTTCTTGCACCTCTGTCACAGTAGTAAAAACATGCCTGGCTAGCCTGTTGAAGAATAAGAGATTTCTGAAGCAAAGCTGAGTCACTTCAGTCCTCCATCCATGGCCATGCTCTGTCAGTTGACAGCCAGTTAATACCAGACATGAGAATGAGCCCAGCCAAGATCAGCAGAACCACCTAGACCACTGACAGTTGACCACAAAGGTGTGAGCAATACCAACACATTATGGTATACTACTGAAATTTTGTGATTGTTTGTTATGAAGCATTTTTATAATAGCAAATTGATACACATACAAAAATATAGAGAGTATTTTGCTACACCTTTAAGCATCTATCACTCAGCTTCAACATTAATCAACACATGGATCATCTTGTTCCATATATACTCACTATGCCCATCTAAATTATTTTGAATCAAATCTTTCACTTTGGATTTTGTTGATCACATACCTGTGGTATCATTTACCTGCTTCTGCCTTTTTATTTCCCATAAACTTATAGTTTGACCTAAAGACTCAGCTAGGTTCAGGTTTCATTTTAGGCAGTAATGTTTCAGAGATGGTTATAAATTAATTTTGTATCACTTGGAGAGCTCACCATGTCTAGTTCTCTCTCTTTATGATGTTAATATTAAACAGGGGTTCAGGCATTGCCAGTCTTATTATTCATCCGTTAGAGACTCCTCATCAGTGTTTCATCTCGCAAGTTTAGCCACTTATAATGGTCTTCATCCAGATCAACTGTTTTATTTGGGGCTGCCAATAGTGATCTTTTAATCCTACTATTTCCTTTGCACTTATTATCTGAAATTTCTCCACAAAAATATTTTCTCTTCATGACTATTTGGATACCCTGATGTAAAGATTACTCAAAATTAATTCTTCTCCTTTATTGATCAGTTTTCATAAAAGCAAATTGGCTTCTTAAAGTCCCCCAAATATGAACTAATGAATTTGAGTATTTTTGAGAATCATAATAAGCTAGCTTATTTTATTTGTTGAAACCTATTAGCTACAACCCATAATACAAGCATATGGGTTTGTAGTTTAAACCCACAATACAAGCATTATTTAGGAGAAAAAATTATAAAAACTATTTTACTTCTTTTATATCTCTACCTCTAATATATTTTTATTTCAACCAGCCCTATTTTTAATCATAATCAGGTTTGCTGATTCTATTCTCCTGACTAAATTTTTGAGCCACAAAACTTTTAGCTAGATAAATATGTATTTTAGTATAAAAGATATATATTCTTTTTATAAGGAAAATTATTCTGGTATCAATCAGTCTTCTGAATATTCATTCTAAGTAGAAATGTCTTGAGGACTTTTTTTAATGATTTATTCAGAGAATTTGTCAACTTAATATTTATTGAGTGCTGTATAACTCAGAGACCAATACCATGGAATATCACACACACACACACACACACACACACACACACACGCACACACACACACATACACACACACAAATATCTTACTTTAAAAATTACTTGGATATTAGTAGTTTACAGAAAGTTTTAGGAGAGTATCAGAAAATATTTGCGTGTGTGTGTGCACGTGTGTGATTCCTGTGACTAGATTTGCTCATTTTCAGGGGAGCCTTAAACATCCACGAAATATATGAGCCCAAAGTCACACAATTCTGAAGTTTCCTGAATGTGGTCCTTGCCTATGTGATGAAGGTTAGTTGATTACTACGGGGAGATTCCTGGCAGAGTGGAGGGCATATAGCACTTTCTGCATCATCTATTTATTCATTAAAAAAAAGTGGTAAATAGAAATAGGCTTTTAAAAATGTGAATTATAACCCTCCCCAATCCCACATCTAACTCCTTAATATTTTCTATCTCTGTACAAGATACTTTACCAATGTGTCTAGCTTCATTTCCAGTCCTTTACATTTCTTACTTCACAGGAACATTTTTGACTAATAAGATTAATTTATACCAAATCATCTACCAGTGTTCCATCCTAATTAGGTAAATGACTGTGCTCTGAAGATCATTTTGTTTCCTTTATAACAAAGTGAAAGCTATTTAACTCTACACTAAACATGTAGTGAGGTTGAAATAACTAAAATTTTTTAATACTATGATGCAGAGACACTTAGACAAGCAAAGCTTGTTTATCATAAAAAGATTGGAAAATACTAAAGAGCACACAGAATAAAATGAGAATCACATGTAATTATACTGCTCTGATATTACTACACTTATCAAGATGGAGTTTTCTTTCTGGATCTTTTTCTAATATACTATCAATTTTTGATGATTCATCTTCATTAATTTCTGAAACTAGGTGAGGAAAAAGACACCATTTGAAGTTTAGATAGTTCTCTGTGGTACTTCCTTCTTTAAAAGCAAAAATAAATAAATGGGACTACATCACACTAAAAAGTTTCTGCACAGCAAAGGAAACAATAAAATGAATAGGCAACCTATGGATTGAAAAAAATATTTGCAAATCATGTATCAAATGGGAGGTAAATATCCAAATTTTATAAAGAACTCATATAACTCAATAGAAAGAACACATACAATCCAATTTTAAAATGGGCAAAAAACCTGAATAGACACTTCTCCAAATAAGACATAAAAATAGTCACAAGGTATATAAATGAATGTTCAACATCACTAATATCAGGGAAATGCAAATTAAAACCACTGTGAGATATTACCTCATACCCATTAGGATAGCTACTATAAAAAAAGACAAGAGATAAATGTTGGTGAGAAAATGGAGAAAAGAAAACCCTTGTACACTGTTGGTGGAATGTACAATGGTGCAGCCATTATGAAAAACAGTATAGAGGTTCCTAAAAGATTTAAAAATAGAATTACCATATGACCCAGCAATTCCTCTTCTGGGTGCACACCCAAAGGAAATAAAACCAACATTTTGTTACGATATCTGTACTCTCATGTTCATTGCAGCATTGTTTACAATAGCCAAGATACGAAAGCACTCTAAATGTCCAACAACTGACAAATGGATAAAGAAACTATAATACACACACACACACACACACACACACACACACACACACGAATTATTCAGCCTTAAAAAAGAAGAGCCTGTCATTTACCACAACATGGATAAAACTGGAGAACACAAGGCCAAGTGAAATAAGCCAGACACAGAAATAAAAAAGTGTTTGTGGAATCTTTAAAAGAAAAATCAAATATACAGAGATAGAGAATAAAACAGTGGTTATCAAGGGTAGGGTATGGAGGTGGAAATGGGGAGTTGCAGATCAAAAGATATAAAGTAGCAGATATGTAAGATGAACATGTTTAAAGATGTGATGTTAAACATAAGGGCTGTGGTTAATAGTAGTGTATTGTTTTCAGGATTTTTACTAAAGGAGTAGATAACAGCTGCTTTTGACACAAGGAGAAAATGAGTGACTGTGAGCTGATGGGTTTGTTAATTTGTCTCACTATAGTAACCATTTTACTATCTATATATCTTATAGCATCATGTTACAAACCTTAAATATACATAATAAAATTAATAAGCAATAATAATAATTTCAAGATGGTCTTATGAGAAAACCTAAAATGTATTCTGAATTGATCCAGAGGGAAGATCTATGAACACAGGTGAAAATTACAAGTGATGTTTTCGTTCATGAGCTTCGTTTTCTAACATTTTATGATCACAAATAGTAATAATATGCTGGAACCAATTTGTACTTGTTTATAAAGAGGATTGTGGTATTCCAAGAAATCTAGCAAACAGACGTATCAAGTTGGTGGTTTTAAGTTGTCCATGCTGGGAGAATTTACACCATGAAAATTGGCAAATGCTATAAACCAGGACTCAACACTCCATCTTCAGCATCCTATAGCCATGGGATATAGAAAAGTAATATACATGACTGAATCAGACCCGATATCTAAAAACAGGGAGTGGTTCAGACTGTGGTAAACTGGAGAGCCCCGTGTAAGGGAATTCTTTCAGCACTGTACATGCCTCCATGTGTCAAAAGTGACTCAGGGTTTTCAATCTCAGTTGTACGGAGGAAAATCAGAAATATAGATTTTTTAAAAAATGTGAAATCCTCTGAATCTTAAATTAGAAAGGACAAAAAAGATGCTTTGGGGCTGAATATAAGTGGTAGGCCACCGGATTTCAACTCTTATCAATTAAGAAAAAATGAAAGTTTCTTTTACCTGACTATGTCAAGCATGAGGTGATTGGGGGGGGCATGATGAAAAATAATTCTTGCTTCAAACAGATTTACTGGATGATCCACAGGGCCCTTCCAACTCAAAACCTCCATGACTTCATGATTCTATACTTTTCTTATCGAAAATGCTCATTTTGTGGGGGGGAGCATTAATCGTTTATAGTCAGATGATACCTCCTTGTGGTTGTATTGAACTCTGCTTTACTTGTGTTAAGGAATGCTGAGATTCATATTCTGGGAAGATTGGAGGCTTCTGATTTCATAGAATCTTAGAATGTTAGGGTTGGCAGAGTATTGATAAATCAAACAGTCTAGGAGTTTTTAACTTAGAATCCATAACTGCGCCTGGATGTTGGCTGTGAACCCACTTAAAAGTATCCATAATTTTTTTCCCACTATTCAACTTTCTGTGCTCCAAAAATGGATGAGAATCACCAAAATATTAAGATTTCCCAGCTGTTTATCAAACATTTGTTGAATACTGATTCTATGCCAGGTTCTATGGGTAAACATTAGTAAACAAGCAAGATAGATATCCTTACCTCTCTTTAAAGTACTTAAAACTAGGAGAGAAGATACAATTAAACAAGCAGCTATAAGACTATAAAGGATTGGGGAACTCATAAACTGAGAACCTATCTTGGCCTGAGAGGGGTGATGTGAAATCAGAATGGAGTATTGAAGAAAGTGACATTTAAATTAATGTCTGGAGAGTGAACAGTAAATTGGCCAGTTGAAGAGGCAATTATGACCCCAAATAGTTAAGAACCACGTGCTATATACAGCACTTTCACTTAATATAAGAAGAATCTAAGATTTAAAGACCTAGTAAATATTTCTTAAGCAGCTTGGATAGAGAAAATGTTGAAGAAAAGTTTGATATATGAATATGAAAAAGTAAATAAATAATAAAAAATAGATATCTCTGTTGTGGAACACTGATAAAGCTCATTTTCCTTTCCTCCAGGATTTATACACCCATGTTGGAAGTTAGGAATGCAATACCCCAGTATCATGAGAGAAATCAATTAATGAGACCAATTAATGAGACCAATTTTTCCACAGATTGTGGCTTTGGTTGACTTGGCCTTATTCTTTGCCTATTGGAATTGTTCCTGTCTCTACTTGTAGGCCTGCCCTTAACTCATCATAAATTTGAGCAAGAGGAATGGAACATAGTGGCCCCCACTTGTATAGGGCATCAAGTACTCTTCCTTTCCTTTGTAGGGTTGGAAACCGGGAAATATTATTTAAATAAATTCTAAAGATGGGAATTCTTGCTCATGACATATTTTCAGATCAGATCTTTTCAACCTTTTTTAAAAATGCAGTCATTGGCATATTTACTTTGTATTCCTTTCCTCTTTTTCATGACACATACTCACTACATGATATATTGCTCCAAAACCTTTTTTTAAATGAATATTAATGGCAACTGTAATTGATGTCAGATAAAACATTTTCTGTCATCTTTTAGATATCAAGGCACCAAGGGTCCAAAGATTCTAAGGAAAGATTCTAGATACCTACTTGTAAGGTTTGCTAAAAGATGGCCAAAACTTTGTAGGATGCTCATGTAACATCCCAGTTGGAACAATTTGAGAAAAAAAGGGCTCCGTGGCTCAGCCTGTAATCCCGTGCCTTTGGGAGGCTGAGGTGAGTGGATTGACTGAGCCCGCGGGTTCGAGACCCGCCTGGGCAGCGAGTCCTCATCTCTACAATAAATCAAAAAATCAGCCGGGCGTGGTAGCGCACGCCTGTAGTTCCGGCTACTTGGAAGGTTGAGGCGGAAGGATCGCCAGAGCCAGCAGGTCAAGGCTGCGGTGGCCGGGAGCGGCCACTGCACTCCAGTCTGGGTGACAGAGTGAGACTCCAACTCAGAAAAGGGGGGGGGTGGTACTATTAGTAATTATACCAGGTCAGGTGGTGTAAACCAGAATATATGACAACTTTACCTTTAACCCAACATCTATCTATAGCCAAAACAAAAGACAAAGAGAGGAGTGTTTTTTATTCCAAGAATCTAAGATGATCAGGATATTTTTATTTTCTTGCCACCTAGGTGACTACTGACATAAAGGAACTCACAGACTGTGATTGAATGGTCACCCTCCTAAAGATATGTCTATGTTCTAACCCCTAGAACTAGTGAATGTGACTTTATTTGAAAAAAGGGTCTTTGAAGATATAAGTAAGGATCATAAAATAAGATCATCCTGGATCCCTCAGATTGGTCCTCTAATGAGAGGGAACCCAAAAAACCTAGAATTTATCTATAAAAATAAATATACAGACCAGGCTCAGTGGCTCAGCCTGTAATCCCAGCATTTTCGGAGGCTGAGGCAAGTGGATTGACTGAGCCTGTGAGTTCGAGGCCTGCCAGGCAACTTGGTGAGACCTTGTCTCTACAATAAATAAATAAATAAATAAAATTAGGCAGTCGTGGTAGCCCGCATCTGTGATTCCAGCTACTTGGAAGGCTGAGGCAGAAGGATCACCTGAGCCCAGCAGGTTGATGCTGGGGTGGCCATGAGCATGCCACTGCACTCCAGTCTGGGCAACAGAGTGAGACTCCAACTCAAAAAAAAAAGTACCCTCCATTTGATGCTGTACATCTACTGAGGCACATTTCCACTGCTCAAAACTGTTTTTGAACTCATCAGTTTTAATGTCTTTTAATGCCTGCCTTTTGGGGGGGTTAATTCTTCCAAATTGGCAAAACGTTTCCCTTTGAGGATGGATTTTTTTCATCCAGGAAAACACAAAAAAAGTTGCTTGGGTCAAGATTGGGTGAATAGGAAGAATGGGGCATAGGGACCATGCCGTTTTGGGTCAAAAAACTGCTGAATACTTAGCGTAGTGTGGGCAGGTGCAATGTCATGGTGGAAGATATGTTTGACACACACACAAAGAAAAAAATCACTGAAGCTGAACGCAGCCTATCACAACAATGCTAGCTGATATACGGATGCGATAGGTTCCTAGAACACTTACCTAGCAGGGAAAACCTGTGTTACAAGAGTCCCACCCACCAAAAAATAATTCCATTTTTTAGGTCCCCCCTTGAATAAGAGGCAGAAAAGAAGAGGACACAGACACAGAAGACAAGTCTATGTGAAAGCGAGAGGCAGAGATTGGAATTATGCAGTCATAAGCCAAGGAATGTCTGAAACTACCAGAAGGAAGAGAAAAGAAATAGTTCTTCTCTAGAGTCTTCGGGGATAGAAGATAGTACCATTTTAAACTTCTTTTAAACACTTGATTTTAAACTTCTGCCACCAGAATGGTTAAAGAACATATTTCTGTTGTTTTAAACCATCAAGTTTGAGGTAATTTGTTATGGCAGCCCTAAAAACGAATATACAAGTCCATAAAAAAAAAAAAAAAAATGGAGCACAAGAGAATTTTTGGAAGATTATTTTTCCTTGAAGTTTGGGGCTAAGAGCCTGGTGCCTGCCCCTACAATGTCAAGGAGAGGAAGGAAGGCTATAGATAGAGTGACTACACTTCCAAAGAGGGCAGAACAAGGATGTGTGTTTTATTTGGACAAAGTGGACATTCTGAGGGAAACTAGATTAGACCTGTAATAAAAAGACCATTCCCAAGAGGACTTTTCAGGGATAAAGCAATCTCAGGCATGCTCAGGTATGTCCTGCTAGGGTCAGAGCTGAGAAAATATATTAGTTATCTCCTGCTATATGACCAATTGTCCAATATTTGTCAGCATAAACCAGCAAATATTTATTACATTATACAGTTTCTAGGATCAGGAATCTGGGAGCAGCTCAGCTGGTATTTCTGGCCCAGGGTCTCTTATGCGATTACACTCAAGCTATCAGCTGGGGCTACAGACATCTGAAGGTTTGACTGAGGCTGTAGACTCTATACAAGTTCATCACATGCCTATTAGAAGATGGTTTCAGTTCCCGACTCTGTAAATCTTTTCATAGAGTTGCTTACAACATAACAGCTGGATTCCTCAGAAGAAAATAATGAGAGAAACCAAGAGAAAGGAGGAGGAAGAGGAGGAAGAGGAGGAGAAGGAGGAGAGAGACAGAGAGAGTAGAGAGAGACAGAGATGAGAGAGATGTGTGTTGATGTGTGTGATCTATGTCAGAAGTGACATATCATCATTTCACCTGTATTTAATACCAATGCTGGTACAATATGAGACTACATGGGGGTGAATACCAAGAGCTGGGAATTCTTGGGATCCATTTGGCTGACTTCCACAGGTAAAGATGTAAAAGAACAAAGAGAGTGCATTGTAGCCATCAGAGATTAATGTCATCAGGATGTAACCTGGGAAGGTGGTGGTCATGAGGTGGCTTGGCCAAATACAATAAAGGCATTCCAAAAGAGAAAGAGTCCCTGGATACCTGATATGACAAAGGACATTTAATAACTAAGAAATAATTACATATGGCACCTGCTAAGCAAAAATAGCTTTCCTCTCTTCTCCTGTATTTCCTTGTCCTATCATTTCTTCTCCCTGAAGCAGTCATAAGGAGCAGAGGTAGCTGTAGAGAAAGCGAATCAAAGAAAAGGGGGGGAAAATAAAGACTGATAACATTCCTTGCTTCATTACTAGTCTAAGAAAATACAGAGGAGGCATGAGCTGGTAGAAAAGCAAAAAAACCTCTAAATTTGATGAGAAATTGAAGTTTTTGTTTTGCTTACTTTTTTATTATGAAAAATTGTATTCAAATGCAAGAGTAGAGAAAATAGCATAATGAGCTCAGCTTCAGTAATTGCCAACATTTTGCCCCTCCTCCTTTACTCATGGGTGTGTTTCTTTACCTCTGTTGCCTTCATCTTTTCTTATCCTCTGTTATCTCTTAGCCTTTCTTCATCGACATAGCACAGAGGTCTTCTGCTCCTCTGAAATTCTGGTAAATTTTAGTACCTAAAAAACTTACCTAAAGTGCCAACTCCAGTCCCTCAAGTGGGATCCTTCTCTCTGCTTGTATCTCAAGGGTCCCAGCTGATGCCCGTGTGGACTAATGAAGATCTAAGAAAGAAAGAGGAAGAAGAGAACAAAAGGTACAAAACAGAAGATGGACATTAGCGGGCAGATTCAGAAACTGCCTTCTGAGAGAGGAGGAAGGATTCTGAACAGCATGTGCTCAGGGCTATCCAACACGCAGGAGCTGCTCAAAGACCTGAGAGAGAGTTTATATTCAAGGTGCTAAGATAAATGAGAACAGGCAGTACAGTGCAAAGAATCTAAAACTAAAAGTCAAGAGTGGGTGTTCACTGCAGATCTGCTTCTAATTTGCAATGCAACCTAGGTCAAATCACATCATCTCTCTGGTCCCCAGGGTTGTCTTTTGCAAAAATCTGTGGTAGTAATTGACAAGCTAATTCCCAAATTCATCTAAAATAATGTCTTTCAACCTCTTATTATTATTATTATTAATATTAATATTATCACCACCTTGAGCCCTTTTAATATTTTTTTCCTAATCATTCCACCCATGAAATATTAATACTATGAATATAAAATATATGAGTTTATATACTGTATTATATCTGTTGGTGCTTATTAAGACCACAGATATAAAATATATCTGTTTGTGCACTGTATGTATATCTGTGGGCACAAATGCAAAAAAGTAAATTGTTTACCCTTCAAGAACTGATTTTCACCCTTTTGGATTGATATCACCCTGTTGTGAGAATGCATGATTTAACATTTACAAGATAGAAAATATTTTTTTAAAAATAAAGAGCATGAAGAAATATGAAAAATCGGTTTTTCAACCTAACATTAAAACACACTAAAAACTAACAACTAAAATAATGTGTTGGTACAGCAACAGACAATGGAGCAGAGCAGCATCTTGAAATAGATTCACATACATATGAAATATTTAGGAATTTATTTTGATCATCTTGGCAATTGAAAATCAGTGAACAAACAAGAGATTATTCAAAATGTGGTTGGGGAAAAGAAACATCTATTTGGGAAGAGAAAAAACTAGATCCTTAAATGATTTGCATAAATAAATCATAGGTGGATTAAAGCTTTAAATCCATACAAAGTCTAAAAAAGATTTAGAAAAGTACAGAAAACATGTTCTATATTTTAAAGTTTTCTATTATTTTACCGGGGTTTTTTAATTGTTTTTTCATTTTAGTCATTTAAAAATTTATTTTAGCCAGGCTCGGTGGCTCAGCCTGTAATCCCGCACCTTGGGAGGCTGAGGTGAGTGGATTGCCTGAGCCCGCGGGTTCGGGACCCACTTGGGCAACTTGGTGAGACCTCGTCTCTACAATAAATCAAAAAGTTAGCCGGGTGTGGTAGCACGCGCCTGTAGTTCCAGCTACTTGGAAGGCTAAGGCGGAAGGATCGCCGGAGCCCAGCAGGTTGAGGCTGAGATGGCCAGGAGTGGCCACTGCACTCCAGTCTGGGCAACAGAGTGAGACTCCAACTCAAAAAATATATATATATCTTATAGTCTCTTTCATGTAGTTCTGGTATTTTTAGTTCTCTGGGTACATATTTTCCTGTGCAGGCCTTCTCTTTCTCTCTCTTGGTGGTTTCTCTTTTCTTGTAGTTTGTAATTTTTAATGTGAGCTTATCATTAGCAGGACTGTTCTGGCTTACGAAAGCAAACCTATAGAGTGTTTTTGCATCTGTTTCATCTGGACTTGCAGGGGTTCTAGACTCATCTATATTAATTAATTATTGTTTGGGGATCTCATATCACATGGGGAATGTAAATTTTTATTCCATAAACTTGCATGGCAGAGGGGTTTCAATTTCTTCTAATAGACATTTTTCTCTCTACTAAAAGCCTGTAGTAAAGAGTGACGTTCTCTCCCTTTCATATTGGAAGGAATTCAAGAATTCAGGTTCTATAAAAATCTCTTAGTTGTAGCTACTGCCTCTCACAGAGGTCCTGAGGGCACAAAAGAACGCATATATATCCTTTAAATGAATCAGCATTTGGTCGACTGCCACACAGGATGGGAATAAGAGGAGGGAAAAAGATGAGAGTTTTAAGTTGAACTATGGTGAGTTTGCTGTTGTTTACATTGCTGACACATTGGGCCTATATGTTGTTCAGAGGCTTGAAATCAGGATAACATGGTCTAAATGTTTGCGTACCCTCAAAATTCATATGTTGAAATCCTAACCTCAAAATAATGATATCAGGAGGTGAAGTATTTGGAGGGTGATTAGGTTATTAGGGTAGCGCTCTTATAGTTGGAATTAGTGCCCTTATAAAAGAGACCTCAGAGAACTAGGTAACCCCTTCCACCATGCGAGGGAACAGTGAAAATGTGCCATCTATGAGCCAGAAACTGGTCCCTCATCAGACACTAAATATGCTTTGATTGTGGACTTGTTAGCTCCAGAACAGTATGAAATACATTTTTGTTATTTATAAGCTACTCAAATTATAAGCCGAAATGGAGTAAGACATAGCGTACAGTTGAAGAAAAAAATGAAATACTGCCATGCCAGTATCATAGGAGTCCAGGATGTTCATTAAACTGATGATATGGCTACTGAAAAAGTTTGTGGAACTGTTACATCTAATGAAGTGAGGGTCCATTTTCACTGGTAAGTGAAAAAAGCTAGTTACACAGTAACATGTACAATACAATCTCATTTATATAAAAATACATTTTTTAAAAAACTGTATGTTTCTATAGGCCCTCCTATCTATATTTCTGTCCATCTTCCTGTTTATCTAAATGAAGTGTAGCATGTCATTAACTAACTGTCTGATCTTGGACAATTTGCTTAGCTTCTCTGAGCTCCAGCCTCTCCTCCCTACTCCCATTGGTAAAAGAGAAACAATACTGCTAAATGCTTTATGGAACTTTGTGAAATAATGTCATTTGATCTAGGTCAGTATTTTAGAAGAGTGTCCAGTGCTTGGTAAGTGCTAAAGTTTTGATATTATTACTGTATTTATTGTGTAGAAAAGGGTTTAGAAAGATATTTACCAAACTGGCTACAGCAATGATCTCAAGATAGAGGAGCATAACTGTGTTTGAGAGCTAAGGTTTAATTTCACTTTTTAACTCCCCCCTCGCCCCCCCAAAATTGCTAGAATATTTATGCATAAAATGTATCTATGAGTTACTTGTTTAATTTTACATGTACAAATAAAATGTCTGCTCTAAAAAGTAACCGCATGCAATGATGACCTTTTGCGAATCTTACAACACTAAGTGGCCTTTTTGCCTTTTATTATTCACCTGTTAATGCTAGCCCTTGTTTTGTAGTCCTCTCTCATGACATATCTTTCTTTGTGAAAGTTTTGTCTTTCCAAGTGGACTATCAGTGATGTCAGTGCCAACACCATCTCACACTCTATTTGGAATTTCACCATGATAAATGCAATACAGCAAATACAACGCCAGGCAATGTGGCCAATGTCTAATTTAACTTATTAACCACCTCTTAGAGCCAAAGATGCAGAGTATATCAGCTCTTTTTCAGCCCAGAGCTCTTTTTAAGCCCAGTTGAGGCCTTACATCCTTCAGGCTTCCTTGACCACACTTCATCAATAGAATCTCCATCATAACCTAGCTTTTAGGTGTCACAATAGCAATAATAGTAACAATCAACATTTATATTAATTCCTATATCTATCAACAATGGCCTCATGAGCTGTTCTCAAATATTTGGGTCTTCGGGCCCCTTTATATTAGTTCATAAGGACACCAAAGAGCTTTGGTTTATATGGGTTATATCTATCAAAATTTACAACATTAGGAATTAAAACTGAAAATTTTTCAAAATATTTATTCATTTAAAAATAATGGTTCAAATAAATCAGATAAAAATGTCAGATAAAAGAATGATAAACATGTTAACATATTTTAATAAAAATAGCATCTTTTCCAAAACAAAAAAAATTGTGAGAAGAGTGATTTTGTTTTACATTTTTGTACGTCTTCTTAATGTCCAGTTGAATAGAAGACATCTGAATTCTCCCACTTTTTGCATTTATTCCATTTAGACAGCAAATGTCAGGTGACCTCTGGAAAACTCCACTGTACACTCATGAAAGAATAAGAAGGGAAACTGCATACAACATCTTGGTATTGGTATGAAAATAAAGAGAATGAAAAATGTAAATAATTACTTCACAGTATTATGAAAATAATTTTGATCTTATAGACCCCCTGAAAGGATGTTAGGGGCCACAGGAGTCCCCAGACCACTCTTTGAGAATAGCTTCAAGGTGCTATCCTCACAAAGATATAAGTTAAATAATATTTTACTTTCACAGATGAGAAAATGAAAACTAAGAGTAATTAGAGAAGCTGCCTAGTGTTACACAGTTAGTAAGAGGAAGAGTCAAAATTCAAAGCAAAATACAGTCCTTTACCCATTGTTTGCCTTCGTAGCAGTCTGTACCTACCTCATTGTCCTGTTATACTTACTGCACAGAGGTCAGTGATTGTCCTCGTTCATTTCATCTACTTGATTATTTAATATCTATCTATCTTCTATCTACCTATCTGCGTAACATCTATCTGCTGCAGATAGTAGTAGATCTATCATCTATCTTTTGGAGAGATTATTTGTAATTCATCTTTGTCTTTTCCTGACAGTGCCTAGTAATGTAATCTGAGTAAATGAATGAGTAAAAACATGAATTTTTGTTTTTTAATTTCTCTTTTTTTTACATTGATACAAGTAACACTAAGACTGAAAAAACAACTTCTTCAATGGTTGCTTCAACCCTTACTACAGATCCAACTATATGATGCATAATTTCTTGTCTTAAAGCTAGGAATAGATGTAGGTAGGGTAGCCTTTAAAATAGATTCTAGAGTAAGAGGTATTGGAAATGCAGTCAGAGAAAGTAGAGATCTAAGGCTATTTCAACACTGCCCATGATTTAGAAGCACACTAGTAAATTTAAAGTCCACATTCTTAGCAAAACATCACTTGCCTTTCCAGTATTAAGCTCCTGTCAGATGACTTAAAATTATACATTATCATATGCTCTGAAGGTCTGTTCCCAACCTTTCAGTTCAACCACATAATATCCATAGGTCTTTTTTGCATTCAGTTGGGAGCATCAATTATTTAATAGACTCAGAACATGAGAAGTAGGAAAGAAAACACTTGAGCTCATATAGCCAATGATATTTTATTAAAGCCAATCTCATCCAAATGCTGGTATTAGGCAAACACTTGGTTTATAATTTTGCGGTGAGTTGACTGTTGAAAGTGGCACTTTGTATATTACCACAAATATAGGGTCTTATGTGGCCCATAGGGCGAAACAAATGGGACTTTATGCACTGAGATTTTAAGAAGGAGAGCAACAGTGTGGCTAGGCCATTGTTTGACCTTGGCACTTTAAGTCAAAATTCTGAAAAAGAAATGTGCAACTGGTTATAAGCATTAAAACAGAAAGACAGGATGAAGAAGAGAAGGAGCAAAGAGAACATTTTCCTGCATATTTTAAATTAAATAAGCCTTACTAAAAAATATCCTTTTCCTGATTATTCTGAAAGAAAGCCCTGCTTTCTTTTCAATCATATTCTCCTTACTGCCAGCATCCTGAATTCCTTTTTTTCACTCTGATTTTGACCTTCCAGTATTCTAGAAGTCAGTAGAAATTTTGTTATTCTTAAACTTGTCCTTCTGACAAGGAAGGGGTCAGAAAGGGCCAGAGTTCAAGGTGAATAAACCCTAAGTGGACAGCAAAGTGTCAGTTATCCTCAGAGGATACAAAGTGTCCCCAAAGTGCCATATCTTATTCATGACTTTATCTTTTCAGCCCATATACTCATGTACAAGCCCAGGACAGAATAGACGTCATCAAGGCCAATCGTCACTCTTTTCAGGAGAAAATGTCTCTCTGTTGGAATGTATTGCCTTTTGTGCCAACTAAAGACGGATGACTCAGTGCCATTTGCTTCACCTTCATCACCCCCTGCTCTACAAAACACAAAAAGATGACCATAGTCCATTAACAGTAAGCAGAAAATTCTCTAACCAGAAATGAAATAGTGGTGCCTCCAGATGATCACTTAAAAAACATGCAATTCATAATGAAAAAAAAAATGAAGAATAACCTGACACAAGAGCATGGTAAACTGAAACAATTCATTAAAAATAAATGGCTGGAAAAGCGTGATCTGACAAGGAAGTACGATTAAATGCTAAATGTTAATAAGAAAGAAATAAGGTAAATGATTTCTAACTATTTTATGATGGTAATTTACTCAGATTTAGATAATCCAAAGAGAGATGATAACGAGTAGATGTTTTTCAAGGAAGTGTTCATTGAACAAAAATGCAAATTATTTATGATTTTACCTTTTTCTAAGATAAGAGACCTACATACATACAGTAATATCTTCTAGAACAGTTTTGCTCCAAGCAGTGATTTTTGGAACAGATATTGTATATGATGAATAATATGACCTTTCATACTCTATTATCTGCCTCATTTGAAGTTCAACAAATGTATTACCACAATTAAATATTTCCAACTAAAATGCCAATTCTGGGAAAAATTACCATACTCATTGTGAAACCTTCCCACTCTCTAATCTCTATTGTCTGGAAAGGTCTAAGTATCGTTTATGTCTAGTATGGCCCAGGGTTCTGAGTCATTGGATCCACTGCCTGCAGCACTCAGGATCTCAGGGTCTCATTCATGGCCTTCTGCTTGAGCTGCGTACCTAGACACAGTCCACACACACATCCTGTGTTGATGTCTGATTGTTTATCTGCTTTTTCATTTTGAACCTCACCTCTCACTTTGGACTTGATGCTCACCACTGCTTTTCCAACCACAATCTTAGTGTTGTGTTACATCCGTGAGTCAATCAAGATGCTTAAGTATATGCAGCAGAGATTATTCTGGCTGATTTCAGCAAAAAACAAAAACAAAAAGGCACTATACTGACTAGTTCACAAAATCTCTGGGGAGTATGAAAACTTTGAGGTTATATAGTAAAGTCTAATAGTTAAATTCATGGTGCAAAACTAGTCTTGCGAAGACCACTCTACTGTTCTCATTAGGTGGTAGGTGCCACTGCTTTCACTGTTAACACCACTGACACTAGACACGGGATGCTTCTGTTAGAGGTCTATGTGGTTGAGGTTGAGCTCTGCATAACTTTCATCAATACCATCAAAGTCTTTTCACATCAACTATTCAGGAAGCATAAGAGTGGCAAGGTTTCTGACAAACATACGATGGGTCACCTTGACCACTTTATTATTGGATTTCACCAAGGCTAATATAACTACTTCCACTGCTAAGTGCCCAGTATACTGACAGAAGAAGCCAACATTGTTTCCCAGAATGGCACTATTTCTCAAAGATGAACAGTTGGCCCTGTATTTGTAGTTTGAGTGTATTGGACCCCTTCTATCATTGAAAGGGCAGCTAATACATATTCCAGGTGTGACATCTTTTCTACCTATAGAACTTCTGGTATGGTAACCATTCATGGACTTTAAGAACGCCTTATCTATCACCATGATATTCCATACAAGTACCAGAGGACACATTTTATCATGAAAGAAACATGAACATAGGCTAATGACTATGAAATGGTCTTACTGTTTTTCACAGTACTTAGAAATGACTGGCTTAATAGAACAGAGGAATGGCTACTGTTTAAGGTTTATTTGTGTCCCATACCAGGAGGCAACCCCCTGTGAGGTTGGTTGCTATCTTACGAGATCTAATCATGTCTGAAATCTTCATCCAGTATATAGAATAATCTTTCTTGTAGTTGGAAAATACAGGTCTAAGAATGAAGTAGGTGATGGTAGAAGTGGCCTTTCTTACTATTATTCCTACTTACCCATTTGAAGAAATTTTGTTTCCCATGTGTATGTAAGCCCTTGGGTTTGGTGGTCTTAGAGATATTAGTGCTCAAATTAAAAATTACTTCATCAGGAAATGTATTTATAATACAGAATAACAGAAAACTGAAATTATCCCCTGTTCATTTTTTATTTCTCATCCTGCTAACCCAATGGGCAAAGAAGAGGGTCATTATTTTAGGTTAAGGTGACTGATCCCATTTACTAAAAGGAAAGTGGGCTGCTAAAATACCATGAAGAGAAAGTGGAACTATGTCTGAAATCCAGAGGTTTCTGTAGAGCAACTTCAAATATTCCTTCATTCAATAGTTCTGGTCAATAAAAACCTACAACCCACCAATAAAGACAGGAACACCAAGAATTCAAATAATAAAAGAATGAAAGAATGAAAATTTGGTTCACCCAAAAGAATAAAGAACTTTGTCTACCTCATGACCCGGCAGAGGATAAGGGGGTCACGGAATAGAAGGTGAAAGAAACATGTGGTGATTACCAACCTCAGTGACAAACTACAATAGAACTCCAGTAGCTAAATTCTGTGACCTTACATGAAGAACACCAGTGGAGGCTGACATCCTAGATTCAAGTGAAAGTATGACCTATTTGACATTCATCTGTGGTGATATGGTAGCTTACTGGATTTTGTGTGTTCCCTATATTGAAAATATGACTATTTTATCCATATGAAGAGCAAGAATAGATATTAAGGAATACATTGATTACCTCATTCAGATCCACCTATTCCCTTTTCCACTCTGCTCTATGCCCTGGGGGAGGCTTACCTGCATGGACTACATTAGTGAACTCCTGTCGTCAGACTTCAGGTTAACTTTGGCTAACAGATAGTCTTGGCAGTAGAACAGAGGAAAGTAAAATTAGAATATTTGTTCTCCCGTGTTCTTCCCTAAAAGGTTGCCTCAGGTTGCCTGTGTCTCCTCAATAAAAGCCAGAGTTCCTGTTAGGCAACCATCTTCTCGTAATTTTCTCCTTCTAGGTCTGGTAGCTGCTCTACTGTATTTCTCCTTCGGTTCTAGGAATGCTAACTACTTCCCACTCTTCTGCTAGCTCCAGAAAATTTCATTATCCATTAAGGATTTCCCTAAATTTGTACATAGTTCCATCATTAAACTCTTTTGTTTTAAACTACTTGAGAGTGCCTTTTGCTTCCTTCTAGAACACTGACAGAAACACAAGCTAAAATTTACATAGCTCTTTAAAAAAAATTGTTTTTATTTTAAAGATGTGGGGTACAATTCAGGGTTAGGTATACAAATGCTCATTATGCAGGTACCCTTGTTGATGAGGCGTATCCCTCCTCTCCTGGCAGTTTCCCCCTACTGCCAATTCTCCCCCACTTCCCTTGGTAGTTTCCCACTACTGCCAATCCCTTTCTTACAGAATAATGATAATTTAAGGTCCACTTATGGGTGATACATGGTTCATAATATGAATTAGAAGGGGTTAATAGTTTCTGATCTTTTTCTAATTTTTCTTTTCTCCCAGTTTCATTTTTTAAATTCTATTTTCCTTCCTTTCTTATGCCAATTAATCACAGTTCTGTTGATAAGTGTTTTAACAGGTTTCATCTTCTATAACTTAATTAAGATAGCAAACTAACTGATTTTTTATTAGAATTTTATTTTGAGAGATATTCCCATCATTATACAGTGATTCTGATGGAGTGACACAAATCAGTTACAGTGTTGAAACCCTTTTCTTCTTGGCAGAGTTTGGGATTTTATGGAGATGAACCTCTTCATTTTATTACCCCAATCACCACAGTGGAAGCAAAATCATGGAGTCCTGGTTAAGAGAGATTTATGGATTTCCTACATCTGCCTCTGGTTTTCTAGAATGATTTTTTTTCTTTACATCAAGTCTAAAGTCACAGCATATATTTTATACATATATACATGTAATTGATTAAGCAAGGAAATGGGACAACAGGAGAGAAGGTAAGGATCCCAAATTAACTGTATTAATCAGAAATCTTAATTGCAAGTGGCAGAGCCTCAACTCAAAATATCTTAGGCAGAAGTTGGAGTTTATTGACTTATATAACTGAGAGACTAGATGAACATACATGTCTGCACCTGAGGACTCAGATAATGTCACCAGGTTATCCCCTGTCTCATGTCTTTGCTGCTTGCTCTGGCAGCCTCAGGTTGACTCATGGGTACTGGCTTCTTATGAGTGATGTGGATATTGGGAAAAGTGTGGCCACAGCCAGCTTTACCCTTACATCATTTCAGCTTTGCCACCCCAGAGAGATCAGAGAAGCTTTAATGTTCCCAGCATTGATCAAGAGAGGACTCTGATTGGTTTGGCCTAAGTCACAAGCTCATTCCTGGGCTTAATCACTATAGTCAGGAGAGAGGGTAATTTTGATTGACCAAACCTGAATTATGTGAATGATAGGAATATCTGTGATCAAGGGGTGGGGTGGAATAATTGAAATCCTCACTAAAACTACCTTTAAAAAGGAAGGAGTGATTATCTGAAAGATGCAGGACATAATTCCTGAAGATAGGGAATAATAGTTACTGATGCAATGAAAAACAAGATGTTTACTCAGTGGCATGCCGGCAAATGTTGAACCACCATCTCCCTTCTCCCACAACAAAAAAGTCCTGACTTGTAGCCTTTGCCAGTTTCTAGAGAGTGAATACTTTTAATAATGCCAATTTCAAGCAACCCATGTGATATCACTGAGTGCAGAGTTGGGAAGATATGCACATTAGCACAACATTGTATAGATTTCCCTCCGTAAATACAAAATAAATTAATAACCTCAATAATTACCATCATTAATACAAATGATAAAATGCATTTACATATTTATTACCTGTTTTATACAATTTATTTAATTGCAATTTTATATTATTTAATTTGTAATAACAGCTGTGTTTAACAACTGACTTACAAATAATTTCTCGAGCACATTACATAAGATTAAACAAAGTAACTCAAGATATAATGTAAAATTAATCAAAGTTACTATACTGAGGCAACCTCAATGGAAGGAAATAATCAGCACCTCTTTCCTAATAAGTTCAGTGGACTGAAATCTTCTGTGCATGACAACCTCTAGTTTCTCCCTATGCCTACCATGAAAGAGTCTGGACATACAGCTTTATCTCTGCCTACCTTTGGGCCCATGGTACCGAGAATGCAGGTAAATAACATAGGTATTCAGTAGAGGGAAGAGGAAGCCTAAAAAATAAACAAACAAAAAACAATAAAAGAAACTACCTACTTTTCTCCTCCAAATTTTACTCAGCCCCAAAGTCACTCAGTTACATGGCCTATTATATTTTATTTCTGTTAACATACACAACAGATACTTCACCTGTAGATCTCTAAAGTCTCTTTCTTCCTTCCTTCCTTCCTCCCTCCCTCCATTCCTTCCTTCCTTCCTTCCTTCCATCATCGTTCCTCATTTTTTCTCTTCTTTCCTCTCTCCTTCCTCCCTCTGTCTTTCCAGACTTACTGATAGACTAGTATGTGTCCAACACCATATCAGAGATAAAGTCTGACTGGTGAGTATAAATATAAAATGTCACCCTAACAGACACCATGAACAGATATACTCATATTTATCATACAATGAATCTAAAAATGATGCTATTATTAACAGTATTATGGGCCCTATAATTCTCACCATCTGTAGGATGTGTATTTCTTATTGCACAGATGGCTTATCTTGAATTATCCATAAATTTCCTTCAAAGCAAGATCTGGTTTCCTATTTTGGGTGATATGACCTGAATTTTTTAATCCCTTTCCCAGAAATTATTATACATTGGCAAAGACATCTGGTCATTTACCTGGTAAATATAGGATTCCCCACGAAGTCCACCCTGACGCATGACTGCATATGCCAGATACGCCGAAATAGGTCCTGCAAAGCCATGAAACAGCTGCTGGGCTGCTATAATCCTCCCACTTCCTTTATGTTCTAACTTCCTCAACTTTTTCCTATTTATACAAAAGTTACTTTCTTCTCTGGCCTCACAAAAGCTGATATGCATATATGCTTGCTTTTTTTATTTACAAATAACCATAGTGAAATTTTTGCTTTGCTTCTTTTACGTGATGTTCTCAAATGTTTTTCCAACCTCAGTTTATTTTTTGTTTCTTCATCTGTATAATTTTATGGGGTACAAGTATAATTTTGTCATATGTCTATATTGTGTAGTGATGAAGTCAAGACTTTTAGTGTATCCAACACTAGAATAACAAACATTGTACCCCTTAAGTAATTTTTCATCATGTCACTCCCCACCCCACTCCCCTACCCTTCCAAGTCTCTGTCATCTATTATTACACACTATGTTTATGTGTACACATGATTTAGCTCCCACTTGTGAGATCATGCAATATTCATCTTTTCTGTGTCTGCATTGTTTTACTTAAGACATTGGCCTCTGATTCCATCCATGTTGCTGCAAAATATATTATTTCATTCTTTTCTTTGTTAAGGCTGAGTAGTGTTACATTGTGTATATATATCACATTTTCCTTATTCAATCATCTGTTGATAGAACTTTAGGTTAATTCCATATCTGTAGTCTTGTGACTTGTGCTGCAATAAACATACAAGTGCAGGTATTTTTTAAAATATAATTTTATCTTTTCCTCTGAGTTGATATCCAGTAGTAGGATTGCTGGATATAATGGTAGTTCTATTTTTAATTCTTTGAGAAATTTCCATAATGTTTTCCACAGAGGTTATACTAATTTACATTCCCCCCAACAGTGTATAAAAGTTCTCTTTTCTCCACATCCTCATCAACATCTGTTATTTTTTGTCTTCTTAATAACCATTATAATTGGAGTAAGAAGATTTCTCAATGTGGTTTTAATTTATATTTGTTGGATGATTAGTGATAATCAGAATTTTTTAAAAATTTATTTTATTTTAAAGATGTGGAATACAATTCAGGATTAGGTATACACATGGTCATCATATAGGTAAAGCTTGGGCCTACCTTTGCCTGGTTTGAGATCAGGTATCCTTATTTATGTTATGTGCCCCCTCACTCCCCTGACAGTTTCTGGCTACTGCCAATCCATTTCTTTTCTTCCTTTTTATTTATTTTAAAGATGTGGGGTACAATTCAGGGTTAGGTATATAATTTTTTATTATGCAGGTACCCTTGTTGATAAGGTGTGCCCCTACCTCCCCTGGCAGTTTCCCTCAACTGCCAATCCCACTCCCTCACCTTGGCAGTTTCCCATTACTGCCAATCCATTTCTTATAGTATTATGGCAAATGTTCAGGATCCACTTATGAATGAGAACACATGATACCCAGTTCTTTGTTTCTGTGATAAGTCACTGAGTATTATGGACTCTAAATTCATCCAAGTTGCTACGAAGTCCATAATTTTGTTTTTCTTTCTTTGTCTTTTTTTTTTTTTTTGAGTTGGAGTCTCACTCTGTAGCCCACATTAGAGTGCGGTGGCACGCTCCCAGCCACCGCAGCCTAGACCTGCTGGGCTCCGGCGATCCTTCCGCCTCAGCCTCCCGAGTACCTGGAACTACAGGCGAGCGCTACTACGCCTAGCTACTTTTTTGATTTATTGTAGAGATGAGTTCTCGCCAAGTTGCCCAGGCGGGTCTCGAACTCGTGGGCTCAGGCAATCCACTCACCTCAGCCTCCCAAAGCGCGGGATTACAGGCTAAGCCACGGAGCCTGGCCAATTTTGTTTTTCTTATGACTGTATAATATTCCATCATGTTTCTGTACCACACTTTTAAAATCCAGTCCAATTTTGATGGGCAACTTGGTTGGTTCCATGTTTTTGTGATTATAAATCGTGCTGCAATAAACACGGAGGTGCAGGTATCTTTTTTATAGAAGGATTTAAGTTTCTCCAGGTATATTCCCAGAAAGGGGATTGCTAGGTCATCTGGAAGATCAATTGCTAATGATTTTAGGAAATCACTACACTGTTTTCCATAGAGGTTGAACTAGTTTGCATTCCCACCAACAGCACAGAAGCATTCCCTTTTCTCCACATCCTCACCAGCATCTGTTGTTTTTTGTTTTATTAATGATGGCCATTCTTACTGGAGTAAGGTGGTTTTGATTTGCATTACTCTGATGATTAGTGAGGCTGAGTATTTTTTCATGTGTCTGTTGGCTGCTCATATGTTTTCTTTTGATAAGAGTCTATTCATGTCTTTTGCTCACTTTTTAATGGAATCGTTTTTTGGGGTTTTTTTTGGTGGTATTATTGAGTTGCTATAGTTCCTTGCAAATTCTGGACATTAGTCTACCATCAGGTGCATAGTTTGCAAATATTTTTTTCCTGCTCTTCAGGCTGTCTGTTCACTCTGTTGATTATTTCTTTTAGCATTTTAGTTTGGGTCTCATTTGTCTATTTTTGGCCTTGCTACCTGTGCTTTGGGGCTTGGTTAGGAATTATTTGCCAAGACCAAAGTTCATAAAAGTTTTCCTTAGATTTTCTTCTAGTATTTTCACAGCTTCAGGTCTTACATTTAAGTCTTTAAAACATCTTGAGTTGTATTTTGTGCTTTGTGAGAGATGTGGGTTCAGTTTTATTCTTCTGTATTTGGCAATCCAATTTTCCCAGCACAATTTATTCAAAAGATATCCTTTCTCCAGTATATATTGGCTGTAAGCATGTGGCTTTACGCCTAGCCAACCTCAAGTTAATTTCAATTATGGTAGTCATTTCCTGCTATGCATTTCCATTTCTGATTTCTAAATAGATCAATAGAGGAGTAGTTGATTCTCAGTTCTGGCTTAACTTATTGAACCTAGCATGCATGAATAATAATTTGATCCTAAAAGAAAGCCTATAAAAATAAGTTTTATTTTCTGAGTTTTTGTCTTACATTTAGATTTCTAGGGGAGATAGAAACTGCAAAGCTATTTCAAAAATTTACGCCCAAATAGAAACATTTTTTAGATCTAGTAAAACTAAATAATTTATTATCTCAAGAGCTAGTTGAGAATTCCCAACTTTTGTAGATATCTTGGCCAGTTTGGGCTGCTATGACAAAATACCATCAACTAGGAGTCTTATAAACAATTAGACAAATTTATTTTTCATAGTTCTGGGGATTGGAAAGTCCAAGATCAAGGTACCACTAGATTCAGCGCCTGATGAAGGCCCACTTTCTGGTTTATAGACAGTCTTCTTGCTGTATCCTCACACGGTGGAAGGGGAAAAGGGTCTCTCTTGGGCCCGTTTTATGAGGGCACTACCCCCATTCATGAGAACAGAGCCTTTATAACCTAATTAGTTCCCAAAGGCCCTACCTTCTAATACTATCACCTTGGGGGTTAGGAGTTCAACATATAAATTTGTGGGGAACACAAACATTCAGAACACAGGAGTAGGGCAATCAGGATAACAAAATACTCAAACTCCTCAAGATCCAAATCCCAGATCCCAAGTCCCATATTGTTTTTTAAGTGGATACAGTTTTGTTTTGTTTTTTTTGATGTATGCTTTTATTTTGTCCTCACCTTCACAAAAGATTGGAAGTAGAGGAAAACAAGTTTAGTTGGATAAAACCAGAAGGCAACTCATTATCTAGAAATAAATCCCATGGATATCAAACCGAACCTCCAAGGCTCATCATGCAATCAATATATCTCTACTTTTTCTTCCTTTTATATTTTCAGTTTATAGTAGCTATAAATATACTGGTGCATGAAATTTACTAGAGTATAATAACCAGCTGGCATTTCTGACCAGAAGCTGAACCGTGCAACCTCATCCCTTCCCACTGTCATCAACTCAGATAATGTTGTGAGCCTTGGTTATTAGTCCCCAAATGACATTTAATTATAGCTCTAATTGGAGGTCTCATGGCTATTCTTCTAAATTGAGGTATGCTCAGTGAAGTCTTTGTAAAATGATTCAGGGTAAGACATAATTCACCAAGCAACTGAAACACAACATATCCATGCTTTCAGTTTATCTCTATGGGTAAAAAAAAAAAAAATGTTTAGCTTATATTTCTTTTTTTTTTAACTTCGTTCCTTCAAAATTAAAAAAAAAAGCACACAATTGGGTTCAGTATGGCATAACTCAAATTGTATTTAAAAAAATCAGGTGCTAATAGATATTTTCTATAGAGAAAATCAAGTGCCTACCCGCATATGCACAAGAAAATGTTGTTGTTTGTTCTGAATCATATTTTGGATTCTATCAAGCAGCAAGAATGAAGGGTATGACAAATGGTTATTAAGAATGTCAAAAGAATTGTTAGATGTTATCTATTTATTATTGCTCATTGTATTATAACTTTCTTTTCTATTTTTAAAAATTCATTTTTTTCAATAGCTACTTCTCAAGAGTCATGGTGACCATTTGTTTTTCTACTCTAGTGAAATTATTCCTATGCAATTTTTTTTTGTAATTCACATTCTGTGTTTTTTTAAATGAAAAATTATAATACAAAAACTGATGACTAGGACTTTGTGTTTCATTTCATATTTCAACCATAGAAACACAAAATTGTTTTGATGTAATGATATATTTTCTGACAGTCTTTTCTCTATAAGCTCCATGAGAAAAGAACCATCTTGTAAAATTATTATTACCAATGAATTTCTACTATTTAACATAAGTCTGGCACTTAATAGCCACTCAAATACTTGCTCAATGACATTCAACTATAAATTTACAGATTTGATATTTTATAACTATGTTGATCTGCCATGTATTTATGATTTCATACCATTCAAGATAATCAGTGCCATTTTTAGAATTGTTTTTTGTTTATATATTATGTTTCATGAATATAGATTTTAATAAAGGAAGACTAATGTAGGCAATAGGACAATTCTATCTAATAGATTGTGAAAGGAAAAAAATTGTTTTCTTTGATGAAATGCTATCACTTCTTTAAAAAATGAGCCATCATATTAAATTTTTGAAAAATTGTGCCCACGGCTTTCCTTACCTTTTAACTTATTCTTTATAAACCATTCCTAAGATTTTTGTCAATACTTACCCTGATATGGGCAAGTCCTAGCTTCCTCAATCTGTGAAATGGGGATAATAATCATTTTTATTCCAGGGTTGTTGGAAAGATAGTGAAATCAGGTACCCAGTGCTGTCTGCCTGTGCTGGACACACAGTAAGGACTTTCCCAAAGCAACAATTATTTCTCTTGTCTTTCTCCTACTCCCTGTTCTGCAAGCTCTCACTTCCTTGACACAAAGTAATCAACAATTGTGGCAGACATTCCTGTCCCAGAGGCTGTTGAAAGGGCTTCCCTTGTATCTCTGTTTAGAGATAAGAACAGCAGATGGTCTGCTGTAAAACAGAAAGTTAATGATCTCAAATCAAGAGACAAAAGTTTCATTTTACCAGCAGCAATACCTCGGCAATTTCATGTACCTTGAAAGTGTGCAGTTTCTAATGGAATCTCCAAATAGCTATTTTTTTCCCACTGTTTTGATAAAAGAATGTGAAGGCCTAATTAGCCCAGGGGATTCAGGACTATTGCAACAACATGGTTTGCTCTGGCCCCTGCACCTGCCATCTCTCAGACATGATTTGGGCAGCATTCACCCGTAGAGACTGCAATATCTAGCTTCCTACTCTGACGGCTTGCTGACAGTTTACAAAGCCAAGCAGCCCAGAGGAGCAAAACGGAAGAGATTATTTGAAATCTGCTTCTGTGATCAGCAGAGACTTCACAAGAGGAAGGGCATCTTGTCCTTTTTCTGTCTCACATAAACATTCAGGCAGGTACATAGGAGAGGGACGTGTAATTGCCTTGTGGCCTTGTCAGATCCCTGTTGTCTCTTCTTCTGACCACTTTGGTCTTTTAGCTTAAGAAAAATGGGGCTTAACACTTTCCCTGTAAATAAAGGAAGCCAACCAGTGTTCCCAAGAAACCGAGTGAAGATGGGATTAAATTGTCACTAAGAGGTTTTATGGAATAAACCAAAAGAGTGATTTATAATAGCAATGTTGTTAGATCCTGGGAGAACTAGTCTTACATGTCCTGCAAGATTGTTCATCATGAGTGGGAAACTGCTGAGTGGTGGTGGGGGGGGGCACACCTCATCAACAAGGGTACCTGCATAATAAACATTTGTATACCTAACCCTGAATTGTACTCCACATGTTTAATATTGTAAATGTTTTTTTAAAAAAAGATTGGTCATCATGCTGCCAAATCATAATCTTTTTTTTTTTTTTTTTTTGGCCAAATCTACAGTTAAACCCCCAATAGTTGATCTCTTCATGCTATTTTTTTTTTTTTTTGAGTTGGAGTCTCACTCTGTCGTCCAGACTGGAGTGCAGTGGCCGCTCCCGGCCACTGCAGCCTCGCCTGCTGGGCTCCAGCGATCCTTCCGCCTCCACCTCCCGAGTAGCCGGAATTACAGGCATGCGCTACCACGCCCGGCTGATTTTTTGATTTATTGTAGAGATGAGGTCTCGCTGCCCAGGCGGGTCTCGAACCCGCGGGCTCAGGCAATTCACTCACCTCAGCCTCCCAAAGGCACAGGATTACAGGTTGAGCCACCGAGCCCGGCTCTTCATGCTATTAACTTGAATAAAAAAAAAAAATCAACCAACCATTTCTCACATAGTTATTTCTCTTGCCTTAGCAGACACAATCTTAAAGACCGGGTTAAACATCAGAGGTCAGAAGATGGACTTTGGTGGTCCCCTCTTCTTGATTTTCACTTTCCTTGGACAGAGGAGGTAGGTCAGAGTAATACAAAGTCTGGAATTAAAGCCCACATACCTGAGTTTAAGATTCATATCTACTTAAACATGTGTGATTTTAGGCAGGGGTCCTCAAGTTTTTTGGCATCAGGGACTGGTTTTGTGGAAGACAATTCTTCCATGGAAGGGTGGGGTTGTCCAAATCTCACTGCTAGTGTCACCACTTCAGCATCACCTGATATCATCAGGCATTAAGATTCTTATAAGGAGCGTGCAACCTAGATCCCTCACATGCGCAATTCACATAAGGGTTCGCGCTCCTCTGAGAATCTAATACTGTTGCTGATCTGACCGAATGTGGAGCTCAGGTGGTAATGCGAGTAATGGGGAACTGCTGTAAATGCAGATGAAGCTTTGCTTGCTCGCCCCTCACATCTTGCTGTGCAGCCTGGTCCCATGGCCTAAGGGTTGTAGATCCCTGGTTTTAGGAATGCTGCTTAAACTCACTGGGTCCCTGGTTCTTCATTTGTAAAATGAGAATAATGACTGACTTCTCTATTAACATCCAAAATTATTATGAGAGTAAAAATAATACATAAAAACTGGATTTTGGCCTGATGCTGTGGCTCACATCACTAATACCAACACTTTGGGAGACCACGGCAGCACTTGAGCCCAAGAGTTTGAGACCAGCCAGGTCAACATAGTGAGACCTCGTTTCGAATATTAAATAAAATAAAATAAAAGAGTTGGGCAAGCCGGGCTGGGTGGCTCAGCCTGTAATCCCGTGCCTTTGGGAGGCTGAGGTGAGTGGATTGCCTGAGCCCGCGGGTTCGAGACCCGCCTGGGTAGGCGAGACCTTATCTCTACATTAAATCAGAAAATTAGCCGGGCCTGGTAGCGTGTGCCTGTAATTCTGGCTACTTGGAAGGCTAAGGCTAAAGGATCGCCAGAGCCCAGCAGGCAAGGCTGCGGTGGCTGGGAGCGGCCACTGCACTCCAGTCTGGGCGACCGAGTGAGACTCCAACTCAAAAAAAAAGTTGGGCTTAGTGGTGCATACCTGTAGTCCTACTCAGAAGACTGAAGCTGAAAGATTGCCTGAGCCCAGGAGGTCAAGGCTGCAGTGAGCCATGATCATACCATGGCACTTCAGCCTGGGTGACAGAGTGAGAACCTAACTGGAAAAAAAAAAAAAAAACCAAAAAACTGAATGTGAAATAGAAAGTCATTGGCTATTGTTATTAGAAGTAAAAAATTTTTTCTTTAAAAAAACTGTAACCATTCAAATAAGTATTTTTTGAGCAACTTTTATAATAAACAGTCTTTGAACTCAGAGAAATATGAGTATAAATCTTAATTCCATTATTGACTGCTGAGTGATGCTGGGTAGGTAATCTAAGATCTCCGAGCCTCAGTTTTCCCACCTGTGAAATGGAACAATAACAGTAACCCTGTGGGGCTCTGGGGGTTCCAGGATACCACATGTATCAAGCATCTGGCCTAAAGTCTTTTCCTTTGCCTCTTACCTAAATGAGATTGGTGTGGGCATATAGCACAGTGCTGGCAATCCAGAGAACAGTTGTTTTGCAAACGTGAGAGGAGCAGCAAGAGTTCTTCCCATCAAGCCTCTGAAATGGCATTTTACTTCTTCCACTTGCCTCTTTTCCCATAACTAAATGCTAACATTTCAACCTGGGCAATCGCAACTAAACCAAAATCTAAACTATGTGACCGTAAGGGTAGACCAGCAGAGGATAGTTAGAGAATTTTTTAAAGCTCAAAATACTTCACAAATGCTAATGAGATCCACTGACCAGGCTGAGAAGCTGAACTTCATCCGTTGTTCCAGGGCATAAGTAGACATTCAAGCACTGTGAAGACAGGCCCATTTATTCCAGAGGATGTCAGTCTCTTTGTTGTAAGATGCCATGGGAATAAACCCAATCTCTTTTATTTGGACATCACCCCCCGTTGTATTTTATATATTTTCAGACTTATGAAACAAAAAGGATTTTTATCTAGCTTTGCTCTCTGACATGTTGATGCCGAGGCTGTGCTAGTGCTGACATACAAATTCAGTTTCTGAATTCATTCACATTTACTCCTAATAAATATAGCTAATTAGGTTACTTGTACTGTTTTTAAATGGCAGGCTAAAGCAATTTGCTTAATTCTAAATTTGATTATGTTTCTTTGTATTTAGAAGCAAATTGTGGAAAACTTATCATGTTGTTGCTTTTGAGGGTTAACCGTTAACAAGATTAATTCAGTTGACTTTTAGATACCACTCTTTTGGTCTGCAACAAATTAGGCCTCCTTGGCACAGGAAGACGAGGCATCATTTAAATGGACTCTCATTAGTAACTGTGATCTTGAAACTTCCTGCCAATCTCGAGTGTTCTTAGTGAGTCTTGTTGGTGTTTATGAAGCATTTTAAAATCTCTCTCTGGCTGGGTTCGTTGGCTCAGCCTGTAATCCTGTGTCTTTGGGAGGCTGAGGTGAGTGGATTGCTTGAGCCTGTGGGTTCCAGACCCGCCTGGGTAGCGAGACCTCATCTCTACAATAAATTTAAAAATCAGCCGGGCGTGGTAGCACATGCCTGTAATTCCGGCTACTTGGAAGGCTGAGGCGGAAGGATCGCCGGAGCCCAGCAGGACGAGGCTGCGGTGGCCGGGAGTGGCCACTGCACTCCAGTCTGGGTGACAGAGTGAGACTCCAACCCAAAAAAAAAAAAAAAAGCTCTCTCTGTTTCTTTTTTTTCTTCCTTTTCTCTTTTCTTTTCCTTTCTTTTTTTTGTAATTTCCTCACTATCCTCTGCTAGTCCTATGCTCATAAAACTTAGATCTTGGTGCTGCTATGATTGCCAAAGAAAAGAAGTTAGCAATCAGTTCTGGGAGAGATAGCAGGAGGAAAAGTGAAATTCCTGTGAGAATTCCAGTGACTTTAAAGGGTTCAAAGACAGCCCAAAAAAGTCTCAGGCCTTTAACCTGTCTCAAGTGGGGTAGGAAGACCGAAGCTGCAGTCCCTCAATGCCGATGGCAGTTTTAACCTCCTTCAGAGCACCCGGGACTTTTACATGCAGCATTTTCTAAGCTACAAGAAACTGCAGGATAAGAAAGAAAGGAGAGCTCTTCCCTGCAGTCATTTTGATTGCTCTTCAGTCTTAAAACATTTAAAATAGCATAGGGGCTAAAAACGCTCAAATAACTCTTTTAAGGGAATGCATGTGTGTGGCTAATTGAATAGTCAAAGACTGTGACACAAACGTTCACATTTCCAAGACTCTTTCTATAATTCATTAGAACTCAATGGTGAGAACACAGCGGAGTTAAGGATGACCTTGAATACAAACCTGGATGTATGCTTCCTTTTCCCTATACTTTCATCTAGAGAAGAAGCTATTTTGTTTACTGTTTCCAGTTCTTTCATTTTTTTCTATGCTTTTGAGTGAATGGTAAAATGTCATTTAGAATGCAATTTCTCCTTGGAAAAATAGAAATGGCAAGGCATTAGTATCTAGGGAAAGAAAACAGTAATGAATCCAAGAAGACACAAACAAATGGAAAAATATTCCATGCTCATGGATAGGAAGAATTAAAATTGTTAAAATGTCCATCCCACCAAAGGCAATCTACAGATTCAATGCAACACCCACTAACAGAAATTCATATGGAAACAAAAATAACCACAAAGAGCCAAAACAATCTTTAGCAAAAGAAACAAAGCAGGAGGTATCACACTTCCAGACTTCAAACTTTACCATAAGACTACAGTAATCAAAACAGTCTGGTATTGGTACAAGAACAGGCATATAGACCAATGGAACAGGATAGAGATTCCAGAAGCAAAGCCCCAATTTCTCAACCAACTCATCTCTGACAAAGCCTCCAACAACAACCACTGGGGAGAGGAGAACCTATTCAGTAAATGGTGCTGTGAAAACTGACTGATCACATGCAGAAGATTGAAACAGGACCCCTACCTATCACCATACACAAAAATTAACTCTAAATGGATCAAAGACATAAATGTACAACCTCAAACTATAAGAATCTTAGAAAATGCATGAGATACCCTTATGGAAATTGGAACTGGCAAACAATTCCTGATCCAAACCCTAAGTGCCCATACCATAAGAAATAAGATAGACAAGTGGGACCTCATCAAACTGACGAGCTTCTGCAAAGCAAAAGAAACCATCAAAAGAGCAGGGAGACAGCCCACAGAATTGGGAAAAAAAATTTGCCAACTGTATAGCTGACAAAGGCTTAACATCTAGGATCTACAAGGAACACAAACATGCCAAAAGAAAAAAAAACAGTCCCATCAAAAAGTGGGCAAAAGACATGAATAGACACTTCTCAAAAGAAGATATACGGGCAACCAACAGACACATGAAAAGTGCTCAACCTCACTAATTATCAAAGAAATTAAAATCAAAACCACATAGAGATACCACCTGCCTGGGCAGCAAGACCTCATCTCTATAATAAATCAAAAAATCAGCCGGGCGTGGTAGCGCACGCCTGTAGTTCCGGCTACTTGGAAGGCTGAGGTGGAAGGATCGCCGGAGCCCAGCAGGTCGAGGCTGTGGTGGCCGGGAGCAGCCACTGCACTCCAGTCTGGGCGATAGAGTGAGACTCCAACTCAAAAAAAAAAAAAAAAAGAGATACCACCTAACCACAGTAAGAATGACCATCATTAATAAAACAAACAACAACAGATGCTGGCGAGGATGCGGAGAAAAAGGAACACTTCTACACTGCTCGTGGGAATGCAAACTAGTGCAACCTCTCTGGACAACAGTGTGGCGATTTCTGAAAGAACTAGAAATTGACCTTCCATATGACCCAGCAATTCCCCTTTTGGGAATTTACCCAAAGGAACTCAAATCATTCTACAAAAAAGATACCTGTACACGAATGTTTGTTGCAGCTCTATTCACAATTGCAAAAACATGGAACCAACTGTGCTGCCCATAAATTCTGGACTGGATTAAAAAATGTGGTACATATACACAATGGAATATTATGCAGCCATAAAGAAGGACAAACATGGACTTTGCAGCAACTTGGATGGATTTAGAGTTGATCATATTCAGTGATCTATCACCAAAACAAAGAACAGAGTACCATATGTTCTCACTCATAAGCGGACCTTGAACAATTATCATAATACTATAAGAAAGGAATTGGTAGTAGTGGGAAACTGCCAGGGGAGGGGGGGTGGGATTGGCAGTTGAAGGAAGTTGGCAGGGGAAGGAGGGGCATACCTCATTAACAAGGGTGACTGCATAATCAACATTTATATACCTAACCCTGAATTGTACCCCACATCTTTAAAATAAAAAAAAATTTTTTTAAAAGAAAACAATAATGATACCACCAATAGTCATAGAACTAGCTGTGAGCTGTGATGATGGCCAACACAGAGCACTTGCTATGTCTCAAGCACCCTGCAGAGCAAGAAGTTCAGCTGGTGACAAAGTTGCCTTTGAAGCCTCTCACATGGTCAGAGTGGGCCCAGCACTATATCTGCCTCTCAAGGTTGGGGGCGAAGAATAGAGGACAGCAAGAAGTCACCAAAAACAAATGGTGGCAAGAGAGGCCCAGGCTGAGTCCTGTGGTCATGGTTGTACCTGCATCCAAGGCAAGGGTGGGAAAAACAGGTACCAAGAACCTGTTCCAACTGCTTTATAAACACAGTAACGTTTCATCCTCTTAAGAGGGAGGAGCTACAGATCACAAACCCATTCCACAATCCTGAAATCCAAACACTTCTGAAACACTAAAGTTTTATTACCAAACATATTTGACAGCAAAACTCGGCCTGAAATAATATGAGGCCTGTTTTGTAATATGGTCTTTACTTATCCCAGTTGGCGTGAATACTCAAATGTTTCACTGCAGACACGATGTAGTTAAAGGGTACTTGCACATACCTCAGTGAGGATTTTACATAAAATATAGCATATAAGCCCCATAAGCCATCTAAAATCTTAAAGTTCTGAAATCAGAAATAATTCTGGTCCAAAGATTTCTGAGACAGAAGTGTGGACCCAGTTTGTAGATAACAAGGTTGAGGCTTTGAGACATTTAGAAAGCTGTGTAAAGTCAAGCAGCTTTTATATATAGAGAGAGTCATTTCCTCAACAAACTTTATGTGGGTCAAGTGGTTATGGATAGAATTGGGGGCCAATTGATGAGGGCTGCAGTTGTACGTAGACAAGATTGTGGAATTATTTTTGTTTCCCAAACCTTAGACAGTATTCTGACTATAACCAGACATTATAAATGAAGAAAAACGAACATAAGCAGGGGATGATCTGTGATGGCAAAGTAGGGGGTTATAGAGCCTGTTTAAACACTTTCAATGACTTTGTATTCTGGGTTTGGACAGCTTCAATCATGGAAGGAGCTCCATTTCCCTGTAACTTGTACCCATTTGTCCTGGTTTTGGCATCTAGAGAACAGGAAGAAGGGAGCAGGAAACTATGAGTCATTGAGTTTCTTTAGAATTTTTTTTTTTAATTTCAAGGACTAGAGAACCTATTTAAAAAAAAAAACTTATAAGAAGGATGGCAATGAGCAGAAGTTATTACAATTATAAAGAAGTATCTCTGTTAACCTAGTTCTGGACTTTCCAAATCTGGAATGTCATCAGATATTTTTTCTCCTTCACTTCTCTGGGCTTTTGCGGTCTCTCATCTCCTCTTCTCCCCGAACATCTGCTTCTTTCTTATTTTTACAGACTGAATTCATCTGACAGACTCCGGTAACACCGACTTGCCATTGGGCCCACTCTGATCTTGTAGCCAGCTCCACTGTCTCCAGCCATCTGACTACATTTCCTTTCTTTGTGTTTTCTAGGAAGGGAATCTGAGACATGAGTAGCAGGAACCAAGAGAGCAGGGTCACCTGATGCAGACCTGGCCTCCAAAGCAGCATCATTCAGCAAGTGTGTGTCTCTTGGTTTATGTGCCTTTTGGGTGGGGCAGGTGGTGGAGAAACACATATAAAGTAGGAGCTAGGGCCATGTCCCTAGAATTGCATTTTCACTCTTTGTGCCAGAAATTTTTCCAGGGACTTTGCCTTCTTTATCACATTTTTCTTTCCCCACAAAACTTGCTTCTTCTTTTCATCAAACATATCTTCCACTCTCATATCCTTCCTAGATGTCCTTAGTTCTAAGCACTTCAAATATCTTTCACACAACATGGTCACTACTAGCCACTCCTTAATCTGTCATCATTACTAGTTATTCCCTAATCTGTCAGCCTTGCAGAAAGGATATCTACTTTAAAAATCTAGTTTTTATCCTAAATAAAGCATCTACAATTATGACAAAATATGACTACATATTCTGATAATGAGGTTTCAGATTTTGCAAATGGTTTCTGGGCAGACATTGACTTCATTTGTAGACATATAGAGATGTTCTTTACAAATATTTGCATCTATCTTTATTCATTAAAATAATGAATATTTCTGTCTAATTATGAAAAATCTGAATTATTTCTATAATTTAAAAAATTATTCAGAGTCTATTTTATTCTCTCTTACTTAGACCACATCTATATTTGCCACATAAAAATCGCAGGAGAGCCAGGTTCGGTGGCTTAGCCTGTAATCCCGCGCTTTGGGAGGCCGAGGTGAGTGGATTGCTTGAGTTCGCGGGTTCGAGACCTGCCTGGGCAACTTGGTGAGACCTCATCTCTACAATAAAACAAAAATTAGCTGGGTGTGGTAGCTCATGCCTGTAGTTCCAGCTACTTGGAAGGCTGAGGTGGAAGGATCACCAAAGCCCATTAGGTCGAGGCTGCAGTGGCCGGGAGTGGCCACTGCACTCCAGTCTGGGCGACAGAGTGAGACTCCAACTCAAAAAAAAAAAAAAAATCACAGGAGACTGATTCATGATATGAAGCTTGTTTTAACTTTTTTTCAGTGGGTCATGCATGGATGTCTGCTATTTTGGAGACTTAGTGACTTCTGGACCAAGTGAAAAATTTATGTGAAATAGGAAAAAAAAAGATTGTTTAGGTGTCATCATACTCTGGCTTAGTCTAGAGGTGAATGAAGTCTTAAGAACAGAAAATAAAATTAAATCACTGAAATGGCCTTGAATGTCTCTCAAAGAGATATTTGTTACCAGACATTCTCTTGGCCCTGTTGGTGAAAGCTTTTCTCTCATTTACTTGTTTGTTACCCAAAGCTTAGTTTGTCATTTAAATCAAAATGATTTAGATGAAGAACTTGATCGGTGAGAATAAATTTACAGGTTTTCTCCTATACAGAATATCTTATTTTTTAAGGTGATAAACTTAAAAATATGTTCAATTCAATACTTCTGCTTCTCATTTCTTTTTCTAAATGATAGTGTGATGTTATGTCATCTACTGGTAAATCACTGCAGCATTTCATTCTAGAAGTGGCAGGATTTTTAATGGTCCAGAAAATGACATGGCATATATCAATCTAAACACATCTCACCTGCATGCAGGTATAAGGCCACGTGAACTCTCACTGATTTCTCTCTCTCTTTTTCCTAAAGAGTTTGGAAAGAATGCTGTTGTTTTGGGTTTCTTTGCAGGCAACTCCTGTTGGCTTGTCTCAAGGAGCAAAGAGAGATGAAAAGTCAAAATTACAATAAATGTATTTGTTTATGCTTATGTGAGATTTGGTAGATTAGCTACACTATGGTTGGACAACAGCTGACTGTTATTGCTGTAGTGTTGCACTGATATTGATTGAAAAAAACATGTAGTATATAAGACCAGGACAAATTACTTCTCATATATTTAACATATCCCATAGGAAGCATTTCATTTCCAGTTCAAGATTTAACACAAACGTATGTCATGGCACCAGGAATGGAGAAGTTCTTGAAGTGGTTTGATTCAGCCATGTGTTGAAAAAGCAATCCATTCATCAACCATGTTCAAAGTAATATTATGTTTGCATGATAAACAGCAATGATCAATCAACTGTAAGTACCCTGTACATGGTGAAAACACTATAAGGAAAACTGCATAATAAGAGATGTCCTTGTTCTGCATGGAAACATGACAAAGAAGATATTATGAAGGCATTAAAGAGAAGTCCAAGCCAGGCTCAGTGGCTCAGCCTGTAATTCCGCGCCTTTGGGAGGCTGAGGTGAGTGAATTGCCTGAGCCCGCGAGTTCGAGACCCGCCTGGGCAGCGAGACCTCATCTCTACAATAAATCAAAAAATCAGTCGGGCATGGTAGCGCATGCCTGTAATTCCAGCTACTCAGAAGGCTGAGGCGGAAGGATCGCCGGAGCCCAGCAGGCGAGGCTGCGGTGGCCGGGAGCGGCCACTGCACTCCAGTCTGGGCGACAGAGTGAGACTCCAACTCAAAAAAAAAAAAAAAAAAAAGAGAAGTCCAGAGAAGATTAAACTTTGAAACAAAGTTTCAATAATATTAGTGTATCTTGCCTCAGGTATTCCCATCCAGAAATTTTACAAATGTAGAAAAATGCTTTCTTACATGGATGTTCACTTTACAGGAAAAAAAGTGGGGGAAACGGCAAACAATAAGGTGGGGGAAACGGCAACAATAAGAGATGAAGAAACAAGTTTGGGAACATCCATATAGTGAGATAATAGGTAATCATAAAAATCCTCATGATAATATAAAACTATTTAATGATGTGATTTGTTAGGTAATGAAAGTAGTTTTGCAGAGTATATCATATTCTTGCGTGTTGCTAGAAGAAAAAGATGTAATTTATAATATTTATGATGAGTATATGCATAGGGTATAATTGTGATGTGATATTTACTAAAACATTGACCATAGCAATCTCTGTATGGTGAGATTACAAGTGATATTCCTTCTCTTTTGATTTTCCATATTTATACTTTCTAAGTGGAGAATTATTTATTACTTATATAAATAAAAAGTTAAAAAATTAAAATCAGAAACAAAGCAATAAATACATTATGCTCAAAGCATGAAAGACACAAACCAAAATGTTGACAATGGCTATCCTTAGGTACCGCATTGATTTTCTCCTTTCACTTGCTTATGTTGTCACAACTTTCCAAGTCGAATATTTATCAGTTTTATAAGTGTGGAAAGTCTGCATCCCTCTGCTTTACAAGACCTAAGTTTAGCAACTCATGATAATTATACAAATAATAAGAACTATATTAATCTGTTTTGCATTGCTATAAAGAGATACTTGAGGCTGGGTAATTTATGTAAAAAGAGGTTGGTTTTGTCTCACAGCTCTGAAGACTGTATGGGAAGCACAATACTGGCGTCTGCTTCTGGTGAGGCTGCAGGAAGCTTACAATCGTGGCAGAAGGTAACGGGTGAGCAGGCGTGTCACATGGCAAGGGCGGGGGGGAGAGAGAGAAAGAGAGAGAGAGAGAGAAGGTGTGAGGTTCTTTTAAACAACCAGCTTTTGCATGAACTGATAGAGTAAGAACTCACTCATTATTGTGAGAACTGCACCAAACCATTCATGAGATACCTGCCTGCCCTCATGACTCAAATACCTCCCACTAGGCCCCACGTCCAGCGTTGGAGAATCACTTTTTCCACATAAGGTTTGGAGGAACAATAATGCAAACTATACCAAGGACTTATATTATAAGATCTTTGGAGGACATGTTTAGAGGGAATCAAAGACCACAGGAGGAAACTTTTGACAACTTGCCTCAGAGCAAGGCCTTCTCTGAAGTTTCAAACTTTATATAAGAGGTAGTTTCCTTTTTATGTGACTTTAACTGCTTGAATAACTGCTCACATGCCCATGACTCATTTGGTATTATGCTGGCAAAAAGACTGATGTGGGTTCATGGGTGCAAGCAGATATAGCCCTTGACCTTGAAGGGGTCAATTTGTTGAGGCAAGATTTAACTACAGTAATGATTTGAGTTGTATATGTGGTTTATGGAAATTAGTTCTATTAAGAAGGCATAATTATTTTGCATTTCAAAGTAACAAATAAACAAGGGATATAAATATAATACAGATGAGGGTCAGGGAGAGAGAGGTTTCATAAAGCTGTGTATTACCTTAAAGGAGTTTAATCTACAACTAAATCGGTTATAAGAGGGCCAACTGACTTCAGCAAACTTAATGCATCATCCAAAGGAATAGGAGATAGAACATGGTTAGGTCAGAATTATAGACAGTATGCCAAGATTCATTCTAATGTGAATATAACTCTTTCTTGTAATAAAGAAAACCTTTACTGAATATCTACTTTCATTGCTTTCCATCTGGAGATTTGAAGTAAGGCACCAGTCAATACCAACATCATAGATTCGTTCCAAAACTTCCATTTTAAGAAACTAAAAAAAAAAAAAATTTTAAACAATATTAGGGCAACCTGTCGGGTCTCCTCCCACTGTGGGAACTTTTCTGTCCTCTCAATAAATCCTGCTTTCTCACTTTAGAAAAAGATACATTTAAGAAATGAATTCGGAAAATTGATTAGTTCATGCAATATTTTATTGAGTGGCTATTATATACTCACATGGTTCTAAGCTCTGATGGAGTAAAGTTCCTACCCTCATAGAGGATATATTCTGGTGTGTGTGGTGAGATGTGTATTTTAAAAATTACGTGTTTATGATCTATGCTGAATGTGTTAAAGTGCAATGGAAAAAAAGGAGTCAGACGAGGGGATGTGGAGAAGGTGGAAGTTGGGTATATGATTGGAAAGGTGATTTTAAGCAGAAACATGAAGGAAATGAGGGAGGAGGTGATCAGATATCTGGAGAAGATTATTCCAAGCAGGGAAAACAGAAAAAACAGTCCCTGAGGTAGGGGTGTGCTTCATGGATTCTAGGAACAATAAGGAGGCAAGGTTGACAGAAGCTGGATGACGATACTGGAGGGAAAACGGTAGGAGCTGACACAGGAAGTGGAGAGTGTAGCACTTGGCTTTCACATTGAATGGATTGGGAGGTCATGGGAGGATAGAAAGTTGAAAAATGACTTGATCTGGGGACTTGGATTGCAAGAATCTCACTCTGGCTATTGTGCTGTGGGTAGACAACAAGAAATAAAGGGTGGGAACAAGGGCTAGGAGGCTCCGATAAGACTCTGGGCAAGAGATGATGGTCACTTTAGGCTATGGCAGGAAGTAGTGAGAGGTGGTTGGAGTTTGGATGTGTTTGTCAGCATTTGCTGATAGATGTCCGGTATTTGGGAGACAGCCAGGGCTGACTACAAGAGTTTTGACCTAAGCAATTGAAAGATTGGATCTGCCATGCTTTAAGATGAGCTGAGGAGAAACACATGTTGTACAGATTCTAAAACTGTAACTAAAGATTTCAAGGATATTTCCAGCCTGCGGTAAGACACACTGCATTGTGCTCTCAGACCTTCCAAAGTGTGCATTCAGGAGTACCGTTCTTCCACCCTGGCAGGAACCATGCTTCTCACCGTTTACTGCTGAGGCACAGCTCTGGTCATCCTTCTACTATACTTTTTCCCATGGGGTGACGAGTCCACATGAGGCTAAGAGGATGTGTCCATGCAGAGCCCACCTCCTTCTAGAACATGTTCCAAGTAACCAGGGCTCCTGTCTTCACTCCTCTGTCCTAGTAACACTGTTCATTCTCCTTTCTTGGGACTCTTTGAGCACATGAATCCCACCATGTGATGATTCCCTCCCTCTTTCTCTTGCTCTTTCACCAGCCTGGGAACTCTTGTTGGGTGTTGGGGGGGGGAGAGGGGTGGCAGGAAGAATAATTTAGCCCTTTTTGATTCTGTGGAATCTAACAGAATGGCAAGCTAGTGGGTATACCCTCAAAAATGCTAATATAGGAGGGAAGGGAAGGGAGGGTAGGATTGGAAAGAAGGGAGGAAAGGAATAATAGATCTTATCTGATGATGAAAAATGAAATAGCAGAGACTGGACAGTCAGAGCTACCCATAACTGGAAGTCCAGGTAACACGTGCTCTAGGTGAGGCATGTTAAGTGCTAAGGCAGTTAGTTCAGCAGTGATATTGGCTTGCTACTGGGATGGCTCCGCAGTCGGATCATACCACTGACCTTGAATAAGTGAAGTAACCTTCCTGTTTCTGGTCCTTCATCTGTAAAATGGGGCTAATAATACCTCACAGGGGTGTTGAGAGGATACATGAGATAATATATGCAAAAAACTCTTTTACTTTTCCAGAAGAAAGACACTATATAAACCTAAGGTATTATTATCATTCATTTTAACTTTGGAATAGCATCATCCTGTCATTTTTGATCCCATAATTACAATACATCAGGTAAGCACAGATTTTAAAATCAAGGGAGCACTGTACAATGCACGGAGACATGAAAACTTTGTCACATGAGAACAGCCCTGACAACTTCAAAAGTGCCTTAGGGCTGCATCAATTTCCATATTAATGCAAGCCGCATACATCCTGAAAGAGAAATGCAAACGTGGAGCGTTTGCCAGTCTGCACCTCTTATGTGACAAACACACAGAAATGGCCTTACCATTCCCACAATGGTCATGGGTAACTGCTGGCAGTGAGCACTCTTTTTATTCAGACAAGGGGGTGAATGTGCTTTTTGTCTGAAGTCAAGGGCTACTGCTACCCATATGGGACTGTCAGAGATCCCTGAATTTAAAGTGCAATTTGAAATTTAGGCATATGCAGTCTTTAGCTCCCTTTTATTTTTTTATTTTTTATTATTATTATTTTTTTTTTGAGTTGGAGTCTCACTCTGTCGCCCAGACTGGAGTGCAGTGGCCGCTCCCGGCCACCGCAGCCTCGACCTGCTGGGCTCCAGCGATTCTTCCGCCTCAGCCTTCCAAGTAGCTGGAATTACAGGCATGCGCTACCATGCCCGGCTGATTTTTTGATTTATTGTAGAGATGAGGTCTCGCTGCCCAGGCGGGTCTCGAACCCGCGGGCTCAGGCAATCCGCTCACCTCAGCCTCCCAAAGGCGCGGGATTACAGGCTGAGCCACCGAGCCCGGCCTTTAGCTCCCTTTTAAAAATACACATCCATGTAGCTTAGAATCATAGAGGTTTCTGTTGTTGTTATTTTTTAGTGTGGTAATTTTTAGAAGTTGTAATTGTTAAGTGCTGTCATTTCAATACCTTTTCCCAATGAAAATATTTAAGATAGTTTTGGTCAAAAACTTTTTTTTTGCCTTTGTCATTATAAGGACCCACCCATTCCTGGTATATAGGATCAATAGGGTCAAAGGAAGAGCTGGGAAGGTGAGGAGGGGGCATAACAATGAGGAGACCTTAGTTTTATGCTAATGTTGTTTGTCCTTAGCCAAGTCCTTGGGCCTGTTTTCTGATCTGTTATAGGCAAGGGTAGGGCAGAGGTCCTGCATTCCTCTGGTTCAATCAGCAAAGGGGGAGAGAGCCCAGCTTAAGATCTGAGTTGACAGTGCAGGGAATAGAAATGTCCTTCCAGTCCTTCTGTGCACCACTGTTCCCCACCCGTGCTTTTTGAGTGCCCAAGGTTATTTTTGGAATCACCATCAATTTAAGAAATGACACTGGAGAAGGCTGCGGTTGCATCTCTCCCTAGTGGAAACCCTGGAGTGTTATGCAGCTTTAATTAACAGTGAGATGTTGTTTTGGATGAAGACCAAGGTACAGCCCTTCGGGTACCTTTTTGGCATTCATTACAGAGATTGCAGGGTGATTCCATCCCTGACGCTCCTTAGGCAAGAGATGCTGAGCCAAAGCGTACCTGGGTAGCAATGTGGGAGCTCTGTTCAGAAATCAGTATTTTCACAAAGACTCTTGACTGTGAGAGCCAGGGTATGTGCTGTGCTCTGTGAATCGAGCCCAAGATGCTACAGCGCATCCCTTTCATCTCTCCCTCTCGGCATTCTCAATCCTGTGGGTCAGAGGCCACCTGCTCTCCAGTACAACTGCTGGGTGGATAATGTGCACCGAGCGCCTTGCTGTCAGAGCTCCAGCAGGTCAGGGCACAAATGTTGCCTTTGGCTGGATTAATGGAAAAAAATAAATTATTCCACGGTGGACTTGCTGGAGGTATGTGTGGAGTAGAAATTACAAGAATTCTATTCCTTAATTTTCCCCCTAACTTTCCTGTTGGTACAAAATTCAGCAACATTTAACTAGTTTTGTATTTTTTTAAAAGGGAAATAATGGGTCTGATGATACTAATTTGGATTTTTTTACTGATGACCCCAGAGGTAGCTCTTGATTAGAAAATTATATTAGTAGTAGAAATGCCACTTTACTTCTTAGCCCATATGGGCAGATCAGGGTATAAATAGTCTGATGGTGTAATTTAGGTATTCTCCACTGATCCAGATGCAAGATCCATTAAACTCCTTATGTGCCAGACACTGTGGAAGGAACATTTACAGACATTATTTCATTTAATTCTCACAATCCTGTGCTATAGCCTCATTTATAGGTAAGAAAGCCGAGGTAAGGAGTCATTGAGTGACACAGCTGAGACTGGAAACCAGGCCTTCTAATTCCATGTTTAAGACACTCTTTCCACTATAGACATGCTGTCCAGGACAAATCCCAATTCGCTAGGGAACACCCTACTTCAAGGGAATAATTTTTCCAGCAAACAGAGGACAGACAAAAGGAGTGGTGACGAGGGAAGAGGTTTAAATTATCAGTGTAACCCAAATATATTTTGGCAGCCTTGAGGCCAGTCCTTCCCATTGATGTATCTCTCATAACACACATCTGACCACACGAGTCTTAGTGAATTATGTAAATCACTTAAAAATAAAACCATTATTATTCACTTATTTCTATTGACTTATTATTCACTTACTTTTTTTTTGAACTGGAGTCTTAACTCTGTCGCTCAGACTGGTGTGCAGTGGCCGCTCCCGGCTACAGCAGCCTCAACCTGCTGGGCTCCGGTGATCCTTCCACCTCAGCCTTCCGAGTAGCTGGAATTACAGGCACGAGTTACCATGCACGGCTGATTTTTTTATTTATTGTAGAGATGAGGTCTCGCCAAGTTGCCCAGGCGGGTCTCGAACCTGCGGGCTCAGGCAATCCACTCACCTCAGCCTCCCAAAACGCGGGATTACAGGCTGAGCCACCGAGCCTGGCTTATTCATTTATTTTTAATAAGCCTGTTTAACCACTTAAGAATTAGAACATCCCCAGTAACTGTGAAGCGCCCATATTTTCTTCCTGATCCTATCTCCTTGCCTCTTCATTAGAGTTAATTGTTATTATGATATTGGAATTGTTCTTTTCCTAAATATTCTATTTTATTTCTTAAATTAATACAAGTAATTGTGTACAAGTAATTGTACATATTTATGGGGTATATGGGCATGTTCCAATTCATGCATGTATAATGATCAGAACAGTTAAGCTATTTTTCTTTATCGTTTGAACAACTATGTATACATTCCTAAATAATATGTTAAATACATTTAATTTTTAAAAAACTTTTTTGTGGCGAGAACACACAAGATAATCTGCTCTTTTAGCAAATTTCCAGTGGCCAGACTTAGAAAGACACATACTGCATGATTTCACTTATACGTAGCATTACACACAAGAAAAAGCTGAACGCCTAGAAACAGAGTAGAATAGTGGTTACCAGAGGTGGGAAAGGGGAGAAATGAGGAGATATAGGTCAAAGGGTACAAAGTTAGAATTGTGTAGAAAGAATAATTTTAGACATCTAATGTACAGCATGAGGACTCTTGTTAATAATATTGTATTGTATACAGGAAATCCATATATTTGGTTTACTTGAAAGAGCATTGCTATAGTTTAGATGTTTGTCTCCCCAAACCTCATGGTGAAACGTGATCCCCAGTGTTGGAGGTGGAGCCTAATAATGGGAGGTGTTTAGGTCAAGGGGGCAGATCCCTCATGAACGGCTTGGTGCTGTAGTGAGTTCTTGTTCTATTGCCTCCCATGAGAGCTGGTTGTTCAAGCCTGGCACTGCCCACTGCTCGCTCTCATATTATCTCTCTCTCTCTCTCTCTCTCTCTCTCTTCCTCTTTCACCGTCTGATATGCACATGCCAGCTTCCCTTTGCCATCTGCCATGAGTGGAAGCAGCCTGAGGTTTTCACTAGGCTGCCTAGCTGCCCACTCTCGCAGGCCACAGAATCATGATCCAAATAAGCTTTTTTTGTTGTTGTTATAAGTGACCCAGCCTTGTGTAGTCCTTTATAGCAACACAAAATGGATTAAGGCACATGTGTACACCTCCAACTCTAAATAGCATATGACACAGGGAAACATCCTAAAATTCCTGATAATACATCCTCTGCCACAAGACCTCACAGTAGCTATTGTTCCCACTCTGCCCCACCCGTTCTTTCTTTCTGTGTGTTTCTCCATGCATGCACGTCTCTTTGTGTGTCTTTCTTTCTCCCCTTCTTCTCCTGATACCGCCACGCCATTAGCCTCTCTGTCTTTCCCACACAATCATTCCACTCTTGTACTCCCCTCCCCACTCCTGACCTTCTGATTCACGCCGAGCCCCCAGGAAAGCCTGTGACTGCTATTAATCTCATAGGGAACAGGCCCTGGAATTTTGAGTGAATAAAATTCTCCATCTCATTATATAGGTTAATAAGCTCCTAAAGCATGTTCAGATTCTATGAAATATTAACGATGTGACACAGAAGTTGTGGGCGGAGGGTATCATGCTTAGAGCACTCGGTGCCTTAGCCAATTGAACATCAATCAGAAATCAAAACAAAGCATTGTTGAATGCATAACAAAAATCAGTGAAAAAAATATTTGATTTCAAGGTCCCTGATACAGGGAGCAAATTCTGGGGAGAACATTCACTGCTACGTAAAAGGAGATATATTTAAAACCGAATATGCTCATAAGCTTCCTACTAGGAAATAAATATTATGTTTGGGTTATGCAGAACAAAACAGAAAATCACTCAGGAAGGCAAGAAATAAGTTGTAAAGGTAACATTTAGTGTCAGTAGTTCTTTATTCTACAGCGTGTGATAAACAGTAGGTGATGTGAATAGCTCTCAGCTTCCAGTTCAGAACTTGGTGAAATCAAGCATCTTTCTATGAGCCCAGTTCTAACACAAGGACCCCACTGAAACTCACAAAACAGAGAGGTTTGAACATAGACCCAAAGCTCCTCTGACAGAAGTTCCGATTTTACGTGCTCCTTAAAGATAATCATAGAGATAACTTTTATACCTTAGTGTCCTGCCTTGACCTGTTTATGTTAAAAATGGTGATCCTAGGCTGAGCGCGGTGGCTTGTGCCTGTAATCCCAGGACTTTGGGAGGTGAGAGAATTGCCTGAGCCCAGGGGTTTGAGACCAGCCCAGAAAACTTGGTGAGACCTCATCTCTATAATAAATCAAAAAATTTGCCAGGCGTGGTGGCGCATGCCTGTAGTCCCAGATACGTGGGAAGCTGAGGTGGAGGGATTGTCTCAGCCCAGCAGGTCGAGGCTACAGTGACCATGTGCACTACTGCACTTCAGTCTAGAAGTGAGACCCTGACTCAAAAAAAAAAAAAGATAGAAAGAAAGAAAAAGAAAGGTGACCCTAAGTAAAGAAATCACAGAAAAGTTCTTGTCTTGTGAGGGTTTTTTCTTTATTCTTTTTGACTATAATAAAATACTTAATTGCCACAATGCTGTCATTTTAGGAGGGATACCTCACTGGTTCAAATTGGACAAGACAAGCCCTGAAGCTTCTGGCAAATTCAAAACTGTACAGTCAGTTTTCCAGCCTTGTGTATCACTTTGTCCCAAGCCTCCACAGCCAGGTGTTCTACCTACTTACAAGTTCCCTGAAGTAATCGCTCAAATGACTTTCATGACCAAAGTTTGCCAGAGCCTAGTCAAATGTCACAGGTTCTCTGTCATTTACATGGATTACCTGTCATATTAAAATTCTTATCACTTTTAAATTTTGGAAGGATAGTTTGGAGACTTCTAAGACAATCCAGAGTCTTTGCACATTTGGGAAGATCCAGAATGGTCAGATAGCAACAATATATATGTTTTTTATGCAGACTTTAGAAAATGACTGATTGAGTTTTAGAATACAGAGGACGTTTCAAGAAAGGAAGAAAATAAATCACGGAATCAACCTCATGAAGGCATTCACTATGTGCCAGGTCTGAAGACTTCAGGTTCCTTGGTCAAGGAATAGTAATAACAGCACAGTAAATTCCTAATGGGCGGGATTATAATTCACAGACTGACTCTACAATTATTCTGAATTTCCTTTTCATTTGCTTCCTTTCTGAGCTTTTCTTGCAGCTAGAGGCAGCCATGTGACCTGGTGCTAAGCAATGGAACTTAGGCAGAATTCTGCTGGACAGAGGAAGAAAGTCTTTCTTAATTAAAAATTTAAAAAAATCAGTATAACTTGCATCTGCTTTTTAGACTTGCTTTGAATGCAGATTCAGTGCCCGGAGACATAGCAACCATTTAGAGGCCATGAGGGAAATGCCAAGACAATGGCAGAGACCTTGGATCTGACATTATTAAGCCATAGAGCCATTGCCAGCAACTGCCTCCTTCCAAGGATTTTATTAGGTCATAATGAAAAGAATCTTTATCTATTTGAACCACTATATGATGAGTTTTCTGTTACTTGAGCCAAACACATTTCTAACTGAAACAATACCCTGGCTAATGCCTAGCAAAATGGCTTTAAACTAGCAAGCGGTAGTGAAAACACAGAAGAAGAGGCTTTAATAACCATCTCAATAGCAGTTGTTCTAAACTTTGCTCCTCCAATCCCAGTCTGCTTCCTCAATATTAGAACCTTGTATCCCATGACCTAAAAAGGCATTGCCAACAGGGTAACTCACAGCACCTCAAACTTTTCTTGTTCCAAACGGATCCCCTCTTTTTATCTCTAAATCTGCTCCTCTGAATTCCTAATTTTAATTAATATTATCATAGTCCCCCAACTATTGAAATCTACAGTTGGGAATAGGCCCCATCTAAAAGCCCTGTCAGAGATCCATAACCTTCTCTGTACCAGAGTTTTTTTGTTTTGTTTTTGTTTTATTTTTGGTTTGTTTTAAATCTGGAGACTAACCACATAATGAAATGGGGGGGGGGACAACAACACACAGTGACTTAAGGTTTTCTCACATCAATGCTCCTCCTCTGGCTCCCATATCTTCAGACTCAGGGATGAATTGAAGAGGAGACAGGAAGTTTGCATATCCTGTCTTCTGGTTCATCCTGGATCTGCCCTGCTCCCTGGCCTTGGTGAGGGAAGGGACCTCTAGAGAGGGGAGGGAAAGAACAAAGCTTTAGGACTCTTCAAAAGACAAGAAGATTACAGGAAAATTCCTCTCAGGAAGGACATGTGTGAAGACCAAAATATTAAATATGTTTGTTTTGTTTTACAAATTACACAGTTTAATCCTACCCACAGTGGCCATTAATAGGGTCCCTCCCCCAGAGACTCAACTCCAACCAACGAAAGCAAAGAAGAAAAATGCGTTAGTTCACATATGCCATCCATGATAAAGGATTGGAGCTGGCCCTAGGGTTGACTAGGAGCCTGGGATCAACATCTCTTCAGAACAGACGTTGCCTGTCAGCTTCTTTCTCTCAGTGCAGTAAGGTTGCTTCACATCTCAGCCCGTAGGCCACCAGCCTCTCAGCTCAAGCTCAAAGAGGAAAAGTCATCTCTCACCTTGCCTCAGTGAAAAAAAAAATCCCAGAAAAAATAATCAGTAGGCATTTTCTGGAGTCCTTGAGGATAGTCTGTGTACACATAAAAGACTTTGCTGCTACTTGGTTTCTAAGATAAATATTCATATACTGAAGTAATAAAGTTTTTTTTTCTTAAGCTTTTAAGTTTAAACTAGAGATCTTATTATTCTACTATAAATCTAATAAATTTTTAAGGGGTACTTTACAATTTTGGCAATTAAGTTCCCTTAAACAGTCTAAACTGCATTTATAAATGTAATATATATAATTTTCTTTTTAAGTACTTCAAATACTTCACTAACAAGCAAAACTTTTCCAAGTACCTAAACAGTCTTTATAAATCTAATAAATTAAACTTTTAAAAATCGTGACCCTTAAGTTCCCTTAAATCTTTCAATACTATTTACAAACTTAGCCAACTTCTCTTGGAACTTTCAACTGTAAAGCTTTAGTCTGAAATAAACCACTTAATTAGACATTTAAACTAGAATCACATGGCTAATTACAAGGTTGACTATGCCAGAATCTCTTAAACATTAAAAACACTTTACAAACATTACAAACACTTTAATTACCAGACATCTAGGGATTGTCTTAAATCGACATAAAAATGTTCAAAGGGTGTGTTTTGTTTACTTCATTCTCTCTGTGGTTAATTCTAAAACCTTCCAAGGTTGGAAAACACCTGATGAAGATAGTTTTGTAATTTCCCAGAAAACTGGAGCTACCTTCTCACTGGTTAGTGTTTCTCATTAACCAGAGATTTAGGCACAGGTACCAGGAGATAAAGTCCTTCAGCTTGATAGTCTCCACTTTCCTGACAGACATGATAAAGTTCTTTTTGCAACATCAACAGCCAGGGGATAGATACTCAACCCACGTCCTACAAATGGGGTTCATTTAGCTGAACTCCTGAGTTGAAGCTAAACGCTTTCCTAATTTGTTTGAAACTTCTACCTATTGTCACTGGATTGGACCACGAATGTAGGGAATTCCCATCTAGATGGCTTCACTGCTTGATTGGATTCAGCTCATCTATTTAGTGTTTGATTTTTATGCAACCTGCCCCTGGGGTACAGCTGCCAAGGCCATTGTAAGAAAAAGGAGGAGGACACAGGCTGTTTGGTCACATGCCACTGAGCCAAGTGAGATGAGCATCCAGTCATGTACCTTTTGTTTGTGGATCCACAGACAAGATAGGGGAAGAAGAAACAACATCACTGCTTAGACAAACATAAGCAGCTACCGCCAATAGTTTCCCATCTACTCATTCCACACTTCCCCTCCCAGTACATTTCCACTTTGCAGCAGTGATTCTTCTCAGATGTCATTCTGGCCATGCATGGTCCTCATTAAAATACTTTGAGGGGCCTTCATTACACCTGTGGAATCATGACCAAGGCCTTTGCATGACTCACAAGGACTCTCAGGATATGGCCACTGAACTCCTTTTCAGCCTCATCTCCTGCCATTTCTTATCTTTTGATACCTCTGACTGGGAGAATCAATGAATTACAGAACTCTAAATATGCTATGATCTTGTATGCCCTCCTTTCTTCTTGCATACCAGTCCCTACAACTCGAATGCTCTTTCCTGTTTTGTTTGCTTACTAAACTCCCGTTCATGCTTCAGGAATCCACTCCAAGGTCTTCTTCCCTCAATGCTTCCCTCCCTTTTCTGGGACTCCATAGCTTTCTGTGGCTCTAGGGAGCCCTCATCACGATGTTTGGCAATTATTTGTCAACAGGTCCACTTACGATTAGACTATCAGTTCCTTGAAGGCAGGGATATGTGCTGTTTTCTCTATATCCCTAACATCCTTAATGGTGCCTGGCATATAGGCAATAGAGATCTCCATGTGAGGCTTCTGGAACCAATGTAACTGAAATATGGGAACAATTAATGCATATTATGGTGCACAATGAAAACTCATGACTGTGTGCATCTGTGTTTAGCAGGGAAAGAGAGGGAGAGAATATGAGATTTCAGGAACCATGGTTAAATCAATCAGTGACCTCAGAACTGGAAGAAATCTTAAAATTCTAACAGGCACAGACAAATGTGGGATTATGAAATATTTAAGGTCTTTTCAGTTCCAACTACTACTACTACTAATAATAAATAATAATAAACATTTGAATAGTTCTTTCATGTGCCAGGGATTATTTACCATATTCTAGTTACCCTGGTAACTTAGTTCCTTACCAAATTCCTACTAGGATATGTACTACTATTTGCCTACCTTTAAAGAGCAGGAATCCGAGGCACACAGACGCTATGTAACTTACCCATGCCTCTAAATATCCCTGCTGGAGACATTCAGTGCTCTATCATGAAACGGGGCCCGGCAACAACACACTAAGAAATAAAGAAGATGACAGAGCAGAAAGAAAGAATGGGTGGGTAATCCAGGAAAAAAAAAAAAAAAAGAATAAGAAGCTTCCAAGGACTGAGGGCCTCTCTTTACTCAAGAAAAGATGGTCATCTCTGCATGAGGGTATTTATCAATATTATTTGATATCTGTGATCTTATCTGAATTAATAGACAATCATCCTTCAGTGCTTATGGATAATTGGTTTCAGGACTCCATCAGATACCCAAATACACGATGCTCAAGTCACTTATATAAAATGGTATAATACTTGCATTTAGCCTACACACATTTTTCTATAGGCTTTAAATCATCTCTAAATTACTTATAATCCCTACTGCAATGTAAATACTGTGTAAGTAGTTGCTATACTGTATTGTTTAGGAAAGAAAAAAGACTGTACATAGCAATCATCCATTTTCTTTTTAATATTTTTAATCTGCAATAGGTTAAATCCATGAATGAAGAACTCACAGATACGGAGGGCCAACTCTATTCTGTTTGTCTAGATCTTAATATTTGCTCAACTCCATCTACAACAGCCCATGTAGGGTAACTTTCCTCTGGTGAGTTTGCCTAAAGTATAATCAGCAATCCCAACCAGTCTTACTTGGTTAAGAGGGTTTATATTATATTTAACTGAATTAACTCATTTGAACTAGAATACTCTTAAATCAGCAAAGATCAGCTTTCACCCTGTGGTGTCCTTGTTTATCATCAGGGTCTCCAAACACCTATCTTGTCATGCCAGTGCTGCGTTGCCAACAAAGATTCTGCATCTTTCTACCAGGGTCAAGCCAAGACGGGATGTCAGAGAGGACGTGAATCCATGTTTCCTGACTCTAGGTACTTCTGCCTGTTTCTTTGTCTGCATCACTTTTGTGCTTTCTGCAGAGCTGAAAGACTGTCACTCCAATGGATCATTCTTTCAGTGGTCAGTCCAAGCTTGTGACACAATTGTTAGCTAGTAACACAGAAGCAGTAAAGTCGCTTTTGACTGGGCTTCTGGCAGCAGGGACTCTCTGGATTTCTGCACTTGTGACATCAGTTGGCACCATGAAGCAGATATGTGAAGCAGGAATTAAGATGACAGAAAATAGAGAGAGGTTGGGAACAATGGCTTCCTGTTTTAATCATGTACTGCCACATGCCCCTATGGTCTCTTTAGTTTGAGAAACAAGGCCGTTTCCTTGCTTACAAATGCAAGGTGGATATGCCTCTATGGGTTGTTAGAATGATGAATGCCAAGTAGCTGTGTGTGTGTGTGTGTGTGTGTGTGTGTGTGTGTGTGTGTGTGTGTGCGCGCGCGCGCGCGCATTTGTGTTGTATTGAAAGGAGACTGCAGATTTCTGTAATTAAGAGATTCTTTTACTTGGTAACTGTTCTATTATATTTATAATAACTCTCTCTTCTTAATCTTGGAAAGATTCCTTTATGCTTATTAGCTCATTTCTGACACTATATTGTCTGCAAAACTTACTGAGTATGAATATCATCCTCTTTAGCCCCTCATCTTCCTTATCTGTGAAATAAAGAGCTTAACCGGGCTCGGTGGCTCAGCCTGTAATCCCACGCCTTTGGGAGGCTGAGGTGAGTGGATTGCCTGAGCCCGCGGGTTCGAGACCCACCTGGGCAGCGAGACCTCATCTCTACAATAAATCAAAAAATCAGCCGGGCGTGGTAGCACATGCCTGTAATTCCGCTACTTGGAAGGCTGAGGCGGAAGGATTCGAGGCTGCGGTGACCGAGAGCGACCACTGCACTCCAGTGTGGGTGACAGAGTGAGACTCCAACTCAAAAAAAAAAAAAAGAAAGAAAGAGTTTAAAGCAAAATATCTTTATGCCGTCCTATAGCATTAATAGTTCCAGAATTTGAGATGATCAATAAGTACTTGTTGATGTGTTATAAATACCTTGCATTTGCAGTACATTTGACTTCCAGGGACTAATTTGTTTGGTAATAACGCTCTCCAGGGGAAGAATGAAAGGCTGATTCACATTGCTTATTGATTGCTGATATGTTTCTCTGGCTGGGATCTAACACCAAATCAATTGGCAGTAAAGCTTGCTGGTGAAGCAAAAGGTAGTAAGGCAACTCTTCTGTAATAGTGAGCTAAAGGCTTAACTGGGGTCAAACATACTTTCCCCAATAGGTCTGTGTTTTTTCACCTGGAGCAGGCAAGATATTTGCTGGTCAGCGCTCTACTGAATCTCTTCCCAGGACTTCTTGCTGGAATGGACTAGTGTCCTCCTAGAATTCAATCCTCTTTTTTAATTCTCTGATTAACTCAGATTCAGTGTTGACCCTCTGATCACTAGGGACCTTCAGCAAAACCTATGATGGTTTATAAAATGGTTCCATAATGTGTCAGCCTTCTTCTTTGTCATTGTGATGTGATTAGCTTGTCCTAACAGGGAAGTGCTTCTGATTATCAGTGAGTCTGATTCTGAGGACAGAAATGGAAGGCACAAGCATTCCTCTGTAGCATGAGCCACTGCCTTCATTAGCTTGGCTGCCCTCTCTGCTCTGGACTTGTGCTTTATACACTCCTCACAGCTCTGACACCTCTGTTCAATATGTCTTGTCATTCTTGGCTAATAAAATTGGGCTTGTGCCAAGTCAACCATTCCCTCAAATCCTGGGTGTCCCATCTCATCGTGTTTTTCTTTTATCACTGAATAAAGCATAGTACTGTTTGTCCAACTCTGTGTGTGTGTGTGTGTGTGTGTGTGTGTGTGTGTGTGTGTGTGTTTCTTTGTTTTGTCCTACAAATACGGACCTCTTCCAACACAAGAATGGGCCATTTTTTTGGCTATATGATAATGTTTCTTCTCACTTTTCTGCAGCTAAAGTTGACGCTAAGAGAGTGATTCTAAGAAAGTGCTCTTTGTTCTCTTTGAATGTATTCAATCAGTAAGAGAAGAGTTTTTATTCTTTATAAGCCCATCAATTTGCTTAAGAAACTCAGCTTCCACTGGGACATCCTGCTTCTCATTAGGAATAATTTGGTCTACATTACAGATCAAGATGTTCAGCTTCTCACTGTGCTTCCTCCATAATTCTGTGAGCCAGAAAATCTGTATTGTTTAGTCCCTTTTGCCATATTGCCCATTCAATTTTTTAAAAGTTAAATTTACATATATATAAAATGCTAAATGTGATATCACGTATATTTTTGGGTTTTTTTGGTTAATTTGGTGCAGATTTTTTGGTCTTTTCCTGTTTTCCTCAGCTCCCCTCTCCTTTGTTCTGCCCACTATTGTTCCCTTCACATCATCCCCTTCACTCATTGTATACATTTTTTAAACCACATACTATATATCTTTTTATAGTTTTCCATGATTATCTAATCATATATAAACATGAATATACACGTATATGGTTGTGTTAGCCAAGATCCCAATGGGAAACAGACAACAGCTTCTAATTAAGATCATTCAAAGAGAATCTAATGATGGGTTAATTTATAAAAGTGCAGAGAGGGTATCAAAAACTAGAAGGAGTGAATTACATCCTTAAGACTAAAGGAAAAAGGGAGTAGAGGCAGCTGTTATGAAAATCTGAAGGAAAGTCATGTAGAAAGGGCTGTATGGAGAGATGTTAAAATGTTACAGAGACTCAGTCAGCCCTGAGCTCACTCTCCAGTCTCTCTGGAATCAACTGCCAGGACTCCGGTCAGTTGAACCTGACTGGAAGTCAGAAGCATAAGAAAGTCCCACCCAGGTCAGTATCCCAGAGCAGGGTGGAGAGACTGGAAAGTGAATCTGTGGGAGAGGAGTGAAGACATTGGCTTAGGATGTGTTGTTGTTGTTATTTTCTAAAAATGGGATTATATTATTCATACTCTGCTACATCTGCTGTTTTCGTCAACACTTGGTAGATATTCTTCCAAAGCTACTGGCATAACTTGTATTTATTACTTTTAATGACTGCACAAGATTTTATGGTGTAGGAAGTTCAAAAATTTGTTCCTTTTTTCTGTTGAACAACATTGTATGTGTGTATGTTTGTATGTATATGTGTGTGTATGTCCTGGTTCTTTTAAGCATATGCTTTGTATTCTAACAGGTTTTACCAAATTGTTTTCCACAAAACTCTAACTTATCACACTTACAAAGTATGCATACCCTTTTCTCCTCTTCTACTGCAGAAGCAGGTGTTATAGTCTTTTTAATTCTTGCTAGTCTGAGGGTAAAGTGATGCTTCATTATTACTCTAACTTGTATTTTTCTAGTATGTTGAACTTGAGTATATTTTTTCTATGTTTTTTGGCTATTTGAGGAGCCATCTGCATTTTCTAGCCTACTGGTAACTGGCTATTTGATGAGAGCCCTTTTGAAAATTATGGTTCTTTTTCTGATATTTACATCCAGCTGACCATGGCTATTTACACTTCTGTTCATATCTGCAGTGGACGTATTTCCCCGGGGGTAATATTCTTTATTTGTCCATACACATGTGCGGTCTGCCTTTCCACATGGGTCTTCCCTCTGGTGTCCATGAGCAAAGCTGAAGAGTGTGTCCTCTTTGGCATGAAAACTGTCTTTCTGGCTAGAGTCCAGCCTAAAACCGTTTCCCTGTCTGATCAGCATCATTATGGATGCCCCCCCAGAAGCAGTAATTCTAAGGCATCACTTACTTTACAGTCACTTCTCTTAGTAGTGTCTTGAAGGCTGTGGTATGACTTTAATGGCACTTAGGTATCACTCTTGAAATGTGTCTTAAAGAAGAGAAGAAAACGAATGGTATGTGCTACCTATTATGTGCCCACTGCCGTGCCTCTGTCACTTCACTTATCTTACTTCAAAGCTTGAGAGAGATTAGGGCATAACGAATACTAATGAGCATACAAATCTGCTGAGGAGCTAGTTAAAACACAGATTCTAATTCAGTAGTGCAGAGTAGAGGGCCTGAGAGTCTGCATTTTTAGCAAGTTCTCCAGATGCAGATGTTGCCAATTCCACTTATAGTAGAGAGAAGGTAGATAACAGAGGTGTCACTAGATTAAGCAGCACAAAGCAAATTAAGGTGCCATATAACTGTCAAGTAGAAAGTGATTATTAGCCCGCACCTTGGGAGGCTGAGGTGAGTGGATTGCCTGAGCCCGTGGGTTCAAAACCCACCTGGGCAACTTGGTGAGACCTCATCTCTACAATAAACCAAAAAAAAAAAAAATTATCCAGCTGTGGTAGTGTTAGCCTGTAGTTCCAGCTACTTGGAAGGCTTGGGCGGAAGGATCGCCGGAGCCCAGCAAGTCGAGGCTGCAGTAGCCGGGAGCGGCCACTGCACTCCAGTCTGGGCGACAGAGTGAGACTCCAACTCAAAAAAAAAAAAAAAGAAAGAAAGTGATTGTTAATCACAGTCTGCTTGAGTCCAAACCTTCTGGAATGGAACTGTCCTGTGGGCTTGTTTTCTGACCCCAGAATCAGCAACCTTTTATTGATAGCATCTCAGTCTTTCCTCCAATGGAGTCCAAGCTTCTCTAGAATAGACTGTTGTGCTCATTTCTATATCCCTGGCTTTGCACAGTGCCTGGCACACAAATATTTGTCAAATGATAAGTGGTAGAATTGCACAGCTCAGCAAAAACATGAGGAATTTGGGACAGACCTGCAATCTTCACATTTAATTGCTCATGTCAGAGGCAGCAGGAAGAAAAAGTTCTAGCATCTGGGCCAAGAGCAGGAAATCTCTGAGCTGCAGCTTCTCCCAATGTACAGTACTATTTTTCTCTGAGTACCACTCCTAATGTCACCCAGCTCAAATCACTGAGGAACTAAGGTGGTGAGGTAATTTTTGGCAATCAATCTGGAGTAGAGGCTTGTCTTCTTTGGGACACAAGAAAGCAAGACAATTGGGAAGTGGTGTCTGGAAGATCATCAGCTGGGCACCTCTCAGGGCCTCTGAGTACCTCTAGCATAGAGATGAATAAAGTATACAGGGTCTTGGCTTCATGCAGCTTACAGAGAAGGCTCTAAAGCAAAGGCCAAACAGGTATATGAAAAAACATCCATCACTTACCATCAGGGCAAAGCAAGTCAAAACCACAATGAGATATCATCACCCCCCAGTTAGAATGGCTATTATTTTTAAAAGGTAGAAATTAACAAATGTTGGCAAGAATGTAGAAAGAAGAACTCTTATACACTGTTGGTGGGACTGCAAATTAGTAGAGCAATTATGGAAAATGGTATGGAAGTGTCTCAAAAAAACTAAAAACAGAACTACCATGCAACCTAGCAATTCCACTACTGGTTATTTACCCAAAGGAAAAGAAACCAATATATCAAAGGGATGCCTGCACCCTCATGTTTCTTGTAACACTATTCACGATAGCCAAGATATGGAATCAAGTGTCCAGCAACAGATGAAAAGATTATTTTTAATGAGGCATATATATATACACACACTGGAATACTATTCAGCCACAAAAGAGAATGAAATCCTGGTATTCACAGCAGCAAGGAAAGAATTAGAGGTGATTATATTGGGTGAAATAATCCAGTCACAGAAAGATAATCATCGCATGTTCTCATTTATATTTGGGAACTAAAAAAACTGGATCTCATGGAGGTGTAGAGAAGAATGATGGTTACCAGAGACCAGAAAGATGAGAAGAGGTTGAAGAGATGCTGATTAATGGATACAAACATGAGGTTAGATAGAAGAAATAAGTACTAGTGTTCAATAGCACGTAGAGTGATTATAGTTACCAATAATTTATTGCATATTTCAAAATAGCTAGAAGATAATATTTAAAATATTCCCAACACACAAAATGCTTGAAATGATGAATTATGCTAAATAGATTGCTTTGATCATTACTCATCATATACGTGTATCAAAATATCACATATACCCAATAATATCTGTAATTATTATGCATTAACTTAAAAAAGGATAACAAAATAATAGCAACCATTTATGGAGTGAGCTGAGCCCTGTGTAAGGACTTCATGCTTACATACATCACCTTATTATGTTTCATCTTCACCACAATTCTATTATGGTAGATACCAGTCTCACTTGAAGATGAGAAAGTGAGGCTCAGAGATGCAAAGAAACTTGCACAGGCCACAAAGCAAGTAAATGTCAGAAACGGGATTTACATCAAGGTCCATCTGACTCATTTTTGGTTTTATTCAAGAATTAATTTAGTGCCTACGCTGGGCTTGGTCATGTGCTATGTGTTCAAAACATGTTTCTTCTGCCATACTTGGCCAACTCTTCTTTTACCTTCCTCACTTTTGAATAAAATCAAATGTCATAAGTGGTTCTGTCTACATATTCAAGTGAGGTCGGGAGAACACTAAGTGGACATCTCATAGACACAACCACTTTTTCAGGGTGGCTTATACACACAGTACCTCATTTGAACCTACTAATGTGGATGAAATCTGAGTTCTCTTCACAAAGGGGTAGATGCTATACCTTCTGTGTGTGTGTTCAAACACTTTGGGAAACATTTGGTGACAACATAACATTTACTGAATAAGTGAAGAAACTTTGTTTTTTGACAATAGAAAGAGAGCTAAAAGTATGAATTTTCTCCGTGCTGTGCGGTGGCACACACTCATTCTCCCCTTGGATAGTGCCACATTATCAATTAGCTGCTTTCTCCAGGATCTCTGTCAGTGTAGGTCGCAAGGAATGGTAAACTATTAACTTCCACTGACAGGAAGATTACGTTACAACACAAATTCTGCAAGGTGAAAAATTCGCAAGCTGAATTCTATGAGAAGAAACTTTTTTGTCTGGCTGAGTGCTGCTGGAGGGATTGGTGGGGAATGGAACCTGAAGGCTCACTCAGCCTTCTGGAACCTTTATAACCTTCTTCTGCTTTGCGAATCTCAGACCCAGCACTGAAGGAGGGGATCTTCTTTTCCTGAGTTCTTCCCTTATCTTCCTCCAACATGGCTGGGTAACCATGGCGACAGCAAGGACCTATGGAAAGAACAAAGCCAGCTGAATGTTTTGTTCTGTCACTATGTTCCACTCAGTGGCCAAAAGCTTTAAAATCAAACGATATAGTTGAGGACATCAAGTCAATACTAGCTGCACCAACTGTCTCTGGCTGACGGCAGCTCAGAGGAGGAGAAGGTAAAGCTTGTGACTAAGAAACTAGCGGCAAATCTGCCCAGGAATCACCCAGCTGAGAAAATGACCTGATTTTAAAGTCACTGATAAATTCTTTCCATTTAATCTTTATTTAAGGAAACAGTGTTAATTAGCTGTGACTATCTCATGTAATTATCTTAAAATAGGATGGGTATTAAAAGCTGATAAAAGCAATCTCAAAAGGCTGTAGTGGGTTTTGTGTTTCAAGTATATTATTTAAACTAAACATAGGTGAATGTGGTGAAATCAGAAATACTTTTAACCAATGGCATAATTATCCATGCTCTGCATTGAAATGAGAGTCAAAAATATGTTTACAGGAAATTTCTGTGTGTTCTAGGTGTCTGAAAGTTGCTTCTCCTTTGTTTCCAGATTCACATTTTAAAATGTGGAATGTATTTTATTAATTATGTCCATCAATCAGTAAGTGAAATATTTATTGACCCCCCTATAAGGCTCAAGTTTTAGACAATACACAAAAAATATAAAATACAATCATGTCTCCCCTTAGGGAAATAATACTTTCCTTGGGGGAGGTGATGGGGAATATGCAAATCTTAGTCACAGGTGTTTAGGAAACTATGATATTGACTCTAACTTTGACTTTGTCTGGGGAATAATTTTTTCTTTTGACTACCTCCAAGACTGGAACACATGCTCGTCAATTGCAAATAAATATAGACACTAAAACTCCCCATATCTCTGGGTATGTTTAGTTTTAGATATGACTTGACTTTTCATTTGGAAATGATGGCAGAATTAAGCTGAAAAAAGGATCCCACAAGTTGTAATAATGGGCTAAGCCTAACAAGGTTAACTTCAGTCAAATTAAGCAGAAGGGTCTACATTCCAGAGGACTGGTGAGGTTCCAAGCTCTGCGAGACCAGAGGTAAGTGTGTCCAGCTGTTTCATCTAGATTCAGTATCTCCAGAGCTCAGTACTGTGTTTCTGACATAGTTGACATTAATAAATATTTGTTGCATGAATGAACCTGCTCAAGTTACAAAGCTAGTGAGTGCGATGTGCTAAGAAGATTTCACAACAGTTGATCCTGGAAGCCTAGCAAAGAAGCTTTTAATGTGGCCAGAAATACTCAGGAAAAGACACACAAAGGAGGGAGACTTGGTTAAAGGAGGGGCTTTCAATTCACTCCAAGGTTGTTTCCCTTTAATGAGTTATGGCCTATTTTAGATAGAAACTCACTCCTGGGCAATGAAATTAATGTACTGGTTCACAACTGGCATTTTTTTTTTAAATGGAAGGGAAGGGAAGGAAATATGAGTGTATCCAAGGTAAAAAGAGTAAGCCCTTTTTCTCTAAACTTCTGTTCCTTGTGTATTATACACATGTAATAAGTTGCAATAGTAGTGATAATCAGAAGAAGCTGAACAGTATTTCTCCAGAAGGAAACTTGTTGATTTATCATGGGAGACAAAATTTTATCTGAGAAATGGGAGTACCTTTAAATTATTGTCCTAGAAAGTCATTTAAAATGTAGCAGCAGTCAGGTCTCACTTCCCCTTGAGTAAATAACTGCCTCTTGAAGCCACTTACTATGCAAGCTCTTGGCTAATTGATCCCAAATAGTCATAAAATGCCATACATCCTATAGTTCAACAATGTAGAACCAATCACTAACTAATATTTTTTCTGTAAATCAAAGAGAACTCATGACGAACCTCCTCTGTAATCACTCTCTCTCCTAATCTGTCCTTTAAAAAAAAAAAAACAAAAACAAAAAACCTGAGCCTCTCTTTTGTTTTGTTTTCTTCTCTCTCTCTCTCTCTCTCTCTCTCTCCCCCTCTCTCTCTCTCTCTTTTTGTATGAGTCTAACTCTGTCGCCCAGGCTGGAGTGTAGTGGGACACACAAGGCCACCGCAGCCTCGAACTGCTGGGCTCAGGCAATCCTTCTGCCTCGGCTTCCCAAGTAGCTGGAACCACAGGTGCACATCATCACATCCAGCTAATTTTTTTGATTTATTGTAGAGACGAGGTTTCGCGAAGTTGTCCAAGCTGGTCTTGAGCCCCTGAACTCAGGAAATCCTCTAGCCTCTGCTTCCCACCTTCTTTGTTTTCCAGAGTATCCTAGAAGGCAACTTGGAAATGTGTCCCAGGCTGCAGTCCTCAACCTTTGCGCTCGAATAAGCTCTCTTTAAACTGCATTCTGACCTTTTGATTACTTTAGGTTGACAGTGAGGAAAGAAGGAACATAAACTAAGGTATGAAAGATGAAATGGCTGTCAGGTGCAGAACTGTAAGGCACTTGGTCTGGCTACAGGATCAGGTTCCAAGGGGGAAAAGATGGGAGATAAGACTGGAGAGACAGGCAGGAGACAGCTAGAAAGGGTATCCTGCTCAGCTAAGAATTTTGTACTTTATGCTAGAGAGTAAGGAAAAGCTAAAAGGTGACCAGAGGAGTGAAAAATAGAAAAGAAACACTGCCAAAGTCAAAGGAGGGTTGACTTTTGGTTAACAGAGTCGAGTGCCTCACTATGGTCATATACAACAATAATAAAAGTCATGTTTGGCTAAGAGATCGGTCATCTTGGTTTCTTGTTTTTTGAGGTTTTTTTGTTGTTGTTGTTTGTTTGTTTTTCAGCCTCGTGGGCACCAAGATTCCATAATAAAAAATACATTACACATGGCAACTCATGCATATATAAATCAAACAAAATTTTCACAAAATATATACATAGTTACTATCTACAATGCACTCTGTCATTTTTTTCTCTTCTATTTTATTCTGGTTATTTTTTTAATAATTACAAGCCACTAAACTGATGTTATACCCAATGAATAATATGGCAGTTCAGGTTCATCTGCAATTAAGGATAGCAATTTTTTTTCTGTTGTGTGTAGTACCAAGTTTCATACATCCTATGTGCTTTGCAAAGCCAAAATTATAATATTTGTGTGTGAATATAAATATGTGAAAATAAGAATTCTATTCAGTCTAGTCTCTACTTCAGTCTTCCATAACTTTTCTAGAAATGTTTCAAAAATCATTAATTACCAATCATATTGAAAGTATTTCAGGCAATCAGGAAAGACAGAACTCTCTCCAAATCATTTTATAAAGCCAACACCACGCTGATACCCAAATTGGGTAAAGATCCAACAAAGAAAGAGAACTACAGGCTAATATCCCTAATGAACATAGATAAAAAATTCTCAGCGAGATTCTAGCAAATCAGATCCAACAACACATCTCAAAAATCATCCACCAAGTAGGTTTCATTCCTGGGATGCAGGGCTGGTTCAACATCTGCAGGAGCATAAATGTAATTAAACACATCAACAGATGTAAAGACAAGAACCACATGGTTATATCGTCAGATGCATAAAAAGCTTTCAAGAATGCCTTCTTGCTAAAAACCCTCAAACATCTAGACATAGAGGGAACATACCTCAAAATAGTAAGTCCTCTATTATAAACCCACAGACAGAAATTGGAAGTATTTCCTCTAAAAACTGGAACAAGACTAGGCTGCCCACTCTCACTCCTCCTGTTCAACATAGTGTTGGAAGTTCTAGCTAGGGCAATCAGACAAGAGAAGAAATCAGGGCTATCCAAATAGGAATAGAAGAAGTCAAGTTTGCTGATGATAGAATCCTATACCTCAAAAATCCAAGAGAATCTGGCAAAAACCCCCTTGCACTTATAAAGGACTTTGGCAAAATCTCAGGGTACAAAATAAATGTGCAAAAGACAGTCACATTCTTATACACAAACAACAAACAGGAAGAGAACCTAGTAAAGAGCACGATCCCGTTCACAATAGCCACAAACAAACAAACAAACAAGAAACACCTCGGCATCCTCCTAACCAGAGAAGTGAAAGATCTTTACAACAAAAACTACAAAACACTGCTCAAAGACATCAAAGATGACACAAACAAATGGAAAAATAGTTCATACTCATGGACAGGAAGAATCAGTAAGTATTGTTAGGATATTTATCCTCCCAAAGGTAATTGATAGATTCATTGCTCTATCCATTAAATTACCAACATTATTCTTCTCAGACCTGGAAACAATAAAACAGAAATTCATATGAAAACAAACCACAAATGGTCAAAACAATCCTTAGCAAATGAAACAAAGCAGGACGTATCACATTTCCAGACTTTAAACTTTATTATAAGTCAACAATAATCAAAACAATCTGATACTGGTACAAGAACAGGCATATGGACAAATGGAACAGAATAGAGATTCCGAAAGCAAAGCCTCAATTTCTTAACCTGCTCATCTTTGACAAAGCCTCCAACAGCAATCATTGGGGAGAGGAGAATCTGTTCAGTAAATGGTGCTGCAAAAACTGGCTGACCACATGCAGAAGAACGAAACAGGATCCCCCATCACCATACACAAAAATCAACTCCAAATGGATGAAAGACCTAAATCTAAAACCCCAAACTTTAAGAATCTTAGAAAATGCAGGAGACCACCTTTATGGATATTGGAATAGGCCACTAATTCCTGATTAAAGTCCATGTCATAAGAGATAAAGAGGGACAAGTGGAATCTCATCAAACTGAAAAACTTCTGCAAAGCAAAAGAGAGTGAGGAGACAGCCCACAGAATGGGAAAAAATATTTCCAACCGACAAAGGACTAACATCCAGGATCTACAAGGAACTCAAACACGCCAAAAGGACAAAAACAAACAGCCCCATTAAGAAGTGGGCAAAAAAGGTAGGGTGTGGTGCCTCACACCTATAATTCCAGCACTTTGGGAGACTGAGGTGAGAGGATTACCTGAGTTCACAGGTTCAGGACCAGCCTGGGCAGCTTGGCAAGACCTCATCTCACAATCAATCAATCAATCAATCAATCAATTAGCCAGATATGGTGGTGTGCACCTGTAGTTACAACTACTTGGAAGGCTGAAGCGGAAGGATCACCTGAGTTCAGCAGGTTGAGACTACATTTGCAGTGAGTGTGCCATTGCACTCCAGCCTGGGCTACAGAGTGAGACTCAGAAAAAAAAAAAAGCGAGCAAAAGACATGAATAAACACTTCTCAAAAGAAGACGTATGAGCAGCCAACAGATATATTTAAAAATGCTCAGCCCCACTAATCATCAGAGAAATGCGAATCAAAACCACATTGAGATGCCACCTGACTCTGGTAAGAAAGGTCATCATTAATAAAAAAACACCAGATGCTGGTGAAGATGCAGAGAAAAGGGAACACTTCTACACTGTTGGTGGAAATGCAGACTAGTTCAACCTCTATGGAAAACAGTGGTGATTCTTAAAAGAACTAGAAATTGTCTTTCCATATGATCCAGCAATCCTTCTCCTAGGAACTTAAATCACTCTAAAAAAAGATACCTGCACATGCATATTGATTGCAGCACTATTTACAATCGCAAAAACATGGAACCAACTGTGCTGCCCATTGAAACTGTACTGGATAAAAAAAAAAAAAGTGGTACATACACATGATGGAATATTACATAGCCATAAAGGAGAATAAAATTATGGACTTGCAGCAACTTGGATGGATTTAGAGTCTATAATACTCAGTGATTTATCACAGAAACAAAGAACTGAGTATCATATGTTCTCACTCGTAAGTGGACCCTGAACATTTACCATAATACCATAAGAAAGGCATTGACAGTAGCCTGAAACTGCTAGGAGTTGGGGGGGTGCACATAACATTAATAAGGGTAACTGATCTCAAACCAGGCAAAGTGGGGACCAAAAAGAGGTCGCAATGACCACTTGTATACCTAATCATGAATTGTACTCCACATTTTTAAAATAAAATAGCAAACAAAACAAAAGAAAACAAACAAAAATCATTCACACTGGTAGTTATAAATTTGCTTTATAAAACTACTTGTCTTTAAAAGCATAGAAGCACCATCCAGCCACAAATAAGGGATTGGGGAAGCAGAGTGAGAAGGGGGTCCTAAATTGGAAGACTTTACTTTAAATAATAAAATAAAAAAATAATCCTTACTTTTCAAAGAAAGGCCTGAGGGATTTTCCTCCTTCTTAGAAAGGAAGAGAGTTCTGAGAATATTTCCACATTGGCTCATCCATGGTAAGAATAAGAACACGTTTAATAAATTTTTGTGATGCATATGAATGTTTCTTAAGGGCTGAAATGTTTAAAATAAGAACTACATTTTAAAATAATTACCTTGCTACCTAGTAAGAATTTTGCAAACAATGACAATTAGATATTTTTTTAAGCTGTTGCACATTGAAGTCATATTAAAAACCTAAATGTTCCATGTGAGAAAAATATTTTAGGCAGGCATGTTTTATTAAGTTTACTTTAGTGGAAATTTGGCATAAATAATTTTTTTAGGTTCCATGTATTTTCTGACTGTTTAATCCTTGCAAAAGATATTTGTCATCATCTTACTATAGAGCTTGACAGGTATAAACTTTGTACTAATAGCTGTGTACTACTTTTATTAATACCTCATTAATTATAAAATAAATATGCTTTGTCATAAGACATCCTGAAAATTCTAGAGTATTTACAAGAATACATTTCCCGTGTTGCCTGACAGAAAACTTTTTTCCTAGTTCCTCAGAATTGAGTGATGTCCTGAAATCATACGTTGAGACAAATAAGATGAAATGTATAAGATTAAACACTTAATTATTTTACATCTTAAAAAACATTTTCAGCTTGAAATAATATTACAATTACAAAAAAGTTTCAAAAGTAGTAGAGTTCTTTGTAACTTCCCCTAATTACATTCTACATATCATAGTACAATGAGCAAAAGCAGGAAGTTAATATTAATCAATACTATTAACTGAACTTATTTTCTTCTGATTTCATTTTTTTTACAATAATGTCCTTAGATTCCATCTAAGAATTCCATTTGTATTTAGTTGTCTTGAGTCCTTAGTCTCCTCCAATCTGTAACAGTTCCTCGGTCTTTTCCTATTTTTCATAATCTTTACACTTTTGAAGAGTCCTGGTCAGTTATTTCGTACAGCGTTCCTCAAATAGAAGTTGCCCAGTGTTTTCTCATTATTAGATCAAGGCTATTTGTTTTTGTGAAGAATACCACACAGGTGTATGTGCCCTTCTCAGTTCATTATATTTGGGTACATGATATAACTCACTGTTTGTGGTGCTAATTTTGATCACTTGGTAAGATGGTGTCTGATGATACTCTTCTATGTAAAGGCTTTATACTATTTTTCTCCTTATAGTTAATTAGGGAAAAACTTTTAAGTTGAAACACTTAATTTTTATATCAACTTTTCATGGACAAGGTGGAGCAAGCTTAGGCTCAATAGATACAAGAACTCTCTGAAGTGACTTCTAGGAAGCAGAAGGATTAGCTGTCACTCTCCATTACTTCTGAAAATCATGCTGACTGAACATACCCAGCTAGAAGGTTGTTCTCCAGAAGAGCCTTGCACTCCTATCGCCATGTGTTAGTCATGTGCTTACCCAGTGACAGACAGGTTTACTCCTGCCTATTGAATATTTGGCATTACTGTAAAAAAAAAAAAAAAAAAAAGAATTATTGTCCTTCACTTCTTGATTTCATAATGAGGGGTTTTCCTCAAGCACCCTCCAAACTTTTCTCCACTCCTTCATTCATTCTGTCCCTAGAGATCCAGAGCAAGTTACCCATGGTAAAGATGGGAAGAATAACTAGGATGGTTGGCTCAGCTTTACTTTCCTCTCTTGGATGAACATGCCAAGTTATGCTTCCCAAGATATTTTGTCCCTGTGGGAGAAGGCCAAACCAAATTCAATGTTTCTTGGGACTTGATGATTAAATCTTGGCCTAATTCCTAGTTGCACTATCAACTTGGCTGAAAACTAAAGTCAAGTCCTTGTATGTGGCTTCTGTCACTACACAAGTGATAGTCTGACCTCAATATTTGCTCTGTTTTATTTTCAATTTGTTCAGAACCTGCGTAGGAAAGCAGAGCACTTAATATTAAGTCTCCTTTTGTGGATTCCAACAATATTAATTGCATTATTTAAAATTCAATATCACTTAAAATTGATAAAATATGATTAGTGCTGTTGATTCAACTAAGTTAAATACTTTGAAAAGACTTGACAAAGGAACTTGTTTAATAAATGTTATTGTGAGCATGACAACTGTAAATGTTCATCAAAAATCATAAAAATCTAGAATTCTGCATTCATGTTACTCCTCCAGTGTCCTAAAATTCTCCCTTCATTTTAAACAATCTAAAACTGGAACTCTTAGATGATGCTTTTCATAGTATGCTTTTTTATAAGACAAATACAAAATTCCAATTAGCTTACCCAAACAAAACGAAAAAGACTTTAGCCCTTTATACAAAAAATGGCAAAATTTGCATGTGTATATTCTCTAAGTCAAACAAAATGTTTAAAGCATCTGTGTGTCATTTTTAGGTAATTTCTTGCTTTAATTGACCTTTTAAAATAATTTTTTTGGACTAGATAACTACAACTTTAGTTCTTATTGTACTTCATAGGGCTGGAAAGCTTTGAGAATCCAATGAAAGCTGTGAGTCTCCTCCCAGATCCCATGAAGACCAAAATCTCTCAGGTCCCATGAAGTCCCATGAAGTTTACCTCTGAGTCATGGAAACCTCCTATCTCTAGGTGTGACTTGATGGCTAGACTAACATATGCTAAAATTGCAAGTTAGCCATCAGATAAAATAAACATGATATAAGGTCATGTAAGCAGAAATTTGTCATCCACTTTACTCTCATCTTACTATATATTTAGAGGATTATTTGATGTTCAGTCACCTTGTTTTGAGAGTTTTATTTAAAAACTAGCACTTATCTAGAAGAAATGGTTAAGATAATGCAAGATGTAGAAACTGTGACACATAACCGGTGGCTGGAGAGATATAATCCAAGGAAGAATGTCCTAGGGATGAAGGATAACTATCCTTGATGATGAAAGACTGGCATGAAGGTGCAGATTACTCTGTATTGTGGCAGTAGGCAGAACATGGAGATAGGAAGAAGCTACTCTATGGTAGGGGTGGACTCTTAGGGAGAATTCTGACAGCTGGAAAAAGAAGTGAATAATTACTGATCCATAAGCACCTAGAAAGAGACTATTATTATCTTAAGATTTTAGGTTGCTCATGTCTTCCGTGAGGTGTCATTGTACTTTAATCTCTGAAGTTCTGAACAACTGAATGCACTATGGTGTGGATGACTTTTCCACTTGCTTGAATAAGTTATTGAATAGTATTCTCTATTTTTTTAAAAAAAACTATGTAAGTATTTTAGACAGGGACTTCTATAGTATTATGTTAATTTTCTTGGTATTGTGCTGCTGATTTGTCTATTCAAAATTTCTTCTGATTTCTTGATTTTTTGCCTCTTTTTCGTGCTATCCTTAAGCATAATGGTTTAAAAAAAAAAACTAAATTTTCCTTTGGAAACCGATCCATTTTTGGCCTATGTATTAATCTCTCTTTGTATCCTTTAACCCTATCCCAATTTTCACAGAATATGTTTTTTAGAAAAAATATAGCTTTTTTTATTTTAAAAATAATACAAATAGTGCTTCCCCTACCTATCTCCTGCTTCTTTTTGCTTATCTCTCTTTCTCTTCCTTGCCTCTTTCTCTTTAACTTGTGCTCCAGTTTTTCCCGGACCTGCTACATGATTTGCAGAGCTCAGTGTGAAACAAAAAGATGAAGTCCTTGTTCAAAAGGATTAAGAATTTCCAGATGATGGCAACAGAGCATCAGACCAAGCATAGGGCATTTTCGTGTACACAGGTTCTTTACCTCTGAAGCCAACTCCTGTGTAGTTGTCATGTGTTGTGTACCTCTTATATGTCATGAACAGAGTAAACTGTTTAACATGCACGTCCCATCTAACCCTCCCTGTGACATTTTCGTACTAACTTTGTGAGTAGGAACATTCAGACTTATTGGAGAGAGATAATCTTCTAAAGTTTCACACATAATACTCAGAGTTGTAGGATTAGCACCTATGCCTTATGCCAATGCTGCTTTCTGTAGGGAAAGGAGAAAAGACAGAGGAAATGTAAGCAACTGAGACCATCACTCGCCTCAAAATTTGAGCAAATAGCTGCTCTATGTGCATCATACGAGACAATGTGTAGTTTTAGGGAATCAAAGGAAATAAAAAGACTAATCCCTACCTTTTATACACATGCAATAAAGTGGAAAGAGTTTCTAGCAGGAGGATGTTATCTTAATCACTCAGAAAATGAACTTGTTCTGGTAAGAATTCTGCTATTCAGGAAAGGTCAAAAATCATTTCTGTGAATAACTCCCATCACCCAGACCTGCTCTTTCCAGCTGGACAATGGCAGACTGTCTTCATGCCAGTCCTCCCTGTCCTTATTCTTCCCCATGAAGAGACTTGGTTAGCTGTAAAAGTCACTCCTGACAGACCTCCAACTCCTCTTTGTTTCCTTAAGATGAAAAGCATCTCATTAGGGTGATGGGTGGTAAGATCTGGCAAACATCAGTCTACATTTGGGGTCTGGGTGGAGCTTATTTATTAAAATGTTGTAAGCAATGGCGATACCCTGACGTTGATCCTTGCCTGCCGTGGTTCGGTAGTATGCAGTGATCTTGGGTGTTTATTATTGCTCTTCAAGTTAAAATTCTCCTTTGAGTGAATTTTTTTTCAAGGTTCATAGTTGAAAAACAGAATGTTAAGCCAGGCTCGGTGGCTCAGCCTGTAATCCCGCGCCTTTGGGAGGCTGAGGTGAGTGGATTGCCTGAGCCCGCGGGTTCGAGACCCGCCTGGGCAGCGAGACCTCATCTCTACAATAAATCAAAAAAAATCAGCTGGGCGTGGAAGCGCATGCCTGTAATTCCGGCTACTCGGAAGGCTGAGGCGGAAGGATCGCCGGAGCCCAGCAGGTCGAGACTGCGGTGGCCGGGAGCAGCCACTGCACTCCAATCTGGACGACCAAGTGAGACTCCAACTCAAAAAAAAAAAAAAAAAAAAGAAAGAAAAACAGAATGTTAGCTAACCCTGTGGCTATATATATGAAACAATCTTTCCCACTTAGTACTACTAATAAAGCAATAATAGTCATCTCTTGCTTTTGTAATTTACTTCAGAATTGCTTTTGAACTTGAGAGAAAGAAAGGATATTTTTTTCCTTGCCTAGTCCCAATGATGATTCTCCCCATATACCCTAATACATACACACTCATAAACACATTCTGCTTTCCCCAAACCCTTATAACATTGCTTTGCTCAGATCCATCACTCAGTACTATTGGGTATATTTCTTCCAATGAAATGTGTCTGTCCTGTTATATAGAGCACAAAACTAAATAAGACTTGAGTCCTAGACTAAATTATTATTTTTATTTTTTTATTTTTTTGAGTTGGAGTCTCACTTTGTCGCCCAGACTGGAGTGCAGTGGCCGCTTCCGGCCACCGCAGCCTCGACCTGCTGGGCTCCGGCGATCCTTCCTCCTCAGCCTTCCGAGTAGCCGGAATTACAGGCATGTGCTACCACGCCCGGCTAATTTTTTGATTTATTATAGAGATGAGGTCTCGCTGCCCAGGCGGGTCTCGAACCCGCGAGACTAAATTATTTTATTAATTGGTTGTCTGGCTTTGCACAAGACACTTTCACCTTTCAGTGGGCTTCAGTTTTTGCTTTTTTTTTTCACTCTGTTAAAAGAAGGGTTGAATCTTGTGATCTTGACAGTTCCTTTTACTTCTGATATCATCTGCATATTTCTTCAGGGTTAAAGTCTCAGAGTCTTTCAAGGTTCTAGTCTAAGGGATTTTCTGACAAATCAATGTGAATTGACACAAAAAAAAAAAATGGAGGAGAAGGCTTTAGGTAACATGCACATGTAGTGAAGATCATTGTGTCATAATGCCCCCAGCCAATGCTATCTAATCAGGGGTGATCTGAAGGGTACAGATTTGGGGCAACAGGTGAGGATGTTTCTCTGTCAGTTCAGGAGGAAGATGCTTTGAGAAGGACTGAATTTCATTGAGTTTTCCATATTGCACAACATAAATGACCTGTTGGATTTTAAGTTCCAGGTGTACTATCTTCTTTGAACAGATTAATTAGCTACTTTAATCATCTACTTTGTAAATATACATTTTTGGAACATTCCCAGGTGGCAGACATGCTTCCAAGCACTAGATTAAATCAGTGAACAAGACAGAATAGAATCTTTTCCCAGAAGAAATTCACATTCTAGAAAGAGTAGATAGCATTCAAGTAGGAGAAAGAGCAGGGCAGAGATTCTCGCTGACAGACTTGGCAGAAATTTAACAAATAAGGAGAATGTGATGGTTAATTTCATGTGTCACCCTGGCTGGGTTACAAAATGCCCAGATATTTGGCCAAACATTATTCTGGGTGTTTCCTTGAGGATGTTTAGATAATTATCTAAACTGGTGGACTTTGAGTAAAGCAGATTACCCTCCGTAAAGTGGGTCTCATTCAATCTGTTGAAGACCTGAATAGAGCATAGGACCAGCCTCCAATGAGCAAGAGATAATTCTCCAGAGGACTGTGTTTGAACTCAAACTGCAACACCATCTCTCCCTGGGTCTTCAGCCTGCCTGCCCACCTTGCAGATTTTAGACTTGCCAGCCTCCATGATTGTGTGAACCAATTCCTTATAATATCCTATATGCACACATACACACGTATGTATATGTATCATGCATATATATGCACAGACATACATTCTATTGGTTCTGTTTTTCCGAAGAGTTCTGACAACTGACAGAGAGAAACAAGGAAAATGAGGTGGTGGAGAGGTAGGCACTGGTGCACTGGGTGGGGCTTTTTGAACATGGTTGGTAGTTTGTACTTTAAATGTAACAGCTAGGCACTGAAGGGTTTTTAGCAGGGTAATGGTAACATCTGATTTACATCTGGTTCACTTTGGTTGTTGTGTGGAGAATGGTTGAGAGGCAAACATGCAGGGGAAAAGACCATGGAGGTGGTGCTGCAAGCCTCCAGGCAAGAGATGATGACATGTCAAATGATGGTTTAAGAAAATTCATTCAGGAAATATTCGGGGATGAGTGCTGACACAACTTACTCTAAGATTTTATATTTATTTTCAAACTTGAAAAACAAAGATACTTTCTTCTGTCAAAAGAAAATGTAGAGTAGATAATTCGGTCAGAACTCTGGCCCAGGAGGACATCTATAGCCATTGTGTGTAGATTGAAGGAAAATAAAGTTTGTGATTATCAATGCTAAAGTGGAATCAAGGGTAATTAAAAAGTCCATTATAATTTCAAGTGCTTTCAATGATACCTGTATTTCAGTTTTCTCATCTGTAGAATAAAGATAACAATATTATCTACCACACAAGGTTGTCATAAGGAATAATATGCATATAAGCTTAACACCATAGCAGGCATGCAGTGAGCGTTATATGTGTCTTAGTTGTTTCTATAATTGATTTATTATTATTATAATTGCTAAAAATCCAAAGCCACTCAGAATTAGACAGAATTAAAACTCAAGTTCTGTGTCAAAGTGAGCAAGAGTCACACTCTGGGTCTATTACGAACACAGATTAGACAAGCAAGCTTATGGAAACAGTGCAGATATACAGGTACTGAGTTCTAACACCCCAGAATAAGCAGCTTAGCAGTCAGAGACTCTCACACAAAAAAGGCCAAACAGGCAAGCAAGTTCTCAAGGGATCAGGAAAACATCATATTCTTTAAACACCCATTCTGATTTTAAAAATAAAATCACTTAGAGTAATGATAGCAACATTAAGAACCTGTAACATGCAATGCACATATGAGCCTCTCTATATACAGTATTTCATTTAATCTAATTTAATTCAAGTCATGACCCAACAGGATATATTATTATCCCTATATTAGAGATGAGGAAATAAGGTTCAGAGAAGTTAATAGCTTGCACACGATCTGATGCTAGTAAGTGAAAAAGTCACACTTTTGTCAATTTCAAAACCCATGCTTGGTGTGGTGAGTTGGGAAAGAATGGGAATTACATACAGAGAGAACCATAAACCTCATTACTAGGAAGGAAAAACTTTTCTCTGTGTTATTTCAAATGAGTAAGAATTGAGAACACGAAATATAGCCCCTGACGCTGCACCTTGCTGGTGGGAGCAGCGGCCATAAACTTTGGGCTGACATTTACTCCTTTCCTTCCCAGTCTGGCTCTCTGCCCTTTCTCTTCCTCCTGCCCAAATAACAACCACAAAGAAAACAAACCATCAAATCACACCTCCACCCCTCACACACACACTCAGATGCACACTCAGCCCAACTGGCGGGGTGGAGTTGTTACTTTGGGTAGTATGGGAACAGTTGCAAGGGAGGAATGTTGTGAGACTTAGTCTTCCATAAATCACCTGACTCAGTGCTTTGCTGCTCCTAGATGAATACTTCCCTCCATCAAGAGCTCTCACCTGACCTAAGAGAAATGGGGCATGACAATGGCCCGAAGGTATCTCAGAGACTTTATGTCTAAAGAATGTTTGGTTGAATCTGAGCTGGAGGGTCAGATCAATATCTTTCACTCTCTTCTGAAGGTCTGGGAAAAGCAAAAACAAAAACTGGAAGAAGGTGATTTTAAGAAGACAAGAAACCCTTTGATCTGTCACATGGCCTCTTTAGACATGCAGCTAGAAACATGCCAGTAGGATGAGGTGAGCACGTGTCTTCACAAAGCAGGACCATTGGGCAGTGTCACTGGGCTATGGAATGGGGGCAGGGGGCACCAGTTTAGTCTTCGCTTGCCCACATATGCTATTTGGGAAATATCATACATCTCGTCACATTCCGCATGTCTTCTCTCAGCTATCAATCGAGCCAGAAACCACCTACTTCAGGGTACCTCATCCCCTTGCCTCATCACTCTTAGGATTTTGTTGCATAGGTTATGATTTGCAGACCAGCTTCATGCTCACCACCTAATAGATTGTGGGAAATACAGAATCTTGGGCTCCACTCCAAACCAACTGAGACAGCATCTGCAGTTTGGTAAGATCTCCAGATAATTCGCATGTACACTTACATGGTTTGAGAAGCCATGCCTTAGACTTCAAGGACTAAACTGGGAACTTTTAGAGTGAGTATAACCTTCAACAATCGGGAAGAGATAAGATGTGAAAATTCTTTGTCAAATGTAGTATATAAAGGTCAGAGAGAAGCAGCAAAACCTACCTACCTAACCAAAGCTCAAAACTAACTGACTAAAAGTAAGAAATTTGATCCGAACCACTAGTGAAACGAGATATAGGTGACTAGAATAAAGGCTCATGCATGCTGGCCCTCTAAGGCGATTGAAACCATTGATACTAGGGATGCAGTGTATCTAGTAGAACTGAAAATTATCACCTGTTTCTTTCCTGGAAGCTAGCAGGATGGTTTCATATGATAGCATCAACACCTTTGACCTTTCATTCTGACATGGTTTCAGAAACACTTATCTTTATTGCATAATAGAATGAGTCCCATGCAAGAGAAACAAGGCAAGATTCTGTAGTTTTCCCAAACGGGTGTGTGTTTTATGATGGGTTGGGTGTAGAGGAGAAGAAAGCGGGGGTTGTAAACATGGGAGATGAAGAGAAAACTGAAGGGGACAACAACATTTCTCTCCACGAATGTAGACAGAATGATGTTAACCCATGCCAGCATTTTGTGGTTGATAGAACATTTGTACATACTTTATCTCATTTGTACAGAAATCTTATGGCAGATATTTTTTTTACCGCATCATTTTACTTATAAATAAACTGAGACTCTGCGAAGTGAATCAACTTGCCCAAGATGACAAAGTTAGTCAGCAGGGAAGCCAGTCCTCATAATCAGGTAGGCAGGCAGAGAGGACAACAACAAAAAAGAGGAAAGGAAAGGAGGAGGGAAAGAAGGAAGAGAGAAAAAGGAATAAAGGAAGGAAGGGAGAGAGGGAAAAAAAGGATAGAAGGAAAACTGCTAATTTTTAACTGCAATTTTTTGTCTAACATTTTGACTAGACGTTTATCCTTCTAGCTTTCTTAATTGATCTTTTGCAATATGGCTCTACTTCTTGTTACTGCTTATTTGACATAAGACTATTCCTTATTACTCTAATTGCTAATTATATAAAAGAAGGAATTGAAATTCCAAATACTTTGATTAAATATGCACATTTTAACTAAAATGATGACTCACACAGAATCAAAGTATATTTCTAAAATTCCACTCTGCTACAGGTTGTAATTTCAGTCAGTATAAGACTGCTTATTCCAAAACTTTATATTTTATCATAACTGGTTAAAGGTTAATGTCTTCACTGTTGTAATCCAGGACGTGGCCTGAAGAGAGGAAAAACAGGATTATGTGAGGAAGTATTTAGATCTACATTTGCTGTTGTGTTGTTGTTATTGTTGTCATTGTAGCTTTCATTGATGAGGAGTCAAAATCCTAAAACTGTAAGATGTTTAGAAACTTAAAGACCTAAGCGTTACATTTGACAGCAAGGAAATGACAGCCCGTAGAGGGGGCCAGTGATTGGCCCAAAGTTCTACAACTGCTCAGTGAGAACTTGAGCCCAGATGTCCAGTTTTCATATGAAAACTGTTATTTTAAACAGGCTAAATATTTCTTCTTTTGGTTGGAACATTAGCATAACCACCCTGGCCTCTCGTGAACAACCCAATCAGATATTTTTCTTTTTTACCTATATGGTCTAAATAAATCATTTTCACATCACAGTTCTTTGTCTCTCCCTTGAAGTGATAAAAACAATAGAGTCCCATTGGCTTCTTCTTTTACTTCTTCTCAAGGGTTTTAACTTCGTTAAACATAAAGAACAGCTTTTACCTGAGACACCATCGCATCCTATTCTACCAACTTTGGAATAGAGTCTGGTAACAATTTTGTATCCTCAGCACCTGGCCACAAAAGCTTATCATTGTACTATCTGCTGAAAGTGAAAAATCTATTTACTCTTTACACTCTTATAGATGGTGGGATCCTCAAAACTGAAGTGCCTCAAGGTTAGGTCATGTGCCCAAAGCAACACAGCTTGAACACAGTAAGGACCTGACTGAAACCCAATCTGTCCCACTTGAGACTTGGTGACTTTCCCCTGATGCAAGTAAATACAAAAATTGCATCCTGATAAAGTGAATGGAGAAAGGATCAAATGAATAAAGAATACTCATCTGTAGCTTAAAGTCTGAAGGTTACATCAACCACTACAGCAAGCAGTGAAAGAAAAAAATCAATAGCAGTTTGACATCTCAATTGTACGCTAGAATCACCTGGAAGGAGACAAAACTGCCAGAGGGGATCACCATAAGAGATACTGACAGAGACTGACAAGAGGAGTGTCGCTCTCCTAACTCCTGCCTCGTCAAAGTGCCCCTGAAAGAATGCAGGGTCTCCATCTCCCACTCAGGGCCATCAGGGCAGGTGGCCAGCTGCCAAGCTGCTACAAATCTGTTTTTTAATTTAACCTCCTCTCTGGCTTCACCATTAGGACTGCTGCACAAGCAAGGAAACCAAGTGGAGCCCCTCTGTGATTATCACCAGAAGAAATTCATAGGATGAAACAGAAAAGACCAGAGAAGTGGTGGGGGTGGCAGAAGGCTTATTTCAGGGTTCTGTGAGGGTCTTTATAAATAATTGAGAGTAGGAAACAGATTAAATAGAAAATAAATGTAGCATACAAAATCATCAGTGTTACTCTACAAGGGAAATGTTTAAATATTTGAATCTTTGGAACATAACCAGCAGACTCCTGTTGTCTCCAAAGCTATTCACAATAAATCGCTCCTGAGACTCCAAAGTGCCAATTCAACAGTTTGTCTCTGCCTCAACCTTAATTTGGCAGACAGCTCTGTTGTAAATCTGCGTACTGGGATGGAGAAAAGTTGTTTCTTAGTTGTACTCCCCCCCACCAGAGTTTACTCTTTGCTTAACACAAAATGTAAATATGTCATTATGTTAACTGGAAGTCAAATGAAAGATGCCAATTGAAAGGAAATATCCAAGTCTGAGATTAATTAATGGCTGACATATTCTAATTTACTGCTATGATTTGTATATCATAAAAGACACAGGGCATAAAGACCTTGGAGATGCAGAACTACTTTAGGACTTAAGAAGAAGAGCTCTAGAAACTCAACACAGTTGTCCCTTTGTCAAGATTTGATGTATACAAACTGTCTTGTCTGAAGACTAGATTATGTTAGTCAAGGAGTAAAATGCCATCAATGTCCTGAGCAGCAAATTCAGCAGCCACTTGACATAATTTAATCTTACAAAGGTCAAGAATCATAGTTAAATATTTTTTCCAAAGTGCTTGTTGTTTCCATTTATTGATTTTGTGGTTCAGCTATGAGGAACAAATGGCTTGTAGCTAGCTGGAATGATGTTGGCAGATTTTCTAAGATATCCATTCATAGTTTTCCAAAAAAACTCTCTAGAACGCTTTAGAACTCAGAGACCTTGATTCCGTACTGTAGGTAATGATGATTCTCTTATTGAAAAAAAAATTGAATAACTTATAGAGCATCTAAATGTGGCAGCTGTAGTAAATGAGGGCAGACAGGAAGCTGAGAATTTTTAACCCAGTCCACCATCTTTAAGGTTGGACTGAATCTCAAGCTTTCAGAAAGTCTGGTTTCCATTCATAAGGTAAAGGCCTAATTTGGCATAGGAATAAGAAGAGGCTATTCCAACCAAGACCTGCTTTCTAATGTGATTCAGAGTTCTACAATCATTCTAGAGATAGGTTCCTATCTGCTTAGGATATCAATGAAATGTAACAGCAGTAGGTAAACTCCGTTAAACAACTTGTATAGTTCTCTTAGATAGAACTTGTATAGTTCTCTTAAACAACTGCATTAAACCACTTGTATAGTTTTCTTTTTTTTTTTTTTGAGTTGGAGTCTCACTCTGTTGCCCAGACTGGAGTTCAGTGGCCGCTCCCAGCCACCACAGCCTCCACCTGCTGGGCTCTGGCAATCCTTCCGCCTCAGCCTTCCAAGTAGCTGGAACTACAGGCACGCACTACCACGCCCGGCTATTTTTTTGATTTATTGTAGTGATGAGGTCTCGCTGCCCAGGCGGGTCTCAAACCCGCGGGCTCAGGCAATCCACTCACCTCAGCCTCCCAAAGGCACGGGATTACAGGCTGAGCCACCGAGCCCGGCCCTAGTTTTCTTTTTTAAAATAAATTTTGACTAGACATTTATCCTTCTAGCTTTCTTAATTGATCTTTTGAAATGTGATCCTACTTCTTGTTTACATAAAAACTGCAAAAATAGTAGAGTTCCTATATTCCCTTCTCTCTGGTCTTTTATAATTCCATGGTGCATTTGCCAACAGGAACAAAACCAGTTTGTTACTATTAACTAGATTCCCGGTTTATTTAGATTTTCCACTAGTGTCCTTTTTCTGTTCTAAGCTCCCATCTAAGATATCCCATTGCATTTATTGGTCACATCTTAATCTTCTCTGATCTGTGACAGTTCTCAGTCTTTCTATATCTAGTTTTTGGTAGTTCTACATCCAGCACAAGTTGGTGAGGGAAGGAGGTGTAGTGTAACTAAGCTGTATCTCTTGGAATGGAGAGTGCATATGTATATTATTTTGAATTGTTCTGTAGATTTGTCATTTCTCCTTCATTTATGTATTCAACTATTTATTTATATCACCGTGGACTCACATACATTTATTTTATGTATTGGTATATATTTTGCCTCATGCATATTTATTTTGTACACAATGTTACTTATGCTGTTGCTCAAATTCCAGCTTTGGCCACTGGGAACTCTTTTAATTGGCTTCTGACATGCCCCTATTTCTTAATTTTTTTGAGCAACTCCTTATTCTCTGGTACTACAAGCAACTCCTTAATCTCTGCTCTAGGCTCATCTTATATATTTTCTGCCTAGCTCTAGAATCAGCCATTTCTCCAAGGAGCCTCAGTTCTGTTTATTAAAGAACAATTTTTTGAAATCAAGATCTGGATGTTGGAAATGCTCATGGCTACCGGGGTATCACTGTTTCCGGGCCCTCCCAGCTAACAGAATAGGTAGTATGTGTGTGTACACTAAGATATACAATTATGTGTATACCTGTACACATATGTATAATTATTCCACATCTATTCATCTATGTATATAGCAAGTTAAACATGAGTTCACACCAATGTCTCAGATGCTAATCCAGTGACCACATGGCTCCTTCTGACATGATCCCTTCTTGCTTACTACTCATTTCTCACTCCAATAGTGAGAAGACTGGTTCCCTTTTTCCATCACTCACTTATTTATGAGTTCAGCACCAATATACATATAAAGGAGTTTTGTTTATATTGGGTATTGTTAACACATGCCCCCAGAAGAAACAATCTTACCAGTTAGAATCCAGTGTCTACCCCTACTGTTCCCAGACAAAACACAGCTTTCCAGAGTTATTTAGGTCAGCACCTTTACCCCCACCTCTTCTGTAAGGTTGTTGCATATGTTTGTAATACAATTAGATTCATATGTCATAGTCTTCACACCACTTTAATGGAATGTTTAAGTTCGCTCTTTGTGATGTATAGTTCTATTGCTTTATGACAAACAGATCCAAGCTTCTAAAATGAACTAGTGCAGTAGAGATGGATTTTGAGGACAATCCTGTTTTATTGGAGGTCTACCATCATTCTTATTACCCAGGAGTACTAATAACAACTCAACCTCCAGTAGAGAAGAGCTGTGAAAATATAAATTCACATTGGTATGGCACCCAAGGGAGAGGTGGATGAATGTCAATACTAACAATAGTGAGGGAGATTGCGGTAGAATCCTAAAGAAACATTAAGTTACTTACCATGCAAGAACATATGTCAAGGGAAGGAGCACAGAACATAAAGAAGGTGACTGGAACAAATTTCCATTTTGTGTTTATCAACCCAGTGCATGGGGTTGTTCTTCACAAATTGACTCCCATAAAGCATCCCTTGGTGCTTTGTATGATGACCTCTGTCTCCAGATGGGGCTAACTCCTTTACATGACCTTTCTCTGTGTCTCTTCCATGTTCTCACTCACGCTGTTCTGTGCCTCCCTGGCCTGGAAGTGCAGAGTTCTGCCTGAAGAGCCCCGAATGACCTTGCATCTCAAAATTCTATTCAGAATTCCTCCATTAAGTCTTCTCCTTCAACTTTTCATAATCAATGATATTTACTGAAAGCACATTTTGTGCTAGGCTCTATGGTATGTTCTATTGGGGAACACAAGGATATATGAATCCTGTTCCTGGCTTTGGAGTCCTGTCATTGAAAGGATGAGCCCAAGACATATCCCAGAAACTCTCAAGGTTTAGGATTGGTCTAGAAGTAAAGAGGACATGCTAAGCCATGGCACACAGTAAGAGCTGGCACATCAATCCACATGATAATCTGGGTAACTGAGGATATAAGGAAGAGGTTTGTGACAGTACTGGGTGGTTTGTTGAGGATGTCAGGACGATCCATGGCATCAGGTCTGCATATCAGACTGAAAAGTTTGGTTATTTTCAGTAGCCAGTGGTGAGATGGTAAAAGTTGTTAAGCATAAAAGTATCAATGAGAAATTCATTTATTAGGGTTAATCAGGTGATATTATGTATTAATATATTATTAATATATTAATCTGGCCAAATAAAGTATAAACTTCTTTTTTAAAAATTGTAGAGATGGGATTTTGCTATGTTGCCCTGGCTAGACTCAAACTCCTGACTTCAAATGTCCTTCCACCTCAACCTTTCAAAGCGCTGGAATTACATGGTCATAAGCTACTGTGCCCAGCTTTGAATATAAACTTTTTGAGGGTATAGTTTTGGATTTAAACTTTTCATAAAACTCCCCCTAAATACATATTGAATTATAACCAAAACTGGTTTCCAGAAGTAATGATAATAATAATTGCTGACATTCATTGAACCTGTATTGTTTACCACATTTTGTGCTGACAGTACTTCTCTCAGACCCAGATAACCTCATGGGGCAAAGCATCTGGGTGCAAGTGGCTGTGCCCTATCAGAGCCTGCACCATCTCACCTTACCTCCAACATCACCACACCCCTGTCTTCTTGCCCATCCTCTAAGTACCAGGACCTAGGAATTCTCTGTGCACACAGACCTAAGCCGCTTCCAAGTCCAGCATGGACTTCTTCCCCGGGGTCCTTCTCCTGAGGCTGAGAGGTATCCAGGGGTAGCTGTTTTCTGGGTGGAGGAAGAGGGGAGAAGGGCAACAAGGAGCGAGCTAGGGAATGGGAACTGCATTCATATTCTTGTCCTGAGCCCCATAACTATATGTATTAGCAGCAGGTCATGTGCTACGTGCTTGATTATCTGATTCAATCCTTTAAACAATCCTTCCAGGTGTCCACATTATCCTGAGGAGGAATAGGGCAAAGAGGTTAAGAAGGTGACCTGAGGAGACATAGCATGTAAACAGTGGAAGGGGAGATGTGAGGCGAGATCTATTTCACACTGTACATTTTAGGATAACCATGTGGCATGACTCCACTCACATCATTGTTAGGTAATTGTGCATCCCAGACTTGGGGACTATATGAACAGCGCAGCTGCATCGGGTAGTTGTGGCTATTAAGAGAAACAATGGCTCATCCACAACATCCAACTTGTTCACTGCGTTTATCCTCATTTCTCACCTGCTACCCTGACCGTTTTCTCCTTTTGCATTTGTCCTCCGCCTGCGACATGGGCTCCTGAATTTCCAACATCTGTGGTCTGTAGCTCTCGATGCACATGTGTGCACTTGAGAATCCATGTGTCTTTCAATCATGAGGCTTAAAATGGGTAAGCTTATTCTTAGGGAAATGGCAGGTATGCCTCTCCAGGTGGGAGGGCATGACATTTCTGCTGCATGCCACCTCAGCCTCCCTAGACTCCCCCACAAAGGAGTATTTTAATAGAAGGTTAATGGAGGGCACCCAGAACAAAAAGAAAACCCTGTCATCATTACTCCATGTTTTACTGTAATAGAGGTCAGCTCTCCCGGATTCTTCCTAGTATCCATCTTTAAAATGAATTGTTTAGCCCATGAAAACAAAACTAGTTTATTTATGATGACAGAGAAGCTGTAAATGTTCTCCTGATCTGTGCATTGACTAATTAGATTAATTAAGCTGGCATGCATTCTAGAACAGGCAGGCAGGTGGCAAATAACATTTGAAATGATTTATATGATGTATTCCATCAAGCTTACAGTTGATAAATAATATCACATTCATTCCATTAAGATATCGAAGTGGAAGAACAAAATAGTGCATTCTTGGCCCTGTGCTCCTACCCAAAAAACAACTATTGAGGTTAATACCCTGGGCATAATTTATACTCCTTAAAACAGTAAAGGAAAATCACACAAGCAAATCTTAAACTCAAGTTTGTCTCAGCAGTTCCTTTCCTTATACAGAGGCAATTTTTTGCTACTGCTGTGGAATTGAATTTTTGGAATACAGATGAGATTTGAATCTTAATTAAGTTGTTGCAGTTTGCTACCAAATTTTCCTACATACTCCCATACCATGGCCCTTTACTAGTCAAGCTGCTTTCTGTGACTACTCCTGTTAAATGAGGGTGAAATTGACTGAATACAAGGTTTTTCTTTCTACGGTCTTTAAACTTTAACAAGCCCAAGGAATTACTGGAAATGTTTACCCAAGTGCAGATTTCTGGGCTTTTCTCCCAATAGGTCTAGATAAAGCCCAGTAATCTATTTTGTTTTGGTTGTTGTTTGTTTCTTATCAACAACTAGGATATCAATAATACCCCATACCAATAAGCTCAAACATCAAGAACTGAACCTGAGATTTGCTCTTTAGTCTTTCACATTTCTCAAGTTTGTTGAATATATTAGACCTGCTTCTTCTGTTAGAATAGTCAGTGTTTCTCAAGGTTTGGTCAAAGGGCCAACGCATTAGCGTTTCCTAGGATATGTAAAAGTTCAGATTTCTGGGCTTCATTTAACACCTACAAGATCTGAATTTATAAGGATAATACAGGAAAATCTGCATTTTAGCAAACTACTCAGATGATTCTTATGCATACAAAAATTTAAAGACCACTGCCTTGGAGCAAGGAATATTTGATGTAGGTATAACAGAAAAAGAATCTCCATCACATCCTCCCTGTAGTCATGGTTTTGTCCAGAAGGCAAAGATGTATGTCTCTCCCTGCCTAGGTGGGTAACCTCGCAAAGAGTAATTTAGGCCTGGATAGAAGACAGTGCTGGTTCTTCCTAGCCATGAACATGGAATATTTTTCCATTTGTTTGTATCTTCCAGTATTTCATTGAGCAGTATTTTTGCAGTTTTCATTGTAAAGGTTTTTCACTTCTCTGGTTAGGAAGATGCCAAGATATTTCTTTTTGTGTGTGTGGCTACTGTGAATGGGATTGTGGTTTTTATTTGGCTCTCTACCTGTTTGTTGTTTGTGTATAAGAATGCGACTGATTTTGCACATTTATTTTGTACCCCAAGACTTTGCCAAAGTCTTTTACCAATGCAAGGAGGTTTTGACAGATTCTCTTGGGTTTTCAAGGTATAGGTTCATATCATAAGCAAAGAGGGATAACTGGATTTCCCCTTTTCCTATTTGGATACCCCTGATTTCCTTCTCTTGTCTAATTGTTCTGGCTAGGACTTCCAACACATGTTGAACAGGAGGGTTGAGACTGGGCAGCCTTGTCTTATTCTGGTTTTCAGGGGAAATGCTTCCAGTTTCTGTCCATTTAGCAATGTGCTGATTGTGGGTTTATCATAGATGGCACTTACTACTTTGAGGTATAGTCCTTCTATGCCTAGGTGTTCGAGGGTTTTTATCAAGAAATAATTCTAGATTTTATCAAAAACTTTTTCTGCATCAAATGGTATAATCATGTGCTTCTTGTTTTTAAATCTGTTGATACATTTAATTATATTTATGGTCTTGCAGATGCTGAACCAGCCCTGCATCCTGGGAATGAAGCCTACTTGGTCATGGTGGATAGGTTTTGAGATGTTATTGGTATAATTTCCTAGAATCTTGTTAAGAAGTTTTACATCTATGTTCATCAGGGATATTGGCTTTTGTTACATTTGCATACAAATATTTGCATATTTGCATTTCTCATTTTATTGTATCTTTATTCAGTTTGGATAACATGTTAAGATGTCCATCCTACCAAAGGCAATTTACAGATTCAATGCCATACCCATTAAATTACCAACATCTTTCTTCTCAGACCTGGAAATGACAATACAGAAATTCATATGGGAACATAAATGACCACAAATAGCCAAAACAATCCTTGGTCAAAGAAACAAAGTGGGAGGTATCATACTTTCAGACTTTAAACTTTACTATAAGGTTATAATAATCCAAACAGCCTGGTATTGGTACAAGAATAGGCATATGGACCAATGGAATAGGATAGAGATTCTGGAAGCAAAACCTCAATTCCTCAACCAACTCATCTTCAACAAACCCTCCACCAATAACCACTGGGAGAGGAGAACCTATTCAGTAAATGGCACTGGGAAAACTGACTAATCACATGGAGAAGAATGAAACAAAACACTTATCTATCACCATACACAAAAATCAACCCTAAATGGGTCAAAGACATAAACATAAAGCCTCAAACTATAAGAATCTTAGAAAATGCAACAGACACCCTTACAGAAATCAGAGTAGGCAACCAACTCCTGATCAAAACCCCAGATGTCCATGCCATAAGAGATAAGATACACAAATGGGACCTCATTAAACTGAAAAGCTACTGCAAAACAAAAGAAACCACCAAGAGAGTGGAGAGATAACCCACATAAATGGGAAAAAATATTTGCCAGTTACATTTCTAACAAAGACCTAACATCTAGGATCTACAAGGAACTCAAACATGCTGAAAAAAAAACCCGCATTATAGAGTGGGCAAAAGACATGAACAGACACTTCTCAAAAGAAGATATACAGGAAGCCAACAGACACATGAAAAACTGCTCAGTCTGACTAATTATCATTGAAATGCAAATATGCCAATATTTGTATGCAAATGCAACAAAAAAACAACAGATGCTGCTGAGGATGCAGAGAAAAGAGAATACTTCTACACTGCTGGTGGGAATACAAACTAGTTCAACCTCTATGGAAAACAGTGTGGCGATTGCTAAAAGAATATTAGAAACTGACCTTCTGTATACCCAGCAATCCCCCTACTAGGAATATACCCTGAGGAACACAAATAATTCTACAAAAAAGATACCTGCACAAGCATGTTTATGCAGCACTATTCACAATAGCAAAAAACATGGAACCAACCATGTTGCCCATCGAAATTGAACTAGATTTAAGAAATGTGGTACTGGTCAGGCTTGGTGGCTCAGCCTGTAATCCCAGCACGTTGGGAGGCTGAGGTGAGTGGATTGCCTAAGCCCGCAGGTTCAAGACCGGCCCAGGCAACTTGGCGAGACCTCATCTCTGCAATAAATCAAAAAAATTAGCCGGGTGCTGTAGCGTGCACCTGTATTTCCGGCTACTTGGAAGACTGCGGCAGAAGGATCGCTGGAGCCCAGCAGATCGATGCTAAGGTGGCTGTGAGTGTGTCACTGCACTCCAGCCTGAACAGAGTGAGGCTCCAAATAAAAAATAAAAATATATGTAAAAATTTAAAATGTGGTACATACACATGGTAAATATTACACAGTCATAAAGAAGGACAACCATATGGACTTTGCAGCAACTTGTATGGATTTAGAGTCTATAATATTCAGTGATCTATCACAGAATAGAGTCTCACATGTTCTCACTCATAAGTGAATCCTGAACATTTACCATATTACTCTAAAGAAAAGGATTGGCAGTAGCGTGATACTGCTTCGGTGCAGTAGAGAGTTGACATCAATAAGCATACCTGATTTCAAACCAGGTAAAGTGGGGACCAAAGGGAGGCCCAAACTTTATCTGTATGATGTCCACTTGTATACCTAATCTTGAATTATATCCCACATCTTTAAAATAAAATATCAAAAACAAAAGCCCCGATGCAGTGGCTCAAGTCTGTAATCCCAGCACTTTGGGAGGCTGATGTGAGAGGATGGCCAGAGCTCAGGGGTTTGAGACCAGCCTGGGCAACTTGGTGAGACCTTGTCTCTACAGTAAGTAAGTAACTAAGTAAGTAAATAAATAAATAAATAAATAAGTAAATAAGCCAAGTGTGGTAATGTGTGCCTGTAGTCCCAGCTGCTTGGAAGACTGAGGCTGAAGGATCGCCTGAGCCCAGCAGTTAAGGCTACGGTGGCCATGAGCCTGCCACTACACTCCAGCCTGGGTAACAGGGTGAGACGCCAACACACACACACAAAAGATGACAGTGCTGGAATGGTCTAACTCCCCAGGTCACCTTTTGGCCTTCCAACTCTTTTGGTTTATGCCCTAAGGAACTCTGCAAAATTGCTACCGTCTTGTGGATGGTTGTTCTCAAGTTGCCTCTAGGTCTTTGGGAAGGAAACAATGAAACAGGAATTTCCCTGAGCTACTGCTGCTGGTATATAATGGTGGAACATGCTGATGACACCTCTGTAGTGACTAATGGTAGCCACTGATGTGCCAAACAAACTTTAATCAAAACCTAACATTCTTCCTAGCCCTGGAAGAGATGATCACATTTCCTATTCCAGCAGAATGACACACAAAGAGACAGAAGAGAAGTCTTCAGAAGGGAGAATGACAGAGCAGTGCAGCAGCCTGGTAACTGAGGAAAAGAGCAGCCGGCTTCTATGGAGCACACCCGCAAAGCCTCCCCCGAAGTCATTAGGTAGTGTCGGTCTTTAAGCTTTGCACAATCATGTAAACAGAGATAGAGAATAATCTGAAAATCATAATGAGAATTCTAATTACACGATGTTATCATTTCATCCCAGACTGCATCAGACAAGGGCGAGCAGAATGGTAAAGGAAAACTTTGAAACCTGATTGGAAAGAACTTTGCACAAGACCAGACAGACACCTTTCCCTGAATCATGCAGGTTAAATTATCACTCAGTCTACATGAAGAACAGACCAGAAATCTATCTGAGAACTTTTAAAAATATTCTTCATAATCCTGGTGATAATTTCTTTTGCTCATTACTGTATATTGCTTTCTCCTTCCATAATGGAGATACTGGTCATGAGCAATAAACCCTGTGGTTATCTTCACCAGATTCTCAAAGAAAGAGCCTTCCAGGTATCAATGCATATAGGAATACTAAATGGATAAATCTTTCTTGGTAAGCAGAGAGAAAATTTGAGTTCCCAGAGTGGACAACCCTGCAAGCAACGTCCCACTGAAGCATCTTTCTGACTGGGTGAGCTACATCTTAGCACAGTGAAAGGAATGGTATAATTTAACTCTGAAGATATCTCCTAGCACATTTAAAATGTCTAACCTCATAAAGCATTGCTGTTAAGACATTCTTTATTAAGCTGTAAATTCAAGATTATATACAGTTAAATAGTTTTCCTGTATAAACAAGTGTCTGTTGGGATCTACTTCTTGAGCAGTTTGTCCATTTGTTATCTCATCATAATAGTGGCTTGCTCGATTTTGGACCTACCTGGCAGCAGAGAGAGGCAAATTGAACCAATAATAAGCCCAATCAGTTGTTGTTGTTGTTGTTGCTTTTTGTCAAGGAAACACAATTTTGTCTTTTCCTCTTTGTTACTAACTTCAGTTAAGCTTCTGTCGCTTTATCACTGACTATAAGTATGTTTTAGAATTGTTTTTATGCTCTTTCAATGTCTAAAAAGGCTCTTAAGAAATGTTTATTGAGGAGATCGGGCAAGATGGCGATGGCATAGGTGAACTGGTGAGATTCTCTGAACGGACCAAGACTGCATACTGCTGAATAGACAGACTGTAAAGCAGAGGGAAAAGTGAACAAAGCCAGAAGACCCTCATAAGGAAGAACAGGTCATTGCAGAAGAGAAATAAAAGTAACCCCACCTTCCCTCAAAAACAGAATTGAAGAGGGGGAGGGAAAGGGGGAGAGGGAGAAAAATCTACAGAAATGAAGAAAAACCAAAAGAAGAGTATGGGTCTCTCCCAGATGCCTGGGAGAGCAGACACTGAGAAAACTGACTTTGGAATGCAAACAATGAAAAGCCCCCAGAATGAAGGGTCTCAAACTGCAAATGTAGATATCAAAACAATAATGGAGAGATTAAAAAGAATTGAGGAGACACAAGAAGAAACTAGAAAGGAGCTGATATCTGAGATAACAGTAATAAAGAATACTGTGAATGAAATAAATAACAAATTGATAAGCATGGAAAGCAGAATTACCCAAGCAGAAGAAAGAATCTCAGAGCTTGAGGAACAAAATACAGAAATAACCCAAACTCTTAAAAACACAGAAAATAAGCTCAAAAAGACAGAACAAAACCTTCAAGAGATGAGTGACTACCTCAAGAGGCCTAACCTAAGAATAATCGGACTCCCTGAGGCAGAAAGAGAAACAGAGACCACATTGGAACAAACTTTCCATGAGATCATTCAAGAAAACTTCCCTTATCTATTCAGTGATGCAAAAATTCAAACACAAGAGATTCAGAGAACCCCTGCAAGACAACAAATGAGAAGACCAACTCCTAGACACATAATAATTCGCCTAAATAAAGTAGGCACAAAAGAAAAAATCCTAAAGGCAGCAAGAGAAAAAGGCCAGATCACCTACCATGGAAGACCAATCAGAATAGAAGCAGATTTATCTGCAGAAACCCTGCAGGCTAGGAGAGCTTAGAGCCCTATCTTCAAAGTCCTAAAAGATAAACAATTTCAACCAAGAATAACCTACCCGGCCAAGCTAAGCTTCATCAGTGAGGGAGAATTAAAATCTTTCCCAGTTATCCAATCCCTAAGAACTTATGCTGCCACCAAACCATCTCTACATGAAACACTTAAGAAAGTACTAAACACAGAAGAAAAGGAAAAAAGAACAACGTTTTTCACAAGAGTACAGGGAAAAGAATAAAATATACACGAACCAACCCCAAAACCAAAAGAAAGACAAAAAAAAAAAAGAAAGAAAGAAAAAAGAAAAAACCAAGTGGAAGAACAACAACTCAATAAGAACTCCATAATAGGGACGAACTCTCACATTTCAATAATTAGTCTGAATGTGAATGGACTAAACGCGCCACTGAAAAGACATAGAATGACAAAATGGATAAAATATCACCAGGCAACAATATACTGCCTTCAAGAGACCCATCTCACTAGAAAGGACATACACAGACTCAAAGCAAGAGGATGGGAAACAAATTTTCAGGTGAATGGAACACAAAAGAAAGAAGGAGTCACGATCCTAATTTCAGACAAAATACCATTTAAGCTATCAAAAATTAAAAAAGATACAGAGGGCCACTACATAATGATAAAAGGTTCACTCCATCAACAAGAAATATCTATCCTAAACATATATGCACCCAACATAGGTGTGCCAACATTCATAAAGCAACTTCTAGGAAAACTAAAGAAAGACATTGACTCTAACACCATAATAACTGGGGACTTTAATACACCACTCACAACCCTAGACAGATCATCAGACAAAAAATCAGCAAGGAGATCCGAATCTCAATGAGACTCTGGACCAAATGGACTTAATTGATACCTACAGAACACTCCATCCAAAGACCACAGAATACACATTCTACTCAACACCACATGCAACATGTTCTAAGATTGACCACATAATTGGACACAAATCAAGTATAAGCAAATTTAAAAGGACTGAAATTCTACCATGCACCTTCTCGGACCACAGTGGAATAAAAATAAACATTGACACCAACAAAGTCCCCCCAAAACCCACAAAGACATGGACACTAAACAGCATGATGCTAAATAACTCCTGGGTCAATGATGACATCAAAACAGAGATCAAAAGATACCTGGAAACAAATGAAAATGAAGAAACATCTTACCAAAATCTCTGGGATGCCTTAAAAGCTGTAATAAGAGGGGAATTTATATCCCTACAAACACACATGAGGAAAATGGAAGGAACAGAAATTCACAACCTAACAAGCCACCTAAAGAAGCTGGAAAAGCAAGACCACAAAAACCCTAATTTCAGCAGAAGAATCCAGATCACCAAAATAAAAGCCCAAATCCAGGACATAGAAGACAAAAAGATAATAGAAAAAAATCAATGAAGCAAAAGCTGGTTCTTCAAAAGAATAAACAAGATTGATGGTCCCCTAGCTAGACTGACCAAGAAAAAAATGAGAAAAAAACCAAATAAGCACAATCAGAAACACAAAAGATGAAGTCACATCTGACCCTGAAGAAATACAAAAGATCATTAGAGACTACTACGTACACTTGTATGGAAACAAACTTGAAAACCTTAAGGAAATGGAGGACTTTCTGACATCACACAACCTACCTAAGTTGGAACAAGAAGAAATTGAGACCCTAAATAAACCAATAACAATCAAGGAAATTGACTACGTAATGAGAAAACTTCCTACCAAAAAAAGCCCTGGACCAGATGGCTTTCCAGCAGAATTCTACAAGACATTTAAGGAGGAGCTGATACCAATCCTACTGAAGGTATTCCAGGCGATTGAAAAAGATGGAACACTTCCCAAATCATTTTACGAAGCCAACATCACATTGATACCCAAGCCAGGAAAAGATCCAGCAAAGAAAGAGAACTACAGGCCAATATCTTTGATGAACATAGATGCTAAAATTCTCAACAAGATCCTAGCAAACTGGATTCAGCAATACATCTCAAAAATCATCCATCATGACCAAGTAGGCTTCATTCCTGGGATGCAAGGCTGATTCAACATTCATAAAACCATAAATGTTATTAAATACATCAACAGATGTCAAAACAAAAACCACATGATTATATCATTAGATGCAGAAAAAGCTTTTGATAAAATCCAGCACCCCTTCTTGATAAAAACCCTTGAACATCTAGGCATACGGGGAACATACCTCAAAATAGTGAAAGCCATCTATGAGAAACCCACAGCGAGCATACTCCTAAATGGACAAAAATTAGAACCATTTCCCCTGAAAACTGGAACAAGACAAGGATGCCCACTCTCACCCCTCCTGTTCAACATAGTATTGGAAGTCCTGGCTCGAGCAATCAGAGAAGAGAAGGCAATCAGGGGTATCCAAATAGGAAAAGAAGAAGTCAAGTTATCTCTCTTTGCAGACGACATGATTGTATACCTTGAAAACCCAAGAGAATCTGTCAAAAACCTCCTTACACTGATAAAGACCTTTGGCAAAGTCTCAGGATACAAAATAAATGTACAAAAGGCAATCGCATTTCTCTACACCAATAATAAACACACAGAAACCAAATAAAAAACACAATTCCATTCACAATAGCCCCCAAAAAAATGAAATACCTTGGCATCTTCCTAACCAGAGACGTGAAAGACCTTTACAAGGAAAACTACAAAACACTGCTCAAAGAAATCAAAGTTGACACAAACAAGTGGAAAAATATCCCATGCTCATGGATCGAAAGAATCAACATTGTGAAGATGTCCATCTTACCTAAGGCAATCTACAAATTCATTGCAATACCCATCAAATTACCAGCAACATTCTTCTCAGACCTAGAAAAAACAATGCAGGGATTCATATGGAAACACAAACGTCCAAGAATAGCCAGAACAATCCTCAGCAAAAAAAACAAAGCAGGTGGTATCACACTACCAGACTTCAAACTTTATTATAAAGCTACAATCATCAAAACAGCTTGGTATTGGTATAGGAACAGTATATAGATCAATGGAATAGAATTGAGATTCTAGAAACAAAACCTCAATTTCTCAACCAACTCATCTTTGACAAAGCCTCCACCACCTACCACTCGGGAGAGGAGAACCTATTCAGTAAATGGTGCTGGGAAAACTGGCTGACCACATGCAGAAGATTGAAACAGGACCCCTATCTATCCCCATGCACAAAGGTTAATTCCAAATGGATCAAAGACCTAAATGTAAAACCTCAAACCATAAGAACCTTAGAAAATGAAGGAAAAACCCTCATGGAAATCAGAACTGGCATCCAATTCCTGAACAAAACCCAAAACCCACAGCTCATAAGAGAGAAAATAGACAAGTGGGACCTTATTAAACGGACAAGCTTCTGCAAAACCAAAGAAACCATCAAGAGAGCAGGGAGACAGCCGACAGACTGGGAAAAAGTATTTGCCAACTCCAGGTCTGACAAAGGCTTAACATTTTGGATCTACAAGGAACTCAAACGTGCTGAAAAGAAAAAAACAAACAACCCCATTATAAAATGGGCAAAAGATATGAACAGACACTTCACAAAGGAAGACATCTGAGCAGCCAGCAAACACATGAAGAAATGTTCAACCTTACTAATCATCAGGGAGATGCAAATCAAAACCACACTGAGATACCACCTAACCCCAGTCAGAATGGCAATTATCAACAACAAAAAAATAACAGCAGCTGGAGAGGGTGTGGTGAAAAGGGAACACTTCTACACTGTTGGTGGGAGTGTAAACTAGTGCAACCTCTGTGGAAAGCAGTGTGGCGATTCTTAAAAGCTCTAAATACCAACCTCCCATATGACCCCGCAATCCCCCTACTGGGAATATATCCTGAAGAACACAAATCACTCTATAAAAAAGAAACAAAGATCCGAGTATCACATGTTCTCACTCATATAATGAACCTTAAACATCCAATGCAGTACTATACGAAAATGACTGATTGTACTGGGAAACTATGGTGGGGGGAGGGAGATGGGATTAACAGTAGCAAATATCTGTCTGGGAACGGGAAAACACCCCATATCAACAGGGTGCCTGAATGAAATGCAATTGTATACCTAACCCTTAAATGTACCCCACAACTTCACAATACAAAAAAAGAAAACCAAAAAAATAAAAAATAAAATAAAGAAATGTTTATTAAAAATAAATAGAGAATGTCAATTATACCTAGGAAAGTGCCTTGATAACCTAAACATCACTTGTTGATACTATGATTAGGCATTAAATTTAGGTATAAATTTCCTTGAAGCCAGGGAAAACATGGAGACACTATTTATTACATAATTTTTATTATTTAGAGAAAAAGTATCTACCACCTCTTTAAGGCACACAAGTATAAATTTGAGTTATTAATGACAGCCATCCTAATGAGGTGATATTGCAGTGTGGTTGTGATTTGCATTTCTTTGATGATTAGTGAGGCTGAGCATTTTTTCATGTATCTGTTGGCTGCTTGTATTCTTTTGATAAGTGTCTATTCATGTCCGCTGCTCATTTTTAATAGGGTTGTTTTGTTTTGTTTTCTCCTTTCTGCTCATTTGAGTTCCTTGCAAATCCTGGATGCTAGGCCTTTGTCAGATACACAGTTAGCAAATGTTTTCCCATTCTGTGAGTTGTCTCCCCACTCTCTTGATGGCTTTTTTTGCTATGCAAAAGTTTTTCAGTTTGATGAGGTCCCACTTCTCTATCTTGTCTTTTTTGACATACATATTAGGGGATTTGATCAAGAATTGGTTGTCAACTCCAATGTGCATAAGGATGTCTCCTGTGTTTTCTTCTATGATTCTTACAGTTTGAGGTTTTTTAGGTTTAGGTCTTTGATTCATTTAGAGTTGATTTTTGTATATGGTGATAGGTAGAGATTCTGTTTCTTTCTTCTGCATGTGGTCAGCCAGTTTCCCAGCATCATTTCCTAAATAAGGTCTCCTCTCCACAGTGGTTTTTATTAATGGCTTTGTCAAAGATGAGCTAGCTGAGAGAACAAGTTTTTGCTTCTGTAATCTCTGTCCTGTTCCATTGGTCTATATGCCTATTCTTATACCAATATCAGGCTGTTTTTATTATTGTAGTCTTATAATAAATCTTAAAGTCTGGAAGTGTGATACCTCTTGCTTTGTTTCATTTGCCGAGGATCATTTTGGTTATTTGTGCTCTTTTTTTTTCCATATGAATTTCTGTATTGTCATTTCCAGGTCTGAGAAAAATGATGTCGGTAATTTGATGGGTATTGCATTGAATAATTCAATACATTAATAGAGGTAAAAAAACAAAAACCACATGATTATATCATTAGACGCAGAAAAAGCTTTTGCAAAATCCAACATTCCTCCTTGATAAAAACTCTAGAACACCTAGGTATAGAAGGAACATTCCTCAAAACAGTGAGAGCCATCTATGATAAACCCACAGCCAACATACTGCTCATTGGATAGATGTTAGAAGCATTCTCCCTGAAAATGGGAAAAAGAAAACGTTGCCCACTCTCACTCATCCTTTTCAACATAGCGCTGGAAGTCTCCTTGCTAGAGCAATCAGGCCAGAGAAGGAAAGCAGGGGTATCCAAATAGGAAAAGAGAAAGCTAAGCTACCCTCTTTATGGACAATATGATCCTATACCTTTAAAAAACCCAAGGGAGTCCACCAGAAACTTCCCTGCACTGACTAATGACTTTGGTAAAGTGTGGAAGTACAAAATCACCAGCAAAAGACAGTGGCATTTCTATACACTAGTAATAAACAGGAAGAGAACCAAATAAAAAGCACAATACCATTCACAATAACCACAAAGAAATGAAATACCCTGGCATCTTCCTAATTAGAGAAGGGAAAAACCTTTACAACCAAGAACTATAAAATGCTATTCTAAGAAATCAAAGAGGACACAAATGGAAAAACATTTCATGCTCATGGATTGGAAGAATCAATATTGTCAAGATGTCCATCCTACCTCAATTTACCTATTTAAAGTATGCTTTTAACAAATATTTGTAATCAGCTATGTAAACATCACTATGGTCTATAGAACATGGCATCATCCCTTTACCATCAATCTCCTCCCTTAACTGTCAGCCCTGGGAACTTCTCTGCTTTCTGTCACTATATTTTTTTTCATTTTCTATGATTTCATATAAATGGAATTATACAATAGGTGGTCTCTTATGTCTGGTTTCTTTCACTTAACAGAATGCTTTTGAGATTCAATTATGCTGTTTCATAGATCAGTTTATTCCTTTTTATTGCTGAGTAGTATTTCATTGTAAAGGTGAATCACAATTTGCTTATCCATTCCTTAGTTAAATATATTTTTCAATTTTGACTATTATCAATAAAACCTTTATAAACTGTATATACAATAAATTGTACAGACATATAATTTCATTTTTCTTGGGTAAATATCTAGAAATTGCTCTATATCCTTACTGTGTTTGGTGTTATTGGGCTTTTTGGTTTTAGCTATTTTAGTAGTTTGTAGTAGTATCTCTTTGTGGATTTAATTTGCATTTTCTTAATGACTAATGATATTGAGCATTTTTTTCATGTGCTTATTTGCCATTCGTATATCTTTTGATGAGTGTTCAAGTCTTGCACACTTTTTTTATCAAATTGCTTGTCTTCTTATTTACAGTGATACTTCCCTATTTTTCAGTAGAATTTCCTTTATTAATAGAACCTAGTCTGAACTTTTCAAACTTTTCAATCTGAATTTTCAAACTTTAACATAATTCAGGTGGTATAAAAATTAGAATCAGAAAGGGAGTAACAAACATATCAATAAATTCTAACTAAAATAAGGACAAATAATTTAACAACCATAAATGTTTCTAAGTGTCTCAAGGCAAAAAGATTAGATAGAGTAGAAACCACATCTGAGTTCAGAGATCAGAATTGACCACAAAGTTTTCTAATTCAGGTTCCTTGGATTCCCAGATTAATGAAACTGATCCAAAAGGCAAACCAAGATCTCCCTGGGGACCTGAGGACATATGGTTACTCACAGAGAACTCAAAGGCAGAGACAGGGGGTCGGAATTAATGTTTCCATTCCCATTTGCCTACATGCCAGTCCTGGTGTCCTCTGGTGGCCACCTCTTATCTCTGTGTGGTTCTTCCACAGTGGTGGAGAAAGCAACCTCTAGCCGACAGACACCATCTAAGAGTGCCAGCAGAACTTTGCCAGCCAAGGCAGAGTTGATACCTGGTGTGGAGAGTGTGTTCCTCAGAAACTATTTTCACATTAATATTTGGTACATTTCTTATATCTTTGGGTTGGGAGATGCTAGAATGTTCAGAATGACTATCTGAGAGCATACCTGAGTCAGCACCTAGTAGGGAAAATATCTCAATGAGGAACTAAGAATAATAAAGGCAAATGTAATCGTTAGCAATATTTGTTTTAGCATGATGACTAGAAGTGGAATGGGTAAGCAAAATTTTAAAACAATGCTTCTGTCTCTCTTGAAGGATAGACCTGAATTCAACTTCGAGGAAAAATTTCTCTTCTGTTTCAGGAAAACCATCTTAATGAGCTCTTTTGGCTATTTCAAGTTAAAGTTCAAAAAGGAGTCAACTGGCCCTCTCAAAATGGAACCTGGGCAGAAGCTAAGGACAACAACCCCACTGTGGTCCTATGGGGCTTTTTGATCTGTGAATTTTAGTCACACTATAATCAGTTCAATCTTTATGGATTCATTTTCCCCGTGATACCCCCTTCTATTTTCTTTCAATTTCAGGCGATCCTTATTTGAATAAAAAGGAACAATACTAGAACTAAATACATCTGAATAAAATATGAACTTCAGTCAATAATAATGATCAATATTTGTTCATTAATTGTGTACCCATATCATACTATCTTAGTAATTTTTCTGTAAATCTAAAACTGCTCTAAAAACAAAATTTATTTTATTTTAAAGGTACAGTGCCTTCTGAAGACTAGACATATCGGGGACACCTGGGTTACACAAACTTCACTGGTTTCTCAATTTTTCTTAGCTCTGGTTATGTTTACTTTCACTTGTTTGAGAACAAATAGAAACAGTGGGATGAAGAATTGCTGTTGTGAGTTGCCTTGCAGGGATGCAGCTTGGTGAGAAGAATGTGGTGGAACAGCACGATGCCTGCCAGAGGCTGCACATAATTTATAATGATCTGCTTGTTTATTTTTTAAAGCAATTGACTTGCCTATAAAGGAGCCAAAAATTATGTAGATTCTTTCTCCTATTAGCTTATTAATTCCTTGAAGGTATAAGCCATGCTTTCTCATTCTTTTGTGTAATGCATAGCACCCAGTACTCCGTAGGTCCTGAATGAATAGCTGTGATTTAAATGAATGTTATAAATAGAGGCATTGATGGCCATAGGGCAGTACATGCTTCTAATATGGGAAAATATATAATAGTCAGTTTAGGTTCTTATCAATTAAATGTAACAAATGCTTGCTCCATCCTCTTAAAATTAACTGCTATTGAAATTACTAAGATAATTAAGTCTACATCATGAATTCATTGTATTGGAAGAGCTTCTCTACCCAGAAAAAAAAAATAGGTTTTCAGTTCAACAAGCAAAACCATATTTTGAAAGATTAATTTCCATCTTTTTGACATTCTTGTCACTCAAAGCCAGAAAGCTTGATTTAGGGGTTTCAGTTCTGTCACTTAGAACAAATTTCAAACTGTGGATGTCTATGCAAAATTTCCTTGGTAATGTTTTCTGGGCCAAGTTGTTGCGGTCTTCAAAATAGAATTTACAGCAGATTCTGGCAGGTTCTAAATGTAGCAGATTGAATATTGATGTAATGTCAAAAGAGTTCCATAATTAAAGGTGTTTCTTTATAGCATCTCTCTTCATCCATTCACTAATTCAGCAAATATTTATGGAGCACCACCTATTTGCCAGGCAGTGCATTAGCAACCCTTTCTGTTTCCTGAGTCAGTTACGGTTACTTGAATGAATGAGCAAATGAATGAATAAATGAATGAACCAGTAAGTGACTAAGGAGATGCCTCCCATAGTCACGTGTCTCCATATCTCCAGAGCCCTTTCAGGGTGGTAAGTGTGAAGGGAATAATGGAAAAGTACAAAAAACTCTTGACTGAGAAAAGTTTTTTTGGGAACTGAGGACATGAAGTCCCCACGATTATGCTGAGATATACTTTCTAATAACCATACCCCATTACCACCACCAAACCTGTTATGTATTTATATCACCCCTCTCCACTCCTTCCAGATTTCAACCAAGAGGAAGTCAGGTAGCTGGGTATCTTCTGCTGAGCTCTTGCCGTTCTCTTCTGTCCTTCGTTTTATCTCCAAGACCCCAAAGAGCTTTCCCTTTTCCATCTGTCAGGAACTGCCCTTATGTCGTATTCATTTCTGTGGGGCACATGAAACTTTATTTCATGGCCAAGTCTGTGTTTTAATATGGTTGCTATTTATTTTCTAGTTTTAGCTTGATGTTATGAAGATTTTAGAACACATAAAAACACAGGGCCAATTCCTCCCCATCAATATCCTCATTCACTTTTCCACCCTTCCATTATTTTTAAATAAATTCTTAGCATCATATATTTTCAGTTATACCCTGGATTCAATGACAGAAAGACTGAATAGAAAAATCTCAAATTACTGAAAGGAGAAGGAAAGGAGAAAGTGATTTTTAAAAACACTAGTATTCACTCACAGTAAGATAATCTGAAGAAGCGAAAAAAATTAACAAGAGCACTCAGTTTTGAAAGGGAAATGAATAAAGATAACCCTAGAAATGGCAAGATCAGGGATCAAACACAGTCTGAAACTTTAATCCTGCTTTTGTTTTCTTTCTACCTTTTGTCTCTGCATTTCTCTCTGTTGACTAAGTTGATCCTCAAACTTATTGACTTCTCCATACAGAAGACAGCAGGACTGCAGATATCATCTCTGAACTTATGTCCTAGTAAATTCATGATTCTCAAGAAATATTCATTCCTGCCAACTTCAGTTTGACAAATCTTGGGGAGTCCACTGACTGGATCAATCAGTGAGGTTAGGGAACTGCAATACTCTGATGCCGTTTTGGCCATTCCCACTCCTCCACCACTGTGAAGAATTGATAGGGTATAGAAGAAAGAGAGGAGGGAGTCAAAAAGATCATAATCTTGGGAAGGAAAAGACCTAACATTAACTGAGCTTTTCTCAATTTATATCGTATTTATATAAATTAAAATATCCTGAAAGGTAAGTATGATTATTTGCATTTCTGAATGAAGAAAGGGAAATTCATAAAAGTTAGACAGTTGGCTCAACCTTAGATCATTTTGCTTTCCCATGTGTCCATCCTCATTCACATTATTCCCGAGTTGTGTGCTTTAAAGTACAAGCATACCTCGAAGACATTGCAGGTTAGGTTCCAGACCACCATGATCAAGCAACTATCTCAATAAAGCAAATATCAAAATAAAGTGAGTCACATAATATTTTTTGTTTCCCAGTGCATATAAAAGTTATGTGTACACTATACTGTAGTATATCAAATGAGCAATAGTATTATGCCATAATATACATCACTTAATTTTAAAACACTTTGCTATTAAAAAGCATAACACTCATCTGATCCTTCAGTAAGTCATAATCTTTTTTGCTGGTGCAGGGGGTCTGGCCTCACTGATCAGGATGGTGGTTCCTGAAGGCTGGGGTGGCTGTAGCAATATTTTAAGATAAGAAATCAATGAAGTATGTCTCACTGATGAACTCTTCCTTTAATAAAAGATTTATCTGTAGCACGTGATGCTGTCAAAAGCATTTTACCCACAATAGAATATCTTTCAATATTGGAGTCAATCCTCTCAACCCTGCTGCTACTTTATCAACTAAATTTATGCATTGTTTTAAATTATTTATTGTCATTTATTTCAAGTGTTCATCGCATCTTCACCAATAGATATCATCTGAAAAAAATCACTTTATTTATTATCTATAAGAAGCAACTATTCATCTATTAAAACTTTATCATGAAATTGCAGCAATTCAGTCACATCTTCAGGCTCCACTTCTAAACTGGTTCTCTTGCTAGTTCCACCACATCTGCAGTCACTTTCTTCCCTGAAGTAAGTCTCGAACCCCTGAAAGTCATTCATGAGGGTTAGAACCAACTTTTTAAAAATTTCTGTTACTGCTGACCTCCCGTGAATCATGGATGTTCTTTTTTTTTTTTCCTAATGGGAGTCTCACTCTATTGCCCAGGCTGGAGTAGTGACACACTCATAGCTACCGCAGCCTCAACCTGCTGGGATTAGGTGATCCCTTCCACCTCAGCCTTTCAAGTAGCTGTAACTACAAGCACATGCCACCACACCTGGCTAATTTTTTGACTTATTGTAGAGATGAGGTCTCACCAAGTTACCCAGGCTGGTCTCAAACCCCTGGGCTCAGGCAGTCAACTCGCCTTGGCATCCCAAAGTAATGTTCTTAATGGCATCTAGAATGATAGATATTTTCCAGAGGTTTTCAATTTACTATGCCCAGATTTATCAGAGGAATTCCTATCTATGGCAGCTATTACTTCATAAAGTGTACTTCTCAAATAATAAGACTTGAAATTGAAAACTACTCCTTGATCCATGGGCTGCAGAATGGATGCTATGTTAGTAGGCATAGAAACAACATGTATCTCTTTGTGTGTCTCCACAGAGCACTTGGGTGGCAAGTGCATTGGCCATGGACGGTATTATGCTAAAAGGAATCCCTTTTTTTAAATGAGAAGTAGGTCTCAACAGTGGGCTTAAAATATTCAGTAAACCATGCTGTAAATAGATATGCTAGCATCCAGACTTTGTTGTTCCATTTATAGAGCACAAATAAAGCAAATTTAGCATAAATTTTAAGAGCTCTCGGATTTTCAGTATGATAAATAAGCATTGGTTTCAACTTAGTCACCAGCTACATTAATCCCTAACAAGAGAGTCAGTTTGTCCTTTGAAGATTTGAAGTCAGGTATTGACTTCTCCTCACTAGCTATGAAAATCCTAGAAGGCATCTTCTTCCAGTGTAAGCCATTTTAATTACCTTGAAAGTCTGCTGTTTAGTGTGGCCACCTTTATCAAGGATCTTAGCTAGATCTTCTAGATAACTTGCTGCAGCTTCCATATCAGAACTTGCAGCTTCACTTTGCACTTTTATGTTAAGGAGATGATATATTTCCTTAAACTTCATAAGTTAACTTATGCTAGCTTCCAACTTTTCTTCTGCTGCTTCCTCACATCTCTCAGCCTTCATAGAATCAAAGAGAGTTAGAGCCTTGCTCTGAATTAGGTTTTGGCTTAAGGGGATATTGTGGCTAGTTTGATCTTCTCTCCAAACCAATAAAATGTTCTCCATATTAACAATAAAGCTGTTTCACTTTCTTATCATGTATGAGTTTCCCATAGTAGCACTTTTAATTTCCTTTAAGAACTTTTCCTTTGCATTTACAACTTGGTTAACTATTTGACACTAAAGGTGTTGGTTTTCGCCTGTCTTGGATTTGACATGCCTTCCTCACTAAGTTTAATGATCTCTAGCTTTTGATTTAAAGTGAGAGACATGTTACTCTTCCTTTCACTTGAATACTTACAGTACGATGTAGGTTTATTTAACAAACCTAATTTCCATATTGTGTCTCAGGGAATAGGGAGGCCTAAAGAGACAGAGAGAGATGAGAGAATAGGCAGTGGGTGGAGCAGTCAGAACATACTGAGTTTGTCATCTTATTTGAGCATGTTTCACCGAACCCCAAAACAACAACAATAATAACATCAGAGATCAAGGATCACAGATCACCATAACAGATATAATAATGGTGATATAATAATAATTCTTGCATACTGTAAGAATTTCCATACATGACACAGAGACATGAAGTGAGTACATGTTATTAAAAAAATGGCTCTGATAATCTTGCTCAAGGCAGGGTTGCTACAAATTCTCAATTCATAAAAAATGCAACATCTGAGAAACACAATAAAGTGAAGTGCAATAAGGTGAGGTGTGCCTGTAGATGATGGGTGGACATTGAGTAAAAAGCACATTTCAAGAGACAGGCCACAAATAATTTTGATTGTCATGTACTGTAGACATATAAGGTAATATAAGCTATGTGACCTTGAACAGTTTTCTTAACTTCTCTGTGCCTCAATTTCCTGGTTTGTAAAGTCATAGTAACAATATTTATCTACCAGGCTGGCTGTAAAGATTGAGGAAATGAATGTATGTAAAGTGCTATAGTGTGAAATAAGTAAACGGTTGTGATTATCATTATTATTATTTTTATTACTACTACAGTCCAAGACTCCAGGTGAATACAAAGATTATCACAAGCAAAAAGAAATTCAGGTTTACTGACTGTGATAAATTATTGTGATTACAAAATTGAAATATCTTGCCTCTATTATTTCTTTTTTTTTTTTTTTTTGAGTTGGAGTCTCACTCCATTGCCCAGACCGAAGTGCAGTGGCATGCTCCCTGCCACCGCAACCTCAACCTGCTGGGCTCCAGCGACCCTTCCGCCTTACCTTCCAATTAGCTGTAACTACAGGCATACGCTACCATGCCCAGCTAATTTTTGATTTATTGTAGAGATGAGGTCTCGTCAAGTTGCCCGGGCGGGTCTCGAACCCGCGGGCTCAGAAAATCCACTCACCTGGGCCTCCCAAAGTGCTGGGATTACTGGCTGAGCCACTGAGCCCGGCTATTATTTCTTAAAAGGAGAGATCCAAAAAAATACTAAAGTGTTTGCTATTTCCCATATCAATTGAACACACCTTCCCTTCAATTCAGGAATTCACCGAAAGTTAAACTGAAAAGGGTAATGAGGTTACTAAAAAGATAAAAAATTGAAAAATACAGAAACTCACTGACCTAGAAAGTTAAATGTTTGAGTGGTTTTGTCAAATTAGGGTAGATAGCATTCCCATTTCTGGTTCTTGTTTGAAAGGGAAACCAATAAAATTGCCTTAAAGAAGAAAATTGTCCTAATGCATGGTTTCAGTCTTCTAAATCTAACATCTAACAACGTGACAACACAGTGTCTCTATTTGCTGAAGTCCAGACAAATGCTACTGCTGTTACAGCTGGAAGAGATTGGCAGTGAAAATAGAAAGACAATTCTGGATAAATACTGCCCTGGGAATACATTCAGTACTCTAGATAAAATTGTCTCTGCCTCAACTTGCAGTTTGCCAGACATGTTTTGGGGTTTTTTTTGTTGTTGTTGTTATGAACGATATAACTCATTCTAGAAAAGAATTGTGTAAGAATGACTCAGAGAAATGTAAACCAATGGAATGTAGAAATTTCACAGAGCACCTTTGTGAGATTTCTGGAACCAGAAAACATCTTGGTTATAGGAAGATCCAGGCAATCTGGAGTGATATGAGTTGGATTTCTCTCTTTCCTTGCTGCAAATCACTGTTTTATCCCACGGAGATGAGTTTGTATCATCTCTGGTCTCAGTCAGACTATGTTCTGAAAATTTATTCAGCAACTTTAGTCACACGCAGACACACAAAAAAGTAAAAAGAAAGAAAGAATGATAGGAATAGTCAAGTAAAGCAGAATGTACTGCATTTCATGTTCCTGACTGCCTTCCTCTGGTGCTACCTAATGAAGGTAACACAAAGAGCAAAGAACTTGCAGTGAAGACTCATGCCATTTATACCACAGAGGTACTCTTTTAGCAAAGAGGCCTCCTCTGTTTTCATAATGTAGAAACTGCCCAAAAGACATCATTAGAATAAACTCCTAAGCACTTGGGAGCAAGAATTGGACCTCATTTAGAATTTTATTTCCAGGGCCTATTACTTGGTCTAGAACCAAGAAAGACTTAGTGAATGTAGGCAAATGGGCACATGAATGAAAGACATACATGTGGCAAACAGTCCAATCCTAAATCAGTTCCAGAATTGATCTGAAGTAGGCATCTTCAGGACCTGTCAGTATGGCCAGATAAAATCTGAAATAAATCGGTTTCCTACACCGAAAGGCTAAAGTTGAGAATTGGAGGGAGCTCAGTAACAACAGGTGAGAGCCTTCCTCTTGCATCTAACATCTTGGATTTGTGCTGAGCTTTGAGGAGAACCAGGATTCATTTATTTCTTCATTCAGAAAAATGTGCTTTGCCCTTACTGACTCCATCATCTCCGTGAAATCCCTAGTGGTGTTCAGAATGGGAGGATTTGGTAGAATTAAAGTATATTCAAAATCTACTCTTCCAAAGGGAACAAATTCCTATAAGGCTCAGTGGGGCTGGTCAGGTAGCTTCTGATTTCATGCAGGCTTTTAGTGTTTGTCCTGTAATGAGTGAACGCCACCACAACGTACTAAGCACCAGTATGAGAAGGAGAGCCTCGGGATTGGCTTTACAACCTCTGCTTATTTTGGCCTAACCCTTTGCCTTTCTGGTTATTCTCAGTTCTTGCTCTTTCCTTGATACCAACCAGCAAGGACTTGGCTGTGGATTCTCTTGCCTCTCAAGTTTTCCCTGGTCTTGGCAGGAAGCCACTCTGGGTTGCCTGGGAAAACTGCTCGATGCCACCCCCACTTGGCCAACCCATGATAGCCCTTGGAACCGTTATGCCTACATTTCAAATTCATATTGGTGTTTGACCCATTGAGTGACCAAATGCTAAAAATGAGTAAATAATATCAGGTTTAGCTACTAATTGGTAAGGCCAACATGCACTTTTATAGTTCCTTTCATTTAATAATGCTATTGCTAGCAATTATCTTAAAATTTTTATTATGGAAAATGGCAAACATATATAAAAGTAGAATGGAATAATGAGCTAGTAAGCACCCATCAGATGGTCTTACAATTAGTTTTTAAGTTTGTGACTATAAAAATAGTTGCATAACAAGCAAATCTTTTCAGTACTGCACAATCGCATTTTGACTAAAGCCATATTTGCAACTTGGCAGCCCTGCTTTTAAGACTCTACCCTACCTGGCTCAGGAATGATGGGCCATGCCTCTTAGCCAACTTAGTCTAAACTGCTTAAGCAAATCTACTCAAGATATTATGTGTTTGCTCCCTTTCTTAAAAATAGAAGGCAATTTACAGGGTCATAAAAAAATGCTCATTTATCAGGTCAATTCGTGCAGTCCCCATTCATGTCTGGGATAGCAATTTGACAGGAGAGTTTGTTTATTGCCTCTGATCTCAACCACAAAAGGGCCAGTGAGGTAACACAAACCATGCCGGCCTTCCTTAATAATTAATTACCCAACCCATCGGTGAGTTTATCTAAACATTTTTGAAGCGGCTTCTGTTTCTAGCCTGTACCAGTTCTGAACCAGCCTGGTAGAGGCCATGGAGATAACAGAGTCAAATCACAAAATGATGAGGAAAGATAATGAAATGTATGTACGTGCATCTCATTCCTCCAGTAAAGACTTGAGCTAAATGGCCCCCAAAGCCTAGCAGTAGAATTAGCAGTTAAACAAGAAAAACTTTTTCTTTATTACTAAAGAGCTTATCACATAAACGAGTAAATCTCCACACTGTCAAAGGTAAGCTCATGTCTAAAACACTACATTCACTATTAGGTATGCTGTAACCCAGTGCAATCTAGTCTTGTGGGCATAAGGTGCGTGCATATAAGAGCTCTTCCTACCCTTATCTCCAATAACCTTAGTCTGTGTATTTATCTTTATTAAGGTGAAGATGAATATTATGTGTATAAATACATGTTCATATTAAAAAATATATATCTATGTATTTGTTGTCCTTTTTGCCTCTTGAGATTAAATATAATTGCAAAGGTGATAAATTTGCATCTCCAAACAGGGTTGTTAGTTTCACAAACAAAATTAAATCTTTAACACTGCCACAGAAGAAACTGATATGTCTCCTTTTGCCTTCCCTTTCCTTTTCCTAATGCATCATGCACTCATCCTTAGTGGAATGGGCTGGGGAGGGGACTGTCAGGAGATAAAATGGGGTGGTTATGGGCCTATCTGCATTCAAGAAAAAAAAAATTCAAAAAGATATCATGGTGACAATGAGTTATAAAGGACAAACATTAAAAAAATTTACAAAGGGCAAACATGTATGTATTAAGTATACTTGCATTTTGAACTTATTAGAACTATCTTAGAAAAATTATCATATAAAAATACTAATGAAGTCTCACTTTAAGGACAAATTTGGTATACTACAAATTCTGCCAAATTAAAAATCCATTCATTATAACCTGTGTTTATGCTATTAGTACTTAACAGAGCGATTTTTGTGGGTACATCTAGATAACTGTTATCCCTCAACAGGTTTCATTTTGAGTCATGTGAATTTGAATAAGATGCAAAAGCACTGCTTGAATCAAATGTAAAATTTTGTATGACTAAAAGATGTCTTTCTTAGCTGATTCAATGAATTTCTCTCTTAGAAGCTGCAGGTGACCCTTTAGTGGCCAGAGGGACATTGTCTGTCTATCCAGGTGCTACTTGAAGCACAATCAGTTAGGCAGAAGACAAAACTGAGTGATGAGGGGGTCAGTTTTGCAGCTTGATCACCGAGGGAACTGTAACTTAGCAGCTGCCAGGTATATTCTAGGACTGAGACCACACACCCCAAGGGAAAGAAGAACTCTGGGCTGTGTTCCTTTGTCCACCCCAGGAGACTTGCTGTGACTATGTGGTCATGTGATGTTGGTATGCTGTAAGGCACTGGCTATACCAGGTTCAGAAAGCACCTGCTTTGCATGTGATATTCCCTTCACCTGGAATGCTCTCACCTCCAAGGCAAACTCTTCATCCTGCCTATTTCAGCTCTTCATAGGAAAACAACTCTCAGTCTGGACCATGTTTTTTTAATCCAGGGATGCACAAAACCCAGGTTACAGACAATTTATATTGTTTATAAGTTATTTGCAATACTTTAGCATACACAGTGTTGGTTTGTCTTGATCTCCATCTTGGGAATGTTTAATTCATAAATCAAAGGACCCAACTCTAAAATACACGCTCAAGGTATGATTAGATTAGTTAGCATTTATAAACTAACTGAAACTCTATACTCAAGGCAGCTACACAATGCTTCAACTGTCTCTATCTCTAACCCACCAGTAGACTTTAGTTTAATAAAATCCCACTTGTTTATTTGCTTTTGTTGTATTTGTTTTGGGGGTCTTAGTCATAAGTTTTTTGCCTACATTGATGTCCAAAAGACATTTTACCTAGGTTTTCTTCTAGGATTTTTATGGTTTCAGGTCTGACATTTAAGTCTTTAGTCCATCTTGAATTAATATTTGTGTATGGCGAGAGACAGAGATCAAGTTTCATTTTTCTGCATGTAGTTATCCAGTTTTCCCAGCACCATTTCTTGAATAGGGTGTCCTTTCTCTGGTGTATGTTTTAGTCTGCTTTGTCAAAGATCAGCTGGTTGGAGATATTTGGGTTTATTTTTGAATTCTCTATTCTGTTCCATGGGTCCATGTGTTTGCTCTTGCACCAGTACCATACTGTTTGGTTACTATAACCTTGTAGTATAATTTGAAGTGAGGTAATGTGATGTCTCCAGCTTTGTTCTTTTTTCTTAGGATTGCTTTGGCTATTCTGGCTCATTTTTGACTCAGTATGAATTTTAGAATTGTTTTTTCTAGTTGAGTGAAAAATGACATTAGTAGTTTGAGAGGGGTTGTGTTGAATCTGTAGATTACTTTGGGTTGTATGGTCATTTTAACAATTTCGATTCTTCCAATCCATGAGCATGGTATGTTTTTCATTTGTTTGTGATCTCTACAATTTCTTTCATTAGTGTTTTATAGTTCATCTTGTAGAGATCTTTTACCTCCTTGGCTAAATATATTCCTAGGTATTTTATCTTTTTGGATGCTATTTTAAATAATAAAACTGAGTTCTTGATTTGATTCTCAGGTCAGTTACTATTGGTGTACAGGTATACACCAATTTATGAGTGTTCATTTTTTATTCTGAGATTTTACTGAATTCATTTATCAAGGTCAGGAGTATTTTAGTAGAGTCTTTAGGATCCTCTCATCATAAGATCATATTGTTGGCAAACAGAGATAGTTTGAATTCTTTTTTTCAATTTGGATGTCCTTTCTTTCTTTCTTTTCCTGATTTTATTCTGGCTAGAACTTCCAGTATTATGTTGAATAAAAGTGGTAAAAGTGGTCATCCTTGCCTTGTCCCAATTCAGAGGGGGAATGTGTTCAACTTTTCCATGTTCAGGATGACATTGACTGTTGGTTTATCATATATGGCTTTTATTATTTGAGCAATTTTCCTCCTATGCCTATTTTGCTGAGGGTTTTTTTTATTAGAATGGAATGCTGAATTTATCAAGTACCTTTTCTGCATCTATTGAAATGATCATAAAATTTTTGCTTTTAATTCTGTTTATGTGATGGATCGTGTTTATTGCCTGAGTATGCCAAACCATCCTTACATCCCTGAAATAAAACTCACTTGGTTGTAGTGAATTTTTTTTTTTTCTGTTGAATTTGGTTTGCTACTATTTGGCTGAGAGTTTTTGTGTCTATGTTCTTAAGGGATATTTGTTTGTAGTTTTCTTTTATTGTATGTCTTTTCCTGGTGTTGGTTTTAGGGTAACACCAGCTTCACAGAACAAGTTAGGGAGAATTCCCTCCTTTTTAATCCTATGAAATATTTTCAGTAAAATTGGTACTAGTTCTTCTTTGCATGTCTGGTAGAATTCATCTGTGAGTCCTTCAGGTACTGGACTTTTGTTTGGTTGTTGAGAGACTTTTAATTACTGATTCAATCTTGCTACTCATTGTTGGCCTTTCCAGGGCTTCTATTTCTTCCTAATTCAAGGTTGGAGGGTTGTATATTTCCAAGAATTTATCCATTTCTTCTGGATTGTCTAGTTTGTTTGCACAGAGGTATTCATAATCATCACCATTTTTTTTTCTTTTTGGATGTTAGTCTACTGATAACTATTTTTGTGACAGAATTCCATCTGAGGCTTACTGTTACTGTAACTGCACCTGGTGAAGAGGAGGTAAGTGAAGAGAACTACAGACTAAACTTAATTATCAGAGTCCACCTTTATCTACTATAAATTACCTTATCATTGTGAATATCAAATTGGCTTAGTTGAGTTTGCAATTCTTTTTACTTTCCAGTGTGTCCCAGTTTGTAATTTTATATTCACTCTGTGGTTATATGGTTAATGTTTGTCTCCTTTGGTATTCTGTAGACTCTAAGACAGCAGAAACAGGTTATATTTTGTTTCTGTTTTCCCTCTCTGGTCAAGCATCTAGATCTGTTACCAGTAGACATACAATAAATATTTAAATATTGTTGAAGGAAAGGAATATGTGTAATATTCTGAGCAGGCAGGGGAGATACAGTTAAGCTTTTCCAGGCTTCTGAACTTTAAGCTGACTCTTGGTTGCTGAATAAATAGTTGCCATTGGGATTTGTCCTCAAAATCTAACTAAATATTTCCAAAGATCATACCTTATGCACTTCTTGTGTCACTACTGTGAAGTCCAGAATATGAAGAATTAATTACAAAAGTTTTTTCCTTTTCTTTTTTTCTCTTTCTTTTTGGTTTTTGTTGTATTTGCTTATCTTGTTGTTGTTTTTTGTTTTTAGTTGGAGCTTGCTAATCAGGTATGTTCAAGTATCCCAGTTTAATAATCACGACATGTATAACTACAGTGTAAAAAGGAGCAGTGACAAATTATTTCATGACTTCAGCACATTGTTCTGGGCTCAAGGTGGCAGACAGCCATTTTACCAGAGGGAGGAAAACCAGCCAGTGGTGACATACAGATGCCTCCTCCCAAACCCGGTCTTGTGAAATAGAAAATCTTATCAGAAATATGTAATCAATTTAAGCTTATTTTATGCAAATTATACCCTATTAAGAAAGCTTGTGAACAAAATCTCTGAAAACAAGATTCTGCAGGGTTTTTGGCACTGCTGTGAAAGATAGCACTAAATTATAGCAGACTCACATATTTGAAATATTTAATGATGGGAATATAATATAAAATTAATTACCTTAGTAAGAAAAAACTGTCAGACAGATGATTTATTAAAAACTATTTTGGAAAATTATCATATAAAGCATTTCTAAATAAGAGAAATTGATCTACCTAATAACAGTCATTGGTATTATACCAAAGTGGTGCCAAATTAAAATTTATGCTGAGCTCCAATCCAAACAATAGATGAAGTAAACCATACCTATAATACACAATTGATTGCTTATGGCAATCTAAGGCCACAAGAATGACTTGCCAACTTTATTTGCAGATTCCAATATCTAATATGAGTGTAATTTAAGGAAATAGAAGTACGTTTAATGCTCCAGTCATGCCTGCAAATAATATTTTTCAAGAGTGTGCTCTGGTTCATGTGGTTTATTTCAAGTTAGTTCTTATATAGGGCTACCTTAATCATTATTCTATTTTCAGGACTGAATATTTCCTCCTGTTTTCAAAACCACATGCATAAGAAAAGAAATATGCAGGAAAAAAATTCATACATTGTAATAATATGTGGTTGGAGTGACTGAAATGGTTAAGTAATACTGTATTATTAAACACAACATTTTTCTTAGACTTGCAAACACACATAGGAAACTTACAATTTTTAAAGGACAAAATGTTAAGATTTTATTGCTTAGAGATATTTACGCACACAGATCCCTGAAATAGAAAGGCACACACTTTATCACCCTGCTCCTGTAACTCAAAACTGTTGAATGGATTTAGTATTTTTTAAATGAATTAAAACCAGACATAGGAGATTTAATTCCCAAAGCTGGTGATTTCAATAAGGAATGAGGAGAATAAAATAGTGATGATGGAAAAGCTTTTATTGGGTGCTAGGTGTGTGCTCTTACTCTGACAGAGAGAGTAGGGTAACATCGAAGTGTGATTTAGACTGAGGATAGGGAAAGCAGGCAAAGTCAAAAGGTGGAGAACAAAGAAAACGAAAGTTTCAACTTCCTAGAGCCTAGGTTTTTGTTTGGTTTTGTTTAGCTTTCAAGTGGAGGTGGTTCACAGAGCAGATCACTTCTTTAGACCCTAGGGTGGAAGAGACTGTCTTTATTCCAATTCCCTAAATTTGCTATGGCAGAGGGCTTGCAAATGCCATAACCAAAGAGAGTACACGCAAGCCCTTCTCACAGGCATAGCTGCCCAAGTAGGAGAATACATGATTTTATTTTTCTAATGTTGTGTCAGTTTACACAGAGCTTCACAGCCACACAGACTAAAGAATGGGGAAAAACCAGAAAAATAAAAAGCTGGTCTCACTCTATTTAACCTTCTCCTCCTTCACCAGTCACCCCTTGCATATTTTCGTTTTTCATTTCCCAGGAGAACACCTCTGCTTTTATGGGATTCTGCAGATAAGTGTTTCAGAACCTTCAAATGGAATCTCCATGTATACATTTCTTTTATGGCAGCAGAGTGGTCTTAAAGAAAGAAGAGTTAGGTTCTAACCTTATCCAGTTAGCTTAAAAATTCATACGATATTCGCACAATGCCTTCTATGTGCAAGACATTGAGATAAATGCAGAACTTACTAAAATGATAATAACCAAGATAAAGAGATCAAGGGAGAAAAAAATGTGTAAATAATTACAGCATAATGAGATGTTTGCAAGTACACACGGATCACAGGTGATATAAAGAAGGAAGTGATCATTTTTGCTAGGGTCAAGAGGAAAGGCTTTGATGGGGAAGCTACAACTGACAGGGATGCTAGCAAGTCTCCAGGCCACACACTGTGACATGAAGCTTATCTTTTGCCCGTGGAGCAATTGTTCTTCAAGTCTCCTACCTTCTCATTCTTCCAGATCTCTCTCCCTTCACTGTCTTCCACTTTCTGTTTCCCTTTTCTCACACTTCTTTCTCTTCAAAGTTTTGAGCCCATATTAATTATTCATACCATATCTAAGATTGTAACTGTTTATCTTCCTTTTCTTACCTGTTGACCTATTTTGGCATATATATATACACACACACATATATATATAATTGTACTGAAAAGCAAAATGCAATCAGACTGTGTGTGTGTGTGTTCATTCATTTTAAAGCAGCCTTGTTTCCTGCAGTTTTTACTTGACCCTTCCACTTCCACATATTTGCTTTAACTCCATAGCTAATTTCTATTGATAACTTTCAATGCTATCCTACATATTTTTATCTAGATTACATCACTATGCGCGCGCGCACACACACACACACACACACACACGTGCATACACACACACATATACAAATCGGTATGGTTTTACCCTCTGCTTGTTTTACAAACAGAAGAGTACATTTTTTTATCAGGGGAAGGCTGATGTGCGGTATGGATTGAGCAGGAACTAACTGGGACTGAGCAGGGACTGACTGCCTGCTGGTGACAGTGATGCCCCCTGGTTGGGTGTAGTCACGGCTACCAGAACTCAACTGCCATCGTTGTGCAATAGACTCAAGTGAACTAGAACTGCCAGCCACTTGCAATGGGCTTGAGATTAACTTTCTCTTTCCTTGGTTATTCAAAGGGAGACTGGTTCACATTAGTGTACAGGTTATGCACACTTTTCTATGTCTTTCTTGTCTTTCTCATTCAAAAGTATTCATAGGAATTCCTCTACGTCTACTAATAGAGTTCCAACTTATTCTTTTTACGGATGTATAATATTCTATATTGTGGACGCACAGTGAATTTGTCAATCATTGTCATAAAAAAACTAGAATTTCAACTCCAGAATTTTGCTGCAATAAATGTTGATATTCACATATCCTTAGATGTTTGTGTTTCTCTGTTATAGAGTCCCAAGATGTGATTGTTAGTTCAACACACACACACACACACACACACACACACACACACACACACACACCATTTTAATAGATATTGCCAGGCAGGTTGCTTTCCAAAAAAATGTTTTAATTCACACCATCAATGTGTGAGAAAATATTCTTTCAGTATCCCTGTCAGTAACAGATGTTTATACTTTTTTTTCAATCTTCAGAAATTGCTTTCTCCTTTTTTTGAATCTCTTTAACTTTTTAAATATGTAAAATATTTACATGATTCTACACTCAAAGCTGTGTAACCAACTATATTCAAAGAAGTTTAATTTCTGCCACTGTCTTCTCCATTCTTCTGCTTAGGTAAGAATATTTATTCATTTTTAGTTTTGTCTCTAATGTTTCTTTTTTCAAAGATATCAATTACATTTATACATTTAACTCCCTTACATAAAAGTTATAATATCATATATATTTTCTTGCACTTAGCTCTAGTCACTTAAAAATCTATCCTGGTTCTCAATCCACATGAGTGTATAAAAACCCTTCTCATTATTTTTTTTATAGCTGCACAATATTATATGAATGCACCATATGTTATTCAACCAGTCACAAATTGATGAACATTGGGATTGATTTCAATCTTTTACTATTCTAAAAAATGTCATAGTGAATAATCTTGAGCATAAGTCATTTTATATTTTTCCAGTGTATTTTTAGGTTAGATTCTTAGAAGTGAGATTGCTGTGAAAAGGATAAATGTATATATAATTTTTCAAGATATTATCAAGTGCCCTTCTGTTGGGGTTGTACAACACTGCATTCCTACCAAAATATATGAAAGTGACTGTTTTTCCACAACCTTGCCAAAATTCTCCACTTCCAGATCTTTAGATTTTCATCCAACTGACACATGAGGAATGATCATTTAATCTTTATTTCTCTTATTAGGAGTAGGACTGAAAATCTTATGTTTAAATACCAATTTTGCTCTGTGAATTTCTTGTTTATATGTTTCGCTCATTTTTCTGTTAGATTGATTATTGGTCTTTTTCTCTCTATTCTAGTTGCTCATTGTATTTTAGTAATAGCCTTTTCTAATCTGAATTTTAAATATTTTACATTTATTTTTTGATTTTGTGTATGGTTATTTGTTGCACAAAGTTTTTTGTATAATTGAATCTAATTATTTTAAATAGTTTATGAATCTTAAGTCATAGTTAGTAAGGTATCCTTATATCTAGTTTACAAAGGATTCATCCATGCTTGAATGCATTCAATTTTTACCAATAGAGCTCTAATCATTTTGGAGTATATGCTAGTATAAGAATTGAGGTACAGATCTAATTGTATCTTTTTCCAAATGTCTCAAAGCCATTCATTAAAAATTCTGACTTTTCCTACAGATGTGAGATACCACTTTTATCATAAACCAAATGCCCATGTGCATTGGGATCAATTCTGTACCATATTTCATTTGTCTATTCATGCACTGATAGCATACTCACATAGAGGGTGTAGAGCATCTGTCTGACTATCTGACAAGGCTTGTCATCATACCTACCACCAATACTTTTCTTTTTCAGAGATTTTTCTAAGTATATTTGCTTGTTTATATTTCCATGTAAAATTTAAAATCAACTTGGGTAGTGCCATGAAAATTTTTCCTAATAATTTTATTGGGATTATATTAAATTTATAAAATATCTAGGAAGAATTAATATTTTCATTATATTGAGTATTCTTATCTGAGAATATTATAGATTTTTTTCCACCTGTTTAAATCTAATTTTGAGTAGAGTAGGAATGTCTCAAAGTTTTTTTCATTTAGATTTTACACACTTCTTGTTAAGTTTATGAATAGGTATCCCATTTTGTTTGTTGCAATTTTAATTGAGTCTTTTTATTGCATTATCTAACTTTTATATACATGAAGTTGTATTGTGAATTTTATATCTTTATTTGAATGAATTTTATATCCTTATTTTTTCTACATTCTTTTGTTGGTAACAGTTTTCCCCTAATCTCTTGAGTTTTCCAGATAGATAATTTTAAAAGTTTACCCATTTCTTTCTTTCTCATTTTCATGCATCTAATTTCCTTCTTAACTAATTTCATTGCCTCATACTTTTAAGTTTATGTTAATTGTATTAGCTATGGTAGGCATCCTTATTTTGTTTCTCAATTTAGCAAGAATGCCACTAATATTTCCCCATTAACAGTCAGGCTTGAAGGTAGTACATACGTAAATGTAATTATACTCTAAAAGTCTCTATTCCTTGATTTTATCAGGAATAGTTAAATTTTTGAAATGTCTTTTAGGCACTTTTGGAAACAATCTTTATGTTCTTCCTAAGATATATTACTATGATGAATATTTACATTTTAATATTATATTTGTATGTTATTTATTACAGTTCTAACATTGAAATATCCTTGCACTCTTGGAAAAAAATCCCACTTTTCAATAATGTGTGAATTTTTATAATGTATTGTTGGAGTTCACCTGTGCATGTTTTAAAAGATTTTTGCATTACTACCCATATGTGAGGTTAGTTTATGGATTTATTTTTTGTGCAGTCTTTATCAAGTGTTAACCATACAGGTATATATCTCTTAAAAATAATTTGGAAGTTTTCCATTTTTCTGTATATTCAACATTTTTAGCAGTACTGGGATTACTTCTTCTACAATAATTGGGTAGAAATTTTTCTATAAAACCATTTGGGCTGGTGCTTTTTTATGGTGGACCTCTTTTACAACTTTGCACAATTTTTCCCTCTAAAAAAATTATTTGTTTAGAATTTTCATCTGTACTACAGTCATTTGGGGCAGATCATATTTTACTACAAAGTATTCAATCCATCTAGGTTTTAAAATATATTTATATAGAATTGTATATACAGCCTGTCATGATTTTCTCTCCTCCCTACTTTCTACTTATGCTGACTCCAAAGCTTTTGTTTCCTTGTCAATTTGTGTGTGTGTGTGTGTGTGTGTGTGTGTGTGTGTGTGTGTGTGTTGCTCTTTCTAGACTTTCTTTGTTGTATTCTTCTTTTTCTTTAATTGATTAGATTGTCTAATAGTGTATCACTTTTCTCATTTTTTTAGTGAATCAGATTTTTTTTTGCTGATTTTTTTTCTAACTTAATAATGTCTATTCTTGTATTTATTATTAGAACTACTTCTTTTTGCTATCTTTCTGTGACTTTGTTATTCTTTTCTAGTTCTTTAAAGTGACATTAAACTCACTTTTATTTTTCATTTTTTGATATACCAAGGATGCAAGAAAAATGTATACACATTTTAAGAAACGTTTGCCATAATCATAAGTGTGTGGACGCTGATGGTAACCACTCTGTGCACCTCTTGTAATTGCAGAAGTCAAACATGACATATTAATCTTATTATTATAATTTTAACACATTTTTTCCTTTCTTAAATTGTGTATACATTTTTGGCAACCTCTGTAGTTGTTTAATGCTATTAATTCCCCTCTAACTATTTATGCTAAAGAAAAATCTGATATATCATGTTTTCATTAGTACTGTTCTCTAGAAATCCTATAATTTAATTTTGTATTTCTTTTTGATGCAAGAGTTATTTAGTAGAGTTTTTTAACATGTCAAAGAAGGTGAGCAATTTTGTTATTTATTATTATTGAATTGTGATTAGAGGATGATATTTTTATTGTATCTTTTTAATTTTTTGTTTTTCTTTGTAGCCCAATTGATTATGATTTTTTGTTTGTTTAGCCTTTTGATAGCAGGAATACACACCACATAATTATATTGTTTATTTATTTAGATCTCTACTACTTTTTTCCTACTTGATCTGTCTAGGACTGGAAGATCTGTTGAAGTCTTCTTGGCACATGTCTATTGTTTCTCTTTTTATCTCCTATAGTTTCTGGTTTGAAGGTTACTCCTGCATTATTTCATGTATGGATTTTAGTAATTACAGCATTTTACAGGACATTATGGACTTTAACATTTTACTGGGTATTCTAAATGTTCTTTTTGTCTCATTTAGTATTTTTGACCTAACTATATTTAGTTTTTTTACAGATTGCAAACCCTTGCTATTTTTGTCTGTACTTATTTTACTATTTCTGTTTATTTATGTTTACTTGTGAATATTTCTTTTGATAGTATAGACCACAATTTTATGTGTGAACAATGACTAGCTTTTATTTCAATTCATCTCCGAATATTTTATTTGGGAATTTATGTTTTTGTTGTTGTTGTTGTTGTTGTTTTTTGAGTTGGAGTCTCTGTCGCCCAGACTGGAGTGCAGTAACCGCTCCCGGCCACGGCAGCCTCGACCTGCTGGGCTCCATCGATCCTTCCGCCTCAGCCTTCCAAGTAGCTGAAACTATAGGTGCATGCTACCACGCCTGGCTAATTTTTTGATTTATTGTAGAGATGAGGTCTCACCAAGTTGCCCAGGTGGGTCTTGAATCCGCGGGTTCGGCAATCCACTCACCTCAGCCTCCCAAAGCGCGGGATTACAGGCTGAGCTACTGAGCCCGGCTGAATTTATGTTTTTTAATCTCCCCCAAAATCATTTTTTTGTGTATTGTGTTGCTGTCTTCTAATATGCCATTCGTATTTTTTTGTTCAAATGGTATTTTTCAGCAGTTCATTTATAGTTATCATACATATCCATGTTCTATTGCTGCATAAGTTACCACAAACTTAGCTTAAAAGAGCACCTGTATATTAGCTCACAGTTCTGTAAGTCAGAAGTTCATAAGTTCAATGAGACTGAAAACAACACACACGAGTCAGGCTGAGCTCCTATCTGGAAGCTCTGGGAAGGAATCCACTTCCGAACTCATTTAAGCAGACGGAGTCCAGCTTAGTAAATTGTAGGGCTGGGATTCTCATTTCTCTGCGAGCTGGAAACCTCTCACGGCTCCTTAAGCTACCTCTATTCTTTCTCACGTGACTCCTTCCCTCTACAAACAAGAAATGTCACACGGAATTTTCCTCATGCTTTGAATCTCTAACCCTTTCCTCTGTTTTAAGGACTCACTGGATCAAGCTAATTGGATCAGATCCACTTGGATAATCTACCTATCTAAAGTTAACTGAGCCATATGACATAGCAATCACACAGGAGTGATGTCTTATCATATTCACAGGTACTTGGGATTGGGGTGGGACATACTTGAGGGGGAGACATTCTAGAAATTCTGCCTACCACACAGTCCACTCTTCAACTCTCAAAGATTCCATCACTCCCAAATGCAAAGTACATTCACACCCTCTCAGGGTTTCCAAGGTCTTAGCCCATTGTGGTATCAATTCAGTCTAAAATCTTATCTAAATCTCATAAGCTCAAAAGTGCAAAGTCTCATTATCTCAGTCATCTAAACCAAGTGCAGTTGAGAGTCCTGACCATAATTTCTCTCCATCTGTGGATCAATGGAACTAAAGAGACAAGTTATCTGCTTCCACCATTTAATGGTGAGACAGGCATAAGATGACAGTTATAGACACTGAGATTTTTTTAAAAAGGGTAAAATTGCAAGTAAAAGTAATCAACTCTACAAAGCCGTTTTGAAATCCAGCTAAGCAAACTTCTCTAGGAGTCAAGATTGCTGTGACTTTCAGCTCTGTTCTCTGGGCTTCACCTTCTGTGCTCTTGGTTCTGCCCTCAGAATCATCCTTCCTTTTTCATGAAAACAGTAGCATGCAATTTCAACTGAGCAATTTTATCAGCCTGCTTCCTGTCATGAGAATCTTGGATCTGAGGCCCTTTGTAATCTCTCTGTGCCTTTCAGTTCAACCTGGCAGTGTTTCTGCTGATATAAAATTCTCAAGAACCTGTGGGCATGAATTTCATAGGTATTCACTCTATTAGACAAAAGGTTCGTCCACAGATCTTCCTTGGTAATCTCTTTTCTATTTTTGTCTTCTGCTGAGATGGCTGAGAGACACTGCCCTTAACGTTTCCTAAGGCCATCTGGTTTGATTGAGACCGTCTATGACCCTTAATTTCCTGCCACTGAGTACTCCGAACTTTTGATCTTTCAGAGTTTCAGTAAAAGCTTTCAGTAAAATATTTTACAGTCACAGCCTTGGCTTTTTCTTCATGCTAGGCTTTCAGAAGCAATTTCTTAATTTTAGTATCATCTGCCATCTGGAAAAACTGAGAATTTCCCAAATCATCGAGTCCTGGGTTAGTAAAGTTACAAACCATTGTTAGTAAGAATTCACAAAATTCACAGAAATTTAAAGTTGAGTTGGCCTTGGGAAATATCTAAACTAGTGATTCTCAACTGGAAGTAATCCCCCCTGCCCCAGGGAATATTTGATAACACCAAAATACATTTTTAGTCCTCATGATGAAAGATGGGTGTGACTGGCTTCTAATAGAGGGCAGGATGTTGCTAAACATCTGACAATGGACAGGACAGCCCTTTCCCCCAAAACAAAGAATTGTCTGGCCCTAAATGTCAATATTGCTGAAGCTGAGAAACTCTGAGGTAAACAAACTCTTAGATTTTAAAGATGAAGTTACCTTGTCCTAGAGAGGAAAAGGATGAGGCTAAGTCACAGAGCCCTACAAAGAAAAATCAGAATTAGGACCTGTCTACGGCCATACCACCCTGAATGCACTCGATTTCATCTGATCTCAGAAGCAGAACCCACCATCCTGTCTTCTTCCCATTACATCTTGCTTCTTATAATCTATAGCTCTCTCAAGCAACATTTGATGCATAGGCAGGCTACTCACTTGAAGTACCTTTTTAAAATGTTTTTCATAATTAGAAATTTCACTGAAAATATATTTCAAAACTAGGAGTAATGATGGCAATCATTTCTCATCATTGAGCGAACTCACTCTGGGATTTTTCTTCCAACGTGTGTATGTTCAGTGTAAACTCGTAGATCTTTAGCCACTGGTCTACTTTATGTTCCCAGTAAGCTTATTTCCTTATGCTTTATTTTTATCGAGCTAGACAATCTACATGTACAATGATGGACTGTTTAAACTGTCAAATAGTTTAATATATTCAGATAAAACATGAATTCAGAAACTACAGGGTTATTTTATTTTATTTTTACCACAGGCTGCTTTTTCCCAAAGCACATTACTCTCAAAACCTGAAAGATTGAGTATTTCAACTTGGAAAATAATGACAAGTGGATTTTGAATCTTGTTTTTGATTGCATTTTTCATGTTCTTTTAGGGTTTGTGGATGTGTGTTTCTTCACCACCCTGAGATGTGCCCAATCACACCTCATTGAGTGTTTTGGCACTGGTTTTGGTTTGTTTGTTTTTTAATTAAAAAAAAAAAAAAAAGCCGGGTTCGGTGGCTCAACCTGTAATCCCGCACCTTTGGGAGGCTGAGGTGAGTGGATTGCCTGAGCCCACGGGTTCGAGACATGCTTGGGCAGGCAAGACCTCATCTCTACAATAAAATCAAAAAATTAGCCTGGCATGGTAGCACGCACCTGTAGTTCCAGCTATTTGGAAGGCTGAGGTGGAAGGATCGCCGGAGCCCAGCAGGTCGAGGCTGCAGTGGCCAGGAACGGCCACTGCACTTCAGTCTGGGCAACAGAGTGAGACTCCAACTCAAAAAAAAAAGACCAACTGTTAGTGATTAAGCCCTTTCCACCACAACTCTAGCTTTTAAAGAAATCCTTATATTTATAATACAACTAAAATGGATAGTATGCCACCCCTGAAGATCAGGCTAATCTAGGTATTGAATGTGATTGAGATACACAATTTATATAACTCACAGGAAGAAACTAAAATTCTTTTAATTTTTATTTTATTATTATTATTTTTTGAATTGGCGTCTCACTGTGTCACTTAGGATGGAGTGCAGTGGCACGCCCACAGCTGCCACAGCCTCGACCTTCCACCTCAGCCTTCCAAGTACCTGGAACAACAGGTTTGAGCCTTCATGCCCAACTTTTCGATTTACTGTTTGGTTGGTCTCGACCCCTAGGCTCAGGGAATCCTCACTCCTCTGCCTCCCTAAGTGCTAGGATTATAGGTGTGAGCCACCACAACCAAACAATAACTAAAACTTAAACTCAATTAGTATTATACATTTTCCTAGAAGTTTGTGCACCTTCTCCCCAATAATCAGACATTCGAGAGTAGAAAAGCAAAGGACTGACCCTGATGCCCTTTTCTGCTTGAAGTGTTGTGGTGAATGCTCTAAAGAGATACCTTTGGAAATGAATGACGTCATCCACCTGCTAAGAGCACTGCTGGAAGATAGATGATCCTTGGCGGGCTGTCCTCTGCCTTGCTAAAAAGGTAACGCCTCCTTTCAAGGACAGCCATATCCAGTGCATAATCTCACAGGCCTGCAAAGGCCCAGCCTCTTTACTTAAGACAATTCTGAAGGCCATCCCTGCTCTAGAGCTCTTCAAGAACCAGTGAGGTCTTCAAAAGCACCGCTAAACTTCTTCCGCCAGTGCTGCTTCCCTCCCTCCCATGTCGTAGGTTTCAGTCCCAGGAACACTCATGAGTCAATATCCCAAATGCTAATTTTTCTCCCAGAGATTGCTTTTCAGGGAACCTGGGCTGAAAAATACCTTAGAAACCAAGATTTTTTCTATGATTGTTTTTTTTTCATCAGTGCTGACCCCAATTCACCTTTGCAAGCCATTCTGATTAAATAATTTTGTCCTTTCAGTATATTTTATGGTGAAAAACAAAAAGTTGTCAAGTTTTTCTCCCCCATAAGCAGTGGCGTATGAGTGCACAAACTCTGGAGTTGGTTCTTTGGTGGTCAATGAGATAGAACAACTACAACACAGAGTATGGAGAAGTTTTGTTAAATGTTTGCTTTATTTTTTGTATATCTTTTGCTTATTAGGCAACAGCTGATTCAAACACCTTGCACATCAATGGTGTCAAGTAACTATAAAGCAGAATATCTGCTACTATGTTGTTGCCATCCAACAGTGTCCTTTGATGAAAGAATTTCTCTAGAAACTCATGCTTCTTTCTCTCTAAGCATAATATTTGTCATTAAATTTTGTAAGCTTGATATTACATTGTGATTGGAACAGAGTTTTGTGTTTTGTTTTGTTTTACTTTGTTTTTTTTTTAACAATGAGAGCAATTTTTCCTCAGCCTTCAGAAATAAAATGTATCCACTGAATATTGGAAATCAGGGTTTCATTGTTGTTCTGAAAAAACAATGATAAAATTTCTGGTGTGGTGATTATATTTCAAAATGTTTTGAAAATTGGTAGCTCCATACTACGATTGACAAAGTTTCATGTCGAAGTACTGAAATATTAAGAAAAAACAAAAGCTTGGGTCAACAAAATCAGACTTTTTAGACATCCATTGTTCTTATTTGCACTTTTTTCATCTTGTGAAAATTAAGTGCAGTTAGAAACTCAGTTATTTCAGCACATGCAGAATCACATTCTATATTTGAATCCAAGCTCTGTTCACTATTTATATTTACAATGTTATTCAAAGTTATGGTATTTGCTTTACTGTTTTCATCACTTCTTTCATGCTCCAGTTAACAGTTTTTGAGCCATTGATTTATATCTTTGAATCAAGAATATAACACCTTAGAAAAATAACGCAGAAATGTGAAAATCTAACACACACAAACAAAAATTTGCAAATGAGGCCAATATGAGTTAGTCAAGATAAACTACACCTGTTCACAGAAAGAACTGGGAGGAAGAAAAGGACCATGGAGTCCTTGTAGAGTAAGTAGAGTCTTTGGAATACAGTCGTTAATCATATCTTTCAAATTCAGCAAAGTCTGTAAAGATGTCACTTTTTTTTTTTTTGCATTTCTTCTGAAACTGTCAAATTGCCTGCAGACTATGGCAAGGGTTGCTAGACCCACAGAGACCAACACACTGCACACTGAGATAGAATTGTTCTATTGCTGTTGTTTCTGAGTGACTCTCCAGGCAAATACACAAATGTCCGTCTTGCCTCAAACCAGCTTTTCCAGCATTGGATCCAACTTGCTCTTCTGAGCTATAGTTAAGACTTAAGTTCAGTTGAATTTAGTTATTTCCCCTTAGAAATACACAGTTCTACATGAGACAGATTATATGTTACCCACCACTATTTGCATCGGTGAGTTGGGCTTGTTAAGTGGGTCAAGGACTTTTCCTTATATTCTTGGGCTGTTCACAAAATCAATGCCATGAGAATTAGCATAAAATATAGCTGTACTTGAAGGCAGCTATCTGAAATTAGGGTTACCTGGGCTAATGCCTTGCACACACCAGGGATTCTAAATTCTAACCCTGATTCTGCAAATCACTTATGATAGGGATTTTAACTAATGATTTAGTCTCTTTTAACACTGTTCACGTCTTCATGAGCAAAGGAATAGGTGGAATTTTCTGGTGAAAAGCAGATATCAAAAAGTGAAAATAAAACAGACTTACAGAAAACACAGAAAACCCTTTCCATGAATGAAACCACGATCCCAAGAATGCTTAAGTAGATTGATTTATTATTACTTTTAACTTAAAAAGTAATAGCCTAAATTCATGATTATCGGCATGAACATTAATGCCTTAAATGTTGGAATGGTTTCTTTCTTTCTTTCTTTCTTTCTTTCTTTCTTTCTTTCTTTCTTTCTTTCTTTCTTTCTTTCTTTCTTTCTTTCTTTCTTTCTTTTTTTTGAGTCAAGAGTCTCACTCTGTCACCCAGGCTGGAGTGAGTGGCAACATCACGACTATGGTTACCCCAGCCTCACCTTACCGGGCTCAGATGATCCTTCTGCATCAGCCATCCATGTAGCTGGGACTACAGGACTGCACCACCACACCAGGTTTATGTTTTTAGTTTATTGTATAGACAGGTCTTACCAATTTGTTCAGACAGGTCTCAAATTCCTGGGTTCAGGCAATCCTCTCACCTGCCTCCCAAAGTGCTAGGATTTTAGGAATGAGCCACTGCACCTAGCCTTGGTTTCCTTCTTGTCTTTGCCTCTCTCTCAGTTGCTTCTTAATCCCATACTGGTGGAAAGGGGGAAGTTTTAGCATCTGAATGGTACCTCTTGAGGAGATGTGTCATAATCTGGCCATATAGTTGTGTTCTTTCTAGAAAGGGTACCATTTGTTGCTCAGTGATTGAGGGATGGGGTTATATTTATGAAGATACACTGTGTCTTTAAGAAAGTACCATTTTGAGAGAGCTAATCTCCCTGTTTCCGGGCCCCACTCACCCTCCATCTGTTCCCTAGGCTTGGTGCTCCTCCTTTGTCCCTCAGCACCTGTGTTCTGTTCCCAACATCAGTGCAAAGGAGACTATACGTGACTGGGAAACAACTTTTCAGTTCCCAGAGTTCACAGGTCAGAGCCATGATTGCCAAAGAAATTTTCATCTAAGTCTTGAATACACTTTCAGTTTTTTTTTTCTTTCTTTTCTTTTCTTTTCTTTTCCTTTCTTTCGAGTCAGTGTCTCACTCTGTTGCCCAGGCTGGAATGCAGTTGCACAGTCATGGCTCCCCACAGCCTTGAGTTCCCCCACTCAGGTGATCCTCCTTCCTCAGCCTTCCAAGAAGCTGGAATGACAGGCATGCCCCACCACACCAAGATAATTTTTTGGTTTATTGTAAAGATGAGGTCTCACTATGTTGCCTGGGCTGGCCTCAAACTCTTAGGCTCAAGTGATTCTCCCACCTCATCCTCCCAAAGTGTTGAGATTATAGGCCTGAGCCACCACACTCAGTATAATGTCATTTTTAATTGAGTGCTTCAGTATAAACATTGGAGACATTAAGGAAAAAAATTATACCTAGAATAAGAAATAAAATTTCCTGCCAGAGTAAACAATTGAAGCACCAATACAACTAAGCAATGTTTAAACATTTTTATTTTTCAGACAGAAAAACATGTATCATTATTTCTTTAGCACAAGTTTTAAAAGGAGATTTCTCTTTTCAGTTACATAAACCTATTCTTTGAGCTACAATTTTAAAATTTAGAATAGGGATAACTATCACTCTGTCACATAACCCAGAACATTTTTAAGGTGAGGAATTAAAAGAAATAGAGAAAATGACTTCCATCTCTATTTGTGTGGGTGTTTTCAAAAACAGTCATCACTTTGGTATGAAAGTGTCATTATATCTGTGCAGAATGACAAATTTCATTTTAGCTTCCTTACCTAGTCATATATTCACACAGTGTTAACAAGTCATTGCCACTCTGGTTTGATAGAGACAGCCACAAAAAGTTCAAAAATAATCGTAAAAATCAAGGAACTATGTTGCTGCAATATATATCCCTGATAGGTGCCCTGTTGCTTGGAGTGAGAGTTCTTACACGTGCTGTCATGCCTTTAGTTGTACCTGGTACAAATATCACACATTCTCAATTGCCAGACCATGCTTTCCAGGGTAGACTGAAAATCACACCATAGCAGTGGCTATAGGATCTTCTACCTCCGTACCTCATCCATGCATTCTTTTTGTTCCATTGTGCGTATAAGAAATTATTAAATGCCAAATAGTTTTAGAAATGCCAGGGCAGAATGAAGAGCAACAGGGCTAGGGAATGAAAGCCTTCACATGGGAATTCAAAAATATCAGCTGAGGGTGGGACCTGCTGATGCTGACTGCTTTGTGTATGTGTGTGTGAGTGTGTGTGGGTGTGTGCGTGTGTGTTTGTGTGTGTGTGTGTGTGTGTGTGTGTATGTGTTTGTGTGTGTGTGTAAGAGGAAAGAAGAAGTGTTGCTGGAGGATGAAAAGTGAAAGGAAAACTGTTTGCAGAAACAGAAATAAGATCTGAACTAATTTGAAAGGGTGCAAGAACAACCAGAAGGAGCCTATTAACTGGTCACTAAACTCAGCAAGAATCAGCAAGAACAGGATTAAATATAGGAAAATGTTCCAGGCCTACAAAAAATGTCCAAAGAAATCCGGAGAGATGTTGACTAGGAGACTAGGGGAGAATGGTCCAATGGAAAACCAAAACACTACTTTTAAAGGGTAACACAGACTGAACCAAGAGAAAATGCTAGGGAATTCAGAAAGTTTTTTGTTTTCTACTAGGAGAATGAAGAGACCCAAGAGAAAAAGGGGTAGAAGAGAGTGATGAGGTTCTGAAAATCTCTTTCCACCTGGCTTGAGAACACAGCTAGGATGAAGGAATCCAGGAAGCCAAACGTTGAAAACTGAGACAATTTGAATGAATGAATGCCACTCATACTTAAATATCAACCTACCAATATATGGGAGCTCTTTATCTAATCATGGAAAAATATGATTTTCCCCACTAAGCCCTCTTTAACTATGTGTGTTTGTTATTCAGAACCCACTTGACTGCAAGAGGCCAGATGAAAGCAAAAGAGAAGAGACAAAGTCAATTTCTATTCCAAGTTCTTATAATTCTGAAAGATGTTTCCAAGGTCTGGCTATTGAAAGAGTCCTCATGGAGTGGCCATGGAAAATATCTAGCAACAGAAAGCCAGGGAGCCTCTATTTTACCACCATCTTATTTCTGTGACTCCATGAGCAGAATATTTTTTTTCCACTACGGCAACTTTGGAAGCCTCGAGCAACTGCAAGTTCAAACCAAAGTCTAATGGATGTCGGATATTAGATGCAGGATAAGAAAAAGAAATGATGTATTTTTATCCAAACCACAGATGCTTCATCTCCTGCAATTCATTGGTAAATAAATAAAATCACGGCACTGTTTAATATTCTGGGGATTATAGGACTGTTATTTGATATTCATGACCCAGTTACTCTGGTACGTCATCTGTTTAAACACTACAGGTTTATTTTGCACCATCTTGTAGGTGGGCTGGAGCCATTTGGGTCTGAAGCCTTGGCCATCTTTCAAGTCACAGCCTGCAATTTTGCTGCCCAAAATAGTTCATCTTCTGTCCCCACAGTGAAGTCAATAAAAATGAAAATCATATGACCAGTCATTCTCACTGTCCAATTATTTAACCTAATTTGTCTTCTTTAAATGTCACTCAATAACTGGAGTCCTGGTTCTTCTCATCCTCTGCCCAACCTACCCTCCACTCTGTGAGATTTAATCAGTTAGATGGAGAATTTGAGGTCAGAAGCTGTTCTTTATTTTTGGCAACTATTTTTTTTTGGAATAAACCTGCTTGCTTAATTTTTTAAAACATCCTTACTTAATTTAACTGATTAAAACTTTATCAATCTTCCCATAACACTAATTTGGTCCCAGTCTTTTTTTTTTTTTTGAGTTGGAGTCTCACTCTGTCACCCAGACTGGAGTGCAGTGGTACGTTCATGGCCTCAACCTGCTGGACTCAGGCAATCCTTCCACCTCAGCCTTTCGAGTAGCTGGAACTACAGGCACATGCCACCACACCTGGCTATTTTTTTGATATATTGTAGAGATTAGGTCTCACCAAGTTGCCCAGACTGCTCTTGAACCCATGGGCTCAGGCAATCTTCTCACCTCAGCCTCCCAAAGTGCTGGGATTATAGGCGTGAGCCACTGCACCTGGCCGTCCTGGTCTTTTTAAAGGTGATGCACCCAATATCCCTTCATGTAGAAACCTTTTAAGCAGAAATGTAAAGTATTATCAACTGAATGTTCACTGAAACGTTTTCATTTGGAGTTTCCTAATATTCTTTTCCATCCACGTATAGGCAGAAATGAGTTCGTCAATCTAATTTAATGTCACCTGTCAATAAAAAAAAAAAGGCACCAGTGCTCGGTGGCTCCTACAGAGTCTATATGCTGCCAGGACAGAGCTTGTTTCTCGATTCGCTAACTTTCTTCCTCCACAGCTCCTTCCTATAAAACCTTACCCTCGAGGACTTTTATTTTAAAAGGAAAATCACCAGCTCTGTAAATGCTAGGGCATCAGTTTTGATGGCACGGTGGGAACTCATTTGAGGAATATGTTGTAATGTGGGAGACATATATCCTTTTATGTGTGGAGTATAATGAGGTATACTGATTAGTCTAACTCACTGAGGCAAATCACTACACAGTTTTAAAAGGCCTACTGTTCAATGCACTGTAATTAAATTAAAGTTAAAATACTGTAATTATTTAGAGCCAAGATGCCATTTTTTTCCTGACTTTGTGAACTTATAAGCTCAAATGAATGCAGAGATAAAATAGCATAACACGAGTTGGCTATATATAATCTTGTCTATCTTGTATATGGAATTAAATTACTCAGGAGTTCAGAGGTTAATAAGAAACACAAGAACTATCCTCTACATAATAGCTTTATATTGGCTGAGTTTAAATATAAGTGGGGAGGATTATTTACATACAGGCACACAAACTTACACGTACACACATACACATAATGTCACACTCAGGCAGTCTGCTCACCTTTACTGGAGTCCTTTTATGTGACAGGAACATGCTTGATATATACTCTCTCCTATAATTCACAGAACCACCCTGTCAGACAGATACTATTAGGTTCACTTTAGGATGCTATCATCTCTACCTGGGCATCTCAAAGACAACTCAAACTCTAGTATGAACAAACAGAACTCGTTATAATCTCGCCCTACCATTACCTCTACTTCTTCTGCAATCTAGTCTCTTCCATCGTTTTCCACCTTGGTCAGTGTCCTTACTCTTTGGTTAGCTGCAAAAACCAAAAATACAAAACAAACAGAAACCCGGGAGGTTATTCCTGACACCTTCTTTTCCTTTACTCCCATGTTCAATCACTATTCAGTCTTACACAATTTTATTCCTATCTGTTAAGATTCTCCCTTAATTCTGTCACTCACGTTACAAAACTAGACCAAACTGCCATCATACTTTATCTGAATTAGGGTGATAGTCTCCAACTCATCTTCCAGCATTTATCCCTCTCCACTTGAGACACATTTAATCATGCTATGTCCTTGCTTAAAACACCTCTGTGACTTTAATATATATTTTATATATTATATATAAATATAAAGCTATTTTATAGCTTTAGTGAAAAAAATCTGTAACAGAGTCCACAAAGCCTAACATGATTTTTGCCCCCTCTACCTCTGCAAGCTCAATTGCATGCTTTCTACCTCCTTCTCAGTCCTCCAGCCACAATAACTTCCTCTGGTTCTTAAACAAATGCTTCATGCTCTGACCTGTCCCAGGACCTTTGCATATGCTGTTCTCTGTGGCTGACTGGGCCACTCTTTCTCCATCCTCTTTGTCTAGTTGATGCCTACAAATAATATCTTGCTTATTTTGCTTATTTTCCTCAGAGAAGTCTTCCTTGATCTCATCCTAGAAAAGATCCTCTATGTTCGCATAATATTCGATGTCTTTCCTGCATAGCACTTAGCATAGTACATTAATATACATTTATGTGTGTGGTTGTTTGATGATTACTTGTCACTCCCATTTGACTGCAAAATCTTAGAGGATAGGAACCTTATACTTTTGCATTTCACTGTAATCCCAATGCTTAGCAAAATGCCATGCTTTGCAAACATTTTGGCCACATGTGTGATCCTTACTCTGAGTTTAGTAGCCTCTTTAATTACTGAATACAGAAGAGAATAAATTTCTCAGACAAAAGAATAGGAAAAACGGGTTGAAGCAAATATACAAAGTAGAAGTGGCTTCCTATTTGATATATTTTGATGGTCAGGGGAAAAAAAAAAGTATCACTGAGATATTGTGATGTCTGGAAATTCCACAACTGGAAACTCTCCTTTGAGTACAGTCATGTTTTTAAAAACTCAAATCAGGTAGAAAATTTCTCACCTTGATTAGAACCATTAATACACGTGCATTCAACAGGTGGGCAGCAGAAAGCAGATTCTCAAAAAAGCTAGTGGACAGAGCTAATTTTGATCCGGAGAAACGATTGAAAGTCGTCAGAAGTATCAAAGCTTGAGAGAATGCCTGAGTAAGGCAGAGGTTTGTAGCAACACATGCCCAGAAAGGCATTCAGTCTCCCCACAAGAGGGTGCTCAGAGTCATAATTGCATCATGTGTAAAATTGAATCATCAGTGGGTCCCAGCTCTTCTCTGGGTGCCGTTTTCAGAGATACAGCAGTGAGGCATCCAGAATAACGTAACCTACTTCAATATATTTTTAAAGCATAGAAAGAAAAGCACATTTATAATGTGAGAGAAAACTCCTTAAAACCTTCATTCCCAGCCGTGCTCGGTGGCTCAGCCTGTAATCCCGCGCCTTTGGGAGGCTGAGGTGAGTGGATTGCCTGAGCCCGCGGGTTCGAGACCCGCCTGGGCAGCGAGACCTCATCTCTATAATAAATCAAAAAATCAGCCGGGTGTGGTAGCGCATTTGCCTGTATTTCTGGCTACTGGGAAGGCTGAGGCGGAAGGATCGCCGGAGCCCAGCAGGTCGAGGCTGCAGTGGCCGGGAGCGGCCACTGCACTCCAGTCTGGGCGACAGAGTGAGACTCCAAAAAAAAAAAAAACCTTCATTCCCATCCCCCTTTCTCTCCATTTCACTCACATGCCAGAACTGCTCTTATATTCCCCACATTCTCAGCAACTCCCAGCTCCCCCACATTCTTCTAAGTCCCTCTCTTGAAAGCTTTCTTGACACTGACCCCTCTTTACAACGACTCAGTTTTTATTATTTAGATAAATTATCTGAGATCTCTGACTGTTGTTTGTCCATTTCCAAGATCCCCCAAACACATGCAGGTGGACACCACATGCAGAAATCTTATTTCCTTACAGAAGCAGACAGAAAACTGAAAATAGTGATCATTGAATGATATGGATTTAAACATTACTATTACTTTCTGTCTTGTTGAAAATATATAGTATTTTACTATGGCAAAGCAAATAAAACCTTGATTTGTATTTCATAATTTATGAGGCTAATCAAATCACTGTCATGATTTGAAAAGCTATGGTCTCCTCTCTTTTGAGCATTGTAAGACTGGGGGTGCGGGCAGGTGGCACACAAATACTGGTGCCCTTTAACCATGTACTGTTAGGATGAAATGTGTCAGAGTAGAGCATTATACAGACTCTAAGAGTCAGAGAGCAAAAGGAGATATTAGGCACCAAGATAAAAAAATCAGAGTAGATGCCAAGAGAGAGGGGAGTATGGGTAGAAAGAATAACACAAAGGACAACCCACTCAAGATGCCATTTTGCTACAGTTGGGCCCCGGCATGGAGGTGTCAGAGAGGCAGCTCTGTGAGCCATCAATAATGCAATCCAGGAAAATTGTCTGGAGATAATTAATCCAAAATTGAGAGTCCAAAATGTTTATTGCCATCAACGCACACAAATGAGCCCAAGACCAAATATCTTCAGGAATGAGAGATAGCCCCTTGATGAAATCTCCTCTAATGGCCCATTTGTTGCAAACCCTAGTTAGCACTGAGCTCTGAAGTGAAACACTCCAAGTAATGTGGATTTCAAAGTGTGGCATGCTTTCTACAGTGGAGCACATTTAATGATTTTCTCATTTGATACCTAATGAGATTTTTTCAAACTAATTGCAGGCTTACTATAACTTTTTGAAAGGAGACAGGAACAACATTAAGAAAACAAACTATGGTAACGATTTCATGCTAGAGGGAATTGAATAAGATACCTTTGGTCCCAGAAATCTGGTCCTTAAATAAGATGCTAACCAAAGTATGTTTCATCAAATCACTCAAGAAACAGTTTTTAATACAGATATGTTAGTTCATAACAGAGTTTCAAAACTCTGTAAGCCTTGCAGACAGATACAGCCATTACAACTAGTCAACTGCAAACCATCATTGGTTTAAAACCACCATTTTAATTTAAATTTCCAGTGAAAATTCTACTAAAATGCATACAAGGTGGTTTCATTAGAGTTGTGAACTTTCATTACCCAGAAAAATCTATGGAAATATACTCTAGCAGTTCTCTAGTTTACTTACAAACTGTTCTACCATGTGTACCACCATAATGATTTTGGACATGATGCTTTTCTAATACCAAATATTTGAAATAAATAGCATATGTAATATCATTCCCCTCTAAATCCTCACATTAAAAGATGAAATGATGCTATTCATTTTAACTTCCTGGTCTATTTTTCAAAGAGAAAATGAGAGAAAAAAAAGAAAAAGAAAAAGAAAAAAAAAGGGAAGAAATCCTGCTAACAGCCTGAAATTAAATTTAACAACCACTGAGAGGCCATTGCCACATATCTATATAACTTAGTAGGAACACTCTACATGGATGATTCCACAATCAATTGTTTTTATTCTTTAATAGGATGCATATGCCAAAAGACAAACTGTTTGGGTTCAAAGGGCAGTGAATTCATTAAAAGAAGTTCCTAATAAAAGTGATTCAATCTTTGTATTTAGCTTTTAATACAAAAAATTAATTAACATTTGCATTATGAGACCTGACCTACCCAGGGAAATATAATCAATTCTCTCAATGCAAGATGGATTCTGCAGAGGACATAATTTCTAATTGTGGTGCTAATCAATCATGTCAGTAGTGCAGGAGGACTGTAAATGATGTACAAAACTATTAAACTCTAGGCTCCTTTAAAGCCAGTTGTCAACACCATAGTGTATAAATATATACTTACAGTGGGGACTGTAATTATAATATTGATTAAATTATCGCAGTTCCTGGCATAATACATGATGATGGCGTACTATCTGGAAGAAATACCAGACAACTGAAAACATATCTGTAGTTTTGCAAATGTAATTTCACAAGGAAATTGTGTTAATTATAGCAACATGATGCATGCTTCTCCTCCAAAGGCTGCATTGCTGAGGAAACATAAAGGGTTTGGATTGAAGATTATAACTCCAGAAGAAAGCATCTAGATGATTTTAGTCATTTTTTAAACCACTATTTTTTGTGACTTTGAAGCATTGCTTTTGAAATGTGTTCCTGATTTTTTTTAATTGAGGCAAGATTTATGTAATAGAAAATTCACCATTTTAATCATTTTAACATGTACAGTTCAGTGTCTTCTGGTATATCCACAATGTTGTACAACTGCCATCACTATCTAATTCCAGAATATTTTCATTATCCCCCCAACTAGAAAAAGAAAAGAAAAAGAAAACTCTGTATTTGTAAGCAGTCACTCCCCTTAAATAGAGTCATACAATAGGTGGCTTTTTGTGTCTGGCTTCTTTAATTTTGCTTTCAAGATTCATCCATATTGCAGTATATGTCAGTACTTCATTCCGTTGCATGACAATAGTATTCCATTGTGTGGATGTAACTCATTTGTTTATCTATTCTTCAGCTGATAGTCATTTGAGCTGTTTCCATTTTTTACGTATTATGAATAACGTTTCTATGAATATGAACATCCTGTACAAGCTTTTGTTTGAACACCTGTTTTCAATTCTTTTTGGTTTATGCCTAAAATCTGAATTCCTGTTTAGCATCTGAGGAACCACCATACTGTTTTCCACAGTGAGCTGCACCATTTTACATTCCTACCAGCAATGTATGAAGGTCTTGGTTTCTCTACACTCTTGCCAATATTTGCTATTTTTCTTTTTTCTTTTTAATTATGATTATAATAGTCTTCTTAATGGGTATAAAGTGGTATTATATTATGGTTTTGATTTGTACTTCCCTAATGACTAATAATGTTAAGCTAGCTTCATATGATTATTAGCCATTTGTATAAGTTCTTTGAACAAATATCTATTCAAGCCCTTTTCCTATTTTTCTTTATTTTTTATTTTAAAGATGTGGGGGACAATTCAGGATTAGGTATACAAATAGTCATCCTAAGGGTAAAGTTTGGGCCTCCCTTTGGTCCCACTTGACTTGGTTTGAGATCAGCTACCCTTATTGATGTTCTCCCCACCCCTTTCTTATAGTATTAGAGTAAGAGTTCAGGGTCTGCTTATGAGCAAGAACATGTGGTACTCAGTTCTTTGTTTCTGTGATAGATGACTGAGTATTATAGACTCTAAAGCCATCAAAGTTGCTGCGAAGTTCATAATTTTGTCCTTCTTTATGCCCTTGCCTATTTTTCAGTTGAGTTTTTTGGTTTTTTGTTGTTCATTTGTACAAGTTCTTTATATATGCTGGATACTAGAACATTGTCAGATGTAACTGGTCTGAAATATGATTTGCAGATATTTTCTCTTACTCTGTGGTTTGACCTTTTACTTTTAAAAAAAATGCCCTTTATACCTAAATTGTACCCCACATCTTTAAAATTAAAAAATTAAAATAATGCCCTTTGATGCATAAACATTTTCAATTTTGATGAAGTCCGATTTATCTATTTTTTCAAATGCTGTCACTTGTGCTTTGAGTGTCATATGTCAGAAACCATTGCCAAATCCAAGGTTATAAACATTTACATCTATGCTTTTTTTGTAAGGGCTTTATACTTTTAGGTTATACATTCAGATCTTTTATATGCTTTGAGAAAATTTTTTCATATGGTGTGAGGTAAGGGCCTGGCTTTATATTTTTATATGTGGCTATTTTCTTGTACCACAGTCATTTGTTGAAGAGACTATTCTTTCACCCACTGAATTGTCTCAGCATAACATTGTCAGAAATGATTTGACCATAGATGTATGGATTTACTCTAGACTTTTATCAGTACCACATTGTTTTGCTTACTGTAGCATTGTAATAAGTTTTGAAGTCAGGATGTACATGTCCTAGAACTTGAGTCTTCTTTTTCAAGATTGTTTTGGTTGCTTAGAGTTCCTTTCATTGATATATGGATTTTAGAATCAGTTTCTCCATTTCTTCAGAGAAGGCAATTGGGGTTTTAGTACAGATTGTATTGAATTTATGGATAACTTTAAGTAATATTGCTATCTTAAAATTTCTCAATCCATAAGCATGGATATTCTTCCATTTATTTTTGTCTCCTTTAATTTCTTTCAACTATTTTTTAAAATTTCTGTATATGTGTTAACACCTTTTTGGTTAAATTTGACCCTAAATATTTTATTCACTGTGATGCTATTGTAAATGGAATCATTTTCTTAATTTCCTTTTAGGATAATTCATTGCTAGTCATAGGAGTACTGCTGATTTATGTATGTTGATCTTGAAGTATTCTGCAAATTTGATTAATTTATTAGTTCTAATAGGTTCTTTTGAAGATTTCTAGGATTTTCTATCATGCTATTTGCCTATAGAGATAAGTTTTCTTCTTTTTTTCCAGTTTGGATTTTTTTGTTTTGTTTTGTTTTCCCTGCCTAATTTCCCTGGCTAGAACTTTCCAGGCAATGTTGCATAGAAGTGGTGAGCGTGAACATCTTAATTTTGCTACTGAATCTTACGGGAAAATACTTCAGTCTTTCACCATTAAGTATGATGTCAGCTATTAGTTTTCCATATATTCCTTTTATCAGGTTGGAGAAATTCCCTTCGATTTTCAGTTTATTGAGTAGTCTTATCATGAAGGTTGTTGAATTTTGTCAATTTTTTTTTCCTGCCTGGATTAAGATAATCGTGGTTTTTAGAATTCTTTCTTCTATTGCATTGATTGATTTCTGTATGATGGACCATTCTTGCATTCCTGAGACATGTAATCACAGTCATAGTGCTCAATCTTTTTAATATGCTGCTAAATTCAATTTGCTAACATTTTGTTGACGGCTTTTTGCATCTATATTTATGAGGGATATTAGTCTGTAATTTTCTTTTCTTATGATGTCTTTGCCTGGCTTTCTTTTTAATCAGGGTAATACTGATCTCATAGAATAAGTTAAGAATCATAACTTCTTCCTCAGGTTTTTACAAAAAGTTTGAGAAGTATTGCTGTTAACTCTTCTTTAAACGTTTGATAGAATTTGCCATCAAAGCAATCTGGTTTCAGACTTTTCTTTGTTCGAAATTTTAAATTTACTTTTTCATCTCTTTACTTGTTATTGATCTATTCAGATTTTTTATTTCTTCTTGAGATAGTTTTAGTGGTTTGCATGTTTTTGGGAACTTGTTTACTTCTCTAGATTATCTAATTTGTGGTCATACAGCTGTTCATCATATTGTCATATAATCCTTTGCATGTCTTTAGTTCAGTACTAATATTTCCACTTTCATTTTTTTCATTTTGATTGGCTTTTATTAATTTTGTTAATCTCTTCAAAGAACACCTTTTGATTTTGTTGACTTTATTATTTGTATATTCACTATTTTTTTAACCTCTGTTCTAACATTTATTATTTTCTTCCTTCTGCTTGCTGTATGTTTAGTTTTCTCTTTTTCTGGTTTCTTGAGGTGAAGTTTAGTTTAGATTTGAAATCTTTCCTCTTTTTAAAATGTAGGCATTTACAGTTATACATTTCTTGCTGAGCATTGCTTTTTTCTCACATAACTACTGATTTTATTTACCTATGTAATTAAAATCAGTAAATGTAATTACATTTACTGGTGTTCTTTTTTTTCATGCAGATGTGAATCACTTCTATTGTTCTATCATTTTCTAAACAAAATCTAAACAATTTTCTTTAGCATTTCTTGTAGTGTAGGTCCACAGGCAGCAAATGCTTCATTTTTATTCACTGTAACATATTTTAATTTCTTAGTAACAGTTTTGCCAGATGTACTAGTTTTGCTTGACTTTTTTTTCTTTCAGCACTTTGAATATGTCATTGCACTGCCTTCTGGCTTCCATCTTTTTTTCTGATAAAAAAAAATCAGCTGTTAATCTTATTATGGATCAATTGTACACAAGAAGTAACTTCTCTCTTGATGCTTTCAGTATTCTCTTTTTGCCCTTGGTATTTGATAGTTTGGTTATAATATGTCTCAGTGTAGATCTCTGAGTTTATTCTACTTATGATTCCTAGAGCTTCTTGGATGTGTAGATTTAAGTCTTTTAATAAATTTTGGAAGTTTTCAGTTACTATTTCTTCTGATATTATTCCTAGCCCTTTCTTTTCTTCTCCTTGCAGGACAGACATTAAGCCTATGTTGGTATGCTTGATGGTGTCCCACAGGTTTTCCATACTCTTTATGGGTCTTCATTCTTTTTTTTTTTCTTCTCAGATTGAGTAATCCCAGTTGACCTACTTTCAAGTCTGCAGATTTTTTCCTCTGCCCACTCAAATCTACTGTTGAACCTCTCTAGTAAATTTTTCATTTGGATTATTATACATTTCAACTCCAGAATTTCCATTCATTTCCTTTCTGTAACTTCTTTCTCTTTATTGATATTATCTATTGAATGCAATACCATTTCCATACTTCTCTTTAGCTCCTTATGCATGATTTTCTTTAGCTTTTGAAAATACTTGATATAAAATCTTGATTTAATAATTTTAAGATACTTGAAATTTAAAATACTTGATTTAAAACATAATGGCTGGGCTTCTTCAGGCACAATTTTTATGTATTTCTATTTTCTAGTGTATTAACTATACTTTCTTGTTTCTTTGACTGCCTTACAACTTTTTGTTGTAAAATCAACATTTTGAACATTATAACATAATACCTTTTAAAATCATCTCTCCTGTTGTTTGCTTTCTACACTGATTTTTGTCAGGTTCACACTCTTTGTCATGTTTGCCACTGATATTTCTATTCAGTTAGCTTAGTGATGAGTTAATGAATTGACGTAGAATTCTTTAAACAATGAGAAGCCTCTCTCCAATCCCCAAGTCTCCCAGTCGTTGCATATAAACTCAGTGTGTGTGAAGAACACATCTTAAAACTCTCTGGAAAGTTTAGAAAATATATCACTCCCTAGCTCTTTCTATTATGTTTTTCAGTGTATTTATTATTTGCCCTAATTATTGTCCCTTGCCACAAGTGGCAATGGTTAATACAGTTGCCTTTAAATGTTTCTGACAAATGCCTCTCTTGCAGCTATCTCCCTACCCAGAGAGAGAGTTAGGTGAAATAAGGCAAACCCTTTGAGGCAGTCTTTTAGGGAGCCACCAAGCAGGTCAAAATCCACAACAGTTCTTTGGGAACAGGTCTGTTCTGCTTCATCTAGCACCAGAAAGCCACACCAGTAATGCAGGCTGCTGCTTTCAAGACCATTCCTGAACGTGGGAGGAGGAATGAGGCCAGGGTAAGTTAAAACACTACAAAGTTCTCCTTCTGAGATTTAACCACCTTTTTATTAAGTGCTTTTCTGGCTGCTATAAATCTTTAGCTGGTTTCCAGAGTTCTGATAAAGATGATTTTGACAGTTGTTTTTGCCAATTTACTCACTGTTTTTGTGGAGAGTCACGGCCTTGGAGTTCCTTACTACACCATTTTTATAGATGTCACCTAGAGCATTTCTTTTTATATCACAAAAATATCAGAGGTAGAAGAGGGAATCCACAAAGAAACTATTTTTTGAAACATTGTAGCTCATAAAACAGTGAATGACTTATCTAATTTTGGTATTTTGCCATATTTCTTGGAGTTGACATTTTACATGGTTGTAAATCATTTGTTGGTTAGTAAAGTTTGCAGGTGATACAGAGGCTGTACTGCATGAGAAAAGTGTATCAAGCGGTTTGCCCCCGTGTTGAAATTTTCTAGTGTCATAGACTCCATATTTACTCTTCAAACCTCTGAATTTTACAAAGAGAAGTCTGAAAGCTGTGGTCTAATTTAGTGTACGCAGACCATTTCCATTTCATATCCAGGCACAGTTGATTTGGTTTGGATGACTGAATGCTCTAATAGCAAGCCTCTCACACGTGGAGCTACAAATATAGAGTATGCTTTTTCAAGATGGAGAAAGAAAGAAAAAGGAAGCAATAAAATTAGAAGCATGTGAGATTCTTTGCCAATCTGAAGCTGACAAAATGTAGATATTCAAAAAAGTCCAACTGCCCTCAATGATGGATATCCTACTTTCCCATTTGTCCTTTATTTTTCCCTAATCATGTGTCTGAAATAAATATCTACTGAGTACACTTTAGCCAGTTAATATTATCATTGTAAATGACGGTAATACCAACTTTAGTCTATAAGGTTCTCTATTCCCCATCTGGACATAGAAGAAAGCATATTATCAAGATCATTTTCTGCATATTTTGAAATATTATCACAAACCCTGCAAATTAAAAACTGTAGCAGCTCCTGAAATTTACGAAACAGCGATGAAAAGTAAAAATGTAACTTAAATCTCCATTCCCTCTTTGTTTTAAAAATAATATTGCATCATATTTTTGTATTGAAAGTTATGCATAAAAAGAAGAAATATTTGAAGTAATTATTAAGAATATCACTGTGAGACAGATTAAGCATTATGTTCCTTTAATGTAGTAGCATTTAATGCTCTTAACCTAGTTATTCCACAAATACTAATCAGTGTCTTCTGTGTACCAGGCATTGCAATGAGTGCTGATAATGCAATAAAAACATAACCACAGTTTTTCTGTCCTCCCAGACATGATAGATGAATGGACAATTAGGATACAGAAACTAGCAATCGTATTATATTAGGGAAAATGTACTATGATTCAGAAAGTACTAAGATCATGGGTGAACCAAGTTGGAGCAGAGGCTGAGGATCAGAGATAGTTTCCCAGCAGAAGAGATGTGTAATCTGAGATCTGGAAGCACACTAAGAGTTAGTCATATGAATGGGACTGTGTGGAATGAACTAGACTTACTGATAGAATATACAGCATGTGTGAAGGCTTAAAGGAAAGAAAGAAAGTGAACCACTTGAACAACTGAAGAAGTTGCTCAACAGATCAGTATGACAGGAGCATAGATCAAGAAGGACCAGAAAGAAATCTGTAAACAAACATTTTAAAGGAACTTTTGGACTTTGTTAAAGAGTTTGGACTTTATTCTGAGTCTTTTAGGGAAACTGTTGATGCGTTTAAAGTGGGGAGTGACATGATCTAATTTATTTTTTAGAAAGGTCTTTGTGGTTGCTGCAGGAAAAACAAATATATAGCAGGGACTGGGAACAAAGTCATGGACAGGAAGATCAGCAAAGGGGTGCTGAAGACAAGATATAATGATGAATAAATTAGGATTTATTAATTGTACTAGGTTGAATAGTGTTCCCCCTTCAAATTGTCACCCAGAATGTGACATTATTTGAAAATAGAGTTTTTCTGATGTGATTAGATAAATTAAAATGAGATCATATTGGATTTGGGTAGGTCATAAAACCAATGGCTGGTGTCTTTATAAAAAGCTCGTGTGAAAACAGAGAGAGATGCTCTGGGAAGAAGGTCTTATGACAAGAGAGGTAAACATTGGAATTACACTTCTACAAGTCAAGGAATACTTGGGGCCACCAGAAACTGAGAGAGGCAAGGAAGGATTTTCCCTTGAAGCTTTCAGAGGGAGCATGGTCCTGCTGCCACTTTGATTTTGGACTTCTGGCATGTAGACCCATGAGAGAATGAAATTCTGTTGTTTTCAGGCACCCAGTGTGTGGTTATTGCTATGGTAGACCTAGGAAACTAATACAGAGGTGAAGAGAAATGAACTAATTTGAGAGGTATTTAAGAAATATCTACTGCATTTGGAGATCACTTGCATGTGGGTAGCACAGAGAGTGTTTCAAGAATAACTCCCAGTTTTCTTACTTAAACTGGGCAACAGGTGATATCACTTATTAATTTGACATAATGAAGAACAGAAAAGGTTGGAAGAGGAGAAACTAGTGAGTTCATTTGTATTCAAGATGTGCTTGTGGGCCTCTAAGACACGTGGAACTATCTAACAGGCAGTTGGATAAACGGGTGTGAATAAGTGGGGCACAGAGACCTGGACAGGACCTAAAAATTTAGAAATATCTGAATATAGGTGGTAATTAAATCTAAAGGATAAATGAGATTGTCCAAGTCACATGAGCAGATAAGACCAGGAGATTAGAGCAGATTGTAGGAGCACTAACATTTAATAGTCAACTTAGAAAAAAGACTCAACTTTGTTCGTTGCGTTTAGCCACACAGTGCTTGTTAGTGGCCTTACTGAGAGTAATTTTTGTGGAGACAAAATCAAGATTTCAGTGCGTTGAGGAATGACTGGGAGATAGAGAATTAAATGTGTCTATGGAAAGGAAAAGTGAGTATGGCCACTGAAATCAGACATAATTTTACATTATTAATAACTCAGGATATTTAGGAGATTGTAAATAGGAAAGAGAACAGTTTCATTGTTACAGGAAGAAAGAAGAAAGAAACATGTTGTAGTACAGATATTTTAGTGGAATCAGTGACATCAAGTTGTAGAGTTTCCCTCATTTAATGGCTTCTATTTTCTTCGTGAAGTAGGAAATATTATTTGTGAAAGTAAGACAGAAGGTGATGGGCTTGGCGGTTTTTGCCAGATACTGTTCACTACACATGACATTTGATAATCATAACCAATCTTGAGGCAATTGTTTTTATAGTCTCATTATACAGTTAAAGAAACAAAGTCACAGGAAAACATACTAAATAACTTGCCTACTTACTAATGATAAGTGGGGAACTGAGATTTAAAACTAGGTTTGTTAGATTCCAGAGTTTATGTTCTTAACCTCTACACTAGACTTCTCGAGTGGAGCTTATGACTATGAATTTATAGACACAGGTCTTTGCAGTTGTGTAGATTTTCTCTCTTAATGCTCTTCAGTTCTGGGTACTGATAATGTTGCATTACAAGTTTGGTTTTTGGCGGGCAAGTGCATTAGAAAAAATAAGAGAGTAAAGTGATAAGATGAATGACAAGAAAATGATTACAGTGACGGACCCCAACACTGAATTGGGGAAGGAAAGGACTGGCAGAAGGTGACTGAGTAATAGCGAGGGAGAACTTGGAGTTTTGGAGGTTTCAGTGAGATCTAACAACAGGCACTGTAGATGTTGCAAAGTGAGAGCACTTTTAGGATAAGAGATGGTAGACAGAGAGGGGGTCTTTGAGTACAAAGTCTCATATGTGGAACAGTTTGGGGAGATCAGAAACTGTAGGTTTTGGCCCTGTGTGTGAAAGAGTTGAGAGAGGAGGCTTTCATTACTTAAGGTTCCCGAATGTTAAATTAGGTGTCCACATGGTTACTGAAAAAATTTTAAAAGATTGTGGAATCTGGGAAAGTGAAGATCTTTGAGCAACTTACGGGCAAGCTATGAGAGTGATCACTGGCTGGTCATCCCCCTTACTGTCTAGTTATCTCAAGCCTTGTTTTTGTGGTTTATTTAGAAAGCTTCATGTGAAATAGCTGGTGGCATTATTCTTGCAGTAGGGCTTTTGTGATCTCGCTGGGTCACTTCTGAGAGCTTTGATTCAGGGGAAAAAAGAGATGCTGAGACTGTTCATTAACCCCATATTCTTACTTTCAAGCATTTTATTTCTGAACTTGTCACTTGGGAAAGTTCTGATTAAGAAGAAGAAGGGAAGCCGGGCTCGGTGGCTCAGCCTGTAATCCCGCGCCTTTGGGAGGCTGAGGTGAGTGGATTGCCTGAGCCCGTGGGTTCGAGACCCAGCTAGGCAGCGAGATCTCATCTCTACAATAAATAAAAAAATCAGCCGGGAGTGGTAGTGCATGCCTGTAATTCCGGCTACTTGGAAGGCTGAGGCGGAAGGATCGCTGGAACCCAGCAGGTCGAGGCTGCACAGCAGGTTGAGGCTGCGGTGGCCGGGAGTGGCCACTCCACTCCAATTTGGGCGACAGAGTGAGACTCCAACTCAAAAAAAAAAAAAAGAAGAAGGAGGGATATAAGGTTTTTCTTTACAATTTTGCTACAATTTCAGATTTATCCATAGCAAAAAGTTTATAAGGAAAGCACTCTTTGAAGATTGTTCTGTGCCCCCAGCCCATCATGACTGATTGACTTAAAAGCCTATACCACTAGGCACAGCCCTGTTAGTAAATTCTAGTGGTTTACCTTCCCCATAGAGATAGAGACTCCCCTTGTCAAACCTCATGGAACTATCATTAGGGGCGTGAGAAATTTCTGATATCCTGGGAAAAACACCAGGTCAGCCAACCCATATGAAAGAGATTGGCAAACGGTTTTTGAACCGCAGGCATCTGAATCTCTTTCCTGTTCCATCATACCTTTCCTTTGGGGACTTTTCCAAGAATTCATACAGGCCACATGTGAACCAGCAAGCCCTAAGGGGACTGGTAAGCTCCCACAGCCACACACAGAACTGACAGGAACCAGCTGACAAGCAGGATCACATGTGCTCCGGGGACGGGAGCCATAAGGCAAGAGTGAAGGAGATGGGTGATACTCATCCTTCTGAGCCTTGCCAACGAATCAGTGAGACCCAGGACAATGTGGGAGAAAATAAGGCAAGTCCCTGCCACTCATGACCAGTCCTGGCATCCTCCCGTGACCTCCTTACCCATTCCAGATTATCATGCCTACATAGCCTGATTAGGGGATGGACTTCCAGAAGCTCAGTGCTCCTCATTTCACCATCACTGGAACACCTGGGTAATTTCCTGAGAGGAAATTCACAGTGGCTATCTCTGAGTGGTGGATATATGGAAAATTTATATTCTGTTTTTACTTTTTAAAGTTTTCTTTCTTCTCTGTAGTAAACATGTACATTGTGAAAGATATACAAACTTATTTCTCTTTATTTCTTTTAGTTTAAAACTAGGCCTCTTTATCATTTTATCTATAAGGTAAGGCATTCTTGAAAACCCTTCTAACTACTCCTGACTCAGAATTTCTAGTCAAAGGGAGCAGCGTTTCTGAGATGGCTTTTCATTTTATTGAAGTTGTAACCATGATAGAAGAGCTTCTCAGTGAGAGCTGGAATGACCCCAGTACAGGAGAGAGACATGGAAGAGCACACCACCATCAGCACCTGCACTGTCCAGAAAAATCTTGTAGTCTAATTTGAAATAGTTAGACATCTTGCCTTTCAAAGAAGAAGAAAACTTATTTGTAAATCAAATTGCTATGGGTAGAATGTTCGTGCCTCCTCAAAATTCGTATGTTGAAATCCTACTCCCCAAGGTGACGGTATTAAAATGTCATCATGGGTCCTTGGGGGGGTGATTAGATCATGAGACAAAAGCCCTCATGAATGGGATGAGTGCTGCTATAAAAGAAGCCTGAGGGAGCTTGTGTACCTCTTTCCATCATCCGTGAATAGCATAGATGGCAAAAAAAGAAAAAAATGCCATCTATGAATCAGGAAACCTATCCTCGCCCAACACCAAATCAGCCAGCACCTTGACTTTGGCCTTTCCAGCCTCCAGTGCTGTGAGAAATAAATTTCTGTTGTGTATAAGCTACCCAGCTTATGGTACTATGTTATAGGAGCCATAACAAACTAAATAAAACCTCCCTCCCCATTTCATTTCCACTCAGATTGTCTCCACTCACTGGCAAGATCTAGCCCCAAAATGAAACTCAAGCATTTGGAGTCAGCTCTTGCCTTCATCAGTTTATGCCATTCATTTATATTTATGTCATTCACTTATGTAAGACTTGACATGTAAATATAGCTCTGCAAAAAGCATTTTTATCCTCATATTATGTTGGTTGGAGGAAGAGGAGAAGATGAAAAGAGGCAAGAAATAAAGTTTGGATAGTCAAATATTTAAAGTTAAAAAAATGTATTTAAACTTTCTAAATCAAAAGTACTCTGAATACAATTCTCCATCAACTCTCATGTAAATAGTATACAACTTTACCCCACTCTACCCCAAGCCCTAGAAAAGATATGTGAGGAGGAGGAGTAGGTGTACATCGGGCATGTGAACCATTAGATATGGAAACTTTGAATAAGATTTGGTAAAATGAAACCTCTGTAGACTAGAAATGCACCCTTTTTATTAATTGAGTAGAACTTTATAATCATCTTTCTTATCTCTACCACAAGGGAGCTGTTTCTGTCTAAACTAGGACAAATTTACATAAATTAAAATTTTGCTTTAAGTTTCAAGTTTGAGAGAGAAGGAAAAAGGTGTCTCCTAATTATTAGATATCTAATATTAGATCATTCGGAATCTACTATGAGCTAGGAACTGTGGTTTTTGGTTTAGGCACAGATTTCACTTCATTTTTGCCAGACTGAGTTCAGAACACTAGGTGCAGAGGTCAAACCACTTGCCCAAAATCATGTAGGTTCAATCAGACAGATTCAAATTCAAGGTCTAGTTGAGCCCAAAGCCACCATCCCATTTCTCCTACACCCTTCCTAAGGGTATTTTTTCCCATTGGTTCCAAATACTCACTTAATTTCTGAAGTAAATGCATTTATGAAAAGAAGAGGTGAAAAATACAAGAAAAGTAAGACCAACAAATATAATACATTTGTCATAGTAAATGTACATAATGATTGAATACAATCAATATAAAATTATCTTTTCAAATACCAGAAGTAATATATTCTATTATTTAAATGTTTTAGAACATTCTAAGTTATTTCTCTTGAGGCTATCATGCTCTTTGAAAGGACCTTTTGATATTGCTTAGAACATATGGACTTTCTCCATAAGTGTTGTAAAGACTGATATGTAAACTAAATTCATTCATATGCTCCTAACTTCTCTTACTTCCCATTTTGACTCATTTAAAAGAGTCTAAGTTAGGTTTCCAAAATGGCTTTTTGCAGTTTTTCATCTTTTGAGATTTAAATTTTAAATTTATGTCTTTGCTCCTCCAGGCCTTCTCCTTTCCTAATTTATTTTTCACTTACTTCAAGCCATCAACATATCCCTGCCATCAGGTTTGATTTATATTGTCTAGGAACATAATCCAATCATGAATCTTCTTTGGGAATGCCAATGTGGCATGAGACGGAGCTCACATTAATGATCTTTCTAGAGTAGAAAACAAAAGGTAAAATATCAGTGGGACTTTAAAAATACTATCAAGCAAATCCTGTATATAAGCCTATTATAATATAAGAAATATAGCTCTCCCCTGAATTTGAGATTAAAAGCAACAATGCTTTACTTCATCACCCTTTGCTATTCTTGCTTTTTCACACACAGGAACTAGAATTGACCAGTTGAAGTTATAAATGAGATTCCCAATACCCGGAACCTTTTTTCCACCTCTGTTCCAGGTCTTATCTGCATCTCCATTGAACCTAGGCACTCCCATTTTACTTGACCAAACAAACATCTGGTCCTTTAATCTATGTCCTGCAGCTAAACGAACATGGATACCCCTGAGCTAAAGGGTGTCTGTGTTGCTCTTTGTGTTGCCTGTTACAGAAACCAACACTAGTGATTCAAATAAGGAAGTTAATTATTGGCAGAATATCGTGGTATATTTCCCAGTTATAATGCAGTCTTACCTAAGGCAGGAATAAAAGGAGCCCCCAGGGACATCAGCTGCAAGATTTCATAGATTTTTAAATTATTGTTCTATCCTTAAGATGACTCAGATTCAAAAACTCCCGTATTTGATGTCTATTTGTTCCATCACTAGATTCTCAGGATAAGATATCTCATGAGTCCCGCTTGAACCAAGTGGGGTACCCTGGATTCCATCATCTTGTTCAGGGTTTCTAAGTGCACATATAGCCAACAAGTGTCAAAACCTGAGTTCTGGGAGTTATGACCTGAAAAGAGAAAGTCGCTGTACACCAGGAGGCTTCCCTAAGCGGGGCCTAATAGACGTGGCTCTATGCCAATGCACAGGGCTCCTGCAGCTATCCCAAAGGGTGAGTGGCCCATGAGACATCCTCAGTTTAATTTGCAAAGCCTAAGTTAGCAAGCACAAATTGGACTGTGTAGATATTGATGTTATATATGCCATAAATTAATATAGTCTTATTTTTACTCAGTTTAATTCTGCAAATTTCAATAGAACATTTACAATGTGCAAAACACTGTTATGTAATGTAATGTAGGTCTATTAAAAAAAAAAAAAAAAGACCTCGTCATCAAAGCAAATTTTTCTGAGTTTGACCTGGAAGTTTTAATTCATGGTCATTCTTCAACAAATATTTACTGAGCTCCAACTATACACCAAGCACTGCTCATGCTCTGGGAGACTCACGGGGGACTCAGTAGAGAACAAAACTGATAGAAATCTTGGCCAGGCTCGGTGGCTCAGCTTGTAATTCCAGCACTTTGGGAGGCCAAGGTGAGTGGATTGCCTGAGCCAGTGGGTTTGAGACCAGCCAGGGCAACTTGGCGAGACCTCATTTCTACAATAAATCAAAAAATTAGCTGGGTATGGTGGTAGGTGCCTGTGGTTCCAGCTACTTGGAAGACATAGGCAGAAAGATTGCCTGAGTCCAGCAGGTTGAGGCGGCAGTGGCCAGGAGCGTGCCACTGCATTCCAGCCTGGGCAACACAGTGAGACTCCAACTCAAAAAAAAAAAAGAAATCTCTGCCGTCATAGAGTACTCATAGTAAGAAGTGAAGTAAGGAATGGTTAGGAGACTGGGTGCACATCTTGACTCTCCAGTTTACTAGATGAGGAACAAATTTCTGAATCTCTCTGTTCTTCAATTTTCTCATTTTTAAACTGAGAATGATAATAGTATCTGTCTCATTGTGCTGTCATAGAAGCATATCTATCACTAGCAAGAGCTGCTATCATCGTCATCATCAAGCTATTCATCAATCAAATCTTTATCCCTCTTACCTGGAATCCACACCTACAGTTATTCTTCTCTCAATCCAACTCCACTATGAAATTCTCCAGAACCAGCTTAATGAAGCTGAACATGTGAATTTTATTTACTTATCCATTGTGTGTGTAAGGCACTATGTCGTATACTGGGTTTACAGAAGCAGAGTCTGTGGTGCAAGATGTTTATTAGAGGAAAGAAGCAAGATTGGGCAACCAACCAGAGGGCACTCTGAAGCTAGTATTGCTCACTAAGATGTTCCTTTGGGAGCTGAAATGGCTTGGTATTTATATTCTCACTGCTAGCATTTCCTGGGAATCTGGAGAATTTGGCCAGGGTGTCTCTGTGTCTACCACTGAGTAAAGACTGAATAACAAAAAAAAAGACATAATTTTAAGTCATAGAAAACTTACAGTTTAGTTAGTGAGAAGAGGCTGCATGAATAATGATAACAGAGAGAAAGTGTTCGGGCAAAGAGTTACTAAGTGTTGTGAGAGTTCATTTAATAGAAAGATTACTTAGGGCTGAGATAAGAACATAAAATAATAGTGTTTAAGCCTTAAGACTAAGAAATATTTAAAGATGAATTGGACAGAAAGTTAATAAACTCTTACATGATCAGTATATTAGTCATTCTCATTTACTTGAATTTTATATCTTCAATTAAATAGACATGAAAATATCTGAAAGTCTCTATCAATGCATCTCAAAGTATGGCCCACAGACTGTGATGGTCTGAAAACTGTCACCAGCCCTGATGCTGATAAATATGGAAAGTAAAAGTAAGTATTTAAAAAGGTTTTGTTTTGCTTTGTTATTTAATAGCTTGACATAGCAATTTTCTGTCTGTTGATGCTAAGAATAAACTATTGGGACTTGTATTTGTACATCTGTCTTTTTCCTACTTGATTTTTCTGGTAATACATTTTCATTGTGTTTTGCAAAAGTATTTGTTTATAATGAATTATACATTTTTTCTAAAAAAAAAAATACATGCTTCTTCACCATAGGTTGCTGAAGAAGCACAGGTCAACACTGAATATGACTTATTTTATTTAAAATGTTTTTTAAATTTTTGAAAAAATATCTAAATCTCTATCATGCTTGTGAGTGTTAATTTGGAGGTAAGAGTATAACTCATTTAAAGAATAAAGTATACTCCTACAAATTGCCTAAATAATTATTTTATATGAGTTCAATTTTCTATTAACTTTCATTTAGTTATAGGAGATGCTGATGTGCATGTAAAATAAATAAAATGAAATGCAACCAAATAAGAATGCTTAAAAGTTCTTAAAATAACATTAGTAGAGAAATAATTTTCTGATAAAATATGAATAATCCTCAAAATAAGTTATCATTCAAGAACACAAAAGATATCAACAAAGCCCTTAAGATATAGATATGTGGGGGGAGGGAGGAGGGGCAGTAAAGAATGCACTGTGCTGAAAAGTTGCTCTTTCCACAAGAATATTACTTCAAGACACTAAAAAAGACCACTCTGCTGCCACTGAGTCCTGTTTCTCTTGTTTTTATGGAAATTCCAGCCATCATAAGTTATTTGGTTTAATGTGGATAAAGGAAGGAAAAAAAATTCAAACATGATGGAGGTATTGAATTAAGATTTAACACACAAACATGAAATAAGAAAGTGGGACTATTTGAGTAGGAAAATGTCCTGAAATAGTTCAAAAGAAAATATCTTCATTGGAAATACAACAGTTAAAATTTCTGATTTATAATTTCTAAAATAAGACATTTTAAAAATAATGGTGATTAAAGCAAGATTCTTCTTAAATAACTTATTGTGGTGTTGGACATTTTAAAGAAACTCTAATGCAATCAAGTCATTTTATTAAATCAATACATTATTTGTTCTGCAAATTATTCTTACTTGTTTAAAAGAAAACATCCAAGTTGTATGGGTTTCTTGTTGTTGTTCTTTGTTTTTAAGAAAACAGTGGCTTCTAAATAAGAGGTTTCTTTTAATCATGTTAAAACCTACCTGGATGTAGACAGAAGGTACAACCACTGAAAGAATTCAAGAATTTGGGCTCTTGCTACCTTTATCTTCTACCAGCTCTCATCCTTATAATCTCAAAATCACTACCTACCTCCAGGTATTTTGTCTGAGTTCCAATTTTGCAGAAAGGGCCTGAGAAGGGATCAAAGGCTCAGTCTGGCTGAATCAGTTTCTTTTTATCAAAAAAAAGCACTATTTCCTGGAGGCTCCACCAAGTAGACTTGTGTTTATAGCTTAGTGGCCAGAACTGTCCTATAACCATTCTTACAAGAGATCCTAGAAAATTGAGAGTCTTTTCTTTCTTTTAAAACTGGGCACATTATTCCATCAAACAAAATCAGGGTACTGTTAATAAAAAAGGAGAAGAGATACTGATTAGGAGACCAGCAGTGTCTGTACCTGCAGATATTACTATCCCTACTTTCATATGAGGAGAATGAGATTTCAGGAGGTAAAATAATTTGTCAATTTCACACAGCTAGTAGGTGAATGTCAGAGAAGGAAACCAGACTTGTCTTGGTCTCAAAACTGGTATGTTTTCCCTTTAGAAGATAGCCTCTGTGAGCAGAGAACAGAGACAACAGGAAACATCATTCAAACATAGCTATCTCATAGAAGACTCACAGAGTTTAGAAAAAGAAAGGCTGTAGATTCAGCTTATAAAAGGAAAGGAGAGCAAAGGTCTAAAGTGTTTGTTTGTTCAATGTATGCACCCAACAAAATAAGCTGTAGGTTGACAAATAAGCATCATTTGTCTTCATCTCTATTAGAATGCTTGGGCTACAATGAGAATAGATACGCCTAAAACTCTTCTAATCCCTCTGACATTTTTATTAAGATGGCTTTCTCTAATCCTTTTATAGCATTCTCATCTCCCTCCTTCTCTCCTTCTTCCTCATCTCCCCTTCCTGATGTGCCTCCATCCCACGGCTTCCCCACTCCCACCCCACATACACCTTTTCCAGCACATCCTCTGTTCTGGGAATTTTCCAGACAAATTTCTCCTCACAGAGGCCAAGAGAAAATGAAGAGAAGATGCAAAAGTGACCCTCCGTCCTAGCTGCAGGAAAGCTTTGTGTTGCTAGGAAACCAATGGTAGGTGCTAACCATCCCTCACTAAATGAGGGCAGCTCCCAGCAGAATACTCCTTTATGTGGAAGAACCTAGACCATAATTTCACTTCCTACCTCCAACTGGCTCTGTCCACATATATGCTTTTATTCTCCAATAACAAGCTGCAGAAATGATTAAAAATAATTTTAGGGATGTGAAATTGCATCTATAAGGAAGGTCAGAGGAGTTGTGTAATATAATATAGAGTTACAAAGTTGAAAGATTTCTTATTCTTCCGATGCTTAGACCATTGTTGAGACAGAGGAGGAGAAAGAAGATAACAGGAAGGGAGGGAGGCAGGGAGGGAGGCAGGGAGGGAGAGAAGATTCTGTTCTACATGGAAACAAACTAGAAAAATATTTAAATTAGATTTGAATTAAATATATGAAAGACTCTTCCAGAAAGTTTTCACATTTCAACAGAAATAGACGGATAGCAGTAGCTAAATACGATGTCATCTGTGTATAACATAATTCTCCATCATTCATGAGACATGTCAGCTGAATTGATTTTCTTTTAGTGTTTTTGTCATAGACACATGTTGCAAGGTTGTTTATTCATGTCTGGCCTGAAGGTAGTTAAACTTAGAGCCTAGGATTGTATTGCTTGTGGGTAGGTGTAGAGAACATCAAGAATCATAAAAGAGTTAACAAATGAGTAATTTCTTCATTCACTAAACAAATATTTACATGTCAGTTATGTGCCAGGCTCTTTCTAGATGTTGGAACAAAGATATCTGAACTTACAGAGTTTATTTTCTGGAGGAAGAGATATTTAATAAGCAAGATAAGTAAGCATAATGTATATGTGGGATAATATCAATGCTAATGAAGGGAGTATAATACCAGCAAGGAAGGGGGATATGAAACACAGGGGCAGATGCCACAAGGTAACTTTTGAATTACAATATGCTGGGAGAGGGGTCGTCCATGAGTCATGCAGATATCTGGGGAAGAAACTTCCAGGTAGAGTGAACAGCAGGTGACAAGGTCTGTAGCAAGTGTGTACCTTACCCCGGTGAAGAGGTCAATGGGGCTGAAGTATCAAGAGTAAAGAGGAAAATGGGGGAGAAATGCAGTCAGAGGAGTTCACAGTGCAGAAGGGACAGATGCAAGAAGAGGGAAGATTCCGGAAAGTCTTGTGTTCATAATAAGGACTTGGCTTTTCCTCGAAGAAAAATAGTGTGACCAAGAGAGTTAATATGCACAGAATAATCAAGTGCTTTTATACATGCCCCAGTCTCCTTTGCAACTGGGTCCATGCCATGTGCATAGCCATGAACAATGGATTATGGATATACATCACAAGGCCAAGGAAGCAAAGGGACCTTGTGTCTCCTCCATATCCCTCTGCCCTACTGCTGATAACTTTCAAATTCAAGTGTCTTACATGGAAATGGATAAGAACCATCTGGCCTACAGCAGGTTTCACCTGACCAAAAAATAAAAGTGTTACTGCCTTATGCCACTGAGATTGTGACGGTACAATTGTTTGTATGACAGTCTGACCTGCCTGTCTAATACAGATGTATTAGGGAGTTTGGGGCGGTGGAGTGAAGTTACCTGCCTAACATTTTAACAACATGATTTCAGCTGTGGCGGATAGTCCATGAGGTGAGGGAGAGGTGGGGCGGAGCAAATGGGGATGGAAAGATATCAAGTAGGGGTCTATTGCACTGGTTCAGGTGAAAAATAGTGGTGACTGCGCAAAGACTATGGCAGTAACAGTAAAGAGAAGTGGTCACACTCCAGATATGTTGCTGAGGGACTGAAAGTAAGCTGTATGAGAGAGAAGAGACACAGAGGTTTTTAACTTGAGGAACAGAGATGGAAAGATGGAGTTGCCATTGACTGAGATCTGGAAGTCTGGGAGAGGGAGGAAGATCAGAAACCCAGTTTGAAGTTAGAGGTGCTCATTACACATTCAAAGTAAGGTTATTGAGTTGACAAATGGATGTCTGCATCAGGAGTTCAGGAGAAAGGACAGAGCTTGTGGTATGTATTTCAGAGTCATCAACATGTAAATTATTTTAGTTATAAGCCTAGGATAAAGTTCCCAAAGGGATGAGTATGTATGCAAGTAAAAAGAATCTGTAAGTATGGTACTTAGTGAAAAAGAACGCAGATTCTAGGAATAACTTCTAGGTCAATTTATGCTGATAAACTTCATCTAAGGTAAACTGAAGAATACCTTGACAAGTCCTTTTCAATATTCAGAAACTGAGAACAGGATTTATGGTGGCAGTGGACTCAGAGCACTGGGTTTTCACCTGTGAGCTAAGACTGTAAAGATGTTTACATGGGACTAAAGTCTCTGTGTGGAGAGAAGAATGAAAGTGGTTTCTGCACATTAAGAAGAGCTGTGACTCAAGGTCTCTTCAACAAGTCAGGTTATACACACACACACAAAAAGCTATGCTAAATTAAAAGAGAGTAAAGAAACATAACCAGATTTAACTTGTGGTCTTAGATTAGACATACTGGTTTGGACAAACCAATTATAAATGATATTTTTAGGTCAATCAGGGAAATTTGAATGTGTTTTGAAAACTAAAACATATAAATAATTAGTAAAATGGAAAATTGGAGATTATTGACTAGAGAAGGGTAACAAAATAGTGTGAATGATGTTTTGATAAAAAGTACACATATAGACAGATGCATTAAAAAGTCATCAGAGGAAGGGTGTGAAAATTACTTCTGATTGGCATGGCAGAGCTTGGGAGGAGTTCTGGTAAAACATCAAATAGGAGATGGTGAGTAAAATGTAAGTTAGAAGATGTGAGAGGCCTGGATCGGTGGCTCAGCCTATATATACTCTAAGGTATTCACAGTAATTTCTAGATGGAATGTTATGTTTTTGTTTTTTGCTTGAATGTATTTTCTAGTTTGTTTTAAATGTAGGTGTATTGCTTCTCTGATAATAAAAAGTTATTTTAAAAAAACAAAGAGCTACCATTACTGACTGGAAGAGAAGGTATTTATTAAAATGATGCTACCCCTTATAACCAGGTATCCTGACACCTAAATACCGCCAGCCACCTTGTCCACATGCTGGTCAAACAGGGCTTCTTTCTAGCGCTACCTCTGCAGGGGAGAAGGTGATGTCTCAGTGTGACTTGGTTCTATTTGCACATGTACTTATCACCTTTTTTCTTTCTGGTGAAGGATCCAAGTGGTCATTAAATCGAATAACATGAGTACACGTATGTATGTTTGCAACTGTGTATTTCAGGATAAGCGAACACAAACAACCTTATTACCTCAGTGGCTGAACACAATACAGGGCTTATTTCTCAATCTTGTTACAATCCAGTTGGATATTTGGTGGATGGCCTTCCATGGAGTGGTTCTGACTCTCAATTCCACCATTTTATAGGCCTAAACAATTTTCCACTAGATCCTCTATATTCAGGTAGGGTATGAGAGAAGAGAGTGAATGTGAAATATCTCATAGACATTTTTAATGTATTAGACTCAGAAGTGACATTCATTGCTTCCATTCATATTTCATTGGCCTAAACTCAGTCTTTGGTCTCATCTAACTTCAAGGGCAGCTTAGAGAGGCTTTCCAGGTATCAGTAAAGAGAAGAGGAATGGATGGAGTGATTGTTTAATCATTCTCTTTCATTTTGTGAGAGTTTGCTGTGTTATCCACAGGCTTTCCCAGGGCTTGCGTAGATTCACATACCTGAACTTAGGAATTCAACCCCGGTTTGTGACAAAACAGACCCAGACAGAAGGTTCATTGAATGCAAGGTTATTCTTCTTCATCTCCACCAGTCAGAAGACTGAGATAATTTCTCTTTAGAACATGATCTTAGAACTGGCCCAGAACTTTTGTCGACTCATTATTAATACATAATAAAACAAAACTATTAAGGATTTCTGATCAGAAACAGTTCTGAGCATTGAATATCTAAAGGTGAGTAAGAAATAACCCCATTCTTTAGTGAGCTCAGAGTAGAATAATGGCCCCACGCATACAGACCAACATTACAGTTATCAGAGGAAGGTGTGAAAATTACTTCTGATTGGCATAGCAGAGTTTGGGAGGAGTTCTGGTAAAACATCAAATAGGAGATGGTGAGTAAAATGTAAGTTAGAAGATGAGAGAGGCCAGGCTCGGTAGCTCAGCCTGTAATCCCGCGCTTTGGGAGGCCGAGGTGAGTGAATTGGCTGAGCCCGCGGGTTCGAGACCGGCATGGGCAACTTGGCAAGACTTCATCTCTACAATAAATCAAAAAATTAGCTGGGCGTGGTAGCGTGCGCCTGTAGTTCCAGCTACTCGGAAGGCTGAGGCAGAAGGATCACCGGAGCCCAGCAGGTTGAGGCTGCGTTGGCTGGGAGTGGCCACTACACTCCAGTCTGGGTGACAGAGTGAGACTCCAACTCCAAAAAAAAAGAAGAAGAAGAAGATGAGAGAGAATTCTCTGTATAGAGAGGAGAGGGAAGAGAATTACAGAAGAAGAAATAATACAAATCATCAGAGCTGAGCTCCAAAGGGAGCAGCTGAAGAAACTGGTTATTATGAGGCTGAGAGAAACTGTAGGTGCTGGATGTTGTTCCAAGAGGAGCCATAAAGAAATGAGCAAGAGTGACAAGACTTAATTTATATCATAGAAAGATCACTTAGGCGAAGAGAGACTATAGATTGGAACTGGGAAGAAAGGGAGACAAGCAAGCAATTTGGAAGCTCTTGGAATCACACATAAAGGATAGAAAGAAGATACATTTAATAAACGCTCTACTTTGAAGCATAAAATCAATAGGTTTTGATAACTTTGAAAGGAGGGAGGCAGGGAAGGATAAGGGAGCATCAAACAGAATGCATTTACCTTGGTATCCCTAATCCTTGGCATGGTGCCTGGAACATAGCAAGTGTTGCTTTTGTTGCATCTGCCCAAGGGAAGTGGCTTCAGAAAACTGAGAAGGTTTTTAGGTATAAAACAAATTTCTTTCTCAAAAGCTCTCTAATCCTGGAAATGTGGTTAATAAGGATTAAAAAACCTTTCATTAGAACACACTTTGTCGTTGAGGCTGCGGAGAAACGGGCACTCTTGTACGTCACCAGTGAAAGAGGAAATAGGTATGGTCCAGCAGAAGGTGGCTTGGCAATATCTATTAAAATTACAGATGCATATTCGTGAACCCTGTGTTTCTAGTTTTGGAAAAATTTCCTACTGATATATCTGTTCATGTTCAATATGACTTATGAAAACATTCCTTGTTATATCTTTGTTTTTAAAAGCAAGATTAAAATAACTCAAATGTCCCCATATAGCAAACTGAATAAATCATTTAAGTATATCCATAAAATAGAATTCTATGTAGAAGTAAAGCTAAAAAGGAATGAGAATTCTTCTATGTATTGATAATCTTCAAGATACATAAAGTGAAGAAAGTAAAATGTGAACAGTATATACAATATATACCTTCTTAGTAAAATAGGTGTTCATAATTTATATTTATTTTTGCTTTTATATGTATAAAATTATTGGATGACACAAAACAAATAAGAAGGGTTTTTAAAACTATATGGATGTACTACCTATTCAAAAATTCAAATTAAACATACTATCTCTTTCCACAATTATTTCAAATGTAAAATGTTTTCCCCATTCCCATTCTTGTTCCCTGTCCCCTAGTCCCAGGTAACACACTGACTTAAATTTGCACCAAGGTATACACAACCTCAGATCCTTTTATAAGAGCAGTCTTTGAGAAGGGGAAGTTAAGATAGAGAGAGCTAAGTCTTGAGAATTCTGAATGCCTAAAGATCCGTGGTAAGGGGGCGTCACACCTGAAGGAGGGATGTGTGACATAAAGTGGGGCACCAAAGGGGACCCTTACCCGCTTCATGATAGCACAACTTATTTAGAATACGTGTATGATTTGATGGGCTATTTATCACAGAGATGCTATTTCTTTATGGTCTGGCCATTAGTTAATCAGAAGTATAGGCAGAGTTTTCAGGAATTGAAATATTAATAAACCTGAGGTTTGTGGTTCCTTGAAAATTTCCCTTAGATATTTCATAAAAATTTGATCACCCTTAAATGTGAAGGTAAATTTGCCTGGGTGCTCTGGTGATTTACCAACTATGAGATCTTCATTTGACACATTTTGATAGCTATATCTATTTGAAGGTTGGTGTTTGATCAGTATATGTGAACCCAATATAATTAACTATTGCTACCCAACCAGCATTATTTCTACAGGAAATCATGACTCCATCAAAGTGATAGATTCTTCATATTACCCACTTTATACCATTTCCATTCTTGAAGATTCCTTCATGATCCTAGAAGATATTCTAAAGAAATGTCTCATAGCCACGGATAGATTCTATATCAGAAGCTCAAAAAATGCTTGTTCTCCCTAAAAGTTAATTTGCTCACTTAATTCATCAACAAAACTTCGTAAGTAACTGAGTGACATATAACCAAAAATGGAGCGGGAAAAAGGAAGTGAATGGGGAGTCTTAACTTGTCTCCTTACTATGCTCAGAAGATCTTTGGAAAGCAAGATGGAAGACACCATTGATAATCTTGGATCAAAATCAACATTCACAATATACTATGCTCCTGTTTTCAATTATGCAGCTCAACTTCTCAATCACTGCCAGAATTCATTCTGAAATCATAAAGGAAGCTTGTCTTGCCCTCCAACATAAATTCTTCCTTTCCTCCTGTCAACATGACCTCTTATGATATTCATTTCCTTCCACCACAGACCTCTTCAACATTTCTCAAGAGTTTCTGGAAAATACACTTGTCACCTTTCAGAAGGGTGGAGCTGGTATTATCCATCAATGCACGCCCTTGGACCGTGGGGAAGAAGACAGAGTGAATGTCATTTCCACAGATGGCTGAGAGAAACCCACAGCCCTCAACAAATGACTGTACTCATGAAGTTATGGCAGATTTTGAAGCCTCCAGTTTTTCATTTGTTGCATCTGTGTAGAAACCTCCTACCACCCATCTGTCCACACTTCAGCCTTTGCTAGTAAGCAGGAGTAGCTGGTGACCTTTGGAGGAGGATTTGATTTTAACATTATTTTTTTAACCAAGAGAAAGTGGACACCAGTCTTGACAAAGGGCAGGAAATAGGAGGGAAACAGAGCTTCCAGATTGTTAGGTCCATTCTCCCCTGTGTCCCAGGACCTATGTTCACTCAAGCCAACATCTCTAGGCAATGTTTCCAAGCAGGTTAAGTGTGATTTTTTTTTCCTGTTGCTAACCATTGTATGGGTTCAGAAATCTCTCTTCTTTTTTTAATAACTCTGCTAGAATGAAATCTCTCATTCCTCAATGGTTCAGCATCATAACATTTTCTTTTCACTCTGTCTTATAAAAAAGATTATACTTCAACCATTCTAGTCAACTGGGTGGTAATTTTCTCAAAGAAAGAGACCATACCTTGCTCATCTGTAGCCATCATAACCTCTTACACTTGCCAAGGCATTTGGCAAGCAGTGGGTTCTCATAAAATATTCACTTGTATTTTCAAACACATGTATTCCTTTGATATCAGCATTTAGAGCTGCAAAAGCACTTAGAGATGATAAAATCTCATAAACTCCCCCTAGTTTTTGGTTCAGGTATTTCTAGTTCTATTATAAATATCTATCCTCCGTTCCAATACTTTTGTGGTTTTAGACGTGATTAAATTTTTGTCACATATATTTATTCTATAATTATTAGTACTAGGCACTATTTGACTTTTTTTAATGAAAATCTTGAGATGGTTGGCAGACAATTTTTAACTGTTCATTTGGTGAAGAAAGAAAAGTTAAAATGTTTTGCTTTATTGTAAGGCTATTACAGCTGCTCCTGTGGTCTTTGGTCTTATCCATGAATTAGTCAATCAAATTATAAAGTTGGCTTTTGAAAAATTGTTGAGGGGAGAAAATGACTTGAAGACAGTGACCGGCAAAAGCACAGCCTTAGTTAACTTAGGATGATGTTCTCCAACTCCATTCATGCACCTCACTTTTATGCAGGAGCTAAAGGGCCACAAAGATGGAAATAATAAATAAGGGGGACATCAGGAGGAGGTGGGGAGGAGGGTTAGAGTTCAGAAATTACCTACTGGATACAATATTCACTATCTGGGAAATGGGCCACCCAAGACCCAATCTCCATTGCTATACAATATGGTCATGTAACAAGCAAGCACTTGTATTTCCTGATTCTAAAATAAAAATAAAATAAAAAATACCTACTGGAGAGTGACTTTGTATTTAGAGGACCATTTGTTCATTCAGCAAGTTATTACTGAGCACCTACTATATCCAGAAGCTTTTCTTGCCTCTGAGGAACTTTCTCAGAGAGAAACTAACATTAATAAAACATTAAACCTACTTAGACGTGGAAGAAATTATTTTAACTAATCCCTACTTACCAGCTTGGAGGATTAAATGACACTGCCTTCGCTCTGTAAACTTCCTGATGCATGTTCACAGCCCGTGATTCTCTTTGCCAAAATCGCCCCATCTTCCGATCTTGCCGTATGCTTTCAAAGACTCAGTTGTGTTTGTTCCCAAACCCACTGATGCCAGTTGGATAATTTATTGTAATTGAATAACTTAGATACATATTATAACAATCTATGAGATATGAGGAAAGAGTTGTTCCTATGAAAACTATATGAATGCTATAGAAAGACGCAATCAAGACAAGCTACTAAAAAGGGCCATTAAATTCAGTGGGGGCGAGGCAACTGTAAAAGACTAGGGAGAAAAAAATAAAATAGAAAGGATTCTGTTTTCAGCCTACTCTCAGATGCTTTATAGTTCTATTTTTTAAAAAACTGGAAAATGTAGATGTTGCTTTTTGAGTGTGATTGATACAAGAAAGAAGATGGAAGTTTTCAGTCAGTGTACCCCAAACTCAAACAAAAGGACTGGGTCTACATCATAAGATTGAAAAACAGATGTATATTTATGTTTTAACTTAAAACAGAATTTTTAAATATATGTTTCATTTTCCCCAAAATTTACTGCTATAAGAGAATCAATTAGTCAGTTGAAAGTACTTCCCCTAGATCGGGCATGGTGGCTCACACCTATAATCCAGCACTTTGGGAGGCCGAGGTGAGAGTATTGCCTGAGCCCGCGGGTTTGAGACCAGCCTGGGCAACTTGGTGATACCTCATCCCTACAAAAAAATCAAAAAATTAGCCAGGCATGGTGGTGCATGCCTGTAGTTCCAGTTATTTGGAAGGCTGAGGCAGAAGGATCACCTGAGCCCAGCAGGTCGAGGCTGCAGTAGCTGTGAGCGTGCCACTGCACTCCTGCCTGGGTGGCAGAGTGAGATTCCATCTCAAAAAAGAAAGAAAGAAAGAAAGTACTTCCCCTGAGCATAAAGTGCTTATGGGATCTGTCCCTGAAGTTCAGCTGGTTAAGGTTTTCTCTGGCCACTCCAACCAAAGAACAAACAAACATTCAGTAATCAGGGAAACTCGCCTGCTGATGTGTAAATAACAAGTGACAAAACAAAATAAGAATTGGCAAAGCTTTTAAGCACACCCTCATTTAAACCTGTTGAAATTTTTCTTAGAATGTTTACTGTATGTCCTGTTTAACATACATTATATTACTATTATTTGGAACTTGATGCATGGCAGGAAAAAGTTTGTAGAACTTTATGAGTTTCTGAATAAATCACAAAAACAGATATCTGACTGACTTTTCTAATACTTGGAATCAGGCAGGGAGTACTCTTTGCTGCTGTGTCAAGCATCGTGATCATCCTCGGTGGCTCAGCCTGTAACCCTGCACTTTGGGAGGCTGAGGTGAGTGGATTGCCTGAGCCCGTGGGTTCGAGACCCGCCTGGGCAACTTGACGAGACCTCATCTCTACAATAAAAATCAAAAAATTAGCCGGGCCTGGTAGTGCACGCCTGTAGTTCCAGCTACTTGGAAGGCTGAGGCAGAAGGATCGCCGGAGCCCAGCATGTCGAGGCTGCAGTGACTGGGAGCGGCCACTACACTCCAGTCTGGGCGACAGAGTGAGACTCCAACTCAAAAAAAAAAGAATCGTGATCATCAAAATCACTAAGTGTTAGCTCTAAAAATGTTAATGTTTCAGGATGAAAGGAATGAATGAAAACACACAATTTGTTAAGTTTTGTTTAACTATTTAGGATCTTCCAGAAACACTCATATGATGCTGAGTGCAGGTAGTAATTATGTACTTACAGTTGCAATATTTGCCACAAAGGAAAAGTACAATGTGAAAGGACCCTCTAACCGGAGGCCTCACACTGGTCAAGGTGTTCCTGGAAGGCTTCCTTGAGGCGGCAAAGGTAAGTTGTGACTTGAAGGATGAGTAGGAGACAGCCAGGACCGTGTGGGAAGCAGCCAGGGGTAGGAAAAAGGCAGCTCCGGTGACATGCTAAGGTCCTGAGGCCAGAAGAAACTAGCTCTTTAAACAAACTGAATAGGCTGAGTACAGACTGACTGAAGCAGAAGGTAGACATGGGAATTGGGAGCGAAGACAGTGAGGATAAAAGAGAGGAAAGATAAGCAATCATCAGAGTCGAAGGCAGTGGATAAGAAGAAGGTGTGAAAGCAGGATCTGCTCCTTCACTGTATGACATAGCCAAGTTCCCTTCCAACTACTTGAGAACCCAGGTAATCACACAGTGAAAAGAAACTAAGGTCAGGTAAACTACCTTCTCTCTTCCATCATAAAATAACTCAATTCAGTCCTATTTCCTGGACTACCAAAATACCTGTGTGATGTCCCAAGCATGGCCACTCTGCAGTCGAATACTTCCTGTGGTTTCCACACTGTAATTCAACTCTCCCACCTCACATCACAAAAATAAAACCATTATTCTCAGCGATTCAGTGGCTATCTCCGTGCTACACAACTCCTGCCTTCTCTAAACTACTCCCCAACGTCGCTGTCCCCAACTCAGCTCCTTGCCCCCACCACTTCCTGGCCCTCCTACCATTCCACCAGAAAAAAAATCACCCAGGCCTCCAGCCAGGAAAAGTTGTTAAACCCTGTCCTCTGCAACTTCACAGCACATTTGCTTTAATACCAAAAGAGGATTCATCTTGGCCAATGAGAAACAAATGAATATGCAGTGATTCGCCACTTGCTATAAAGCCTTGCCAACAATTCCCACTGCTGCGTTCTCTTCTGTTTTTATAATCAATTAAAAAGGTTCAGTTCATTAGGGACATTTTTTTTCCCTCTTGAAAATGGAAAGAAAAAGCAAGCAGCTCTCAGAAGAGCCACAAAGCTCTTCTGAGAACTGTCTAGCAGACAGAGCTTCTTACTGTAACACTTTATTTTAATGCTTCTTTAGTGCAGAATTGACAATGGGACTCCCACTGAAGCCCTCACAGCAGCCTCTTTCACCCTAAATAAAAATGACGACGTTGCCAGAGATAGGTCACAACTAAGACAGCAACCTCAAAGTCTTTACCCCAGAGAAGGGAGAGGAGCAAGAGGACTCTCCCGCTTTGTTTCCAGGATAAACCCTCTCTTCGTCCTTGTACGCTCTAATCCAACTCTCCATTTCCTTATTTAGATGAACATCCTTTATATATTTAGGAAATTACTCCTCAGCAGAGACTCCATAGGAATCAGCTTTCTGAGCGTTGGATTGTTCTTCCCAGAAACCAGAGGGAGCCTAGTCGGTTTGAATGCTTACTTGTGGTTGAGCCAGGGAGGCCACGAGGCAGCTCCTGACTAACCAGCATGACATCGTTCACAGAAGTACTCAACAAACCCTCATCACCAGTGGCAGATTGAGGGTAATGTTTTAAGAGGTTTTCAAGCTGCTGGGAAATTGTGGGTTTGAGAAATGTTCTTTAAACCTTTTGAAATTTAAATTCTATTTCAGCAAAGATGTTGAAGTGGTAACCAGAGGAAGGGACAAAGGACTGACAGCTCACCCATTCATGGCAGTCCCTCCTCACTCCCCCCACTACCAGGGTCCTTCAGAGGGGCAGTTCCTTGAATTGCTGAAGCCCCACCCAGGGACGGGTGTGGGAAGAAGTCCCAAGGGGCAGGGAGAGCTGACATTAGGAATAGCCTGGCTGAGAGTGTGCTCAGGGGTGGTGCCAGGCTACTTGGTAGCGGAAGCCAAAAGCAAATGCGGGTAATGTTAACACTGTTTTATTAAGCCAGAGAAGTGTCAGGAGCAGCAGTAGGGCAGTGAGCACAGAGAGCAGAGTCTAGGTGCTTTTTTGGCTTGTCTCTGGGATTCGTACCCTAACCACGTTAGTTCATACCTGCCCACATTACATAGGCATAGCTGGCATCCAGATCGTGATGATATTAAGAATAGCAAGATAGCGAGTGTGACCAGGATAGAACTTGAGAAAGTCACTCTGTAAGAATCATCCATCTAACCCAAATCAACAGAGAGGAGGCAAAAAGTCAAGCCACTAAAGGACAAAGCCAGATTAAAATGGTCACACTTTGGGGAAATGGCAGTACCTCATCATGGTCAAAGTCATGGACCCTGGAATCATACAGAACAGGGGGTCATTTTTGAAATTGACACTTCTTTTAGACTGGTATTGAAGAGTGTCTTTTCCCATTTGTTATTCTGTGAGACTATAGAGTTTCTTCTCTATTAAATTGAGTCAATGGTGGCATCTAGCTCATAAGGTTGCCTATATTAAATAAGATGATCCAGGAAAAATGCTTAGCCCAGTGCCTATCCTAAACTAAGCATTTAAAAATGGTATTAATTATTATTTTGAGGGTTAAGCGTAACTCTACACCACTCCCTGACAGAAGTATAGGCCACCCCCAAATTGATAGGCTTCCATAGGCTCCTATCCTCTCAGATTTGGGATGTTCCGAATATGCCTCTTAGCATTCTCATGCACCTGTATGATACATAGACTCTTTATTCCCTGTCTTCATTGATTTTTTGGCTTAACTTATCACCTTCCAAATCCCTCTCGGACTAACTGTCGCTTGATATTAGATGATGATTGGAGAGAAAGTGGCTGCTCTAGATAAATTGGTATTAGCCTGGATAAGCAATAAGGCCATCTGCTATGACTGATGGATCATGTGAGTTTGAGCCTAGTCAAATATTCAGAGTTGCAAGATAAGACAGAAAGGAAACACACCAGATCCAGTCTTACCCTGTCTCTGAAAAAGCAGCAAAAGGGAATGGTCTATAATTGGTGGAGAAATACAGTGCCTTTTGCTGGAAGAGAAGGAAGAAATGAGGGACGGCTCCCACACCCACTGGTGTTGCAGCCCTGTTCCAGAAAGAGTACTGCCACAGAGCCTAGGGAAAATAGCAATGTACCATGCAAACTGCTTTCTCCCACCTCCAAAATTACTAAAATAAATGTCACACTCTTCAATACCAGCCTCAGAGAAGTGTCAATTACAAAAATGAAGTATTTAGTGACTGTGTAATTATATAACACATTTCTCTAAATAACTTAAATTGTTTATAAACAGGCTAAAAAAAAAAAACACCAAAGAGAATATTTTACTCAAGTAAACTGAAGTGTTTTGCTGTTAACATTTAACTCACTTTTCTGATTTTGCCTAGCAATGTCTAGAATAAATCAATACTGGATGTCATCACAGTCCTCATAGAGTTCTTTATCAAAGTCCTAACCAATTTACCATTTGTATCTCTCACGCCATGAATAGAGTATTTAATTCTCCTTTTATTAGTCACTTTAGGAATGGCCACTCATTACTTTGTTGGCACAAATCGTATTTTCTGAAGAGCAAGTTAGAAACAAGGGCAGAGAAGCAAGGCATGAAACCAAAGGCCAATTCTAAATTCCCACTGATTGACATATGTGGAATAATGCGTATCACCCACCCACCAGATACCTCAATTGTTCCTGTGAAAAAGTGAGTAAAAGATGAGGTAAAAGGCCAGGACTGGGAGTCTAGAGAAATTTCTCCACGTGAAAATATAAAGAATGGAGGACCCGTATCAAACTCATTGCTATAAACCAAGTCCTGACTGACTTAAAACTGCTTACTTCAACTCGCTATCCATCTACTTCCTTCTTCCTGGTCTTCCAGCACTGTACCACCACAATACACAGAACTTGTATGGGACTCCTCCACCCCACAGTCTCCTCTCCAGTTCACACATGACTTTCCCTTTGCTCAGAAAAATCATATTCCTTTTTGTTACCTGGGTAACTCCTGCTAATCCTTCCAATCTCAGTTTGAACACCACTTCCTTCAAGATTCTTCCCTGGCCTACCAACTAAGCAGCATCATGTGTCCTGCGTATGTGATTCTCTGGCAAAGCATTCATCCCCCATGTTAGCATCTATCATAAATCTTAGTTAAGAGTCTTCAGCTGTGAGATATGGAAATCAGTTTGAAGAAATATAAGCAATACACAGATATAGTGTTAACTTACATGCTCCAAGGGCACAACTGAAATCAGACCTTGATTACTAAAAGTTCAAAAAATCGACCTTCCATATGACCTTGCAATCCCCCTACAGGAAATATACCCGGAAGAACTCAAATCACTCTATAAAAAAGATACCTGCACATGTATGTTTATCGCAGCATTGTTCACAATAGCAAGAACATGGAACCAACCATGCTGCCCGTCAAAAGAGGACCAGGATTTTAAAAATGTGATACATATACACAATGGAATATTATGCAGTCATAAAGAAGAAAAAAATCATGAACTTCACAGCAACCTGGATAGAATTAGAGTCTATAATACTGGTTGATCTTTCACAGAAACAGAGAACTGAGTATCATATGTTCTTACTTATAAGTGGAACATAAACAGCTATGGTAGTAGTATAAGAAAAGACTGACAGTAGTGGGAAACTATGGGGCAAGGGAGGTGGGATTGACAGTAGTCGAAATCTGCCTGGGGAAGGGGAGGCACACCTCATCAACAAGGGTACCTGCACAATGAATATTTGTATACCTAACACTGAACTGTACACCACAATTTTAAAATAAAAAAATTTAAAAGTCAAAAAAAAAGAAATCAGGCCTTGAACCTGAAATTGAAAGTTGATATGATTCTCTCTCCATATTTTTGCTAACTTTTGCATATCTACTTTCTTCCTGTCTGTTTCTGCAGGCCAGCTTTCCCTGCTCCCTAGTCATAAGGAAGAATATGTCAGGCTACAGCTCCAGCCATATGTGCAAAACTAAATGTCCCTGAATGACATTCCTACATTTCTGCCACAGTCTTATTGGCTTCCTGTAAGTTAGGCATCTAATGGAGGGCCCATGTTAGAAAAGAGCAATGATTATGAGATGAGCTGTTACTCCAAAACATGCACAGTATCATGCTATTTGTAATTGTCTACTTGTTTGTATTTTTAACCATCAGTAGTCTTTTTTGACCTTACAAGGTCAATCTACCATGTCTACCTTATTTACCATTGTATCTTCATGATATTGCACCAGATACATTAAAATGATCAATTTGTGATATAAAAGAAAGAAATGTCTGTATAATTTATTTCGCACCAATGACTTCTTCCTGTCTTCCAAACCCCCCCTAATACACACACACACACACACACACACACACACACACACACACACACACACCACAACCTTACCATCACCAGCTACTTTAGTTGATGACCTTCTATATCCCTTTTATATTTTTACCTCTGCAAAATTCTCCCTTATCTTTCACAGACAGTCCCAGGGACTTTGCACTTTGTTAAGTCTCTTTACTTGGACTAACAGTAAGAAATATAAATTACTTATATGTTACTATATTGCAGGCATAGTGATAGGCATGTTACATACTTCATGTCTAATCTTCATAGCACTCAATATTTTCCCCAGCAAAAGCTCACAAATATCTGAATAACTTATTCAAGGTCACAATTAATAAATAACCCTAGTTTATCTGAACATAAAACCTGATATTTTTCTACTTTATAATCTCTCCACTTAATGCAATCTACTAGACTGCAAGTTTCTCACTCCAGTAACTACGGCTAAATTTATTTCTACATCCTCAGAGTCTAGCACATTTCATATTTCATGTGTACATATTAAGTATGTTCAATAAATATTTGTTGCAGAAAGAATAAACGAATGAGTAGATGTATTCTACTTGGGGGGAAAAGAATGCATTTGCCATGAGTAGTTTTCTCTATCCCAACAATTTTGTAGTCTGTATATGTCAACAAAATAATTAATTCAAATAAAAACAATTCTGTTAGTAGTACTATAAAACTTAAATGACTGGGGAACTAGCTTCTGTTATGTAAAACCTCTCTCTAAGAAAAACCATAAAAGCTACATACAATATAAAACAAAATAAACTAGCATAGCAGCCATTTTAGACTTTGGGAAAACAACTAAAGTAGCTAAGAGTTAAGTAGTCAGCAGAGACAGAAAAGCAAAACGAATCTCAAAGAGGAAAACCTAACACAGTGTGCAGCTACTGCCTTTTCAGCTTTCAATACATCCTAAGATTTTGGAAGCATGAGGGCAATAAACTAAGTCAAATGTAGCTACTGGGAGGTTAAAATGTCAAGTAGAACTTTGTGTTGTCCCTTAGAGCTGGGGAGACAAAAATGAACATTCAGAGCCTGCAAAGGAAAAGGGGCCCTCATTAACATTCCAAGTTCTTAGTTCAGATTTTTAAATAGCAGCAGCCTAGAACTCAGGATAAACTGAAAATAGACTAACTTTCTGTAAGAAATAAAATCAATTAATCAATCAATTAATTAAATTTTTTCAGGAAGAATGCAAATAGTCCAAGCCTCAAAAAATGAAGTGTTAATTCTAGAACTAAAGTATCCAACAACTGAAATTAAACCAAGTTACCTTGATTTAACCACTGCATAATGTAACCAAATATCAAAACATTACAATGTTCGTCATAAATATATACAATTTTTTATTTGTCAATTATAATAAATTAATAAAGTTAAAAAGTAAATTAACTAGTTAAGTTAAATTTTAAAAATAAGGTTAAGAACTCAGTAAGTGGGCTGTTATTAATAGCAGGTTAGATACAACAGAAGAGAGAATTACTAAATTGGAAGATGGTTACTAAATTGGAACATCCAAATGGAAACATACAGAAAAATATTTGATAAAAACACCAAAAAGAATTTGCAAGACACATAGATTATGGAGAAAAATGTCAAGCCTATGTGTAGTTGGAGTCTCAAGAGAAGAGAAAAGGAAAAAATGGGCATAATCAATATTTAGAAACATTGACCAAGAATATTTGGAAACTGACAAATGCCACCAAGCCACAGAGTTATGAACCTCTACAAACCCCAAACAGTTTTAAATAGGAAGAAAATCGCACCTAGGGTGTTGTACTAAAGTTACAGATACCAAAGACAAAGAGAACATCTCAAAAGCCCAAAACTAATAGAATTAAAAAGAAAATGAACAAATCCACAACTGTAGTTGGAGATCTTAAGCACGTATCCATCAGTAACTAAAAACTACTCTCAGAGTAACTGAAAAAAGAGAGAGCAAGCAAATAAAAATGCAATGGCACATAAAAAATGTGACCAGCTCATTCAACAACTTGATTCAATTGACAAGAACAGAACACTGCAAAAAAAAAAAATTTGTAGAATATACAATTTCAAATGCACATAAATTATTTACTCAAATTGATCATATCAACGTACTTACAGTGAATTTCAACATATTTCAATGGACTACGTATATACACAGCGGATTTTTTTGTGCCTAATACAATTAAGTTAGAAAACAATATAAAAGTTAAACTAGGAACTGCCCAAATACTTGAAAAATGTTAAATATGCTTTAAAATAATCAATATGCTGAGGAAGAAATCAAAATGAAAATTTAAAAATATTTTAATAGGAATAGTGAATATACAACTCAAGTAAAGTTGTAAATGAAGTAAAAACAATTTTTAGAAAATGATAGGTTAGATATATGCATTCACACTACATATATGACAAATATACCATATATGTAAACAATGGTCTAAGGTTTTTTCTCAAGAAAAATAACATAAGCATAATTAATCTCAAAGTAAATAAAAGGAAGGGTAAGAGCAAAAATCAATACATTAGAAAGCAAGTATACTATAGATAGAAAGAGACAGGATAATTATTTCAAAAAGGTTAATAAAATTAATAAATTATTAGTAATATAGGACAAGAAAAAAAAACAAGAAGGTACAAATAATCAAAACCAGGAGATAAAAGGGAACATCACTAAAGAGTCTATGGAAATGTAAAAGACAATAAGAGGATACTATAAACAACTTTATGCCAACAAATTTGACCTTTTTAATAGAGTTCAAATACTCCTTGAACATTTTTGCTTAATGAAATTGACATAAAACAATTAAAAATCTGAGTAGCTCATATAGATTAAGAAAACGTATTTTGTAATTAAAAATATACCCTATAGAGAAAATTGCAGGCCTAGATGGCTTAATTGGTGAAATTTTCCAAATATTTAAAGAAAAAAGAATACCAATATTAAATAAAGTCTTTCAAGAAATATGAAAAATAAAACAAACAAAAATTCTTAAAATTTATTCTGTGAGGTAAGAATAACCTTGATACCAAAACCTGACCAAAATATTATGAAAAAGAAAAATTTAGACACGGTAATTGAAGCAAATATTCAACTGTACTTAGCAAAAACATAATAAGAATAATACATCATTACTAAGTGGGATTTGTTCTAAGGAAAAAGAAGAAAGATAATTTAACATTCAAAAGCAAATCAATTAACCATATTAGCAAGATAAAAGAGAAAACCTCTCAACAGATGCAGAACAGTATTTAATAAAATTTAACATTCATAATAAAAAACTTTTAGTAAATGAGGAGTAGACTTTTTAAAATATAACAAAGAATATTTACCCATAAAAAGCTAATGTTGAGACATTAAAAGCTTCCTTTGGGTATTTCTAAGATCAAGAGTAAAAAAGGGATACCTGTCATCACTTTTATTCAACATTATAATAAATACAATAAAATAATTTTTTAAAAGTTATAAAGATTTGAAAAAAATACTAAAACTCCCATTATTTGCAGATAACATAAGTGTACATGTAGAAAATGATAAAGAATCTATAAACTTATTTAATGAATTTAGCAATGTTGTTGCATGCAAGGTCAATATACAAAGTTAAGTTCATTTCTGTATATTACAAACAAACAAGAAAATGTAAAGTTAAAAAGTTACAATACTATCAAAAATAATCAGCAATACGGCAATAGATCAAACACATCCTGTGAAAACTGCCTATGTAGAATTCTAAAACATTATTGAGATTAATTAAAGAATAAAAACTTAACTGCAATGTAAGATATCAGTTTTCCACATTGATCTATGAATTCAATAAATCCCAATCCAAATTCCAACACTATGTTTATCTATATTGATAATGCGATTATAAAATGTATGTGAAAGTTCTAGAATAACCAAGACAATCTTGAGATGAAAGGAAGAAACTGAAAAAAATCACTAGATAGCTAGAATTATCATAAAGCTAAATAATTAAGAAGAATGTTGTTAATTCAAGGGCATGCAAATAGACTGATGAAACAAAACAGAAAGTAAAAAAACAAACCACATGATATATAACAAAGTTGACAGTATAATGCAATGAAAAAAGAATAGTCTTTTTAATAAATGGTGCCAAGGAAAATAGATATCCATATATTTTTTAAATGAATCATAATTTTTATTATACACTAGATATAAAATTCCACTCCAGGTAGCTTGTAGTCTTAAAATGTGAAGAATAAAACAATTCCATGTTCTAGAAGAAATATCGACAACAACGTTTATGACCATGACCCTCATATAAATAAGGATTTCTTAAATATTCAAAAGATTGATAAATTATGCTATGTTAAAATTAAGAATATCTATGTTTTAAAATCATCATTAAAAGGGTATAAAAGCGTAACACAAGGCAACCCTCTCAGGTCCCCTCCCACTCTTGGAGTTTTTCTGTCCTCTCAATAAATCCTACTTACAAAAAAAAAAAAAAAAAAAAAAAAGCATGATATAGAGTGGGAAAAGATATTTTGGATTCATAGCCAGAATATAGGAATAACTCTTACAAATCAGTAAGTAAATATAGACAGGTTAATAGAAAAATAATCACATTTAAATAGACATTTCACATTAAAAAATAGACAACTGATCACTAAACATAATAAAGTGTGCTCAATATTATTAGACATCAGAGAAACTAAATGGCTAAAAATTTTTAAACTGACAATACCAAGTGTGAGAAAGTATATGAAACAATTAAAAATTTCATATCTAATTTCATAATGTAGACTGGTACAATCATTTAGCTAAATAACAGAATCTACTGAAGCTGAACATATGCAAAACTTGTGACCATCAACTTCACGCTGGTTCAGCTAATATGCATACAAATATACACCAAAATATATGTACAAGAATGTGTATAGCAATATTTTTTACAGTGCCCAAGAATGGAAACAAAGTGTACTTTAACAGTAGAACAGATAAATAAATTGTGGTACAACTGTATAACATGAATCTGTCTATATCCTCTGGTAAACAAATAATCTAAAGATTTAGGAGTACAAGATATTTATTGAGAATCATGCCTATGAAATAAATGGGACAGGATTGGGCAGGATAAGACTTAGAATCACAACACAAGTCTGACATTTGTCAGAAAGAAAGGGAAGGAAGAGGATGGAATAGGGAGGAGCCTCAGGCTACAGTGTGCCTCTGAGAATGTCTCGGCCTGTGCATTGAGGAGTTCAGTGCCAATATCGTCCATGGAGAAATTCCACATTAAGCAGAAATACTCAGGCCTTAACACCCCCAGTCACTGACTAGATGCTGCTCACAGTCAGCAGGTCCATGACTTTAATGCATCAGTGGATTCCAAAGGCTATAAGTTAACTGTATTCCTTGAAGCGTCCCTCACACCGCTATGGATGCCATACAATGGAACACTGTAAAGCCAATACAAATAAAGAAACTGCAACAAAATATAACATGGAAAGATCTTACACCCACAATCATGAGCAAAAGAACCCAGGCTGGAAAGGCCACTTACTGCCTGATTCCATATCTACAGAACTCAAAAACAGTGAAAAATAATTTATGAGGATAGCAGAAGTTATCTCAAGTCATATAATCATGATGACCTTTGACCAGGGCTTACTGACTGGGCGGGGGCATAGGTAGACTGCTGTGGCTGACATGTAACGGTCTGGGTGGCAGCTGCACATATGCTCACTTTGTAAAAATTTATTGAGCTGTACAACAGGATTTGAGTCCCTTTTTGATATATACGTATGTATGTCTCACTTCAGTAAACAAAACACAAGCTACTTTTTAAAAAAGTAATATGGCCGGATAAAGGTATTAACAGGAATAGAAACAATATAAATCCAAGGAACAAAAACCCAAGGGATTAATGGTTTTGTGGACTGTAGTGAAATATGAAGATAATAAAGTATATTTATTTTGTTATAGACAATTTAAATAATTTTACCAAAATATCTCTATGATTATTAAGCTTTTACTGTTAGTGGGAAACAGCTGACATACGGCGGCTTTATTTATTTTCATAAACGACTTTTTGATGGGTTAGTAGCTATCGTATTTCTATCCTGCAAAACCTTGTGCAGACCAATATTAGCTTAACACAACATTTCTCAACTTTTTCCAGGCTGACACAAGTGAAAATTTAGAAAGACTACCATTATGCTGCTCCCTTTAATTGAATTTGCATTCTGCTTTGCATAATAATTGATGTCTGTATTACTTAAATGCCATCTTTAGACTCTTCCCCACACAAGACATGCTGTTTTTCTTTTTCCCTTGGCCATATCGACTCATATCGACTCATAGTCTCATATCGACTCATAGTCTCATAGACTCAAAATAGTCTCAAAATGACAACAGAACGAGGTGAGGATTGGGAAAATGTAAAGACCAAAAGACTGCAGTTATAGGAAGTATTTTGGAACTAGCAGAAGTTATCTCAAGTCATATAACCTAGGAAATATGTATTCAATCAACAACAAATATTAGAACCTGCTATGTGCTAGGGCTTTTGTTCCCTGGATTTATATGGCTTCTATTACTATTAATACCTTTATCTGGCCATACTAATTTTTTTTTTTAGTTGGAGTCACTCTGTTGCCCAGGCTGGAGTGCAGTGGCATGCTCCTGGCTACCCTAACATCGACCCGCTGGGCTCTGGAGATCCTTCTGCCTCAGCATTCCAAGTAACCGGAACTACAGATGTGCACTACCACGCCCGGCTCTTTTTTTCTTTTTTTAAGTAAGTTGGTTTTTACTGAAGTCCACATACATATGTGGGCACTCTTTTAAATATTTTCATTCCTGCATAATTATATATAGGATCAATAAGAATTAACACAAACGGAACCAGAGTGTAGTAATGGAAAAAATACAGGACTTGGAGACCAGAATCCAGTCATACCTGTGTTGTTAATTAGATATCTGTGACGTTAAGCAAGTGATTAAACATTCTGGCCCCCAGATTCCCAAGTTGCAAACTGAGGAGGCTGAACCACATGATCGCTAAGATTTGTTCTGACAGTTTTGCATCCTTGACTTGGATTCCACGTCTCAGATTTATGACCTTGAGCAAATTTCCTCCTTTTATGTTTAAATTGTCTCATTTAGAAAATGCTGTGGCAGATACTTTTGGTGTCTTCCCACTTCCTTCTCCAACAGAAATCTAATTTTGTTTCTTCACAAACCCCTTGCCTGAAGAAGTTAAGAGCAAGTCAGCCCATCCTAGTTCTAGACATGTTGCTCAATTAGTTTAAATCATGACAATAATTGCATCACTCCACTCACTATCTAGGGCTTGCTTTAAATGGGGGTGCCTACAAAATGATGACCAATAAGACAAGGAATGTCTGCTGGGAGACATAACAAATAATGGTCTTTTCTCCTTTTGGCTTTTTCATATCTGAATGTGATGATGAGGGAACTCAGCTTGAGCTGAGGGCAAAGCTGCCACAGTGTGGAAGTCAGAGGGGTGTTTTGATATCAAGTTCATTGTGGTGCTTGGTACTTAATAACATTCCTGAGCCAAAGATTGCACTGTGTCATGAACCTTCCCTATCTCTAGGTGTCTTATTATGTGAGATGATACATTTACTTATTGCTAAAGCCAGTTAATTCATTTGTTGTTGCTGTTGTTGTTGCTGTTTTGCTTGCTGCCAAAATAAAATAAAAAGAGGATATAACAATATTTAGAGAGTTGTAAGGTTGAAGGATAATATTCTGGTACCAGGACCTTGTAAGTAATTTAATACATTTATATTAATAGATGAATATATTTATTATGTGTGATTTTATAAATAAAATATATACAATATATTTAATCTTTAAATTCACAGAACTTTAATATACCAAATAGAATTCATATAGTTTGCATATATATATCTGTACCTCAAAATATGGTGACTTTAAGGATTAAAAATATAAAAGCAATGGTCAGAGAAGGTACACTTGCTTTTAAAATAAGCGATTTTCAGCCGGGCTCTGTGGCTCAACCTGTAATCCCGCGCCTTTGGGAGGCTGAGGTGAGTGGATTGCCTGAGCCCACGGGTTCGAGACCCACCTGGGCAGCAAGACTTCATCTCTACAATAAATCAAAAAATCAGCCGGGCCTGGTAGCGCATGCCTATAATTCTGGCTACTTGGAAGGCTGAGGCGGAAGGATCGCCAGAGCCCAGCCGGTCGAGGCTGCGGTGGCCGGGAGTGGCCACTGCACTCCAGTATGGGCGACAGAGTGAGACTCCGACTCAAAAAAATAAAATAAAATAAAATAAGCGATTTTCAAGGTTACATTTAGAAAGCTATTATATTGTCTACAACTGTCTTTCTATTCCCTCCACCATAACCATTGACTGACTACTAAAGAAATTAAACAATCCTTCACTTAACAAATATTCATAATATATTTGTTCTGGACATTGAGAAAGGGAAAAGAAATGCAAAAAATATTCACTACATTCTAGAAACTCAAAATGCATATGAAATAATAAGGAATGGGTTTGGAAACAACAAAAACCCACAATCCCTGCAAAGAGTATTTCAGACAATATACACTCTACTAGTTCAGAAAATTGTTGTGGATTCTAAGGATTAGTTATACCAACTGGCAGGAAGCGGGTCACCAGAGGGACTATAACTCTCAAATACAGCTTTATATCCTTTAGGCCTGAGACATATTGACCTTCTTCCTACAGTCTCTGTTGAATGCACAGGCAGTTATAAGTTTAGGTCAAAGGCTACCCTGCAATTGGCAGAGCAGTGGAAATACATGGCCAAGAAGACTTAAGTCTGGGTATGAAAACTTTCAAGCTGAGAAAGGTATAACAGGTCAATTTAAGATGGAGGACTTTTCTCTCCCAGTAGTCATCACCTGATTTGTTATGAAGCAATGGGCAAAACCAAGCAAACATTTAAAAATAAGACTAAGTGGTTCTCCAATCAGCCATCAGATAAGTGAGCTACAAGCTCCAATAAGTCTACAGTGCAGTCTCAATAGAGAGATGTGGCTTCTTTCCAACAGGTTTATCTGCTGATTTTATGTGAAGTCAAAGGCTTTCAGGCAGTGTGACTAAAGGTTGGATTACAAAAATGATCAGACCCATAGATTGCTCTTTGTGATGGGAAGTGTTATTATACAAGAGACTTGCTAAATCCTAGGAGATATGCCTGTCATCACTAAAGTCTTACTTTCTATTCTGGAGAAACACATGAATATTCTGCTCTTATCTTTTCCTCTCTATGGTAATGTGGAACTTAATTAAGTTTATGCCTTTTTGAAATAAATGGCACCGTAGTAAATACTTAAAACATATGGGTGAATATCTGATCTATCAGACACTTTCATTTTAGTCCCCAAATCATAAAAGATAGGACATTTCAGGTACTGATGGGCACCAAGTTACCTCATGGTCTCTTCCACAATCAAGAAAATGACATGTTTGGAAGAATACTGTTACAAACAATTTGTATAATTTTAGAAAGAAATAAAATTAGTATAGTTGTAGAAATACAAATACACTTATTTGATTTCATTGACACCAAAGCCCTCTAATCTACAGCTATTTTAATCACCATATATTCAACAATTAGTTATTGAGTATTATCCCAGGGACACTGTTTCCAAATGTGGTTTGGGGAGGTAATAAATACTAATAAATACTTTATTATTTCATCGATTAAATACTGATTTTAGTGTGTGTGTTACACAGCAGTAGAAAACTAATAGAGTAGATTAGAGAAAAAATGGTATGGAACAATGGCAAAAATCATGAAGTAGGTAATGCAAATGACTGAAGCTTGAAAAACACTGCCCCACCCCGGGAGACAGAACTACCCGCTAGACCCAGGCAAGGAGAAGAGTCCTTACCTTGGAGCCTACTCTCAAATAGAGGGCATCAAATGTCACAAATACACACAATGAGTCTACAAATGGGCTTCTCTGTCACTTGGGATCCAACACTCAAGGCTGGCAACGCACAGCCTGTAAGTAAACATCTGCTCTCATGGCTAACATCATTTAGGTCCCAGGGAAATACTTCTGCCCATTTTTCACTCAATGTCCTTGCCTTAGTCCATTTGGGCTGCTATAACAAAACACCATAAACTGAGTGGCTTGTAATAGACAGAAATTCATATCGCACAGTTCTGGAGGCTGGGAGAGATCAAGATGCTGGCAGATTCGGTGTCTGGTGAGGGTCTTCTTCCTGATTGATGACCATCTTTTCATCATAACCTCTCATGGTAGAAGGGGTGAATGAGCTCTCTAAAGTTTCCTTTATTAAGGGGCTGATACCTTCAGTGACAGGCTCCACTCTCATGAGCTAATCACCTCCCAATGGCCTCATCCCATAATACCATCACTTTGCCGGTTAGGATTTGATTTCAATATGCAAATTTAGGAGGAACGCATTCAGACCATAGCATTCCTTAAAACCAAAACTAAGTGTTATAAAGCTTTGTGTGATGTGTTGCTCCTGACATAAGAAACAGACAATGCACTAAAATGCAAAGAGGATTTGAGTGTGTGAAACGAATAGAGGGGATGCTTAGGTAAATGACAAATGAAATAACTTGTGAAATCTTCCTCTCAGCATGAACACAGTAGCTTTTTGCATAACAAAGTATATTTTCTCAGTGGGGTCAAAAATCTCTTTTCTTGGTTCTTTTCAGATTCCAACTTGTGGTTCTGTAGAGTACTAGTGAATTCACTGATTAAGTGTAAAAGTCACACCGAATAACTGAAAAAAGATTTGTGATATTAAATGGTTCATTTTACTCATAAATGTTTGTGTATATATCCACACACACCAATATTTTACATTAGCAGCTAATTGGATATTGGATGCCAAAATTGCACGTACTTGTAAGTTTAACTGAACATTTAAAATGTCAAAATTCTAAATAACACAATAGGTATGCAACAAATAAAACAGACTAGGAAAAATTCTATAATGTGTTTCCTTCCACAAATTTCAAGAAGAAAGACAAACAGACAGAAAGACCAAAAGAAAAACCTAAAGATTATAAGAAACTTAGACATTCCAACAAATCACAGCGTGTGATCTTGTGATAGTTAATTTTATTTGTCGACTTAAGTGAATCACAGTGTGCCCAGATTAAATATCATTTTCGGGTGGTCTGTGATGGTGTTTCTTAATGAGACTGGCATTTGAGTCAGTGGACTCAGTAAAATACATTGCCCTTCTCCAATGTGGGTGAGTATTATCTAATTTGTTCAGGACCTGAATAAAACAAAAGGCAGAGGAAGGAAAAATTAGCCCCTTTCTTCTTATCTCCCTGCTTGAGCTGGGACTATCTAATTTTTCCTGCCTTTAGGCTGGGATTTACACCATTTGCTTACCTGCTTCTCAGGCCTTTGGACTCAGACTGAATTACACCATCAGCTTCCCTGGGTTTCCAGCTTGCAGACAGCAGCTCATAGGACTTCTTAGCCTCCAAAATCACGTGATTCAATTCTTATCTCTCTTCCCCTTCTCTCTCTCTCTCTCTCTCCATACACACACACACACACACACACACACACACACACACACACACGTACACACACACACACATATCCTATTGGCTCTGTTTCTCTGGAGAACCCTGTCTGACTAATACAGACTTTTATTTGACTTTTGATTCAAATCAACTATTTTAAAAAATGTAACATTTGAGATCATTAGACTATTAAACATTTGTCAGATATTTTGTTGATATTAAGAAATTATGCCGGGCTTGGTGGCTCAGCCTGTAATCCCACGCCTTTGGGAGGCTGAGGTGAGTGGATTGCCTGAGCCCGTGTGTTCAAGACCCGACTGGGTAACTTGGTGAGACCTCATCTCTACAATAAATCAAAAATTAGCCAGGCGTGGTGGCGCACACCTGTAGTTCCAGCTACTCGGAAGACTGAGGCAAAAGGATCTCAGGAGCCCAGCAGGTCGAGGCTGTGGTGGCCAGGAGCAGCCACTGCACTCTAGTCTGGGCGACAGAGTGAGACTCCAACTCAAAAAAAAAAAAAGAAAGAAATTATTTTAAAAATAATAATAAAGAAATTATTGACCGGTCACGGTGGCTCAAGTCTGTAATCCCAGCACTTTGGGAGGCAGAGGCAAGAGGATTGCCTGAACTCAGGGGTTCGAGAACAGCCAGAGCAACATGGCAAGACCTCAGCTCTACAATAAATCAAAAAATTAGCTGGGGTGGCATATGCCTGTCGTTCCAGCTACTTGGAAGGCTGAGGTGGAAGGATTGCCTGAGCCCAGCAGGTCAAGGCTGCGGTGGTTGTGAGCATGCCACTGCACTCCAACCTGGGCAACAGAGTGAGACTCTGACACACAAAAAAGAAATTGTTACCCAACACAGTGAATCACACATGTAATCTCAGCTACTTGGGAGACTGAGGTGGGAGGATTACTTGAGCACAGGAAGTCAAGACTGCAGTGAGATGTGATCGTACTGCTGCATTCTAGCCTGGGCAACAGAGCAAGACTGTCTCAAAAAATATATATATTACCATGTGATAATGATAACATGGTTTTTTTTTTAAACTATCCTTTAGAGACATACATGTATCTATTTGCAGATCAAATTATGTGATGGATTATATATACTTCAAAATAATAGGAGGATGGGGGACAGATAGAAGAGTGAGATGAAATAAGATTGGCCATGAGCATTAATTATGGAAGCTAGACAATTTATATGAGGCTTCACTATACTATTTTGTTTGCTTTCATATATTTGAAATTCTCCATATTAAAAAGAAAACAATTTTAAGTAAAATGGTTAAATTCAGTGTAACCTAACTTTAGTTAAATTTTTTGCATTTATTACAACATTGTTTCCCTTTTTTTTTTTTTTTTTTTTTTTTTTTTGATTTTTTTTTTTTTTTTTTTGAGTTGGAGTCTCACTCTGTCGCCCAGACTGGAGTGCAGTGGCCGCTCCCGGCCACCGCAGCCTCGGCCTGCTGGGCTCCGGCGATCCTTCCGCCTCAGCCTTCCAAGTAGCCAGAATTACAGGCATGCGCCACCACGCCCAGCTGATTTTTTGATTTATTGTAGAGATGAGGTCTCGCTGCCCAGGCGGGTCTCGAACCCGCGGGCTCAGGCAATTCACTCACCTCAGCCTCCCAAAGGCGCGGGATTACAGGCTGAGCCACCGAGCCCGGCTCATTGTTTCCCTTTTAATCTTAGTAGACTTTAAAAAGGTAATTTAGAGAATAACTAACTTCTTTAAAAAGTAAAAATTTTAATTGCAAAAAAACTTATCTTTACTTGAATTTAAATTTTGGATACACATATTTGCAAGTGTTATAAGCTTTGACTATAACTGCATTTTTAATCTTTTAGATTCTTGAAAATGAGTATAACTTGCAAAAATGATAGAAATGGAAAATATAAAAGGTGAGTGTGGAAAGCTTTCATCATGTTATAAAAAACATGTATTATGCAATAAACAACATGGCCGCTGGCTGGTAGAATAACCTATCAGAAACAACCACGTAGCTGCAGTATGTTGGCTGCCAGGCAGCATATATAGGCAAACAACTGCGCCAGAGGAGAGAGCCATTTTGTCTTTGTAAAGAGCACATTAAGACCTGGAGTAAACTTGTCCGCAGAAGAACGGTGTCGGTGTCATCATTCTTCGGCTCGCGACAGGTGAGTTCAGGAAAAAAATAAAAGCTGAAAAGAAAAACAGAAAAGGAAAATTTTCAGAGGTGGTTTGCTTAGATTTTTGAAAACTGGAAACAATGAAAGAGAATAGGTTTGCATTAAACATAACTCACATAAAATTCATAAACAGGATATTATACATTTGTTCCCATTACTCATCAAAATGATGAAAATGAACAAAACCATTATTGCCATCAAGCCCTCATTTTGAATTTGTAAAATAAAAGCCCTGTGTTTTCACGTCTTTTCCTACAAGAAGATTGATTTCTTAATCAGGATCATGAAAGGCCGGGCACAGCGACTCCTGTTTATAATCCCAGCATTTTAGGAGTCTAAGGAGAGAGGACCTCTTTAGCCCCTAAGTTTTTGATCACCCTGGATAGCACAGTAAGACCCCATTTCTGACACACACACACACACACACACACACACACACACACACACACACACACACGAGGAGAAAATACAAAGCCTCCAACTTGACTCTGTGCCAGGAAGTATAGAGGAGGAAAGCTGCCAGGAAGTTCGCAATGTCAGCTGTCCTTAGCTTGTATACAATCCCTTTTAGGAAACAATTGCAAAAAACAATTTCAGAACATTATATTTTGTTTTATAAGCGTTAGAAAAAAAAAGAGTTAGAATTATATAGTGCTAATTATTGTTTAGAAATTGGAGAAGACTTAGAACTTGATCTGAACTTTGATGGAAGAAAGAAGTTCATCAAATGGAATGGAGAGGGAAGGTCATTCCAGGCACAAGAATATGCAGAAATATAGATAGAAGAATGAGAAGTCCGAATCGTCTATAGGATTCTGATTAATGGAGACAGGCCCCAATCAGTTTTACACCATGAGTGAAAATTCAAACTGAATGAGTCTAGCCCTGATAAGGAAGTATCTTGTTCAGGAATTGAAAAATTACAGCTACAACATGGCTAGCAGAGGAAATGAAATGGAAGCCTATAAACCAAAAAGTATCTAACAGGAATGCAAATGCAGAAAAGTGTGTCTAGTTTTATTTTGGGGCTGTACAGTAAAGGTGACTTAGGTAGACCAAAGGGCCAAGGATCTGTGTACATGTGTGCGGGCCTCTTGTGATCATTAACTTCTGAGAAAAATAAAATAAAATGTTACATGGCCCTGCAAGTAAAAATGATTAAGGGATTTCTTGAAGCTATTTCTGTATGTCATAAAAACAGCGGGATTTTTCAGAATGGGCTGATATTCTTTATCCCAGTCCTCCCTAAAGGGAATTAAAGAGCTGAGACCTATTGGAATTTATTGGTCTGACGGGATGAAAACACAGTACCAAAGGAGCACATACACTCCCGGTGACTCGTTTGAGTCTTTATCTGAATGCAAAGCCTGGTCTTATTTTTTTGAAACAAGCTTTCTGGTAGACTGTTTAAGGGTTCAGGGATTACAAGAATAAGTCATTGATCTCTCATTTCTAGGACTAACAAAGAATTCCATAATACTAAAACCAGACATTGCCCTTAAACCCACAGATTTTAACCAGAGAGGAAGAAGGAGGGTGTTCTTGTTTGCTCTGTAATGATTTGAAAGCTGTATGGCATTTTTGGTCAGGGAAAAAAACAAGAAAACATTAAATAATTTGAGAGTATCTCCTGATACTGCCCCTTAAAAGGGCAAATTAGAAATTACCTTGGAGAGAGTATGCAAAATGGAATGACCCAAAGCTCTTTGAAGGGTGACCTATCTTTTTAAATCAAGAAGCCAGATTTATTGCATAAATCAGAATAAAAGATGGTTTCAGTTAGAACAACTCCAGGTGAAAGATGAGGTACTTATACATGAGATATTTCCATTACTATATCAATGAAATCAAGCTAAATAAATAAATCAAACCTTTTAACAAATGTCTTTGATTAAAAGAATTATAGGAACAGTTAACCTACTGCTAATGAAGATGAGGTACCTTAATAACATAAAGCAACTAAGTTTTTAAAACAAATATACTAACTTTACACATCTCAGTGAGTGTTGTATTCCCCAAAGGGGTTACCTTGGGAAGCTGTAAGCTTAAATTAGGCTGCAGCAACTTCTTAGAAGATTTTCCAATTTCTCTGCTCAGGCCTTCAGGGACAGTAGTCTATTGTTTTGACTATCTTCAAAAATAAGAAAGCTTCAACACATGAAAATAGTTTTGCTTTTGAAAAATAATCAAAAGTCCATTGAAAACAAGTCTGAAGAATGAGGTAGACAATTAAGCTGAGTAATACTATTTTTATTTAAAAACAAGCTGTAAATTGAATGTAACAGGGTGACTTTTAAGTGCCTTTGAAACTGGATTCAGAGAAAATTTTCAAAGAATTACAAAAATCATTTGTCAAAATAAGTGTAAAGACTCCTAACCACTTTTTGAAGGGAAAAAATAAATCTCTGCATATTATAGCCACATTACACGCTTAAACACTATAATATTCCAATAACTGTTCTGAAATGGCATTATCTATCAAAATATAAAATGTGCATATTCTTGGACCTAACAATTCTGCTTCAAAGACATTGTCCTAAAGACACCTAAAGAAATAAACAAAGATGCATATGCAAAGCTGTTCATTATCAAATTGGTGAACATTTTAAAACTCACTAATTGTCACCAATTAGGGAATAGCTAAATAAAATATACTAACTACTATTTTTTAAAAATATGCAGTTGTTTAAAAGGTTGGAAATCAGGAAGGCCACACAAATTTTTATATCATGTGTCAACTAAAATGAAACACTGTATTAGGAAGGATGCTGAGACTGATTTTAGTCCCAAAGAAAATGTTATTGATTAGTGATAGATGCAACAGGCTTAGCACAGGTAGTTGAACAGAAGGAATTTAGTAGGGAGAGCTGGTTACAGACATGTTTGGGAAAGCTGAAAGAGGAAACAGGGAAAGTGAGACAACACAAAGATGCACAACCACAGGATGTCACTACTACCTCGTAGTGTTGAAGGCAATTCTTAGAGAGATGCCATCCAAGCAGGCCACTCTGTAGCAAAGTCATCAGGGCATGAATCAGAATCGAAGAAGAGATGGAGCCTCTGCCAGAGACCAGAGCCGGTTTCTTGGTGTGAAATCTGTGCAGTTGCAGAGACTCAGCACTCAGAAGAAACCCAATGTATGTTGGTTTAATAACCCGCTGTCACCATCTTGGAATTACCTTTTAAATAAGCCCTCATTTTCTTTCTTTTTTCTTTTTTTTAATTTTAAAGATGTGGAGTACAGTTCAGGGTTAGGTATACAAATGTCCATTATAGAGGTATCCTTGTTGATGAGGTGTGCCCCTCCCTCCCCTGGCAGTTTCTCTCAACTGCCAATCCCACCTCCCTTCTCCTGGCAGCTTCCCACTACTGCCAATCCCTTTCTTACAGTATTATGATAATTGTTCAAGGTCCGCTTATGAATGAGAACATATGGTACTCTGTTCCTTGTTTCTGTGATAGATCACTGAGTATGATAGACTTTAAATCCATCCAAGTTGCTGCGAAGTCCATATGTTTGTCCTTTTTTATAAGCCCTCATTTTCATTTTACACTGAAACCCAGAAATGACATACCCTGTCCTGCCAGAGACCTTGACCAAAGCATCTTCCCCCCCCTTCTTCCTCCCACTACCTCCCATGGCCTAACTTAAATGCAAACTCTTGGGGAAAGTGTAGTTTGCAGAAACTGGCCCTAAGAAACAGGGAAATAGTGGGGCAGAGATCTAAGAACTATTAGAAAAACAGCCAGCATACTCAAAGTAGTAGATATGTGTTATTATGGAAATATATTCAAATATATCAAGGTTTTCAAACGTTCTAGAATATGAAACAGTATGAGATTCTAATTGTGTATGTATTTACACTCATTTTTAATAGTCAGGGGGTATATGCACCAAAGTATTCTAAATATGTGAGGAGAAACTTAAATCAAGGTATTTAAATAGTAATACGCTGCCAGGAGGACACCTCATCAACAATGTCCTGCATAATGAACATTTGTATATCTAACCCTGAATTATACCCCACATCTTCAAAATAAAAAAATTTTAAAGATTTAAAATAAAATAATAATAGGCAAGTAAGATTATGCCATTTTAATATTCTTTATTTAATTATAATTTCTGACATCTATATAAGTGAATTTATGTAGCTATATAAATACTATATGTAATAAAACAGCTTGATTTTTAAATTTTAAAATATACAATATTTAAATATATACAATATATTTAATATATATATTATATATATTTATATATATTAAATATATTGTATATATTTAAATATATACAATATATATTTAAAATATACAATATACAAAGAAGATCTGCTTACATGGCCAATTACTATATCTTGTCTTTTTATCTTCAGGGGAGACTAGAACAGAAATTTACCTACTAAGCCAATCCGGTCAGATATGGTGGGGAGATAGCACAGGATAAGAACTGAGGAAGCAGACCTTGGATTGGGTGACTGGCAGGTCTCTGGGAATGGTCTGAAATACAGTTCCGCAAATAGGTGAAGTCCAAAGCTTGATTCCAAACTGCAGTGAGGATATGTAAGCAAATGAAGGCAACTCCTTCCAAGGTAGGGCAGGCAAAGGAAGCAATACAATGGTGTTTCTCAGGACATTTCACATGGCACCAGAGTTAACTTCACCTACCTCTCCAACCCAGAGTTCCTTCTTGGGTGAGCCTGGGGAGTTGGACCATTTCTCTTGTAGAGCAGTAGTTCCTGTTATTTTATTTCCTTCTGAAAGCCCTGCTAGTAATGGCGGTTGTTCTGGAAGACCAGCATCTGGCTTGAGCATGTGATGTACACCATAATCTCCGCCAGACTTTTATCTCCTACATCCTCTCCCTCGGTACCTACGTTAGGCTATAGTACAGTTTGTTGTTTGAATTCAGGACTCTTGCAAATATCCTGATTTTTTCCATTGGCTGGTGAATACCCAGTAGGAAAATAGGGTAGAACTTCCATTTTTAAAAGTGTTTATTTAGTGCCACCAAAAGTAGGTGCTTTACATCTAATTGGTTATTTTTGAAAAGATAAGCTACAAATGCTTTCCTGCTGAATAAATGATCATTTTAAAAGTTAATTTAGGCTTACAGCTACTCATTTAAGGAATTATTTATCAAGATGCTGAGTTTGAAGTGAGCCACTCAGCATTTTAAAGTACTTGAACTTTTGTACAGATCATCTGACTATGCTGTTTTCATTATGCTTAAGAAACCCATTTGAGGGACCATCACACCTTTCCTCTTTCATTTCTTCAAAAAATGCCCTGAAAAATGCCATTTAGGAAACAAATGATACTTGATGCTAAACATTGCTAAAGCAACCTTAAACTGAGCGGCTTGTGTTGAGTTTCTTTCTCTCTTAGCAAAGGAACTGAGGACCTAGGGAGGAAAAGTCTTCGCAGTTCTCTGTATATTAAATCTATCAAAAGGAAACTTCTGCAATTCAGCATGGAAATTATTGGATCTGGAATCAGACAATCTACTACTGCCTCGGTTAATTTTACATTGTTGATTCCAGACATACAATCCTAATCTGTGTTTACTCATTCTTCTCATAGAGAATCATTAACTCTGCTCTCCTGCTTGTTGTTAATGCTCATGTAAGTCCCACCGGGTGTGAGCAGCTTTTTCCTTAATCACAGATGCATCACATATAAACCTGCCTTCCTCTGTTTATCCACCCTTATCACCTACCCACAGTCTGCTCAGCTGCCAAGGCAGGAGACTGTGTGACAAAGCGCTATAAACGTGACACTTTACTTGAACAATATCAGTAAAATTTTGCATTATTATCCTGATTGAAAGAGGGAAAAGGAAGATTCTTGAAAACATGTCAGATTATCTTCTTTTGTCAGAGGTTAAATGGATAATTAATTTGCATCTGTTTTTGTACATTCATTTAACACCTGTCTGATAGAATAAATCAGAAACCATGAAAAACGATCAGTTCCTTTATATGGATTTTTCTGAATAAAATCTTTGAAATTGTTAATCTTTTCAAATGATTTGGAAACAATAAACTGAAAATTCTTGTTACCATCATGATCATCTCTAGCTTCGGTTTATTCCATGAAGCACTTCCTCAGGCCACCAGCTAAACATAGACTCTAAATTGCTCACCAGACAGTACATGAGGAAGAGGAAAGATCTGGAGAAGGCACAAGAAAAATAAGCTGGAAGAAGAAGAAGAAAGCTATTATTAATAGGGTGTCCAGAGAAGGCTTTGTACAAGGACCGTCTTTTGAGCCAGTCTTTGAATAATGGGTCTGATGTCAACAGATAGAAATGACAAGGGTAGGGAAACACTGATTGTAAATGAACAAAGGGAAGTTATGGAAGATGGAAGGGAAATGATAGGGTGCAGCCAGCTTCTAGAAGACTTTTTTCTTTTCTTTTCTTTTCTTTTTAAGTATAAGAAGATGACTATTTTTTAACTTTTAAATTTTTTATTTTAAAATTGTGGGGTGCAATTCAGGGTTAGTTATACAAATATTCATTGTGCAGGTACCCTTGTTGATAAGGTGTGCCCCTGCTTCTGCAGGCAGATTTCCACTACTGCCAATCCCACCTCCCTATCACTCACCCCCCCTCCCGCCCGCAGTTTCCTGCTACTGTCAATTCTTTTCTTATAATATTACAATAGTTGCTCAAGGTCCACTTATGAGTGAGAACATGTGATACTCAGTTCTTCATTTCTGTGAAAGGTGACTCAGTATTATAGACAGTAATTCCATCCAGGTTGCTGCAAAGTTCATGATTTTGTTCTTCTTTACGGCTGTGTAATATTCCATTGTGTATATGTACCACATTTTTTCTATCCAGTCCTCTTTTGATGGGCAGTACGGTTGGTTCCATGTTCTTGCTATTGTGAACAATGTTGCGATAAACATGTGTGTGCAGGTATTAGAAGACTTTAAATGATATAAAATGTGCATTGAATTTGACTCTTTAGCCAAAGACTTACAGAACATTCTGAAACATGAAGACATGAGATGATTATAACTGTGTTTGAGAAAGAAAATTCTAAGAGCAATGTGGAAGTAAGATTGCAGGGGGAAATGCCAGGAATCAGGAATCAGTGAGAAGAACTCCAATGGAACAGGTAAGAGAAGGGAGCTTGGACGACAGTGCAGGAACAGGAATGGAGAGACAGTAAAAGGGAGTTGGGTTCTTCAGAGCATGGTGACCAATTGCAGGTACCACAAGAAAAGGGGAGGAAAGGAACATTACACTGAGATTTTGATGATGATTTTGTTATGCTGTCATTAACAGAGCTTGGAAAAACAAGAGGAGGAGTTGTTTTGGAGAGCAGATAATATGCAAAGTTTAAAAAATGAGGTCAGAGTATTAAAGGACATACAAATGAATGTCACCAATAGAGTTATGAATAGGTAAATGGAGCTCTGGAAAGAGGATAGGATGGGGCTGTTGATTTTGGAATGAATGGCTTAAGGATATAGTTGAAACATAGAAATAAAATAAATCTCCAAAATTTTCTAGCGCTTAATCGCATGGAATGCCTACATTTAGGAAATGGGTGAAGAATAAAAAGCATGAGAAGGATCCACCAGAAAGAAGGAAAATTCAGTTCCCCAGAAGCCAAAGGAAGATATATATGTATATTTTTGCAAGCACGTAAGGTCTTGGATGTGAGTATGGGGGGTGAGAAAAAAGGCAATTCATATAAAAATGTGGGTAACCGGTGTTTAGCAGCAAAATAAGAGGGCAAGACAGTCAGTAGCTGGAAAGACTATCCGGTTTGAAGGAAAGTATTTTCAGGAGTAGATATTTTGACAAAGGAGAATTACATAAAGAAGATATGACTGAAGATGTAGAGAAATAAGGGCTATAGACTGCAGTGAGGAACTATGATATGCTCTAGAATGTTCCTGCATGAGACAAGGTCAAATCCTATGATGGAAGTCACTAAACCCAGTGGTCCCACTTGAGCAAAGGACTGTCCTGAGCCCATCTCAGGCTTTTGCAAGGAAGTCTATGAACTCCAGAAAACAAATAACTTTAGCCAGGTGAAATTCTTGCAGCAAAGAACAAGAGGCAAGCAGGCACCTTGCAAAGCTCAAAAGATAGTGCTGGAGGAATGAACAAGATTTGAGATCCTAAGACTTCGCGGAAAAGGATGGAACCAATGCCACCCATGAATGGTCCTTCTTGGAAGAAGGGAATGATAAAGGCAACCTCTAGAGAAGAAGCCATCAGCTGGAGTGTGTGGGAGTGGAGCCAGTCAGTTACAAAGGCTTATACTAGCCCTCAGGGAGAGTGTGATAGGAAGTCAGATGAATAGGAAGCCTTCTGAGCAATATGGAGGGCACAGTTGAGATTAGAGAGCTTTGACTTGTAGTGCATCAATTTATATATAAAAATTATGCCATGTACATGAGTTTTGGCTATCTAGCCAAGAGCTAATGCACACATACAATATTTTGTCTCCAGTAATGGTACTTAATTTTTTTTTTTTTTTAGTAAGCTACAACAGTCAAACACAATTTTAACTCGACCTCCCTCCTGATGCTGGTGCATTTAGTAAATGTTGCCTCATTGCCTTTTACTCACTCAGCATTTCTTGTCAGTTTTTAAAAACCAAAAGGAATTGATTTGTTTTTCTCAGCAGTTCTGAAATCATCTCACTCATAAAGTTGTATTCAGGACAAAACAAAAGAAAAAAAAAGAGAATTTCCATTTTGAGCATGCTTATGCTTTTTACAAGAAAAATATTCTTTTAGAGCTGTATTCTTAGACACCTTGGGTGGAAAGCATCTAGTGCTATCTCTGCATTGAACCAGTGGGACCATGTTGACTCCAAGCATTGGAAAGTACCTTCGTATGTCCTGGTCCTGTGACAGCTGTCAAATACCTACCTACCTCTGAGCCCTCTTCCGTCCTGTTGGATTTGGCCAACATTATATTGAAATAGCAAGCACAGAGAGGCAAATAAGCAGATGGCAATTTGAAAAGCATTTTTCAAAACAAAAGTTGCAGAATGAATCTTGTTCTCACCTAAGTTAATTGACTAGGAAGCTGGTGATATACGGTACCCAAGACAAATGAGTCAGGGTGGGAACAGTTATTTGGAGTGGGAGGACACTTTTATGAATATTTTCCATTTCTATTTCTCTCTGTAGAATGCTTAAGAAGCATTTGCCAGTAAACCTTTACTGCAAACCCCAAATGACAAGCATCCCTTCCTCTTGATGGCCCATTAGGAAAGGACCGTTGGTTTCCAGGACCAAGATATTTGTCTCCAGGCCACTGATATTAAACACTGAGGCTCCAGCTGAAGAGTATGTGGCAGTCAATGGTAAGGCTAATGCTTTTAATTCCGAAAAGCATCTGATTTTCAGCTCCATGTTTTTAGTCTTCATAGTACCAGCAATGACCTCCCTACACTTTTCTCATTCAGTAGATCCTCTTGGCATTTAGTAGAAGGATATTTTATTCTAGTTTTCATGTGAGGCCATGAAACTACACAAGCATTAAATCACAAAACCTAACCATGGCAATCAAGGAGCGAATCCAGATCTCATACCTAATTGGGGCCAGAATTCGAAGTCAACAAAGCAACGTCCCTTCTCCTCCCTTTTCTTTATTCCGTTCCCTGGCATTGCATTTTTCTACCTCTGCCCTATGGGGCCCAGTCTCTGAGCAATAATTATTACTGCTATGCTTTGCTTTTTATTGTTATCATTTTCATGACAAGGATCAGTTTCTAGCAATATGCAATATTTGATGCCTTAGAGGTGGCGTCTTGTTTAATTCTCACATACCTTGTGAACATGTGAATGTATGTAGTACTCTACTGATGCATTTCAAATGTGTTACAAGTGCATACACATTTATCCCCACAAATCTAGGACTGTGTCATCACTAACTTCCTGCCCTTCACCCTAGTAGGAAGGTGTTTAGAACAAGAAAGTGCTTTTGGCTTTCTGCCAAGAGATACTGAGGAACGCCTTAGAAAGTGACAGGCAAGCAGCATGGATCAGTCTTTTAAACCCATTTTTTTTTTTTTTTTTGAGTTGGAGTCTCACTCTGTCTCCTGGGCTGGAGTGCAGTAGTATGCTCACGGCTACCCCAGCATCAATCTGCTAAACTCTCAGCGATCCTTCCACCTCAGTCTTTCAAGTAGCCAGAACTACAGGCATGTGTTACCATGCCCAGGTTTTTCTTTCTTTCTTTTTTTTACTGTAGAGATGAGGTCTCATCAAGTTTCCTTGGGTGGTCTTGAACCCAAAGACTCAGGCAATCCACTCACCTCGGCCTCCCAAATTGCTAGGATTACTGGCTGAGCCACCGAGCCCGGCCATTTTTTTCTTTTTGGACACATCTTAACTTCCCTCTTACCTTACTCTCTCATGATGCCAACCAATATTGCAAATGGAGCACACAATCCCATGCCCTCTCTGCTGTCTGCACGATAGAAGAAACGAGAATGTCAACTTCTTTGACTGACCAGTGAGTAATTCATGGGTCATTTTGAATGAGAGCCTTTTGACTATATAAATATAATGCCGAAAAAGTGACACCAAAACATGGAAAGTGGTAAGAGTCTTCGAGATCCATAAAGGTATATTCAATCCACCAGAATCCAGTCTCTAAGTCAGTTGCACTCTAACAGTCAGATTCTGGACTAATGCTGACTGACCACACTAGACAATGGAGGAAGTGGGGGCAGGCCAACCATTGTATGTTATTATACAACCATTTCTGATATTAATATATTCCAGATGTTAAAAAAAATACTTGCTTACTTGACAAATGTCTATGACTTTTACTCCTGCAACTCTATAAATGAAAATTTCATTTTATTGGAAAGGGAGGGAATAGATCAATTACTGGGATCAGAACTTAATTGTTCATGCCTTTGTGCTCATGTGCCCATTGTTTAGGGCCCACTTATGCATGAGAACATGTGGTATGCAGTTTTTGTTTCATGGTAGTTCTCTTAGAATGATGGTCTCCAGTTACATCCCTGTTCCTGCAAAGGGCAGGATTTTGTTCTTCTTTATGGCCGCATAATGTTCCATCATGTATATATACCACATTTTCTTTATACTGTCCACTTTTGTTGGACATTTAAGTTGGTTCCATGTTTTTGCTATTGGGAATAGTCAAAGCCCATATTTTAAACCAATGTTTTATATTTGCCTACCTCTTACGCATACTCTCTCTCTTCCGTCAAGGAGAGATTATTGTTGCTTTTTAAAAGAGCTAATTGTGCTTTGAGAAGTTCCAGTCATCGAGGACAGCCAAAATGTGTCCCAATGCTGCCTAAATCTACACAGTATGGTATTATACAAACATCACTGGGCTTGAATTCGGGAGATTAGGGCTGAGGTCAAGCTCTGCCATATACCAGTTGTGTAAAGCACGCATTCAGCCTCTTAGCACAGGTTTCCACATCTGTAACTAAAAGTAATAAAGCCCATGCTACATTGTTGCTGTAAGTGTCCCATGAAATGCATACTAGTTAGCCATATATTTCTACATAAGTATTAAGTGCTCTTTATTTTCACAATAATGTCACCAATATTAATACTTTCCTTTCCCAGTAGTTCTTTCTCAAATGGACATTTTAGTGTGAAGAACAAGTGTCCATTCCAACATCCCCAAATAATCTTGGGAGCACTCAACATATTACTCACCTATGAGATTATTGAGGCTCAAAGTAAAGTACAAAGAAAACCAAATTAAGAAACAAAAGACAGGGACTCTTGGTAATGCGCCTTCAATTGTCTCATCTAATAGAAAAAGACAGTACTCAAGAGGGTCAAAGAAGACTTTTAAAAATGCAAATATTTTATAAACTTGGCATGCTACAGAAATGCAAATTATTGCTATCAATCCTTTCATGATACAGGATTCTATGCTCTCTGGTACAAAATGCATTAGCAATGTGTTTATGATCATCTTCATTAGCATCTGATTGAAAGAAGCAACATATTTTCCATTAATGAAACCATTTATTTTTTCTTTTCTTTTGTGGTGACAAGTGAAAGTTGGATAAATGATCTGTGGGCCTTTTGTCCTGCCAAAATGGTTTACAGAATGAAGACATTTGAAAACCACAGGACTGAAAGGTCAACTTCTACTCTTGACTGAAAAAAAAGTTATGTTTTTATAAAGAATATAGACAAAAGATATCAATGAAGCATTGTCTTACATTTTTATCTACGCATCATATCATAGTCTACCAACCAGAGCTAGAACACATCCAAACATGCTTGATTAAAAAAAAAAGCAAAGAAACAAAATCCCAAAACCCCACTACAGCTATGAAAAATTAAAACCCTTCCTCAAGGTCATGTTGACAGCTTCGTCATGGCAGAGTGGGGACCAGAATTCTGTTTCCTGACTTTCTAGCTTGTTTCTCATTGCAGCTGACTACTTCTGAACCATTGCACAAGCCAATTCAGGTGCTTATTACAGCAGTTTGTTTCTTGAAAAATAGTGGAAACCATGTGATCCAAAAAATTCTGCTAGAAAGTCATTTATTTTCGCTATTAAAGTAGACTCCTTTTTTATTTTTTAAAAATTAGGCTGTAGAACCTTAGAGAATATGAGGAAATCTCATTTCAACTAATTGTTTTTTTAAAACCAAGCCTCCTTCATTGAAAGAAAATGCTGGGAAAGAGTTGGAAACCAAACTGATTTATACACTAGACGCTTATCCAAGGAAATGGGTTGCAGGGAAATTAGCATGTTCTTGAATGATGTTATTCCTGAAATGTCAATCAGTCATTACAGTATTTGCTTCTCTCATGGTATTCTCAAAATAGATTATTGTCTCTGAATTTTTAATAACAATTTAGTGGTTCAAAATACCGACAGTGATGTATGACAACAGCTTTAAAAAGTGTTCTGGCTTTCTATATTACATAAAGGGAATACAATTGTATCTCTCTAGCCAGTGTCAGAATCATTCTCAATGAAGATAATGTTGAATTCATCTGCCAAGAGAAGGTCAAAAGCATATATAGAAAATAAATCACGACAAACATGGAATTGGCTAAAGGTTAAGAATCTAAAGGACAAACACATATTTGAAAGCACAAATCACCCCTTGTAGAGTAATAATTTAAACAACCCACCTCTGGGCTCCTAAATAGACAGATTAGATAGTTACATGTATTTCTAGAAATATTGCAATATTGGATGAAACAGCAAACAAAAATATAACTGGGAAGTGTGTTAGAAACTTTACCTCCATTCCAGAACTTGCATTATTCTGCATGATGCCTTGAGACTAGGTATTTCTTTGCACTAGAGAAATATAGTACATAAATGAGCTGATTCCAGAAAAGTCATTTTAGTGACATTCTAGGAATTGTTAGATGACTTGGTCATAACCTTGTGAGTAGAACACAGGGCAAGAATTAGCTCATTTCAGTAGATTCAGACCATGAGTCCCTGAGGCTATGCAGGTGTCTCAGAGCTCAATGAGCTGTTGCATGACCTGGTCCTCTCAGCATCTATTCAAAGAGTCTCAGGAGCCTGCAGTCACGGGCCCATGTGAAGCCAGCCCTGTGAGTAAGTAAGCACTGCTTGCATCTTCATAGACTAAAGGAGATCTCAGAAATCCCATTCAGAGGAAAGCATTGCATGAACACGGTAGAGCTACACCCCAATCAAGACAGATACAAGCTAAAACCAAAGTGTTCTTTTCATTGCATTCTGAAATTCCTTTCTTTACAAATTAATTATAAAATCCACATTCCCCAAAGGAAAGCACTACAAAAATAAAAAATTCATACAAAGAATGAATTTAAAGAACTTGATGTACTCCAGCCTTTGACCTATAACTATTATAGCTCTAATTACACACCACCTGGAATGATTATGTTCAGATTCAAATTTTACCATAAACTCCTTGAAGATATGACACCTTCTGTTCATCTTCATACCACATACAGAACTTCGCATTGTTTTGCCCATAAGATGTGCTCAATACACATTTGTTCATCTGTTGATTGTAAGTTTCATGAAGGTAAAGACTGTGTTTTGTTCTCTGTTTGAATCTATTGCCAATACAGTTCCAGGCACATAGTAGGTGTTCCATAACTATTAATTGAATGAATAAATGAATGAGTCAAAATAATGCCCAAACCACTTCAGTCCACTCAAATGACTCCTGTTTACTAAATTCAGTAGACTTACTAATTTTAACAAATTTTTATGAAGCCAAAGACCCTGCCCAGTAGGACTTCTCTGGCACTTATACAGGAGTGAGCCACTATGCCTGGCCTTAATTTTAAAATTTTAGTGCAAGCTAATACTTGCTTATTTTAAACAAATAAAAGAAGTGTCTAACATAAAAGGGAAAGTATTCTTTTCAACCCTACTCCCCTCTAGTCTTTGGAGCTACCTTCATATGTGCAAAGTAAATAGATAAGATTATATTTGGAAACAACTCAACTCTAATTTTTTTTATTATTAAAGTGACAGACAGGAGTTAAATTCTTTTTTACTTAAAGTCCCATCCACAAAACTGATAGTAATTGCTCTATTGGGCAGTCGTGTGTTCACATCTCTCAGCTCTCTAACCAAAATATTTTACATGAGTTTCAAAATAAGAAAAAGCATAGTCAAAACCCCATGGTATACATCAATTTCCAAATGACCACAATCTCTCAGAGGACCCACAAGATACTGAAATGGCATGGGAGTTGTTGAAGGGTCTCTTCCTCCTGGAATTAGTAGCATTTCTGCTAGTCATACTGACTCACGAAGTCCCACAGAAATGGACTATCTGTAAATGGGGCTCCTTCTCTGGGCTCCAGCATGGTCTTCTCAGCAGCCTTTTCCAACTGAGTCAGCAAATAAGGATCTCTTCCCAACTTGTGATGTCCTCTTTCAGAATCCAAGGGTCTCCAGTGCTTCTTGTGTACAGTAAGTATCTGTAAAATGAAGAAAGAGCAGTCTCTCTTTTCTCTGGTATGACTGGTCGCTTTTGCTCTTATCTATAGATCTCTCAACTATGATAGTCATGTCTGACAAATCATCTTAGCAGATAGCAAGGTCTAGATGTCCTCTCCGAGTAGGACTCAGCTTTCACTCTGAGCTCTTTAATTCTGAAAGTGGTTCAGAAAGTTGCCTGCCTAGAGCCTCCTGGTCTGTATAAAACAGTATCTCACGCTTCTCTGGTGCTTGTGCTTACTAGGCTAAGCATGCAAACTAAGAACAGGTACTGAGAAATGACTTATCCTAATCACCTTTGGTTTTTCCACATTTTGGCTATGAATTTGAAACCTAACGCTGTTGGGTTTCAAGCTTTATGTGCTTAGCTGTTTCAAGTTTTATGTGTATGGGGAAGAAAGATTGGAAGTGAGCTTGTGTGTGTGCATGACAATCACTTCTAGCAAACTAGAGCTATGACCTTTATATGTTTGCATAATGCTGATCACACTGACTATTAACTGGGTGGCCATAATCAATCAAATTTTAAAACACATGAATTATCTTCTAGTCAGCAATACTTTCTCCTTAAGATCTCAGGCTATGACAGACACAGCGTCTGGAGATGATAAACTGTATGTGAGTCTGTCTCTGGAATATCACCATTTCAGGGTCTGCTAACAATACCTGCCAAGTTAGATGGGGTAGGGTAGAGTATGAAAGCAAGTTGTACATTATTCTAATAGATTAAGAAAATACAATCCCATTTGGATCATTCCTGGGCCTCCATCCAAACCATGAGATAGCTTTGCTAATCATTAAAATGTACAGGGAGAGGGTGGGCTTTTTTTTCATAACTATATTGCATTTCTAAAGGGCACTGTATTCATTCCTTTATGAGTGTAATCTAATCAGAAAAATAATTGATTCATAGGATGATTGTTCTATAAACAAACTTGTCACTGTTTTAGACCGGAATAGTAACCTCATCCCATTTTAGGTTTTTAGTTTATTCATGTGAACTGATGAACAATTATTTTCAGGAAATACCTTAAAATATTTCCAATTGCTTCTTTCACCATTTCAGCGAATTTTGTTTGCCCTGCAGTTCGAGCCAAGCCCACAAAAACAAGTGCAACTAAGAGTAACTAAGGTTTGGAATGACTAGAAGTGCAATTTAAAGTCAGATGAACACTTTATACATGCTCAGGTTCCATAGAAAATAAAATGATTATCCATTAACATGACATTAATTTATCATGTGTGCCCATTAAATAATAATAATATAGGGGCAATTCGCTAGGGTGCCCTTTGGGTTACTATATTATTTGCATTTCTTATTACATGCCAACTAGTCTTGGGGTCAATGACAAATGGATGTATTAGTTATGTTACCAATGTGATATGAAGATTGTTATAATTAAGCTCATAATTTAAAAAATCCAAGCCTTCAGGAAAAATAATTCTTAATACATACATTTTGGTTGTTCTTTAAATATCCTTTTGCCCTTTTCATTCTGGGTGAGGGTTAGTTACATGCAATGAGAATCAATCTTTGCTTGTTAGGTTTCCTAAACTGTGCCAACCCCAGGCTAATCATCAAATTATGTTGTTTATGTATGTTTGTGAATTTATTATCCCAAATAAATATTATTTTAAGATGTAGATGAAAAACTATTTTATACCACTGTTTCGGGGAAAAAAAATTCTCTTCTAATTAAATGTGCTTTTAAAAAGTAAATTCTGAAGACTGGAGGGGATTTCTAGACAGAAAACTATACTAGATATATTTGACTAATATATGCTGGATATAAGGCTCTGAATTATCTGAATTGTTTTACTTAATCTTCAAAACAACTCATTAGCTAAATAATATTACCTCTACTTTAGGAATGACCAAAAAATGAGGCTCTGAATGTTAAGAAAACATGCCTAAAGTCGTGCAGCTAATATGTGGTAGAGTACCAGGATTATCCAAACACCAAAACAGTGTGAGGGACTGGTTGTGAAACTGCAAAGTCTCTGACATGCTGTGTTGGCCAAGAGAGTCATCAGTAAAGTGGGCAAAGCACCTTTCTTTATATAGGAAAAGGCAATTGTAAAGCTGGCTTTCTTTTTTCTTATTTTATTTATTTTATTCTTATTTCTGCGTCTTGGCCATTAAACTAGCCTACCAACTCTTCTAAAGAATGAAATTATACTTCTTTGTTTACTTTAAAGGATCTACCACAAAGCATTAAATAAATGTGTATATGCATGTGTGTACACACACACACACACACACACACACACACACACACACACACATACACACACATATATGCTTTCTGATTAATAGAACTGACTGAAACTCAATGCACACAAAAAAAATGAACAGAAGAAAATGGAGGGATATGGTGGTCTTAGGTCCAGCTAGATCCAGAAGTTCAAACAATGTCGTTTCTCTGACTATTTCTAAGACAGGTTCTTTCTCTATGATGGGCATGGCAGCTACCAGACACACTGATTCACTGTTCTTTTTGTTTGTTTGTTTGTTTGTTTAGCATAGTAGTCCCAATAGTAGATGGCATCCTCCCTGGTAGCTCTGGCTAAGAGACAGATTATGATTTTCCCAATTTGAGCCATATACCTGTCCTTAAACTGATCAGTCACCCCAGGAAGAAGTATTTCAATTGGCTCCACTCCTGGAGTGAGGGATGTTACTTCTGAGATCTCCATCAGAATCAGTTTGGGTATGAGGAACTATTTCCAAAGGAAATAATTATAAAGCAGGCAAAAAAAAAAAAAAAAGAAAGAAAGAAAGAAAGAAAGAAGGAAAGAAAGAAAGAAAGAAAAGAAAGAAAAAATAAAATTCATCTATTATTGTTTGCATTGAACTTTAAAGCTAAAAGTAAGATTTGAGAGAGTTTTTTACAATTTCATTATAGAGATGTGGGGTACAAGTAAGGATTAACTACACATGTAGGCTGCATGCAGGTGAATTCTGGGTCTCCAACTGGCCCTCACTTCCCCTGGCTTGGGATCAGGCATGCTTTGTGTTGTTACGTGCTCCCTCTCTCCCCCTCCCCTGGCAGTGCCAGCAACTGATGATCTTGCCCTTGTGCTTATGTGATTAATGTTCCGGGCCCACTTATGAGTGAGAACATACAGTATTCAGTTCTTTGTTTCTGTGATAGACCACTAAGTACGATGGTCACCAACTCCATCCAATTTCCTGCGAAGTTTGCAATTTTGTTCTTCTTTATGGCTACATAATACTCCATTGTGTATATGTATCACATTTTCTTTATCCAGTCTACAGTTGATGGACATCTGGGTTGATTACATGTTATTGCTATTGTGAATAGTGCAGCTATAAACATGCGTGTGCAGGTGTCTTTTTTGTATTCCTCTGGGTATATTCACAGGAGAGAGATTGCTGGATCGTATGGAAGGTCAATTTTTAGTTTTTTAGGAATCGCTCCACTGCTTTCCATAGAGGTTGAACTAGCTTGCAGTCCGAAAAACTGTGTAGAAGTGCTCCCTTTTCTCCACACCTACGCCAGTGGATGACCGTCCTTACTGGAGTTAGGTGGTATCTCGTTGTAGTTTTGATTTGCATTTCTGTGATGATTAGTGGGGTTGAGCATTTTTTCATGTATCTGTTGACTGCTTATATATCTCCTTTTGAAAAGTGTCTATTCATGTCCTATGCCCACTTTTTCATGGGGTTGTTTTGTTTAGTTTTTCCCTTCAACTTGTTTGAGTTCCTTGTAGATCCTAGGTATTAGTCCTTTGTCAGATACATAATTTGCAAATATTTTTTCCCATACTGTGGGTTGTCTCCCACTTTCTTGATGGTTTATTTTGCTGTGCAAAAGCATTTCAGTTTGATGAAGTCTCACTTGTCTATCTTAGCTTTTGGAAATGTGGTCAAGAATTTGTTGCCTACTTTGATCTACATAAGAGTATGTCTTACAGTTTCTCCTAGGATTCTTTAGAGTTTGATGCTTTACATTTAGGTCTTTGATCCAGTTAGACTTGATTTTTGTATATGGTGATACGTAGGGGTCCAGTTTCACTCTTCTGCATGTGATCAGTCAGTTTTCCCAGCACCATTTACTGGGATATGGTTTCCTTTCTCCAGTGGTTGTTATTGCTGGCATTGTAAATGATGAGTTGATTGAGAGATAAGTTTTTACTTCCAAAATCTCTATCCTCTTCCATTGGTCTATGTGCCTATTCTTATACCAATATCAGGCTGTTTTGGTTACTGTAGTCTTGTAGTAAAGTTTAAAATCTGGAAGTGTGATATCTCCCACTTCGTTCTTTGATACCTCCTACTTTTTCTTGAGAGAGCTTATTTCAATATTTCAATAATTCACTGAACATGAATATTCAATATTCAATATACAGGCAAGATACCTGAGGTTCAGAGAGGAGAAATAACATTCCCATGGCCACACAACTAGATTGTGTCAGAGCTGAACATTGCATAGTGAACAAGTTGAAAAGTGCGCTGCCTGAGAAAATTAAGATGGTCACGGCCTTTATATAAGTCAAAAATATGAGCTACTTTATGTTGTTTCTTTTCTGTATTAATGTAAAAACATGAGCGGACTCAAGGGAAAGCAAACTGCTAGATAAAAAGGAACACTAAAATTGTTCTCCAAAGGCCATTTTTCTCAAATCAAATGGAATCTAACACTAAGATGGCTATAAGAAAAAGGAAGATGATAACAAGTGGTGAGGATGTAAAGAGACTCAAACCTTTATACATTGCTTATGTGAATGCAAAATGGTGCATCTGTACATGAATTTTCATAGCAGCATTATTCATAATAGACAAAAATAGGACACAACCCAAATGTCCATCAACTGATGGATAGATAAACAAAATGTGGTATATCTATATAAAAGAATATCATCCAACTATAAAAAAGAATGAAATACTAATACAGACTACAAAATAAGCAAGCTTTAAAAATATGCTGTGAAAGAAGCCAAACACAAGAAACCACATATTGTATGATTACATGCCTAAAATAAGCAAATTCATAAAGACAAAAAGCAGATTAGTGATTGCCACCGTGTGGCAGAAGGAAGGAGTTGGGTGGCACAAGTTTTATTTTTATGGCTATGGAAATGTTCTGGAATTAGATAATGATGATTGTAGCATAATTTTATAAATGTAGTAAACACTACTGAATTGCACACTGCTGGAGGCACAGACATAAACCAAATAGCTGTATCCCCTGGCCTTTATAAGGCTTACAGTCCTAAAAGGAAAGTGTATTTGGTTTCTAAAGGCGAATACAAAGAGTTATGGCAACAAAAAGCAAAGCGATCTCATTAATTAAGAGACAGGTATGAGAGTCTTCCTTAGAAACAGACCAAATATCTGTATCAGGCATTGTGTTATCTCTATTGCTTTATCTGATCTTCAAGAGAGAAAATCCTCGACAGTGTATATTAATGAGGGGGCTACAGCTGCAGGAAACGGAGACTCAATGCCCCATGACCCACTGAGGTATCGTGCATTTCACATTGCAGAATTACCCCCACTGAAGAGCAGCGACTTCCATCTTCATCAGTGTTGTTGCCCCTGTGGTTTTAGAAAAAGCTTCTGGCAAAGGAAAGGAGACTCATAAGCACTTGGAGCAGAAAGCAGTCAGTATGCACAGGAACTGTCCACCCCGGTGGCAAATGAACCTGGCATCAATGATCACTGTTATGGAAAACATCTCAAAAACCTGGGCATAATCTGTTCTACCCATTAGTTCAGCCAACAGAAAACCTGGCTGTTTGTAAAGGAACTTTTGCCCATGTGATGGCAACATAGGAAACTGACAGATCCGATAACTAGGGGGAGATTAAGCATTTGGAAATACTTGTCTCACAAACTCTGTATCTATAAAGTGAAGACAATATTGTTAATATTGTTGTATTACTATTCTAGACTAGGCTCCAATCTACAGTTAGTAGATAATTTCCCTTTTTATCCACACTACCAAACTTTCATGAAGATGAATGTGTACCATCCTCAAATTTTCTTGACACAGTAAACCTCCCACCTTTGAGATTGATTTCCACATTTCTGGCATATCATTCAAAGGCTCTCTTTACTTGTCAGAATCAAGTTTTGGGCATATTTACTTAAAAGCCTAATGAATAAAAGAAATAGGTGCTTTTGACCTTTGCAAATGGAGAGTCTGAACAAGGCAGTGCCTGTGGGATCCTGTATTTGAAGCGAGAGTGAAGAAATGAGAAGAAAGGGTCAATTAGAAGGTGTGTGCTGATAAGAGGAGGTAAAAACATGATGACAAAATAGCTTTTATGGGTCAATATGTTTTTTAAAACCTGAAATCTATTTGTTGTAATTTTAATACATTTGTTATATTTTGATGTTACATGGAAGTAGAATAGATGAGATACTTGGGGCTTCAGCATATGTTCCTTACTTGTAATTTGCCTACAAAAATGGAGAAAATGGTATAGAATAGTCAGTGTTGACATTATTGGGCTGAGCTATAGGCCAGGGAGGGGAGGCATAAAGTGCAATGAGCAGTTTCCACGCAATTTCTGAATCCCTTACAGTAGATCTAAAGTTGTAAGCTGTCAGATTAATGGGATTCAACCAGCATCTATAGAGCACTTACTATCTGCCCAGCATTGCTTCTTGCTAGGGACAATCCTGAAGAAGTTGAGATCAAATCCTAGCTACAGGTCTTAAAGAACTCATCCTGTTGAAGACACAGGATAAGTGTGAGCAAAGCAGAATGGAAGACAGGCTTACTCTTGTTTATTACAAACTCAGGCCTCATGCTCAGCTTTGCGGTTTTGGGAATTAATTTGAGCAGCACAGAGGGTGGATTAGTCACTTACACATCTCAAGATGAAATATGCCAGTTTTTGTGTCTATCATTCTTATTTTCTGTACTTCAGTGCTGATTAACTGCTCTTCTAATAACCACACTACATTGATCAAGCTGCAGTGAGGACAAGGTTGGCTAAGCACTAAGTATTTGGGGTTAGATAGCCCAGGTTTAAATCCATTCATTTCAGCTGGACTGGATAAATAAAATGTGGTACATATACACGTGGAATATTATGCCGCCATAAAGAAGGACAAACATATGGACTTCACAGCAACTTGGATGGATTTAGAATCGATCATACTCAGTGATCTATCACAGAAACAAAGAACAGAGTACCATATGTTCTCACTCATAAGCAGACCTTGAACAATTATCATAATACTATAAGAAAAGGATTGGCAGTAGTGGAAAACTGCCAGGGGAGGGGGGTAGGATTGACAGTTGAGAGAAACTGCCAAGGGAGGGAAGACCATACCTCATCAACAAGGATACCTTCATAATGAATATTTGTATACCGAACCCTGAATTGTAACCCACATCTTTAAAATAAAATTTTTTAAAAATCCATTCATTTCCATTTGAGCTTGAGTATTACTTCAAAGCCCTGAGTCTCCAGGACTATATTTAAGGACACAAATAAAAAGAGAAACTTATTAATAGAGTTATAGAATGATTAATTTATTTAATGCTTGTAATGTGCCTAGCTCATGCTTTGCATATAGTGGTGTTAAATAAATAGAATAATAATGTAATGATGTTTTTGATGTTGTCTAAGTCCAGTGTTGCTGGCCTTGGAGCCACAGACACAGTCTTGTTTCCATTATCCCCAAGTTCTTGAGGACATCTCACCTTAGACTTCAAGTATTAGCAATAGCAGTCTGTAGAAGTCAGCTAGGGCTGCCATAACAAAATGTTGCCAATTCAATGACTTAAATAACCAGTATTTATTTTCTCACATTTCTGGAAGTGAAAAGTTTCCCACAGGATTCCGTTTCTGGTGAGATCTCTTTCTCACATTCTCACTGTGTCCCCATTTGTCCTTTTTTCTGTGAGTGCATGGAAGAAAGTAGGGGAGAAGCAGCTTGTGTTCTCTGGTATCTCTTCTTATAAGGACACTAATCCTATAGGATCAGGGGCTCACCCTTAACGGCCTCATTTAACCTTGATTATTTCCTTAGAGGTACTATCTCCAAACACAGCCACACTGCGTTGCAGCTTCAACATATACATGGTCATTCAATTTTTAGTTATTTGAGAAATCTTCATAATGCTTTCCATAGAGGTTGAACTACTTTACAATCCCACCAACAGTAAATGAGCATTCCCTTTTCTCTGCAACTGTGCCAATATCTGTTGTTCTCTAACTTTTTAATGATAACCATTCTGACTGGTGTGAATGACTACTATTTGACTCAGCAATCTCATGACTAGGGATATACCTAAAGGAAAAGAAATCAAAATATTTTAAAAAACCTGTGTTCATATTTTCATTGCAGCACTAGTCATAATAACAAAATCAAGAATCAACTTAAGCACCAACCAACAATTGACTGGACAAAAAAATGTGGTCTATATACACCATGGAATACTACACAGCCATAAAAAAGAGTGAAATAATGTCCTTTGTAACAACATGGATGAAGCCAGAGTTCACCATCCTAAGGGAACTGACTCAGAAATAGAAAACCAAACACCACATGTTCTCAGTCATATGTGAGAGCTAAATGGTCAGAAAGATGAAAATAATAGACACCAGAGACACCAATAAAGGTGAAAGGGGAGTTAGGGTTCAGAAATTACCTATGGAGCACAACATTGACTTTTTGGGGAATGGACCACCTGAGACCCAATCCCCACCACTATACAACATGTTCATGTCACAAACATGCATGTGTACCCCCTGAAACTAAAAGAAAAAAATCTAAACTATATCAGATAAAATTGTGACCATGTCAACATAACTTCTAATTTTCCTGTTTAAGTTGGAAAGCCTCAATATCACCATTGCCACCACCACCATATGGCGTTTTAACAACACACTCATATTTCTCATATCACATTCTTTTGGCTATCAAAGGAAAATGTAATGGTAGTGTATTTTTTAAAATTTGATTTGGCCTGTCTTAAAACAGACCAGTTTCAGAGGTGGGCCTCTGTGTGCTAAGGGAATGTCTCAATAATGGCCACAGTTTTTCAGTCAGTCCTTATGTTCAGGAAGTCCAACTGCACAGTGTGAAATTGAAAAGAAAAAGTAACTCTGTCTGTTCTCCATAGTATGTAAACATTTGGCATCTTTTGTGGGCAGAGCTGTGGTATGAAACAGCTAGAAAAATGTCATTTCCATATATATTTAGATTTCACTGTCTCTGAGTGTTCAGTTGTCTTTGATATGTATATTAGGGTGTGCGTGCATGCATGCGCCAATGTTCCTCACTTGGACACTAGAAGAATTGGGAGATCTAACTGCAATTCACACTGGTGGGAAGCTCTTAAAGATATTAAACTTAAATATTCACACCTGCCTAAACTGGAGCGTGAGAGTCGGAGTATCAAATCCCCTACTGGAGACTCCAGGCTATAATTTTAGACTTCTTAGTTCTAACCTGAGAAAATAGATTCAGGAGGAAGAATATCCTGGAGTGAGACAAATTCCTGGCTAGCAAAAACCATTTTTAAAAGATGGATGAAGTTGAGAAAGGCTCCTTCTCAATAGAAAACAAATCTGAATACACATGGGGAAACAAAACTAGGAACTGTGGTGGACCCAGAGTAGACTTCAGTTTGCTTGCGGCTTGATTTCCCTCACATATTCTCCCCATCTGCATTTTCATTCCTTTTCATGATCAACCCCCGACTGCATCTGAGAAAGTCATATGATCATGTGTACACAGTGTAGTGTGAAGGACAAAGAAAAGGTGGTAAGAGGAAGCAGGTTCTGCCCCATCTCTCTCCTCTATGGGCCCACAAGGATATAGCCCAGCAGTAAGGGACAGTGCCGAAAGTGTGGTGGATGAAACTGAGCAGTGGCCCCTGCAGAGTCAGAAGCAGTGAGGGAGAGCATGAAATGTGATGACAACTGCCAGGAGATGACTCAGGAGGGACAGGTGGACAACAACTCTATTCCCCAATATGCACTAAGAGAGGTAATCACGGATATGGGTGGGAGGCTGGGGCTTGGCTTACTCCTGGTGGAAGAATTGAATGGCATTTGGCATTTCAGATGCATCAGCAACATCTACCTGAGGGGAGAGGATATTGTAATATACTAGTGTTAAATAAAAGAAAAGAAATATTCTTTCTCTAATGCTCATCTGCAGGCACAGCCAACTCAAGGAAAGTAAATTGGAGTTCTTTGGGAGATGCAATTTTGCAGTTGAACTCTTGAAGATATTTTGGAAGTAAGTGCCAGCTACGGCTTTTAATAATATTAATTTCTCACAGTGGTTGGGTGTTTTCTGATTTAAAAGGGACTAACATTTACAAAAATGTATTGCTTTTGAAAGGTATGAATCTGGTAAAAGAGAAAATGCCTGCTTTACTTGCTGGGGAGGTGCTTGAGGGAGATTTCCTCGGCATCGTGTCACTGGCTGTTCTTTTCTCGACGCCACACACATGTGGGCATCCTGCATACTAATCCATACCATCCTCCTTTTGGCTCTTTAGATAGAACCTGGTTAACAATTTGGTTTGAGGCAGCGAGTTCGTGCCTTTGGTGACCAAAGCTTATTTCTGACTTCTCTGCAAAGGAAATAACCATAATGTGTTTGTTGAAGGTGACATCACTGAACTGTAATTATTTTCTAGTACAGAGGGGTGCATGAGGGGGCATTTTTAGAATATGTACTGTAGAGTAGAAATTCTTCAAACAGTCCAAGAGCCAAGGTTTCCCAGTACTTTGCTAGGATACTGTGACGGTTCATTTTATGCCTCATCTTTGCTAGGCCACAGTCCCCAGATATTTGGTATTATCCTAGATGTTTTGTAAAGGTATTTTAAATGAAATTTGCATTTAAATCAGTAGGTTTGAGCAAAGCAGACAACTTTCCATAATGTGGATGGGTCTCATCCCATTAGTTGAAGGCCTTAAGAAAAATAAAGATTGACTTCTCCAGAAAAAGAGGAAATTCTGCCAGCAGACTGTTGTCCTTTTTCAGTCTTTTTCCTGGGTCTTCAGCCTGCCAGCCTCCTTTCAGACTTTGGCCTTGAAAGCCTCAAAAATCACGGATTTCTTAAACTCTAATTCTCATTCTCTGTATCTCACACACATACATATGCACTCACATCCTCATATGTATATTGATTCTGTTTCTCTGGAGCACCCTTGCTTATTCAGATATTAAGAATATCCTTCACCATGCTTATTTCTTTAATAAAATTCCATTCACTTATTTTATTTCGTGAAGAAAAGGCCATTTTATAAATCAAAAACATGTACCTGTTTATAGTAGTTTTTCTTAATGACTACTTACCTTTTGTTGAGAGGGTACACTTGAAAGAAAATGGAAATCGCCATCCCTTTCATGAGCCACACAATCAGTAGAGAATACTTTGATCAAAACTAAATGTCATATTGACGTTCAAGAAATTTCACAAAATTAGATCAGAATTCAACAAGAGTAACCCACTCTTATTGCTGTAGGATAAGAGAAAGACTCTGGCAGAGAATCAAATAAAGAGACAGAGCTGATGACACCCAATGACTACAGTCCAATTGCTGCAGGGGGTGGACACTGGAGGCAGAGTGGATTCCACAAAATTCCTAATGGCAAGACAGGCTTCAAGTAGCTCATCCCACCAAACTTACTTTACTGCCAAGAAATTACATAAAGCCCCAAAGCATCGCATTCAACCTATAAAAATAAAAAAGAAACATCTTACTTTTGGAACGTTTTCCTCACATGCAAAACCCTGATGGCTTAGCTTAAAAGCCAGAAGCATCTGAAAAGAATACTATCTATCTATTAATCATGGATTTTTCTACCAACTTTTTCAGACTAAAGAATTTTTCTGACATGTAAGAAATTCAAAAGAAACACTAGATTTGCTTTTAGTAAGATTCCATTATAAAAAGATTATATTTTATAGTACAAACTAAATTAGGAATTATTTTTCTCAAAAGCATTGATTTCTAAATTTTTTGACTAATGTATTCCTATAAATGTCATTTAAGCTATTCATCAAAATGTACAAAATAACTGAGTTAAAGTAAGATTTAACAAATACATATTTCAAGAATTAAAGTGTCTAAGTATGTAGCCCTAACCATGAGTATATATTTACAAAGTATATACTTGCAATATTTACTAATGTGTCATGAGTATTATAAAACAAATACAAAAATAGAAAATTTCAAAGGATGGAGTGAAAAATAAATTATAAAAGCTCTAGCATTTTCTTTATTCTAATAGATGGTCTTCTGTAGATCCCACTTTGAGGAACACTGTCATAGGGAACCCTTCTTCGGTTTCTGGCTGTCTGACTCCTATCTAATATTAAGCTGCTGGAAGTATAAAAATGATAACCATATTTTAGCTTGCTAAGTACAAATCAATCCAATGTGACCTAAACCATCACTACAAAAATAATTTTCATAGAAATTTCTTTATCATAGTGATGTCAAACAGATCTCTGACTTTTTTCCTTTACATGTTTTGGGGTTAAGTGCTCTTCTAAAGCCCTCAAGAAGCCTCTTCCAAACTTCCTTGGAACATAGTTCCATATTTCTTCATTCTGAACACTTACTTTCACTGCTTTTTAAAAATGGCACATAATGTTCCACTTCTGTGGATTTATTTTGAATCTGTCTCCCACAATACAAATTCAAACGTCCAAGGGCAGGCACAGTGTCTTCTGTGCTTCTCATTACTCTGCAAGCAGTGTGTGATCTTTAGAGTCATATTTACCCAGTTCTTCTGAGACAGAGAGTAATTCATGATCTCACTCTGGTCAGAGAAAGAAAAATAACTTTAATGGTGTCAAACAAATCCTGGTGGCCTTTATTCATAATGTATTCTCTTGAAAGGCCAGCTTGCTGCAAATATATGCCCTGCACCAGATGAACAATAAAAAGAACAAGGATCCGTGACATAGTATTCCACAAAGTCTGCCAACCACATCCCCGGGCTCTTCGTGGGGTAAGTAAAGGGCAGCTGGCTTCACAGGCAAGCAGCCCAGGAGAGTGTGAGGAAGAGCAAAGTGTCCCTCAACACTTGTCAACTCTAACAGGGGAATGCACTTGGCCAGTATTTCTTAAATGGAAGGTCAGAAGCTCTGAACCTTCCTCACGCAAAGGTTTTGAAGAGCTGCAGATGTCACTGGTCAACATATTTGCATTCAAGATATTCAGAACTACAAAAAAAAAGGACCAAATTGAGTATTATGATTTCACTGTTAGTCATTGCTCCAATAAAGTAATGAGCTATTTACTGTAAAAGATGAAGTATGTGGGAGAAAGTACTATGCTGCAAAAGACCATAGAATTAATTTGTTTCAACAGAAGCACAGCGTCTCAGAGCTGGAAGAATATTTCTTTGCCCAACCGCTTCATTTATTTCAAACACTTTTTTTTGAGTCAGAGTCTCACTCTGTCGCCCAGACTGAAGTGCAGTGGCCGGGAGCGGCCTCAACCTGCTGGGCTGCAGCGATCCTTCCGCCTCAGCCTTCCAAGTAGTCGGAATTACAGGCACGCGCTACCATGCCCGGCTAATTTTTTTATTTTATTGTAGAGACGAGGTCTCGCCAAGTTGCCCAGGCGGGTCTTGAACCTGAAGACTCAGGCAATCCACTCACCTCAGCCTCCCAAGGCACGGGATTACAGGCTGAGCCACCGAGCCCGGCTTCAAGCACTTTTTTAAAAGATGTGATAGATGAGGAAGCTGAGGTTTGAAAGGACTTTTCTGAAATACATCAATGGCTAACAGAAGGGCCAGGATTCAATTCAGGGCAAACAGACATGGGAGCTAACACCAAGAACTATTTTATTTTATATTTAGCCCTTAGGTTTTTGGAAGCATGTCCGTGTTAAATAGCTCGAAGATGGGGAGGGGAATCCAGTCAGAAGAAAAGTATTGATTTGGCTACCACCTAACCCCATAAGAATGGCCACCATTAATAAAATAAACAACAACAGATGCTGGTGAGGATGTGGAGAAAAAGGAATGCTTGTACACTGCTGGTGGGAAAGCAAACTAGTGCAACTTCTTTGGAAGGCAGTGTGACAATTTCTGAAAGAACTAGAAATTGACCTTCCATATGACCCAGCAATATACCCAGAGGAATTCAAATCATTCTACAAAAAAGATACCTGCACACATATGTTTGTTGCAGCTCTATTTGCAATAGCAAAAACATGAAACCAACCATGCTGTCCATCGAAGCTGAACCGGATTTTTTAAAAGGTAGCACATATACACAATGGAATATTATGCAACAATAAAGAAAGACAAACGTGTACTTCACAGCAACTTGGATGGATTTAGAGTTGATCATACTCAGTGATCTATCACAGAAACAAAGAACAGAGTACCATATGTTCTCACTCATAAGTGGACCTTGAACAATTATAATACTATAAGAAAGGGATTGGCAGTAGTGGGAAACTGCCAGGGGAGGGGGTGGGATTGGCAGTTGAGAGAAACTGCTAGGGGAGGGAGGGGCACACCTAATCAACAAGGGTACCTGCATAATCAACGTTTGTATACCTAACCCTGAATTGTACCTCACATCTTTAAAATAAAATTTAAAAAGAAAAGTATTGATTTGCCAAGTCATTTCAAGACCTAGACTCATATTTAAAAATTTTTTTTCATCACAAAAGTATTACATTTGTGGTAACAAGTTACACCACTGCAGAATTTAATATTTTTTTAAACCTAACCACAGGTTAATCACTGTAAACAGCTATGCATTTGTCATTTCAAATATTTGTTGTCTTTAGCTGTACACACATATGCACACACATTTGTATGATACATTTATATATGTATATACACAAATGAAAATATCTATTTTTGCTTTCAAAATAGTTGCATACTATGCATATTGCTCAGTCATTTGCTTTTTTCACCCAACAATAAATCAGAGACATCTTCCTGGAGTAGCATGCTTGGATCTGTTCAGTTCTTTTTAATGGCAATATCAAATTCCAAGGTATGTATATACTGGTATTTATTCTTCGATTGAGGGAAAAGTAGGCCAGTTCCAATTAGTTACTCTTAGATAAAGTGCTGCCTTAAACATATGAACCTCAATTATGATGCTATTCCTTAAGGACAAATATCTAAAAGTGAGATTACTGGTTCTTATAGTTGAATCATTTTTCACAGGACTTGGAACAAAGATGCTTTGCCTTGTTTTAGTTTTGGGGAGGGATTTTTCCCACACCATCAAGTAAAAATTTTAAGAAACTCCTTTGGCTAGATGTTGAATTGTACCCCTGGTGGAATCTTCTCTTGTTTTCTGAGGCCACTTTTAAGATCATTTAATTATAGGGTTGTGTTTTTCTTCATTTATTTTGAAAACCAGTATCATGAATGAAAAATGAGTACAAGTCAATGAATATTCATGTCTCATGGTACAAATGTTTGGAGATGACTTTCACTTTCAAGCTCTGACCTAGTTATGACCTTCAAAATTAAAAGACTACATTGTGATATAAAACAGTTCCACATCACAGACTATAAAACAAAAAAAGAAAGTATCAGAGATAGCATATTTGGTGATATCAACCGACCCTGTCCTTCTTCACCTCCTAATCTTCTCGTGATAGTCTCTAGGCATCCCCAACATTAAATTTTAAAATCTTTTACATGTGCCTGGTGTCACATATACACCTGAGACAGCAGCCGTTACAAACCAAATCTTCTTTCAAATGCAGTGCAGGATAACTTTATCTTACAAAATTAGTACTTTGTAGAATTTAAAGTTAGAAGACTTACGAGTACAGGAAGGGAAAATAAAACCCTAACATTTATCAGAATACATGCATGTGTAGGCACTCCATGGAGGTCATCTTCCTTTCTTCACACCTTTCCCAGAAGGCAACTATCCACGTGTCCTAAATTAAAATTGCTTCAGGAAGCTTACACAACTGGGAAATAATGGGTTAAGAATGCAAACTCAGATCTTCTGATTCTAAAAAAAAACTTTATGTTCGTTCTTTTCCTAGAACTGCCTTTGGAATTGTCAATCCAGTCCTACTACAATATATCAATGAGAGAGCAGCCCAGAGCATAAGTGATTTTCTGAAGCCCGCAGTTCTTACTTCCGTTCTAACATGGAATTTAGTGAGACTGTTGGGTTTAGTGTGATTTTGAAACCGCCATTAAATATGATTAACTCAAAAATTAAAATGAGTTTCTATCTCCTCCTGATGCTTCAAATTTACTATGTTCCTATTCACCTGGAGAGGTTGGGTTCCTTATGTGGATGTCACCAAAGTTTATTCTGCCTATTTCTCTCTAAAGGCCCTCCTTTCCATTGAGACAAAATTGCATTTTGTATGCTTCTTTCCATTTTTACTGAAAAATTGAAAATGTAGCAATATATTTAACATCAATCCTAAATCCACATATAAAAAAGAAAAGAAAAGAAACCAAATAGCATTGTCTGACTGGCATTGCTCAAATACTCCAAGGAACTAGAATAGTAATGTTACAGTTGAAATGGAATAGGGCTCTCAGGTTCAGCAATGAGGAGAGAGGTTCCTGCAGTGATCTCTTGGAAAACTATTGTGGCTCCCATTGTCATGGAAAATACACATAAACTTTTCAGCAATAAAGGCTATGACTGGAACTTTCTGAAGGGGATAACTGAAATTTTATTCATCAAGTTTTTATAAGTAACCACTGAATAAATAGCAGCCTCTCTAAGGTTTCCCTCCATTTGATTTTATCTTCAGTTGTCTACTAAATTTGAATTGCAGCAATTTGTACATTCGATAAACATACTGCATAACTTTATTTTTTATTAGGAATGTATGGACTGTAAGAAGATTTTGTTATAGTTAAACCATCTATCAAATACACAAAACTAAATGAGTTTAAGTGGAATTTACAATACACACTTAGACGAACTAAATAACTGACTCTCTCTCCTTCCAGTTAAAAGCAACTTGAAAATTATGTACTACTTTGTTTCCCAGTAAATTGGAGATGATAACTGAAGTAGTAATCTTTTGTCTACATATTCAAGGATGCCAAAGAAAAATAAATATATTTTTAGTTTTCTTTTGAAATATATCCTCTACAGATATTTTCTAGAACTCTTCTATATGGCAAAAAAATTTTGTTCTGAATTTTCTGCTTCAACAAAGACAGTTATGTATTTGATTTTTTTAAAGAGCAAAGCAATAATCTATGTGAACTTGGATAAGTCAAGTCATATACCTGGTAACTTTTTATTAGAGATTTTGGAAGAATTTTTCAGAGGACTCTGGATTTACAGACTCTGTTCTCATTGTCTTTCTTGCCACATGGAATGAACAGAAAATATTCATGAAAGATTGACTAGGGCCAATTTTCTGAGTAAAAACAACAGCAACATCAATATTTCAGGATCTGAAAAAACATAGCTGTTCTCTTGCCTTGAAACGATTGTTAAAAATCATTGCATTTTAATGAATTCAAAATAACACGGGAGATTTGGGGACTTTTTGGCTTCTGAAAGTGCAGAGACAAATCAGATTTTCCATAACTTATATTTGAAGAAAAGAGATCTGATACTGTACCTCTGCAGACCCACAGCAGCGTGAGCTAGAAAGTAACTGGTGATCTTTTCATCACGGTCCTGGTGGACTCATGGTTTCCAGGCAGTTTCAGCTGTCACATTTGCTTAGAGTTTACTGAGCTGTTTTTAGTTACTCATTCAAATATTCATAAGAAGCGAGGACTGTAGTTTGCTGTCTGGTAACAACTTCATTTTCGGCTCACACTCAGCTTGTCCTTGCCGACTGCTTCTTTAGACCCAGATTGGGCTTTACGCAGTCATGTGGCCTTTCAAGGATAAAGGAGTTTCCCGGGGAGTAGGCAAAAGAAACATGTTCCATCTTTTATCTTTGCTTGACTGGATGATGAAAATAATTACAGAAGACAGTTATGGATTATTTGAGACAAGTAAAATAATCAACCCTGTATCAAGCACTGTTTTGCGTTCCCCAAGAAGACACATCCTTTAATTATTTACTTTGTGAGACCATGTACACCTCAGGAAATCCTAAAATGGCAACATATTAGTGCAAATATTTATCAACAGTATTGTTCTTTAATACAATTGTAAAAGTACATGTAATCTCTTAAAATGTTTTGGAAGAAAGGGATGGGCTGTACCATTCCTAACACAGGAGAATCATAAATCTTCATTATAATCTCTCAATTATTTGATTAAAACTTTGACTAAATAAATCCTTTAGGTAGACAAATTCCACTGCTTAGTGGGAGGTGAATATCTATTACCTGTAATAGCTGCAGTAATACTACAAATAAGCAACAGTGTAATATATAAAGTGTAATTCTTTAATTAAGCTGTAATATTAGCTCTACACTATAATTTTATCATCTAGGTTGCTACAAAAAATAACTTGTCATTCAAGATATACTTCTAAAATAATTTTATGCTTTGACATTAAAACTGAATTATTCTGACCATACTGTACACTATATTTAGAGAGACGGATTTTTTAAACCAATTTATTATTTATATAAAATAATGCTCACTTTACAAGAAGAAATCCATGCCTTTTTACATTAAATTTGCAAGTACTTTTCTGTAAAGATTACATTTGCATAGTTCTTTTCAACATGAATGCATACTCTGATGCTACTGAGAGTATTTGTATATTCTAAAAAAGACCAAGCAGGTAAATTCTGAATTGCTTCATTTACACTGGGGGAAAAAAACAACTGTGTCTGGAGCAAAGCAAAAGGAATTTCAATCTCACAGCTACTGCCAGATAAAAACCTAGAAAAGGCCATTAATCTCATTTGTTTTCATTATAGGAACACTCGTTATCACAACTTTAGTTAAGGAAGTGCCAACATTTACACCAGCAATTATATATCAGCAAAATTAGTTTTAAAAAATGAAGCTCCTGGTACTATAAACTCTACGCTATTGCTGAAATCTTTATGTGTTAGGATGAAGAAAGGTGCATGCTATGAATGCTTGATAGAATAAACAGTTCCTTAAATAATATCTAGCAGGGACTGTAAATAATATTAATTCCTAAATGAAGTACCAATATTTTCACATATCTGATATAATATTTTATCCTTCAAAGGCAGGTTTTTTTCCTAACATGTTTCATCCATTTTGTGAGGAGAAATTATGAGAAAACATAAATATTCACTCATTCCCATTAATCTTAACAGTTCCATGAATGAAAGTTTTCTCCAAAGTGGGGATCTCAAGTACCAGTGCATCATAAAGCAGACACGTTAACAGTATGCTGTACATTAAACAGAGACAATGAAAATTAAAGCTCCATTAAATCAAACCATCTAGCTCTAGTGACCTGAGAGAATCTGATGACCGTGGCCTACGGTTCATGTGGTAAAATGTGGTCTTCTGCCCATTGCCTTGCTAGACTCTGGTGTGGTCATGTACTCTTTGAACTATGGGTGTCTCCATGCTTCCTGGCTTTGGCCCCCTCCCCCACCTTGGGGAGGTGAATCTTCTCTCTCCCTTCTCTTTCTCTAATTTACTTTTAAATAAACTATATTGTTAAATCTAATTTCTTTGTAATTCTTTGCATCTTGCATGCGGCATTGGATAACACCCCAGACGGCCACATGTGGGAAATGATCTCTTTTTAAATAAATCTTTTTTTTTCTTCAAAACAATGTGGCCTTCTATGAAACTTAAATAAGAGATTAGAACCAATATTTCAGAAGTGTCTTCCTCAATAAAAGCAAAAAGTAATTTCAAGCAGTAGGACAAAATGAATTAAGATTTAGTAGAGTTTTACTTTTTTAAAAAATGTAAGTACCATGGTTACACTACTTACACTATTAAAGGCAATCCTTTCTCCCCACACAAGTGAGGTGTCCCAAGGGAGTGTCCAGCAAGCTCATCATTCTAAGGATGGTAAAATAACTTCCAAAGGGGACATCTTAATGTCAGGTTTTTCAATGAATTCAGGATGATGATTCACTTCATAATTATAATTATTTATTAAGTGTTTTGTCTGGGCCAACCACTTCATAAACATCATCTTATTTAATGTCTATGTTAACTCAGCAAGGTAAAATTATTGCTATTTTATAAATTAGAAAACTGAGGCTCAGCAATATTTTGTGAAATGGTCAAGTTCACACTTCTAGCAAGGGGCAAAGTGAAAATTCAAATGCAGGTTACCTAAGTCTAATCCACATTCTCCTTTCACTAAGCAATACTGTTTGAATTAATAGTTCGTGGGCACTATTCTATCTCTGGGGACTTGTGGAGACAACTATTTTAGCAACGTGACACTTATCAAGAAGAACCTCAGTGGAAGAGTAACCCAAATGTAAGTACATTTTAAGAGAAAACCCAAGGAGACAAACTGAATGTGACCCTGGCTGCTGCTGCCAATGGGAGCATCTATGAGTGGGAAGAAGGAAGCAAACATGGAAGAAAAGACTTCTTAGCAAAAATCAATGAAAAGAGATAGCTTTGTAAAAACCCGTGTCACATAGAAACAGAAGGCAGTTTGCATTCATTTTAATGGAGGGGTTGGCAGATCATGTATGCATTAGAACTATGTAATAATACATAAGGCTAGTAGCATTAGCACAATAGAAATATAGTTGATTTATCTTGACAAGTTCAAGACCCTTGCTTTGAAAAGCTCTCAGCCATTGGTATATGACCAATGATAGAAGAAAATGACCAGTCCATCAGAGATTGACAGAGGTCCACACTGAGTCACTACAGTGTAGCAGAAGAAGAGTCAGGGACTGAGATGGAGGACTCAGCAAGAACAGATGTGAGATCTAGCCATTCTTGAATGACTGGAATTTGGTTATTTTTGGACAAGGACTCAATCAACTTAGTCTGACGAGAAGAAACAGGTAGTTCATGTGCCAAAACAACTGACCCATAATGCCATTTGAAGCTCAGGCATACTTGTACATTTGAGGAAAAATCATCTTCAAAACTTTACATGGTTTAGTCTAATTTTTTTAATTTTTCAGTCTTTGTAAAATCACAAGTTAAAAATCACTGTAAGCAAAAGTTAAACAAAGATACTGAACTAAACACACCCAAACAATATTTGTAGGTGTCGCTCTTATATCCAGATAGGGATAGATCACATAATAATATCTAATCTTTTATTGAGTGCCCACCAGTTTTTAACAATTCTAATCCTTAAAATAATCCTGCAAATAAATATAAATATTATTCTTTATGTAGGACAGGCATCTAAGTTTAAGAGACTCTCTCAAGATCTTCCAGTTACTGCTTAAAGATTAAAGATTTGGACCCAAATCTGTTAGACTTCAAAGTCCATGCCATTGTCACACTGCAAGTTAACTTCCTGCCAAGTTTATTGATCAACAGTTCAGAGAATGAACCTGAACATCGTCTGCTACTGGGTGCTTACACTACCTCTTACTTAAGGAACAAGCCTGAAATTTGACCACAAGATATTTAAATACTCCATAATTTTCCTAACATCTGGAATCAACAAAAAAGTAAGATGAGTGAAAATGCAGTCAATAAACTTTAGAACAAGGCTGTGTTTAATGCTCTATAATGATGAAATGAGTGATTCATTCCACAATTTCTTTTTGTAGAATAATCAATCTAACATGATGTCTGGTATCTAATAAGATGTCCAATATTTTCATCAATTCTGAGATGAATATTTTTTAATATTTTTACATCTATAAAGTCAGAGAGAATCTCACAACTACTGTCAGCAGGATGAAATCGCAAGGTAGCTATCATTACCTGTGCATGTTTGAACTCAGTTGCTATTCCTAATGAACCAACTGGGCAGTCACAGTTCCTCAGCCTTTCAGTCAACAAACCATTGCAGGTCCATTTAAGGAAGCAATATGAGTCCTGGTTATTTTCTGAAAATATTCTGTTGACATCGCCTTGGACAATCAGGTAAGCACAGGCATCAAAACTTGCAACTAAGGATCCACTGCTTCAGAGAAAATTCCAGGTACAATACTAGAGCACTCTTTGAAGAAATTCTGTGTTACCAACACTCTGGACGGCACAGCGGATGGCAGTGTGTAGAAAATTGTGAGCACCCAAAAATTGTGAACACCAGCAACTCTGAGCCAACAGGAATGCCTGAGAGTCACAGTCTAGGTATGAGCAAATTTTAGGAAGACACTTTTACTTTATTTTCCTTTTGATGTGTACACAGACTGAAGTATGAATTCTAAAAATGTATTTACAGTTAGATCTCAAAAAATCTCTCAACATGTATAAAATAAAATCATAACTGATAAGCATTATATTGTGTGTGCACGTATGTGTGTCTGTTTCATATAAGAAAATGGAATGCTTTTCAATTGACAATGTCTCAGATTTTATAAAATCAGTATGTTTTTCACATGCTTAAACAATATACTTACATGCTATTTTCATTTTGTGAGTATGTGGCTGCATTTTTTTTTCAAGTATAGTTTCAGAAATGTTTAAGTCTTAAAAAGAGACATTAGACTTGTTTTGAGATTTTTAATCCTCTGTTTAGAAAAAAAAATACCTAACCCTGAATTGTACCCCACATATTTAAAATTAAAAAAATTTTTTAAAAACCTATTTCATTTAAATCTGAATAGGGTTACTAAACAATGTGGCTTCATCATACCTCTTATTATATAATGAGACCTGCCATCATGTACTCCAAGATGCTGTCTGGAACATGAAGAATCTCCTTACCTTCTAAAAAGCTTACCTTCCAAGGCAATGGCTACCAGATGCATATATCCCCTTCCTGTTGTGAATTTACCTCATCCATGACCTACAATAATGCAAAGAATTGGTACAAATATATAGTACATCTAAGTATTCAGTGTGTCTGCTCAAATGCTGTAGGCTAATTCATTTTAGGAGATTCGAAGCTATTGTTTTTAATTCCAGAATTTAAAATGAGACAGAAAGTTTGACAGTAGGGAAAGAAAAGTCTACAGGAAAAAGGAAAATTATATGTCTCAACTTAGTTGTAATGGGGACAAAAATTAATACATCAATGTATTAATTTTTATTAATGTATTAATTAATTGTTAATTAATATATCAATGTATTGATTAATTGATCCATGTTCCTTCCATCCCATACACTGAAAACACTTATCTTTGTCCACTCAGCTTCATCTCTCCCTTCCCCACCTCATCTAGGAGTTTCTTTTTTACCAGCCTAGTTCTAGACTTTCATGAGATCCATGATGTTAGAAAAGACAATTAGAACAAGACACAGAATCAGAGAAGATAAAAAAGTTCAGAAAAAGAGAAAAAAAGTAATTTATTAAATTAACTGAATTTTAAAAATTGAAATCAAAGCAAAAAATTCAAAAATAATATGAAATAAAAAGAATGTTAAAATACGTATCTTGATTTGTGCCTGGACCTCTCTTTTTAAATAATATTGTTGGCCAAGCTCAGTGGCTCAGCCTGTAATCCCAGCACTTTGGGAGGCCGATGTGAGTGGATTGCCTGAGACTGCGGGTTCGAGACCAGCCTGGGCAACTTGGTGAGACCTCCTTTCTACATCAAAAATAAAAAATTAGCTGGCATGATAGTGTGCACCTATAGTTCTGGCTACTTGTAAGGCTGAGGTAGAAGGATTTCCAGAGCCCAGCAGGTCGATGCTGGAGTGGCTGTGAGCATGCCACTGCACTCCAGCCTGGGCGACAGAATGAGACTCCAACTCAAAATAAATAAATAAATAATATTGTTTCCATAATATTCCATTTCACAGAAGCTGTAAATATGGCTTTCTAACTTCAATATAATTTAAAACGAGGGAGGAGAAGAAAAAGCCTAGATCTTACCAAGGAATTGTATTTATTTGCTACTTTCAAAAAAAAAAAAACATGGAGGGTAATTTCTGCAGAGATGTGTTGGATATATTATGTGGAAAAGCATCAAAAAATTATTCTGGATTCAAGTTGTTATTCATTTGCCTGCTTGGCTACAAACCAAATGAGTATTGATATTTGGTGCTCGTTTAGACAATTTATCGTTGACTTTGAGAATTAGGTATATTTTGGGCAATCCCAGGTTGCATATCAAAAAAGGAATGATTACCCAATGAAAAGTTACCATTCTAATTTCAATTTAAAAAGCAGATGTAAACCAAGATAAAGAAGAAAAAGATTCACAACGCACATGTTAAAAATATAAAAGTGAATGGTTTATAGATTAATTTTCAACTTTCACCAAAACCTTTGGGAGTCCTAGAAAATGACTTGGAGTTGTGCCCAATTACCAGGTTACATACTGCTGTTGAAATTCAGCTCTCTTCTCCAGAGACATTAATTGAGATTATAGAATACACAGAGCAAAACTGGAGATTCAGCTTTTTACCATTTTAAGAGGATTAAAAATAGAATTTGTTTTAATGGCTTTTATGTGTATCATGTGTGTGCAAGTATATATGTATTGTGTACACACATATGTGTGTGTATATATGTATTTTTTATATGTAGAAAAGGTGTGCCTCTCTTCTTTGGACCCTCACAACTAAAATATAATAAATCAATCTGTTATGTACTAACAAATTTATGGCCTGAACTCTCCACACACTTTGATTTTAAAACTTCTTGGAATCCAACCATAATTTCAGATTAGCTGTAATTTTATAAAAGTACTGTTATTACTTTCCTTTGACTCTGGCCTTGGGTGATAAAATGCAAAGAAGCAACACTGTATATCATAACACCTACTTTCAAAATCAGATACAGTAGCAGAAAGCCTTCTTTCTCTAGTGGCATCTACTCCAGTTTTCAAAAGCAAATACATAAAGAACACGTTTCAAGTATGAAAAGATGATATAAGCTAAAATAAACAAGTTCTTTCTAGGACGTAAGTAATAATCACACTGTGAGTTATATAAGCCTTGGTGACAGTACTCTGGCAAAGACATCCATTTATCAGTCTAAGCAAGTAATTCCATGTTCTGTGAATGGCAGAATGAGACCAGGTTCGACTGATTTATGAAGTGATTTTTTTTTTTCATTCTACTGAATGATTGAGACAAAGGACTTGTAGGAGTGGAGGTTCATCTTTTCTGTTCCAGTGCCAATTCTTTTTATGACTTTTGTTTTCTTTCCAGTGCAGACATTGTTGCCTCATTCACCACCTGCTAATGTTAAATAAGAAACGTTTAACTCTAGGCTACTCAGGAAGAATGGCCTCAAGAAAGTAATTGAATCATTGCTATCCTTCTTACATGCTGTTTTGAGTGTCATGGAGGGGAAAAATTTCTGGCCTGGGAGCCAGCAGGGAGCAAATCGTATTCATCTTTGTATACCCTTTTAAGTCTAACATGGTCCCTGGGATGTAGAAGGTACTGAAAAGGAATTGTAGAATCAAGTTGAAACAGCCTTTAAACTTGCTGGACAAGCAGCAAAATGCAATGGGGACAGAAAGGAGCCCACAATCTCTTTATCTTGACTTGAACATTTACAGGCTGGACAGACTTTGTAACCTCTTTGAGACTCAGTCTGCTTATCAACCAAATGATAATAACCAATCTCTCCCTTACAGAGGGTGAAGTGGAGATTACATAATATAGTGCCTGTAAATTGCCAGTTACCCAAACAAGGAGGTAAGACTATCGATAAATAGATTTAAGCAAGGAGATATCCCTAAGGAAGAGAATGGTCTAGAAAAAATGGCACTCTGTCTTTCCTTTCTTCTGACTTTTATATAGGCCAATGGATTTCAAGTATTGCTTTAAAAGATGCATACACATACAAACACGCACGCGCACGTACACACACACACACACACACACACACACACACACACACACACACACACACACACACACATACACCCAATCCTGAAAGGCAGCCTGAGGCCAGAAGAAAATAAAGAGTGGATAGAGACAAGGCTGATCTGTCAATTTGTCTTGGCCATAAACACAGGCCTTGGGCTGGCCTCTGTATTTTTGGTGATGATTTTTTTTGTTCTTGTTTCCCCTCACTCTCCACCCCCACTGCAACTAGGAGAAGCATTTAATCACCTTTCCACCAGCTGCTTCCCAACTCACTGCTTAACCAATCATCATTATAGCCATATAAAGACTCCCCAAAAATTCAAGGCTCAGGACGTCAGTCCTAATCCTGTACTTCACAGAGTGTGGTATCAGTGCTCCTGGGTGTATCCTTACATCAGGGGCACAAATAGCCGCAGATGAAATCAAGAGGTATTTATTTTATTTAAGGATTTGTACTACAGAGTATTATTTTCACACTAAGACAAATACTGACATATTATAGAGTTAGAATATAGTACTTTCATGAATTTGTTAGACAAAATAGTAGATGTTAAAGAAATTTCAAGTGGGCAAGGAGAGGGCAGAACCCTAGGCTAGGACCTAAATGCCTCCATTTCCCAATTTATGAGTATACTTTCCTTTCCTTGATAATTCAAAGGAATTTACAGACAAAGAATGAGCAGTGCCTAAGGGATTTCCTTAGATGGGGCTCTAAATGTTTCATAAACTGGGTGTTCTTAGGAATAAGCTGTGCCCTGAAGGCAGAATGCCATTGCACTAAACAGTACAAGAATGTCTAATTTTATGTAACATTTACTATCTAGTTCGATTTCCAGTTGCAGAACGATAACACATATTAGTAGTGTTAATTTGAAAGCAACTGGAAAATCTTCAGGTAAAAACATATCACATGTAGCCACAAATACATAGTTGGTAAAAATTGTTACATATAAATCTCTTTTGGCCCAATTTAATGCATTAGTACAATGTTACATATTCTCAATAAAATAATTTGAAAACATTCATGCAGTAAACTATTGAGAAGGTTCTATGTGCAAATCATTTTGGTCCATACAAAGAGGAATAAAATATGGAGTTTTCTTTCAAGATATCTATAGGCTAAGTACTATTTTAATAGAAATACAATGTAAACTGCATATATAATTTTAAATGTTTGGTAGCCTTATTAATAAAAGGAAAAAGAAATAGGTGATGTCAATTTTAATAATTTGGTATTAATTTAAATAACATTTTTATTTATCCCGATGTACTCCAGATGGCCTCATTTTAACATGTAGTTACACAAAATGTATGAATAAGATATTTTATATTCTTTTATCATATGAAATCAATAGGCCACAGGTGACTAATGGCTACTGTATTGGACAGCACAAACCTGAATATGAATCAATATCAATATTGAATATGAAGCAATCAAGTTGAAACACATACTTACAAAATTGCTGTTACCTTGTTAGTCCCTGAAGACACGACGATGAGTGAGATATTACCCTTGTCTTCACAGAGCACACATTCTAGTAAAGATGACAATAAGTGAGAGATAATTACAAATCTTGAGTGCTACTACGAAGGAAACAAACAAGGGACTGAAGTAGAGGCTACTGCATGGCAATGGGGGTGAGAGGGGCTTAAGAAAGGGGGTAAAGGGTTCTCCTTTGGATGGGGTGACTCAGGGAAGGTATTTCTGAAAAGGTGGCACTTTAAGCAGAGAGCTTGTAGCCATTCTCTATTGCTGCTGTAAGAAATAACCACAAACTTGTAATGTAATGTAAATGAACACAAATTTATTATTTTACAGCCAGAAGTCTGAAATGGGTCTTATAGGGCTAAAGTCAAGATGTTGGGAGGGACGCAATTACTTTGGAGGCTCTAAAAGAGAACCCATTTCGTGCCTTTTTCCGCTTCTAGAGACTGCCTGCATTCCTCAGGTCATAGCTTCCTTTATCTTCAAAGCCAATCTCCCAGCTTCTGTCTTCACATCTTTTCTGACCCTGACTCTCCTGCTCTTTCTTTCGCTCGTAAGCGCTGTTGTGATTGCACTTGGCCCACCTGGATAATCCAGAAGTCTCTCCTCATCTCAAGATCCTTAATCACATTTGCAAAGGACCCCCTTGCCATGTAAGGTAAGATAGTCACAGATGCCAGGGGTTTAGGACATGGTACATCCTTGAGAGGCCACCATCTGCCTGTCAGAGACCTGAAGGATGAAAAGGAACAGGAAAAGAGTATTTCCATTTAGAGTAAGAAAGGACTTGGCAGGTTTAAGGAACCGAAGGAAGATCAGTGTTGCAGAAGTGCAAAATGCAAGAGGGAGAATGGCACAAGACAAGGCTGGGAGCAGGGTTTGGGCCCAATCACACAGGGCTTTGTAGGCCATGGTATGAAACTTGAGTTCATCCCATTACACTTGGGAGCCACTGGAGGCGTTGAAGCAGTAGAGTCAAATAATCTAGATCATGTAATCTGGTTACTGGAGGAGAATGGATCAAAGTGGAGCATGAATGGAAGTAGGAAGACCAATGAGAACTGATACAAAAACCAATCAAGACGATGGCAGTTGAGATGGACAGAGTAGCTTAATTGGTCATGGTGCGGATCGAAGGGGTGAGCTATTTATCAAAACTTATTAAATTGCACACTTAACATTATGCATTTTAGCCTATACAAGTTTTTCAATATTAGAAAATTATAAAGTTGGTTTTTTCCCTTCATAAAAAGAGGAAATGACTTCTGGCATTGTGAGTTTGAAAATCAACCTGTCAGGCAACTTCAAGGGTTCTGCCCCATTGTGGGCACTTTCTTGTCCTCTTAGTAAATCCTGCTTTCATCAAATAAAATTAAAAAATCAACCTGTCTTTAAAACCTTATTTCCCAGGGAGATTGTACAAAATACTATGATGATGTTCATCTGTTTGTCAATATTGTACCCAGCTGCCATCCAATTGGATCTCAGGATGAAAACTCTATTGAACCCATCTTCATTCACTGATACATTCCTTCTACAAATAACTTCTGAATGTCTGCAATGTGGACTATATATACTGTGTAGGCACTGGGGACCCAATGGACACAAAGGAAGAAGAATCTCTGTGCTAGTGTAGTATACAGTCTAGAGGGGAAGATAGGGTTTGATCAAATAATCATTCATAAACATAAAATTATCTCCGTTATAAGAACTGTAAATATTGCTATGCTCTGAAAATATATAGTAAAGTATTAGGGGATCGTGGAAGGTTTCCCTGAAGAAGTAATGTTGGTTCTAAGATCTGAAGGACAAATATGATCTAACAAGATGAAAGCAGAAAAAGAAAAACCTTACTGTCAAAGGGAATGGTATATGGAAGGCCCTAAGGCAGAACAGAAAAAAAAAGAAAGAAATCTTGCTCTGTGAACTTAAAAAAAGGCCACCGTGGCTGGAAGACAGGGAGCGAGAGCTATGTTCAGAAATCATCTCCTCATTCCTCAGACCACTATCTTGACCAAAAACAAATATGATCTTGTTTATATACTAAAATCCACACTAGCAAATTAGCCACCATTCATTGAGCACTTACTATATACTAGCTGGTGTTTTAAATATTCTGTATGTATATTAAGTCATTGAATCCTCACGACAATTCTATTAAAGCAACACTGCTATTATTCCCACCATTTTATAGATAAGGAAACTGAGACTCAGAGAAAAGCAGCTTGTCCACTTGGTAGGGCCCAGAGTCAAAACAAGTATCCTGAGTCTTATGTTCCTATGTCCTCATACTCATCATCATGTGTTGAAGGCAGTCTCTTTCGACCTGGGACCCTGTGTTCGGTGGTTGTGGGAGTTTTAGCTCCGTTTGTCCTGGGAAGGGCTGGTGACGAGGTACGGTTGCTAACAGTCACCAGCAGACTTCGCAGCTTTTAATTCGTGTCTTGTAAGAGGTGAGAATGCTTTGTCATCACTTATTGGAAGGCGCTAGGAAGGACAAAACAAATTGGGGTAAGATTCCAGTCACCCTGGAAAGGTACAGTGGGGACTGACTGAGAACTCATGGCCAGAGGCACATCCCCAGAACATGACCCAGTTTCTGTCTTTAAGCAAGATGGCTAGCATATTTATTAAATTACTAAGAAGAGGCTATACTTACACGACAGGAGGACATAGTAGAAAACTCGCCACACTTTAGGCAGGCAAGAGATTCCGGTCTTAGCTGAAACTCTTCCATTGACCTTGGACAGTTAACATACCCATGCTTTGGTTTTCTCATCTGGAGAAGGAGAGGACTGAAAAGAATCCCTGCAGGCTCGTACAGCCTCTGGAGTTACTGAGGTACCAGGAAGTCAAATGCAGCTCATCTCCTATGTTTCTGAAAAAAAAAAAAGTGGAATCATAGGCAAAAAAATCACCACTAAATGATAAATAACCCAGGCCCTTCATGCTATAGGACTCCTTGATACATGATTACATAAGTAAGTAAATTCTAACAAGCAAACAAAAAAGAAACTCTGCAACACTGTACAAAACATGAGAATTTTTATTAAGATAACCTCAAATTGCACGGAAGTAAAAATATAAGTGAAATACAAACTTCCGCTGTCACCAGTGTGCCAGATCTTCCCAAATTTGCATTTGCTTCTTTCTCCAGCCTTATTAACGTACAAATAAGGAACACAATAAACATTTGTTTTAGGTATGAAAATTTTAAAATGATGAATAATATTCTATGCTTCTTTTGTGTTCCATTGTAATAAAAATCTATTGTTCCATCAGTCTCATTAGAGTAGGTTTTGACCTATACTGAAAAAAACCACTCAAATGTTCAAGCTCATCTGTGAAATGAGGGATCTCAGGGGGACAATCGCCACTGTTTCCTCCCCCGTGGAATATTATATGATTCTCCATGGAAATGATTATAATAGATCAGCTGCACTGTGGATGAACACAAAAGATAAGACCTCATCGGCAGACTAGAAGCCTGGAAATAGGAAACAGTTCAGTGAATACAGAAAAATCTTCTCATAATTAAAGACATATTTTTCTAATCATGGTAAAATTTTAAGAAAGAACTTAAGAGGTCCCAAAGTCTGTTTCCTTGTCAAAGTATGGGATTTAGAAAAATGTTAATAACAAGCATCTTGACATAGGTTTTCTATGGTTCAAAAAACAAAACAAAACAAAAAACAAATTGCCAAAAGCAGAGAGACATTTCAGAAGTTACCTTTCAATGAGCTTTCTAACAGATTATATTGCAAGTCTATAAAATGAAAGCACCAAAACATTGATTATGTGTAGGTTATGATTATTTTTTATACTTGGGGCCATACCTGGCCCTTATTTTAAAATATGTTCATCCAAAAATTAAGGCCTTTAAAAAAAATTCATGTTGGGTCCTGGATTCTAAATATTCCTTATACTTTGCTGTTGCCAAGATGTCAGACCACGTTTCCACCTTCATTTTTATCTACTGTCTCCACAATGTAGACAATAAGTAATTGAATCAATAAATTAAGTGGAGAAATAAATTGAGCATTTAATTCATATATTTCTAGCAGAATGCAAGAAACCTCTTGGACCAGACAGTTCTACTGATTTTTTCTTAGTCTTGTTTATTCCATATCACTGTTTAAACCAAATAGCAAACGAAACAGTTATAACCTTCTGCTATTGACCAAAAAAAAAAAAAATGCTACATAGGAAAGAATATTTTAAGAAATAAATTAAAAGCAGATTAATACATTTGTCAATGTTGCAAAATATTGTCAAACTTAACAGGGAGACTTTCTAAAATAAAATGATTTTTATTTGACAATGAGCCTTGCAATGTGAAAGACATGTGCCGTAGAAAACTACACGTGTATATAGGGAGGTAAAGGAAGACCAAGGGTTTCTTTCTTTCTTTTTTTTTTTTTTTTTTGCAGCTTCATTTTTTTTTTTCCTTTAAATTTTTTATTTTAAAGATGTGGGGTACAACGCAGGGTTAGGTATACAAATGTTCATTACACAGGTACCCTTGTTGATGAGGTGTGCCCTGCCTGCCCTGGCAGTTTCCCACTACTATCAATCCTGCCCCCACCCTCCCCTGGCAGTTTCCCACTAAGGCCAATTCCTTTCTTTCTTTTTTTTTTTTTTTTTTTGAGTTGGAGTCTCACTTTGTCACCCAGACTGGAGTGCAGTGGCCGCTCCCAGCCACCGCAGCCTCAACCTGCTGGGCTCCGGCGATCCTTCCGCCTCAGCCTTCCAAGTAGCCGGAATTACAGGCATGTGCTACCACACCCGGCTGATTTTTTGATTTATTATAGAGATGAGGTCTCGCTGCCCAGGCGGGTCTTGAACCCGCGGGCTCAAGCAATTCACTCACCTTAGCCTCCCAAAGGCGCGGGATTACAGGCTGAGCCACCGAGCCCGGCTAGGCCAATTCCTTTCTTACAGTATTACGATAGGTGGTTCAAGGTCCACTTATGAATAAGAACATGTGATACTCGGTTCTTTGTTTCTGTGATAGATCACTCAGTATTATAGACTCTAAGTCCATCCAAGATGCTGCAAAGTTCAGAATTTTGTCCTTTATGGCTGCGTAATACTCCATTGTGTATATGTCCTACATTTTTTTAATCCAGTCCTCTTTCGCTAGGCAGCTCAGTTGGTTCCATGTTTTTGCTATTGTGAATAATGTTACAATAAACATGCATGTGCAGGTATCTTTTTCATGGAGTGATTTGTGTTCCTCCAGGTATATCCCCAGTAGGGGGATTGTGGAGTAGTATGCAAGGTCGATTTTTAGATCTTTTAGTAATCACCAAACTGTTTTCCACAGAGGTTGTACTAGTTTACACTTCCACCAACAGTGTACAGGTGGTTTTCGAATTTTAAAATGAGGATTGCATCATTGTTTTCAGATAATCATCCTTGGTTACAAGGATCAATAACAAAGGGGGCTCCAATCCCAGGTTTGGATAGGCAGTTGCTAGGCAGATGTCCCCACAGAAGTATTTTTTTGTCTCAGGTAGCAACGGTCTTTGTGCAAGCTTGTGGTTTTTGCAGTCTTTTGTGATAGTTGATGTTATCAGACATTCAAGCAGCAGAACCCTCTCTTCCTTATCTCTGTATGTCAGGGTTTTTAACACGAGTGGCTCCATTTTGATTCTGATAACTCACAATATTTACAGATGATAATTTAATAATTATTTAGGAGGAAGATGTGTGTTTCTTTCTAGTTTGTTGAATTATTCCTTTTTTAGTTGCCACTGAAATCTATGTGCTGACAGCCGTCCTGAGTGTGACATTTAGGCCTCAACACACTCTGTGATTCTGGAAAAATGTCTCAAGGAAGGGACCTGGATTTCCATCCCTTGGTACTCCTGCAGTTTAGTGAAACAGTTGCAGCTAAGTGAAGCCACTCACAATCCATTTGGTTGACTCATTCACTTCACCATTGACCTAGTTGTAGATATTTAGATCTAGTCAATCTTTCCAAAACCCCAAATCTTCACAACAAATTCAATCCCTCTAACAAGGGTTAACCTACACCTCTTCTCTGTGTTTTTATACATTATATGTTGGCACTTTTACATTAAGTGGCTATAATTAATGTAATTTCGTTAGAGGCTAACTAAAATAAAAAGCTCTATCAATTAAGAATGCATAATGTTTCATCTTAAGAAACACCATCTTCTAAGCATTAATGTCTTTAGACTATCATAAATAAAAGATCAAGGAAGATGCTTGTGCATAAATCTTTGACCACATCTCTAATTAATTTTTCTTCAGGATAGAACTTTTGAAAATAATTCTGTCAAATTGAGAGATAATAAAAAATGTTCTCATTTAATTTGAATTTCCCTTCTTGTTAGAGGTTAAACGTTTTGCATATGGTCATTGCCATATGTATTTCTTCTCCTGTGAAATATCTATTTACGTCCTTTGTTTATTTCTCTAGGTCTTAATTTTTTAATACCTTATTCAACTGCATGTGTAATTTGTAATTAAAAATATGGTTTAGGGAAAGATGGTTTACAAATGTGACATCATCATTTACTTATCTCTGTAAAGCTTCTTTTTGAAGTTATTCCTTTTAAAATATCTCTAAAAATGCCTGTTAAAATGCCATTTAGAGAACCAGGCATTCTAAATACAGTAAGGTAGTGTTAGGCTGCCACCTAGTATTTCAGTGTGGAACTGCTCAAAACAGCCGTTGAAGGTTTTCTCATATTCATAACATATCAAAAACAGTAAACATAAAAATGTCACCTTATGTCCTGAATCCAGAAAGGCTAAAAACTAATGTCAATGGATGCAAAAACTAGGACTCCCATCAACTCAGAGACAAGGTACGAAACATATATATAAAATCTCTATTTAACACTTGTCACTGTTTACCTACACTGAAATAAGAACACCACTGTAAAAATCAGGAAATCTTGGGTCTCATTCTAAACTTACTGCTAATGGTTGTAATGACCTTTCACAAAGCAGTGAGCCTCCCCAGAACCCAATTTTTTCATAAAATACAAGGAAGGTAAAGGAAAGTTCATCTGCCCCTCACCCTCCTCAAAGGTGTATATTAGAGGTACATCTCAGAGGACTGTATGCTTCCAGGATCTTAAGAGCTGTGTATGGCGTTGTCTGCAAGAGTGGCTTCTTCCTGGTCACTTCCCTTTCTTCTCACCCCCACACCAGAGATAGGAAGACACTTCTCAGGTGGAAATGTTTGATCACACAACTGTGATCTACCGGAGAGCTTTAGAGGGGGACAAAGAGGTGGAAATGAAGAACCTGTTTTCCAATCAACCTGTCTACAATGGCAGGGACAAGAGTCCAAATCCTATTATCACGTGGCGTCCAGTGCCCTATGAATATGAACTACTCCTGCCAATTTCTTTATCTTTCTAAATTTCTTGCCAACCCCTTTCTGCCTTCTTCCCGGGCCTCCCTTCATCCTTCCATTGGTGGCAAATATCCCCCAAGGCATAGTCTCTCATCTACTCTTCTCCTTTCATACTCTTTCCCTCAAAAGAATTACTTATTTAAACATCTTAAATTCTTACAGTTTAGTTCAAAAATTTTGAACTCCTGGGCAGAACCCCCTTCTTGAGTACCAGCCATGTGTGTTCAGCTGCCTGTTGGGATTTTGAGGTCCCATCTCTAAAACCATCTTTCTTCACGATGTATAACCAATGACTTGTCAAAGTTTGCCACTTTTTTATTCAGCTGTTTCTCCTGCTCACTTCTTCCTTTCTCTCCACAAGGGGCTCATCATGGTATGCTTGGATCGTGATCATCCTATTTGTTTAGACTTTTTGTTTTTTTAACCCAGATCTTCCCAGGCAGAAGCCTACTTTCCCCCAATTTGCAATAACGGCATCATTTTCTACATGTGCCCTGACATGAGAATGATTGGTAAGCCCTGCTCGACTCCGCCCTGCATGTGCCTGCCAAATAAGACATCTTCAACACCAGCCTCATTGCATAAGTCCTAACTCCTAATTTTGGCAGTCTAGACACCTTAGTAAGGCCCAAATCATTCTCTTAACTTTCCTTTTCATCCTTCCTTCCCACTCTTCCCTGCCAGTATTCCAGTGCTCCAATCAACCTTACCGCCCGGGGATCCTCGGATCATGCCAACTAAAAACTTGCTACTCAAAACTGTGGCCTGTGAATCAGGAGTATTGGCATCACTGGGATCTTTCTGAAAATGCAGGCTTTTAGGCCCCACCGCATACTTTTGAATCAGAATCAGAATCTAATTCTTAACAAGATTCCTGAGTCATTTGCATACATGTTCAAGTTTGAGAAATACTGAATACACCCCTACCCCAACCTCCCTGTCTTTCTTTATCACCATACCTATTTATTTCCTTAATTGCACATTCTCAGTCTAAAATTATCTTGTTTATTTCTTTTTTCTTTTTATAGTCTACCTCATCACATTGGAATGTAAGCTTTATGAGAGCCAGGGCCTCATGATATCTACTGCTGTCTTTTTCTAGTACACACTCAGTAATTATTTATTAATAAGTTCTGTGTATTATTTTATTCTCACTCTTGTTTATGCCATATTCCTAATCCATCTTGCCTTCTTTTCTCCTTTTTTTTTTCTTTTTACATCATATTCATCTATCAAAACCTAACTTCTCCCAAATAATTTTTTTCCAGATTTTCCTATCACATGCCCCTCTGATCAATCGGTAAGAGATGAACCCTACAAGATCAATTCAGACACCCAGTCCCACACTCACATCAAATGTTTCTTGTGCATATGTTTTGCCTTTCCAACTAGAATACCTTTTTTGGTATTTCTGAGTTTCCAGCAGGCTTGTAAATGCATTCATTTTATTTGAAAAGAAAAACCCACCAAAGAGACACAGAGAAAGACTAGAAAAGAAAAAACCTAGGAAATGGTTTGGGCACTTCTCTTAACAAGCACACTCTCAAGTGAACAAACAGACTTCGGATGAGTCCCCATTGCAAGCCGGCATATGCTTTCTTGCTATACTGTAATTGGCTAAATGCACGTTATTTCATTCTCATAAATTTAGCATCTCACTTTCAACTTGTGTTTTACATTTCAAAACTATTATATAGCCTCATCAAGATTATTTTAAAATCTCTTATCATAGAATGAAATTTGCATCTAAAGCTATGTTTGGAGATTCCATATGACATGCTTGCTGCAGTAAAATTCAATTAGAATGAACTTTCCTTAGGACACATCGACTCCCAACTTGCACTTTGATTTGTTAATAAGATCTTCCCAATTTTAAATTTGAAAATAGGGCTAATCTTAACAATGGCAGGGGTAAGAATTCTTTATTTTATGAATTCTGGTTTTCTTATCATGTTACTGAGGTTTGGAGACTCCAGACGTGTGTGGCTCTATTTTCCTGCTCCTTCTTACACTGTTTGCTGTTCACATCCCACATACACCAAAAGGGCTGATTAATCAATCCATCAATCTCGATAAAGTGCCTAGAAATGCCCTGGAGAATTATGCAAAGTAATAGTTTATACCACAGACATACTACAAGCTGGAACAAGTTTTAAGCCTTAGATTAAACACTCTCCCATACCAATTATCCAATTTTATTATGGTTTTTCTATCTTTTTTCTGTCTTCAAGGTGGCATGCTATGAAATAGAAAAAATCTTCATATTTTAAAAATACAAAGAGCATTGTCATGAGCATTTAATAAAAATCTTACTAAAGCACAGGAGAAGTTGGAATCCTCTGCCCACCCACAAAATGAAGGAAACATGGCAAAAGTACATTGAACTGCATGATCTTAGTTTGCAATGGGCTTGATTTATATCACAGCCAAATGTTGTTCATCTCTTACTAATCACTTATCTAGAAAGGAAAGAATGAACACTTTTTTTTTCAATCTGGGCCCAAAACATACAGGAAATTCAGCAAGGAAAATGAAGTCAGTCATCCAAACAGTCAAAAAACATTGTTCTTCTAAGCCTCTAAACCGAAACTTGGATTTTGTAATGTTCCGATAAATCACTCATCTGATTACAACACACATAATTATAAACTGCCAGACTAGTTCAAGTTTCTTCAAGTCTGGGTTGAGAGTGAGTGCTTTCCTGTTTGGTTATCATCCATTTATTAAGCTGTGTTTCTTATCAAAACCTCAGGAACATGTTAACACTTTTTTTTTTCCTGAGCAGTATTAGTGACTGCTTCTCCACTGGTATAGGATAATATTCTCTAAAGCCTCCAACGTAGCCAAGACAAGAACCTCTTTAACCCCCCTGCCTTCAGTGGTCACTCGCCAACCCTCCCTCACTGCGCCATTAAGCCAAGGCTCTCACCTCTCTAATTGGAAATTCTGCAGTACCTGGTGTGTCTGTCCTAGCTTGGATAGCTTGTCTTGATATTATCGATACTAATTGTGTATTTTTCCCTTGGCAATGCCAGTTCAAATGTAAGCTAGTAGAGAACCAGAGACAGAGTTAACAGTGTTAACCTTCTGTTTGCGCATTTCACATAAACAGCAGCCCAATCACTGGAAGGATGTAATTACAGGACATTCTAAGGTAAGTATAGCCAGAAAAGTGATTATGAAAGAAAGAGAAACGTTGAACAGGTGTTTCTAAGAAGCAAAAAATTATGTTTTGATTTGCTTCTGGAGCACAACGCCTCTTTCTTTTTTTCTTTCTTTCTTTTTTTTTGATGAGTAGGCTAAGCTACTACCCTCATAGGTAGTAGACCCAAAAAGAACTAATATGACTTGCAAAGAATAGCTGAGTTTACAATTTAATCTATAATCCCAGAAAAGTCTGATAATCTGATTCTTTGTATATTCTTTTTCCAAAGGGTATAATCAAAATGAACATAATTGCCATTCACAAGAAGTATTTAGACTTTAAATTTTAATTGAAAATATGCTACAGAATTCTTAACTTATCAGAGCACCTCTGTCAGGTGGGGCAACATTTTAACTAATGATCAAAAAGAACCTTCAAAGCAAGGAGACCTAACAGATAAATTATAAATTACAGCAAAAGGATAGCAGGTAAAACTTCCCCCACCTTCAGATTCAGGGTTCAGTGAATTGAGCAAGAGTCACACTCTTTGACTAGTGTCCCCTAAGAGAGTCTAAAATGCTAAAGTACCCAACTGAAATATACTTGAAGACCCATCTACCTTTGAGGGTAAATTACTCCTGTGTATCTGATCCACATGAAGAATGGAGAAAATTCTGTTTTCTGCCTTAGACCCGGAACTAACTCCTAAGAATGTTCTGGAGAGGAAGAAAATGGGAAGAAAGAGAAAGACTAGACATTTGAGATAATCAGCAGTGTCTCTTCCGAAATTTTTGCTTACAGAACTCTATTTCCAAAGACAGACATGGTTACAAACTAAAGAGGGATGACCATGACTGGCAAGTTAAGTGATCGAGCCCAACATCATTTCATATATATGCATGATTTTTCCTTTTGGGGAATTAAAAGCTTACACAACAAAATGAAGAGAATTTCAAATGCCCAATGAATCCAACAAGAAACAAAAATTGTTTAACTTAAAACACAGACTTTTTTTTTTTAGTTGAAGTCTCACTCTTGTTGCCCAGGCCAGAGTGCAGTGGCACGCTCATGACCACCTCAGCCTTGTCCTGCAAACACAAACATTTTAACTGACATTTTTAAATTGATCTGATTTGATACATTTGCAAAAGTTAAGAAGTAAGTTTCAGCTCTACCACAGGCCTCAGCTTTAATGGAGCCAAGGCTTAAGATACTAGCCTGTTTCTAAGAGTAGACAACACACCCCATCCATATCCAGCTACATTTTCTAATATGCAGGGGGACCTTTTTTACTTTATATTGTCCCCTCTTCCCTGCACATACAAAGTCCCACAGCATGACATGAGATATGGCCCAAAAGAAGGAAATGTGCTGGGCACAGTAGCTCACATCATTCACAAGAAGTACTTAGACTTCCAGCACTTTGGGAGGCAGAGGTGAGAGGATTGCCTGGGTCCAGGGGTTCAAGACCAGCCTAGGCAACTTGGCAAGACCCATCTCTACAATAAAAATGGAAAAATTAGCCTGGTGTGGTGTTGCATGCCTGAGGATTCCAGCTACTTGGAAGGCTGAGGCAGAAGGATCACCTGAGCCCAGCAGGTCAAGGCTGCAGTGGCCATGAGCATGCCACTGCACTCCAGCCTGGGTGTCAAGAGTGAGACTCCAACTCAAAAAAAAAAAAGGAAATGTGAGACAAAAAAGTCATTTTCCCACTGCTTAAGAGCACAATTTGCATGTGTGACACAGGGGTAGGATGATGACGAGAAGCTCTAGGAACCAATGGTGGAAAGAACAGCAGAGACAGGTGCTCAAGGGTGTCACTGGCCAGGGTGGGTCAGTGCTAGCATGTGAGTGACAGAAACAGACTGACTGAGGCAGCACTAAAGCAGAGTACAGAGAACAGGGACATTGATCTAGATGCATAAGGACAAGACTAACAAACAGCAGGAAAAAGAGATGAAAGTGGAAACAGATGTGTAACTTACACATGGGACAGCATGCCTTCTTCCTCCAAACACACCTTAGGATCTGGAAGAGAATATAGGAAGAATCAGGCTTGAAGTCATATGGCTCTCTCTACATCTCCCATTTCTGTGTCCCCTATTATAGAGAGATCTTGACTCACTGTTTGCACATCTTCCTTCCCATTCTCAATTCTCATCTCCAGTTGGGCTGCCCCCGTGCCCTGAAACTGCTCTTGTCCATCCAAGCCAGCAATGAGTCAAACCTAACAGTTGATTCTCAGTCTTCACCTTCCTTGCTATCTCAGTCCTGTTTGTCACTATAGATCCTCTTCCCTTTCTAGGTAAACTTTCTTCATTCGATCTCCATGACACCACTCTCACCGCACCCACTACCCTGTGCATCCTTGTCTGCTTTGCTCAACCCCAGCATTTCCCTGAAGTCTGGAACACTCCAGGGCAGTGTTTGGACCTCTTCTCTATGCACACTCATTTCAAAAGTAATCTCATCAGTCTCATAGGTTTTAAATATGTTAAAGTGTCCCCGGTTCAGTGCTTCATTCCCAAACTCTTCCATGGACTACTCTGCTATTAAATTTTCACTGGGCTCCACCCCCACTGGCCTTCTTGCTCATTCCACAAAAGAAGAAGAAAGAAAAATAAAGGAAAAAAAAGAGAGAGCGGTAGAGAGAGAAAGAGAGGGAGGGAGGAAAGGAAGGAGGAAACGAAGGCAGGAAGGAAAGATGGAAGAGAAAGTAAAAGCAAAAGAGAAAGAAACAAAAGGAGTCAAGCACACTCCTGATCTAAGACTCTTCACTTTCCGTCTTTCTGTTCCCAAGTTAACCCCTCTCTCAAACCTCTGCGTGCCTTTCTCCCTCCATCCTTCAGAGCTCTGATTAATCACCCCTCAGAAAGGCCTTCTCTCTTCCTTTATGAGACAGCAGCCCTCCCCGCCCTCCTCTTACCCTCTTATCCTGCTTAGTTTTCTTCCTAGCACTTTCACCATTTGGCACATTAAATATCTATATGCTTATTGCCATCCTTTTTTAACTATAAAATATACTTACTAGTCTTCACGAAGGTACAAAGACTGGTTGCAGCTAGAAAAGCCCTAATTAAGATTAGCTAGCAACTGACTAAAGGAGTCAAACTTCAAGACTCCAATGCCAGGCACCAACTGGCCTTGGGAGCCTCCACCAGGTGTTCTTTTTATGCCCCAAAGGTGGCATTTCACATTTAAATGCCTACAGACCATTAGAGTCAAGCAAGAATGGGAAGGAGGCCTGGAGGAATACACTGGAGAGAGCAGGCTACTTCCAAGGGGGCAGCCAATCCTCTGCCTGAGCCAGTTTCCATGTGGAAATGTTGGGGTAGAGGGCTACTGGCAGCATAGCTGACAAAACTCCCTGGGTTTGAACTCGTTTTTTGACTCTTGGTCCTATGGAGAGAGTTTACGGGGTTTTGCCTGTGTCAAAGGAAGCTCCCTCCTACACCCCTCCTTGGAGACCAACACTGTGAAACAATCACAATAAGTCTGCCTGTGGCTACTGTCTGCAGGTCACCCATTTACAGTCTTGACTTTAAAGGAATAATTGTCAGCCATCTGTTGGAGACACCACTATGGCACAACCAGTGTCTCACAAATAATTTATAATTCTATAAACATTAAAGGACTGACATTTGCAAGTAGTTTTCTTTCTAATTAATGATATTGTTTTTCATCCTGGTGATGCCATTGTTGTTGGATACTTACATTCTGATATTCATCTTTAGACCGGAGAGAAAAAGGGTAGTGTTAACATACGGGAAATTAGAAATATCCTATCTATGAGATGTGGGCTGCACGCTAACATCATTTTTTATGTCTACCATGATAGAATTTAAAAGGCTGAGAACAGTTGCTTTAAAATTAGCCCGTAAGAGCATGTAATATTTTCCATTAAATTGGGACTCGAAATTTTAATTATATATGAATTTAGCCCCATTAAATAGAAAGGAATGTCTTGGCAGGAAGTCAAGCCAGAACACTTAGTCTGAACTATAACATCTATGAAAAAACATCCCTTACTACTTTTTCAACTTTACCTCCCACTCTAGACCTTTGCTTTCCACCACCAACTCCCAGATTATACCTTTCGCATTTTTACATCAAAGCCCTTGCCCATTCCTGGTATCCATTTCCCCTCTTCTTTCCTAGTATTTAAGTCCTGGCCAGCCTGTGGGGCTAAAGTGATTTTTTTTTCAAGTATAAAGTCATACTTCACCAATATGGCCCACAGTGATCGGCTTTTCTGTAGAGGTTCTAAGATCATACCAGTATCGAGTGTTTATTATGTGAATTTATGTCAGCAGCTAACTCTTCATATAGCAGATAAGACAAAGTAAACTAAATATGGAAGTATGTCAGAGCACTGCAAAGGATGGACTGATATGCAGCTAGGCCCATGCACAGGGTAAGCCAGAAATGCTAATAAGTTGACGCCCTCAGAAGCAAACCCCAATTGATGAAGGATGAGAGTTGGTAGATCAATATCCCAGCTTCCATACACCTTGACGCAAAATGCTGAAGTATGTGCCATATAGTCCCCCAGAAAATCCTTAACATGATTGAATTCCAGTTGCCCAAAACAGTGACCTGTGTGATCATCTCTCTTCCCTTTCCTTACACTATGGTCTGAATGTGTCCCCCAAAAATTTGTAAATTGTAACTTAGGCACTAACATGGTAGTATAAACAGGTGGTGCATTTAGGAGGTAATGAAGTCTGGAGGGTAGAACCCTTATGAATGGGATTAATGACCCTATAAAAGAGGCCGAAGGGAATGCCCTATTCCTTTTTTGTCCTTCCATTCCCTCCACTACGTGAGCACACAGCGTTTGTTCCCTCCAGTAGACACAGCAACAAGGCGCCATCTTAGGAGTAGAAAGGAAGACTTCACCAGACACTAAATCTGCCAGGGCTTTGATCTTGGACTTCCCAGACTCCAGAACTGTGAGAAATAAATTTCTACTACTTATAATGCTTCAGGGCTTCCTGTTTGCTAATTATTTTAACAAATTGTGAAGCAGTAGACCTTTTGAAAGAATCTCAAGCATTGAGGAACAGGTTTGTGAAGGAATTTTTGAGAACTGGGGAACACTAATGAGTTACCTAGTATTCGGTTTCGCTGGCAGTAACAGAAGACCCAAAATGAACAAGAAAATATTTATTTCATTTGGAAAAGTTGGCAGTGGGTGGTCCTTGGCTGGTATGGCACTCTGCGCATCAAGAACCCGGGTTCCTTCTCTCTTATTGCTCTTCAGTCCATGATCTCATTCCCTTGATTACCTCCATCTAAGATGGTTGTTCCAGCTCCAGTCATCATATCCATATTCCAACTGGCAGAAAGGAAGAAAAGAAAGGAGAAAGGAATGTTGGCCCCCTTTAAAGATATTTTCCAGAAGGCTGCTTCTATTTATAGTCTATTGATCGAACTTAGTCCCATAGCAATCCTTAGCTGTAGGGGAAATTTTATCTCAAGTAGCCTTAAGCCAAGTTAAAATTAGAGGTTGTATCAGAAATATTTCTATATTAGAGAAGACTGGTTATTGGGAGACAATCAGCTGCTTCTGCCACAACTGATGTGTCACTAAAATGGCAGCAAAAGCTGCCCAAATCAGAATCCAATGCTAGCCAATAGAATGTGCTCACAATGAGTGAGAAGTAAATATGGATTATCACGCAAATATCTTTATTTATTCACTAAAATTTCATGGTCACAGAATGAAGATACAGGGAGGGAATGAAGACAGGTTTTCAGCATGTAGATGACCTAAGTTCAAGTTAAGCTCACTCTGGAGTATTATATATATGCTGCTTTTGGTGGCACCAGTTACCAAAGAAGAATACCAAAACTAGCAATTATCAGAACCAAACCTAGTATGACAGCCTAGGAATGGTTCTCAGAAGAATTATCTAGAACATTCCAAAAAAGAAAAAACATCAGAATCATAAATCATATACTGGGTTATAGCAGGCTGGAAGATAATATCCTGAGGGACTGTAAGGCCGGTGGCCATTCAAATTAGCTCAAATGCCAGGCAGAAACACCATAATTTTACCATATGAAAATTGATAGACAGCACTATCATTGGGGTTTGTCCCTTTTTTGGTCCTGCTTCCAGACGCCATATTGAAAGCAGCATGCATTACAAAGACTCTAATGTTCCTTATGCTATGGAACGCCAGTACCTTAGCACACCAGGATGACCAGAGATATCACTCCATGCAAAGATGCATGCAGAATTGTTCCTTGAAAAAAGACACAGATGGAATCTAAGAAGGTAGACTTGCAATGGAAAAGATTGGAGAAACTTTGAAATATCAAACAAGAATAGCATCATGATCACGGTGTTGATCCTGAAGAAATGGCAAGAAATTCTGTCATCATTGCATCTGGACCATGAAAGCCAGGTTAGAGCACTCAAGTTCCCTCAGGCCTGTAAAATGATGTTGGACTCACCCCCAGATTCCCATGGACCATCAGTTTTACAAAATGAAGAGTTAGTTACCTAAGAGTCACCTCCCTGGTTATCTTAGGAAATTCTCTAAGAAGAAACAAGATAATAGTCACGGAAGAATTCCTGCTAAGTGGTTATCAATTGTTTTAAGGGAACACAAAAGTGCAAATCTTACCCCAAAAAATCATCATTAGTAAATCACTGATGAATAAGTTTTATTCTCCTCTCATTGCAGTTTTGCTTGGTCAGCCTGTTATACACCAACTAGTGTGAACTGTATCAGATTTTATGGGTTTTCCTCTCCTTTTAATTAACTTTAAAACCTTATTAGCCCAATTATTAGCAATATGTTACAAGGCACCAAGACTGCAGCTGGGAATGTGTCTTTATTAAAAAAGGCACTGCCATGAGTTAAGAAACTTTCAGCATTATTATAAACTCTATCAAGGCTAGAAAGATAATTCAGTTTGCAAATTGGTCCCAATTCAAACTTGGCAAGGGAATGTAAATTAGATTTGAATTAATTTTCTTCCTTCTCCCATTCTTCCCTTAAAACATGTAATTCCTATTAGCAATTAGCATCAGTAGACTTTACACTGGCACTTGGAAAGGTGTACCAACTCATAAAATAAGAACCAAAGGTGTGATGTTATTTTAACTTAAAAACTGATGTGTGAAGAAGGAAGAGAAATGTGCTTTTAGATATATCATTCTTCCTAAGGGACACATAAATAACCCTAAATTCTACCCAGCTTGAAGAGCTAGTATATTGTCAACTGTTCTCTGCTTCACAAGCCCGGGCAATTCTAAGAGGAACAAGAATGAATTTGTCGTAGACTCAGCCCCACAAAACCTTCTAAATATAGAACGTACTTGCCTTTGTACACAGCTGTTCCATTCTAACAGCTTTACCAAAGTCTCAAACAGTGGGTTCCTTTATTGAAAGTGGAACTATATCTTCAGGAGCAGAATAGTTTGAAGGCCTTTTCAGGGCAAAATAAAAGAAAATGCTAAACCAAAGAGCTCTAGGGATCTATCCATTCTAATCCAGGTTCACAGTCTGTCTGATCCAAAAAATAAAACCACAGGACCGCAGTTCTGCCTGCTACCCTTTGACACTTCTTATATATTATACTCCAGTGGTTCTCAAACATCAGAATGCTTTGAATTACTGAAAATCTTTTGGAAAATGCAGATTCAGATTCCCTGGCCTTACCCCTGAAGATTCTGACTCAGTACACCTCTGGTGGAGCACGGGAATTCTTCTGGCACTGGGATTTTTGGTGATTCTGAGCAAGAAGTCTTTGGATCACGCTTTAAGAAAGAGAATTCTACTATTTATGTGATTGGGATCTCGTAAAGAAAAAAAATAGGCATAAACAAATATCTTTCCTCTCTTTGGTTCCCTGAAGTGGGCAGTTTGGCATAATAATTATCAAAAATTCACAACAAAGATGAGTAGCACAAAGTAAGATAAACTTTCTAGGCCCAGTAATTTAATTTAAAAATTTTGCTCCATGTAGATGGGTCAGAACATCTGAGAAACACATGGGGAATATACACACAACAAAATCTGAGTCTCTGGAACAATACACAAGCGGTGCCCACTAGCAAGAAATATCTACATAAATGAAGTATCAATTTGTTAGCCTTTCGCACATATTAAGAAAAACAAAACACCTTAATTTTATATTCATTCGCACAATTCAGGATTCCTATAGTGCCTGCTATGAGCAATCTCACACCTTTCCTACAGTTTTGCAACCTTGGCACTATTGACATTTGGGGCAGGATAATACTTTGTTATTCAGCACTATCCTGTACATTGTAGAATGTTTAGTAGCATCCTCAGCCTCTGCCTACTAGCTGCCAGTGGCAGCTCTCTTGCCTCCTACTTGTGGTAATCAAAACACCACTCCAAATTGACAAATGTCCCCTGGTGGAGAAAATCAACTCCAGTTGAGAATTGCTGTGTTATTATTTCATCCTAATCATTTTATACTTATCAAGTGCTTATATGCATACTATTATAACAGGTTGAGCCAATGCTTATTACTACAAATATTTCTCTTTTTTTTTCTTTATTAAAGACGTGGGGTACAATTCAGGGCTAGGAATACAAATGTTCATTATACAGGTACCCTTATTGGTGAGGTGTGCCCTCCCCTCCCCTGGCAGTTTCCCACTACTGCCAGTCCCACCAATTCCCCCACCCCAGCAGTTTCCCGCTACTGCCAAACCCTTTCTCATCATATTATAATTGTTCACTTATGAGAGAGAACATATGGTACTCTGTTCCTTGTTTCTGTGATAGATCACAGAATAAGATAGACTCTAAATCCACCCAAGTTGCTGCAAAGTCCATATGTTTGTCCTTCTTTATGGCTTCATAATATTCCATTGAGTATACATACCACTTTTTTTATCCAGTCCAGTTTTGACAGGCAACATGGTTGGTTCCATGTTTTTGTTATTGTGAATATAGTGCTGCAATAAGCATGTGTGTACAGGTATCATTTTTGTAGAATGATATATTCTGAGTATATTCCCCATAGGAGGATTGCTGGGTCATATGGAAGGTCAATTTCTAGTTTTTTCAGAAGTAACCACAGTTTTCTAAAGAGGTTGCACTATTTCTAACATTTACCATATCCTGATATTATTATTTTTTTAAAAAGGATCTTGTATATTTGATCTTGTATGTTTTTTCTAGATGAAAACAATCAGTTTTAGAGAGATTAAAAGTCTTGCCCAAGTTGGTCAAGGGTGGAGTGGAGTGTCACACCCAGTGGCTTTCCTCCTGAGCCCACGTATTTAACCACTGGAATTGATTGCCTCCTGTAGCAGTGTGTAAAGTTAAAATGATGATATCTGTGGTGCCTAGGAGCTTTCACTACAAGACAGGCAACACGAACACAGACATTTACAAAGAAAACCAGTACCCATCACAGAAACAACTGTTCAACAAATCAGGAGGAGACAAAATTCTGTAAGTGAATGACATATAATAAGCCTCTTTAATTCTAGCTTTATCTATTTAGAACTTGCCATAATTAAAGAGAAAGCTGGACTAGTCTTGACTGTACTACTATTTACAAAAAAGAAAAAATCTTTGAGACAACAAAATGTGTAAGCTTCCCAAGGGAGTGCTTAAGTATTCAAGAAAGCACACAAACACCCACTTGTGCACAATCCAGTTACCATCTATGCAAAGACCTACCCTGCTTAGATGCTAAATACAAGTGGTTCATCCGGCTATCAAATAGGTCCTCCACTAGGCCACACTTTGTCTATCTACAGTAATAGTCTCCACTTGAAAACATAAAATAGCATGTCTTTGAGAAGAGTATTTAGTTCTACTTTGATACTATTTGAAATCTTGCATGTCTCTGGGCTCAGAGACTGCTGATCAACCTCAAAGACTGGCACTATGACTCTTAACACAACTGTCTCACAAAGCCATCACAAATTGATCACTATTTATATTTCCTGCCTTAGTACAAAGAATGAATAAAATCTCTCATTTGTTTTATACATCAGCATTTTTTCTTTTTTTTGAGTCAGAGTCTCACTCTTTGTCGCCCAGCCTGGAGTGCAGTGGCACGGTCACAGCCACCGCAGCCTCGACCTCCTGGACTCAGGCAATCCTTCCACCTCAGCTTTCCAAGTAGCCAGAACTCCAGACACACACAGCCACGCCTGGCTAGGTTTTTGTGTGTGTGTGATTGATTGTAGAGACGAGGTCTCACCAAGTTGCCCAGACTGGTCTCAAACCCCAGGACTCAGGCAATCCTCTCACCTCGGCCTCCCAAAGTGCTGGGATTACAGGCTGAGCCGCTGCACCCAGTCAGAATGTTCTTGATATTTTAAAAATTTAAGCATTTGTGTTTCAGGCATCACGTTAAATGTTGGACACACCAAGATGGATTAAACACAGTCTTTCCCTTAAATGAGTTTATAAACTTTTGGGGATTCAGATAGAGGACTGGATGAGGTCAGCATGTGTCTAAGTAGAATGTGTGCTGGATCAAGTGAAAGCACAGAAGGAATAGTTCAAAGGGAGATTTCTGGAAGAGGGTGACTCCTGGAAAATGATCAAAAAAAGAGACAAGTAGGAAATATTTCAAAAGGGAAAAAAGTTATATTACCTATGATGATGGAATTCAGGAACGTTTGTATATTCTTTATGTTTTTCTGTATTTCTCAATGAAAAAATATTTTTATATAGCTGGAAAAAATACATTAAAGGGTAAAAATCATATTACAAAATAAGACAATATTTTAAAGTGAGTGAGAAGAAAGTGAAGACAGGAAGTACAGACTATTATTTCTAGGACCTTTGCTATGTAGGAAAGAAAAAAATAACAAAGCACATAGAAGAAGATGCAGACTCCTTTGGAACAGGATGATACTTTGTTGTTGGTCACTATCTTGAACATTGTAGGATATTTAGAAGCATCCTCAGCAACTACCTACTAGATGCCAGTAGCAGTTCTCTAACCCCCAAGTTGTAATAATCATAATTTCTCCACATTGACAAATGTCCCCTGGTGGAGAAAAGGTCTTTCTTTTCTTCTTTTGTCTCCTTTTTAAACTGAGGTGACTTAAGTAAACTGTAAGCTATAAGAAAGATGGCAGCCGAAGGAACAAGAGAAAGAAGGTCTAACCAATGGAACAAGATGTCTTGCTAGTCCTGAGAGATTTAGGAATCTACCTTCCCAAAGGAGCAATTTGGAAAGATTAACATCAGATCAGAGAAACAGCATCTTGAAAGGAGGGATGGGAGTGGGTCTATCTACACATAGTGTGAGACGTTCATTCAGAACTTTGTCTGCTCCCCTGAAGCTGGTGATAATGTCAGGGTTATAATTAAGGTACCTCCCATCAGCAATTAAGTTACTGGATACTGCAGGATCTAGTTCCAAAAAGGCCCCACTCTCTGCTTGAGACTCCCATATGCCTTCAGGTAAAGAATGCAGTTTGACAACTTTGCCATGAAAGTGATAAGACAATAACCATGAATGTGGCAAAACATAATGGCTCATGCAGTGAGACTTCTCTTCCCTCCCATGAGAGTGAAGGTGATTTCGTACTCAGTGCCAGAACAGAAGAGGAATTCTCCGTTATCATAATTTTTTTTTTTTGAGTTGGAGTCTCACTCAGTAGCCCAGACTGGAGTGCAGTGGCTGCTCCCGGCCACCGCAGCCTCCCCTGCTGGGCTCCGGCGATCCTTCCGCCTCAGGCTTCCGAGTAACTGGAATTACAGGCATGCACTACCACGCCCGGCTGATTTTTTTGACTTATTGTAGAGATGAGGTCTCGCTGCCCAGGTGGGTCTCGAACCCACGGGCTCAGTCAATCCACTCACCTCAGCCTCCCAAAGGCGCGGGATTACAGGCTGAGCCACCGAGCCCGGCGATCATAATTTCTAATATCTGTTTGTATCTTCAGGAAGGAGACTTGTAATTTTATAATTTGATTAGGAGTTTACTCAACACCAGGCTTATATCTCCTGCCCTGACACTATGGAAGAGAAGGGAAGATCACAGGCCAAGATGGTGCTAAGGTATAGCCTGCTCTAGAGGGATCCAGGATCATCTTACTACTTCCCAGTACACCAGAGACATCTTTGGCATCCAGATGAGGTTACATGGGGTAAACCTGATGAAGACCACCACAAACTGGCTCAAAGAATTGAGTAGTTGAGGACTATGGTGTGAGGCCAATTTGGACGTCAAAGGAAAGTCGTGGCTGAGCTTCAAAGCAACCACCAAAACCTAGGGAAACTTCTCAGAGCTGAGTTCCTCCTCAGCGAAGTCTTTTGGGCCTGTACTCAACCACAAAATCCTATAGACCATGATTTGTATCAGTGGTGATCACCATCCCTTTCCCTCTCCTTCCCAACTCGGAGAAACAAAAGAAGGAACTGGGAAATAGGAAACAACGGAACCACTCACTGACTCTGGCTCATTAGCTGGATACTATAGCCACAAGTCCAGCCTGTGTTAGGAAAACAGAGTGAAGGGTTGTAAATTAACCAGAACTAAGTTTCAATATCTGAGAACAGACTGTTTTAATAATTGAAATGATTAAAAGTATAGACTTATGTTAATTTGAACTTAGACATACCTTCCACCCACTGGGAAAGGTGGATTAAACAAAGCCTATTAGAGGCAATTATCAAGAAGGAAAAATAATTTCATGCTTTTCCTTATGATTTAAGACTTTTCAAACTAGTTATATAATATCTGAACGTACACACACACACACACACACAGACACACACACACACATTAGGTCATCATTATAATGACCACCAACAAGGTGACTAATAAAAGAATATTTGCATAATTTTAATACTGGTTAATTCTGTCACTTTGCCTTACAATGTTCTTGAAAAGAAATATAAGATGACAAAGGGAATTGAGTTGTATAATTTAACCCTTGTCTGTAAATACAACCCTGTTTAGAAGGAAGATAGGCATTTCTCAAAATCCAAAAAGAAAAGGAGATATTTTCCCTTTATTGTAGAGATAGGATGACTAAAAGACATGTGGACATTCACTCAGAGGTCTGGCCTGCTCCCCGAAGTCGGGTCCGCTTGGTTCTTGAATAACTAGGCCCCGATTTCTCGTGCCTCCTATGGCTACCAGCAACCCTACTCTGGGGCCTTGTGGTTCTTGGTTATTCCCTCGTTGGGAACAATCACCCTGCTTTAAAGCTCTTTTTATTTTATTTATCTTCCACCCTTCAGTCAAAATCATCCTCCTAGCGCAAAGGCCTATCTGAATTATTTTCCTGTCAGAAATACTCAGTGACTTTCTATTGTCCAAAGATCTTTTACAGTGTGAGACTATCTTCAGCTTCCAACTGCAGCTCTGCTGTGTTTCTCACCTCACCCAGCACTCAATTTTTGCCTCAGTGTTCAGGTGGCAGCGATGTTGGACTCTCACTTTTTCCTAAACACAATATATTCCGTGCTAGTCTGCCTAGGCCCATGTTCTCTCACCCCAATTCTCCACTTAGCAAAACCCACCCTCCAGAACTCTGCCAGAATAGAATGTCATCTCCTCTGAAGAAACTTCCTGCTCTCCCCACGCTGAGTCAAGCCCCACCCTCTCTGTCATCGTTGCTGTTCTGAGCATCTTTGATATGCTGAGGAAGTGATATGGCACAACGGATGGAGTGTAGCCTCTGTCTCACACCACCTGCTACCCATCCAGTAATGAATGTGTACTTTCAAATCAGAAGAAGAACTAAGGCAGAAAAGAACACAGTGCCAAGAAACCAAACTGAGACGGCGCTGAGACCTGACACATGCCTAGGAGGGGTGGGAGTGAAGAGCAGGACACTAGAAACAGGGAGTAACATGTTCAACAGCTCTGTGACAGAGGTGTTTTCCGAGTACAGAAAGAACACTGTGTGGCTGGAGCAGACAATTAAAAAGGAGAACAGTGGGAGATGAAGCCAGAAAGGTAGATAGGGTCCAAACCTGCAGAGTCTTATGGGGCCTTGGTAGACTTTGGTCTTTATTATGAGAACAGTCAAGGCATTGAAGAGCTTTATCACTGGGGAATGACACAATCTATTTGCATTTGGAAAAAATTCTCGCTTCGGTGTGGAGAATAGATTGGAATGAAGCCAAAGAGTATTTGGGGGTCTTTTAGGAGGCTCTTACAGACAGGAAAAAGATAATAGAAGCTGGAGTAGAAGAGCAGCAGAGCAGATGGGAAGACTTCAGGTGGGTTCAAAGTCTTCCCAGAACTTCTACAAACTAAGCAGATTAAGCACTCATATTAAATACTCAGGTGGCATTTTAAAAAAAGAAAAAAAGGAATCATCTTAGAATTATGATTACTCTATGGAGCTTATCATAAAATAAAGTAATTAAAATGAAGTTAGTTAAATTTTGCTATTTAGGAAAAAGCAAAGGAGGAAAATATATACCTGTAATATAGTAGAAATTGTAAAACTCTCTTTTAAGCTGTCTAGTTAAAAGAGCTTTTGTTACCACAGAGACTCTGAAAACAGAAATAAAGATTACAAAATTTTAATAGCAGATCATTGTCTTAGTTTGTAACAGGCTTTTGAGATATATTTTACATACCATATAATTTGCCCATTTTAATATACAATTCAATGGTTTTTAGTTATTCATAAAGTTGTGTAGTCTTCACCACTATCTAATTCCAGAACATTTTCATCACTCCAATAGTAAAAAACATATATATTAGTAGTTCCTGCCTATTTCTACCCAACTACCCCAGGCCTAGTAAATTAGTCCATTCTGTGTTGCTGCATAATGCATAAAGAAAAATGGTTTATTTGGCTCACAGTTCTGCATGGCGTTGGCATCTGCTTGGCTTCTGGTGAGGCCTCAGGAAACTTTTACCCCTGAGGCAGATAAGGGCAGCCAGCAGGGGAGAAGTCATGTCAGATGGCAAGAGCGCAAGTGGGAGCAGGAGGAGGTGGTGACAGGCTCTTTTAAAAAGTCAGTTCTTGTGAGAACTCACTCATTACCTCGAGAACAGCACCAAGCCCTCTATGAGGGGATCTGCCCCCCCGATCCAGTCACCTCTCATTAGGCCCCACCTCCAACATTGGGGATCACATTTCAACATAAGATATGGAGGGGATGACAATACAAACTATATCATCCCAGTAATCATTAATCCATTTTATGTCTTTATGAACTGCCTTTTCTGGACATTTCATATAAGTGAAACCATACAATATTTGACCTTTTGTTACTGGCATATTTTACTTAGCATCATGTTTTCAAGATTTGTCCATGTCGTAATGTGTATCAGAACTTCATTCCCTTTATTACTAAACAATATTCCATTGTATAGACATATCACATTTAGTTATCCCTTCATCAGTTGATGGACATTTGGATTGTTTCCATTTTTTGGCTATTGTGATTAATGTTGCTGTGAACATTTGTGTACAAGTCATGCGGACATATGTTTTCATTTGTCTTGGTTGGATACCTAGGAGTGGAATTGCTGAGTCATATGGTAACTCTATGTTTAATCTTTTGAGGAACTGTCAGACTGTTTCCCAAAGCAGTTGTTCTATGTCACATTTCCATCAGCAGTGTATGAGGGGTTCAATCTCTCCACGTTCTCATCAACACCTGTCATTACCTGTCTTTCTTATTCTAGCTATCCCTAGAATAAGCTAGCTTTCTTATTCTAGCTAGAGGCTGTGTGGTAGTATCTCATTTTGGTTTCTGATTTGTATTTTCCTGGTGGTTAATGACATTGAGCATCTTTTTGTGTACTAACAAGCCACTTGTATATCTTCTTTGGAGAAATGTCTATCAGATTATTTGCCCATTTTTTAATATGCTGACTTGTCCTTTTACTGTCGTGCTGTAAGTGTTCTTTATATATTCTAGATACAAGTCTCTTGTCAGATACATGACCTACAAAAATTTTCTCCCATTCAGTGGGTTGTCTTTTCACTTTTTTGATAGTGTACTTCGAAATACAGATTTTTTTAATGTTTTTATCATATCTAATTTATCTGTATTTTCTTTTTGTGATTGTGCTTTATTGTCATTTAGACAAGAATAACTTCTTATGAAAATATGGAATCATACAACTGAGTTGTGTCTAAGATTCTTTTATAGTTTTTTTTCTACCAAGAAGAGAATCCAACACCATTTCCCCCCAAGGTTTTGTAGTCATTTTCTCTAATATATGTATTGCTTCTTCAAAGTTAAAAGACTATAACTAATGTCAGCCAACTCTATCTTTAGCAAAAGCAATTAAGTAGCATTATTCAGGCTTATCAGTTCTATGCCATTTTATTAGCTAAAGCAATTAGAAGAACTTATCATTTTTTAAAATCACATAATTATTGACTATCACAGACCCTGTTACCGAGAAAGGTGATGGCTTGTAACACTGCTATGAGGTAAAATGAAAATAAAGGGTGAAAAGAAAGTCTAAAAGATAAAGGTTAAAGGAGGAAAGAGACATAAATTGCAATTACAGTGAAACGTTGTGGAACCCTAATGCATTTTTTAAGACCCTTTAAGTCAAATTAATAAAAATGAAGGAGACTCAATATTTTCATTGATAGAATTTTGATTTTTAAAGTTAAACTATTTCTTTGAACTAAACTTCCCACCTATTCTTTTGTACCTAAAATCTTTTAGGAGGCAAAGAAAAATGTATTCAATATTTCACTTATAAAATAATAAATATTCCAGGCACATTGCCTCACGCCTGCAGTCCCAGCAATTTGGGAGGGTGAGGTGGGAGGATTGTTTGCACCCAGGAGTTTGAGACCCTCCTAGGCAATATAGTGAGACATTATCTCTACAAAAATGTTTTAAAAATTAGCCGGCATGGTGCATGCACCTATAGTCCCAGCTACTCAGGAGGCTGAGGTGGAAGGATCACCTGACTCCAGGAGGTTAAGACTGCAGTGAACCCTAATAGTGTCACTGCACTCTAGCCTGGGCAACAGAGTGGGACCCCTATTCAAAATAATAATAAATAACAACAGATCTAGGCATGAATCTAGAAAACCATGTTACAAATCTTTATTTGAATCATCTCAAAATTCATATGTTACTAGTGGGTTGGACTCTCAAGTTGTTCCCCTTCGGGTCTCCAGTGCCCCGTATGTGACTGCACTTAGAAAGTGCTCAAAAAACCGAAAGTGGAATTAAATTAAGATATTGAATTTACCTTCATATAAAGTCTTCTGAATAAACTCATAAGTAGCACTGGCCTCCAAATACATGGATATTTGTCCTCAGTTTTATACTTAGGGAACAGGTTTTTCACATGTGTTTTTTTTTTTCTCCTTCAAATGTTCACTGGATGTTATTCAGAGAAATCTTTTTAACATTAACTTCTTTTTTTCTGAGAAATGAACTAAGAAGACTCTCCAGCACTACTCAGGCACCTGGAATGACTTGGATAATGTCAGTGGAATTGTGCTCTGGAACCAGCTTTCAGTTCTCAACCTGCCATTTTGTCCCCATCTCCTCTCAGTGATTATGTTCCCTCCCTATTTGTCTCCAAACTGTAGACAGGAATCATAAAAACTCAAGGAGTCAGGCACAGCAGCCTAATTAACCACACATCCACCACAGGCAACCTCTCCTCTTTCTTCCCTCCCTTCCATTCTCCATACTGGCTCAAATTCAGATCAGTGAATCCCCCATCAACACATACTTTCCTGCTCAATGATCCAAATCATGAGTTGTGGATGGCCTTGCTCTGTCCCTCCTCCAGCTATGCCCCTCTACCTAGCTGATGAGTCCTTGAATTGAAGGGATTTTACACACCCACAGCCTGAAAGCACCTCCTGTAGATCGTGCTCCAGGTTCTTAGGAACCTTGAGCTTGCAGCTCAAACACAGTTCCAAATCCATTTCCAGGATCTGTTCAGAGCTTCTTGCCTGGGTCCATCCTGCTGCTGGCCAACCTTCAGGGCTGAGGAACATTCAAGGAGACAGTGTTTGCCAAAGGATAGACACAGAGCTTGAACTTATAGGCTAAAGTGTCCAAATGTGTTTATGTAGGCTCCTTGAAGCATGAGATGGAGCAGAGGGTGGAGAGTGTGGGCTGTAGGCATGGCAGGTCGGGGCCAACTCTGCTACCACATGTCAGCATGTAACTTTGGAATTCTGGGGAGTCCTAAAAATCCAAAATTCAGTTTTTCTAGGTTGTTGCAAAAGATTATCTTTCAAGTTAGGAGAATAAAACATATTTCCTTTAATATTTTAGCTTGATTTATACATATTTTGACATATGGTATGTGGGTGTCCTTTTTTTCTTTTTCTTTTTCTTTTTTTTTGAGTTGGAGTCTCACTCTGCTGCCCAGGCTGGAGTGCAGTGGCACACTCATGGCCACCCCAGCATCGACCTGCTGATCTCCAGCAATCCTTCCACCTCAACCTTCCAAGTAGCAGGAATTACAAGCACTTGCTACCAAGCCAGCTATTTATTTATTTATTTAATGGAGAGACAAGGTCTCACCAAGTTGCCTGGACTGGTCTCAAACCCGCAGCGTCAGGCAATCCACTCACCTCAGCTTCCCAAAATGCTGGGATTACAGGCTGAGCCACCAAGCCCAGCTGGGTGTCCATTTTTGCTCCAACCCTGAACCCTGATAATATCAGCGTAAGTCTACTAGGTTTGGGAGTTCAAGCTTAATTGATTAATTAAAAATATCTATTACATTCCTACCTTATCCTAGGCATTGTTTTAGGCTCAGAGAGACAGCAGCAAACTAGACAAATAAGGTCTTACTACCAAGGAGCTTATATTCAAATGGGAGAAGACAAGTGGATAACATCTAAGTTACAATGCATTCATTCATTCATTCATTAACTTAACAAACGTCAATTGCCAAACACTGCCCCAGGCATTTGGGAGTGTTAACAAAGCAGACATGGATCCCCAACCTCATGAAGGTAATTTCAGGTAGTGATAAAGGGAAGGAAATACATTTACATGAGGTGAAATTTTAGTGAATAACCAATAAGAGGTATTAGCCCCATAGATAAGGTTCTTAGAAAGACATCTCTGATAAGATCTATAGGATGAAAGAAACCAAAAGTGTCAAAAGCCAAGAAAAGAACCTTCACACAGAAGAAATAACAGGTACAAATGCCAGGAGGAAGGAACTCTGAGTGTTCAAGGAGGAGAGGAAATGCATGCGTGGTTGAAGCATTATGAACAAGATAGTGAGTATCACTGTGCAGCCAGAGAGAGAAGCAACTGAGATTTTACTCATTGTGTTCCACATCTACGTCTCTAATTTCTGTGTTTTGGGAAGGTCTCAGAAGGGGACAAAGAAAGACAACAGCAGGAGAGCAGCAGCTGTGAAAGGCAAGCCACTGATATGCCCAAGATATGCCTTAGCCTGGCTCTGTTCAGCAGGCTATTCCACTGAATCTTCCAATAAACACACACCAAAGTTAGGTGTGCTGAGAAAGTTCCTTTGGGCCTCAATAGCAAAGTGAATGGCTTGTCAAGGTCCACAATGGACTTCCAAGAGTCTGTTGCTACAGTGGATGTGTACTCAATCCACATCACCACCAGCAAGCCACTGGATTACCCTGGGGCGTGGTACACGGTCTGTAACTACTGACTGCCATACTTCCTGTTGACAAGATTTGCTCTCAGAAGAAATTAACCGACAGGGTTTGCCAATGTGCCAGACACAGATTGAATGCTTCCTATGTATTTCCTCACTAGTGAATTCTCACGAGTCAGTGCCAGAGGTATCATTTTCTCTATTTAGTGGGGGAAACCAGAGTTCAAAAAAAGAAAGTAATCACTTCAAGTCACATGTGAATGAATGATGGATCTCTTTGCAGGACCTGCCGCTGCCTGCCTCAGCTTACAGAACATGGCCATTGCCTCGGCCTTTGCACAAAAAATTAAGTGCTCCACTCTGGAGCAAGATACACCTAGAATCCCACATTGGCCGCTGTGCCACTGTGTGACACTGGGCAAATTATTTCGCTCCTCTGAGTCTCAGTTTTCCTCTCTGTAAAGTGGAGATAATTGCAGTACCCACTTTAAGGGTTTGTTAGGAGGTAGTGCATGTCAATTACCTGGAATGTAGCAAGAACACAACAGATAGTCGCCAGTTGTATTATGGTTGCTATGCTTTTCCCCTGTCTTCTGTTCAACACTTGCATGGAGTCCTAGTTGTTTATCCATCCTAGGTGCCTTTCGCCACAAGCCACCAACCGCCTATTTAACAATGTGCCAGATCTTGTCAAATAAAGGTGTGACAAATGAAATATGAGCCATAAACCTTTAAGACGCAAACCATTCATCAGGGAGCCAACACTAATATTCACAGGATAAGTCAGTGCAAAGTGGTAAGTTACCAAGGCAGCTAAGAAACAATCATCCTTAGAAGTGGGCGCATCTTCTTTGTTTGAAACCTCCTCTTGTTTTTGCTCAGCAACCTGAGTCCAGGAGGATACTCCAGTTCAGAGTCTTTAGAGCTCCACACAGTTGTCTCTCTTCTCTCTTGTTAAGTTAACCTCCCATGAAGGTAACACCCCTTCAGCATGAGTGATCCTCCTCAGAGATGTCGCAGGGAAAACCCATTCTAAAACTACTGGAGCAGAATCCAAATTGACTGGGTACTTACACAAACTTGATTCTCCAGCCTTCCTCGTGGCTTTTAGGAGGTTAGAAATTTCTTCTTTATACCAGATGTTCGAATTGATTTAAAATGTTGAACACATCTTTTGGACAGGCGGTGAAGAGCGCTGAATGCAATGAAGGAGGAGGCGAGATTATTAGTTCCATTCTCCTTTTAGCTCTCATGGATGCCCACTTGTAAAGGCTTCGTGGTCAGCTCACTCAGCCCTCCTGGGCTTCCATTTCCCATCTGTGGCTGCTGCTCTCCACAGAGTTCACAAGAGTTCATATCACTCATGAAATACTTGAAGTGTTTAAGTGGACTGGGCATTGGGTAAATTTAAGATATTTGGTATCATTGCCATTTTTTAATCTTAATGACTAAAGAAAAAAGTGAGTGATCTAATGCAGTGATTCTCAAACTATTTTGCTTGTAACCTACAAATTTAAAAACGTATACCTTGCCCTAGCAACTAACCCCGAAACTAAAGTTTCATGTAATAGTGCTTATTCTTCCTAAGTTATATATATATATATAAACTATTCTACCCTAGTTCTATTCTACCCTTCTATTCTTTCTATTCTACCCTAGTTCATATTTTTTAAAAAACACAGTTTGCAACCTATTCAGTTGATTTTATGATCCACTGAGTCAAAACTTGCAATTTGTTAAACACTGTTGAAAATTCTAAAACATATATTCTTATCTTTTAGTGTTAGGTTCAAGTCATATATATTTCTCTCTTCCAGTAAACATGTAATATTATTAAACACATAAATATTGTTTAAACTACTCATTCTTTTCAGAGTAAATTATATTAATCCAAGACTATTGGTCACTTCTCTGATTAGCCTCATGATACTCAAGAGAGAATAAGATGCTCATTAGATAAGCTATTTGTATTCATTCTCAGTATGTCATTTTATTTTAGAAATACAAAAACCACAAAACATGAGGCTTCTGACAACTATGCATATTTACATGTACTTCTGGTTAAGAAATCTTGAACAAGCATATTTTTCTCTTGAGATTTTGGATGGGCTCATTTCTTAACAGAAAATGCAAACATGCATATTCTCATTGTAAAGGATTGAAAATTTAGATTTATTGTGAAGGAGGACAAGGAAAAAAACAAGAGGAAAAGAACAAGAAAGAAGGGGGAAAAGAGGCAAATTGAAGAGGAATGGATCCAGATTTAAGACGTAGTTTTTGCTTGTAAATCTCTTTCAATATAGTAGGGTAGCTAATATTAACTAGATATCCTAAGTTTATACGATAATACCAATCAAATTAAAATTAACTAATAGGAGTGCTATTTAAACTTATGAATAGAATTCATGATATGTTTACATACAGCTCCTTCTGTCATAAATTCTTTTTTTCTCAACAAGATAGGGTTTTAAGCCGGGCTCGGTGGCTCAGCCTGTAATCCCGCGCCTTTGGGAGGCAGAGGTAAGTGGATTGCCTGAGCCCACGGGTTCGAGACCCGCCTGGGCAGCGAGACCTCATCTCTACAATAAATCAAAAAATCAGCCGGGCGTGGTAGCGCATGCCTGTAATTCCAACTACTCGGAAGACTGAGGCGGAAGGATCGCCGGAGCCCAGCAGGTCGAGGCTGCGGTGGCCGGGAGCGGCCACTGCACTCCAGTTTGGGTGACAGAGTGAGACTCCAACTCAAAAAAAAAAGATAAGGTTTTATTTTTAAATTTGTAATTATTATGGATACATGATAGTTATATATAAGAGAGGGTTTAAAATAAGAAATCTTATTCGACTTTTATTTTTAATTAATAAGCCACTTTTAGAGCAGTTTTAGGTTCATAGAAAACTAAAAAGAAAGTACAGAGAGTTTCCATATGTCCTCTTCTTGTTCCCACACACATACAATCTCCCCCACTATCAACATACCACACCAAAGTATACATTCTATGGGTTTGGACAAATGAATAATGACACATATCCACCATGGAAGTATCACACACAGTAGCTTAAAAAACATTAGCTTCATTCTTAATACAATTTTGTGTAACTAAAAAATATATAAATACTTATTTCTGATATTATTATATACAAGTATAAAGAAGCACTTAGATAACTCTGTGCTTCTGTGTTTACCTGGGGTGTCATAAATTCTGACTTTAGGCATGCTTGAATAGTCAGGTTGATTTTTAACATAGTAGAAGAAACTGTCCTGATAGCTGAATGGGGTTTAATATTTAAAGAGCATTTTTATGGCTCCAGAGTACTTTATCTACATTAAGTACTAAAAAACATGAATTAATGGGTAACCTCATATAATTTCATGCAAGAATCCTTGGATAGCTTTTGTGTCACAAAGCATAGAAAAAGAAAGAGGGGTCATCAGTAGGGGTCATTGTTTAAATGGATTTCACGTCTAATCTTAAGTTTTTGTTTTGTTTTGTTTTCCAAATGGTGTGTGCATGCTGTCCTTAGAGGTTATATCCACCGATGCTAACATGAGGTTTTAGGAAAAGGTCTACCTTGACTTTGCCTTGTTGACCATGTGTGATTTATTCACCAGTATTTGTGCTCCGAACAGCAGGCATCCTGGAACTGCCTAGTGATAACTTAGCCATTATACAAGGAGCTTGAGGTAAGATATAAAAACATTTGAGATTCTTACATGATCACAATAAATTATGGGTTTAAATCAAAGAGCCATCCCTCAAATTACTCTAATTTATAGGCATCAATATACAGATGGGGGGCTTGGGTAATTGAAACTGTCAGGTTTACCTACAAGCAGTTCTGAATGAATAATCCAGAAGTGAGACAACCCGAAGCTGAATAAATCAAGTGGATTTTCTAACAGAACTATCTGTGTATTTCAATTATTCATGAGACTTTGAATGCAGAAACTTGACCTGTGAAATCTTGGAGGTCAAAAGACTTTGCTTCTGTCCAAGACTCCAATAACTACCAAAAATTATTTGTTTTTCTGTTCTATACATCAAGGGAGGATGTTTTTCCTAAGCTTCTTTTTACTGCCTCTCCTTAAACTTAGAAAGAAAGAACCAAGCAGTTATATATATACATATAGACTAGATTCAACCATCTCTGAAACCAAGCCTTGGGAATTCTGAAGAAGTGAAAATGGGTCTTCTAAAAATAAACAGCCTTAGCCCTTGTGGGGAAAAAGACTTTGTCAAGGCCCTGCTGAGCCAAGAAAAGGCAGTATCTTCAGCGTAGACAAGGGTTGTTATGTTACTCAGAACTTTTGAAATTTTTATAACACCAGTGTCTAGATTTTAATTCAAAAATAAGAACTAAGTAAAAACAGGGAAGCACAGAGTACAGGAGAAAGGAGACGAAAGAAAATTAGCGTTCATTGAGAATAGTCTATTCTAATAATAAAATAATAATAATAACTATCATTTACAGGGTACTTAAAATGTGCCAAGCATTGTCTTATGAGTTTTCTATAGACATCAAGCCACATAGACACATAAGGTCGCTTGTTCCCAATGGCAAACCTATGAAGTGGGTATATCATTGTCATTTTTCAGGGGACCGTCTTTGTTCTTGCCCTGTGCCTTCCTTAATGTTAGACTGTTCTTCATCATATCCTAAAATAAGACACAACCGCAAACACATGATGGAGTGGTGTATATTTTTTAGAAAGGATTTTACAGGGAGATAAAAGAATATGTTACATATCAGATAAGGCTTCATCCATTTCCACATTAGACATGTCAGTTTTAATCATACTACCCTCTTCACACATAGAGCTTCTAGGAATTATCTTATGTAAGCCCTCAGATTGGTATCCACTCAGTAAGAAAAAATCAGGCAGCTATCTCACCTAATTCTCCTTAAAAAACAGTTTAGGAACCATACATTGGCCCTCACCCATGTCCCAGACACTTTTATCTCTACCTCTAACTGCTTATTGGATTCTTCACCCAACCAATGAGGTTTTTTTTCTTGAGAAGAAATCTGTTGTCAAGGAAATGAAATATCCTCCACTTTGTTGCATCATGTTTCATGTACTTTGTATGAACTAAGTTATTACTTTTTTACCATGACATTATTAGGTAAGCATTATTACTTCCTGTTTTAAAGATGAGAGGCCAGAGCTTCAGAAGTTAAATAATTTCCTCAAGATTACAACTAGGATAACCAACCATCTCAGTTTGCCTGGAACTGTCCCCATGGTAAATATGGAAATGTTCAGGTCCTGGGAAACCCCTCTATCCCAGGCATTGGTCACCATAACACTAGCAAAATAATAATGTTGGTTTTCAACTCAGGTCTTCTGACTGCTGAAGTCTCGATGAAGACTTGTTGAAGAAGAGTGGGGATGGGAGAGATATAGAGAAAAAAAATAAAGCAAGGAAGAAAAGGAGGGAGGGAGGGAGGGAGAAAGGAAGGGAGGGAGGAAAATAAAATGGAAGGGAAACTGAAGATTCATAGTGATTCAATGTCTCATGAATCTTAATGTTATATTATCTATAGTTTATTTTATACACAGTGAGGGGTATATATGTTTGGTTAATATTTGAGGGTCCTTCCCTAATTATGAATAACCCATGATGGTTACATAGCATTTGAACCATAAACCCTTGAACTATCACTATAGAGTTCTTCTTATTGGCATAAGAAATATGAGAAATAATGTTTTATGGATGAAACAAACAGTATTTAACCACAGTGGACTGAGTATAGTAATCCAGCAATCCCAGAGTCTGAATACCTTCCCAAGCAGTATTTTTGACCTGGAATTCAGTCCCGAGTTCAGCTTAATGGAAGATTCTGACACCTTGTTCCAATGAGACATTTAGCTGAATCCTACTGTTGGAATAGCATTGAATCTGCCTCCAGAGGACCTTTCATGCAGAGAACTTGCTACCAGGTAGTGTGATACAATGAAAGGACAGAGAAGGGAACCTCAATGACTTTACGGGAGCAGGCTGAATGGTTGTTTGTGGCTACTTGTTGAAAATAGCTTTCATGAGAGAAAATTTCAGTATGAGACATGTTTTTCTTATAGTGTAGCTCCTGGTAGCAAGACTTTAGGGAAGGAACCTATAGCCTTTATTTACCTTTAACTACTGAAGGCTTCTGGTACCTACCAAAATAAACCTTCTGTTTCTGACTGGCCAGGTTAGTATATGTATGTAACCATCTCTAATCTACTCTTGAGGGCAGACTCATTCGTATTTAAAAAATCAAAACCTTTCTTCTCTAATGAATAATACATAAAATTTCCATGCTTTAGCCAGAATGACTTTAAACAATTGTCTGTAAAAGAAGGTTTCTACTTCTACAAAAGTTGTAATATATAAGTTATTGAAGAAAGAATAGAATGAGCTATTAGACTAGCTACCCAGCATCTAATTAAAACAAAAGAGCCTGAAAATGGCTTTCTTATTATTAGTGTTACTATTAAAGATGACAGATCATCCTGGATGCATTGTTCTAGCAGAGGACATCCTCTTTGCTTCTGGGAAAAGGAGAGTTAATCAGAACAAAATGTGACTGTTAAAAATCTCTCTAGAGTCCACACTTTGAGATTTGTGTTTCATTCATTGATTCTTTTACCATCTCTCTTGCTTTTGCCAACCCACTAAAACCCTTGTCAGGCCAGAAATTCAACTTCTATAAAACGGTAGTTCCTTCTTCACTATAAAACATTTGATCGAGTTAATATTTCAAGGTTTTCATTATCATCATAAGGAAGCAATAACAGTGAGAAGATAAAAACAATCAGTCAGCAAAAATTCTATTACTTTTCCTTTAGTGAATGTGGTCATTACATCCTTCTTTAGGAAGGTCTCATTTCCTGAAGGACCCGGATGAGGATGAGGTAAGAGGGACAGCTGAAACAGAGAAATACATCATCTTAACCAACTATAGAGAGAGTCGATCCAGAGCAAATACATGCGCTTTTATTCCTAGAGCAGACTTCCTATTCCATTTAATGTATTTTACCCAGAAGAAACAGAGGGGCACATCATCACCCAGTGACTCACCACCTATATTCTTGCAGGTTAAACTTCAAATTCTCTTCATTTTCAGTTTTGCACATTTAATTTTTTTCATATTTTTTAAATCAGTATGACTCCTTCTGGCTGTAACTGAGTGTGTCAAATGCTCTAATGCCTGGCAAATCTATTCTTTTAACAGCATTCTTCACTTTGCAAAGATTTCTCAGTTGATCCTTAGACCTGAATCCCTTATCTCCAAAGCAGGAAACTTTTAATGTAGTAACAAAGATACTTTTCAGTTTTTCATGCTTGAGAGTATGGGGGGGAGTGTTTTTTTCTTTACCCTGCCCTCAATTTTAAGACCTACACAGAGTCGGCTTTAAACAGCCCACCGATCTATTTTTTGAAGGATTACATCCTAAATTTAGCCATAAATTCTGCATAGCAATAATGATAACACTTGGTATTTTTTTAAAAATTGCAGGCTGAGCACAGTGGCTCACACTTATAATGCCAGAACATTGGGAAACCGAGGCAAGAGGATTGCTTGAGCCCAGGAGTTCAAGACCAGTCTAGGTAACATAGTGAGACCTCTTCTCTACAAAAAATAAAAAATAAATAAAAATAAATCAGCCAGACATGATGGTGCATGCCTATAGTCCCAGATACTTGGGAGGCTGTGGCAGAAGTATCACTTGAGCCCAGAGGATCGAAGCTATATTGAACAGGGATCATGCCACCACATTCCAGCTGGACAATAGAGTGAGACCTTGAAAAAAAAAAAAAGCTTAAAACGGGCAAAGAGACCTGGCACAGTGACTCACACCTGTAATCCCAGCACTTTGAGAGGCTGAGGTAGGAGGATCGCTTGACCCTAGGAATTCAAGACCAGCATGGGCACCATAGCAAGACCCTGTCTCTATTTTTTTTTTTAATTAGCTACTCAGGAGGAGGAGGCAGGAAGATAGCCTGAGCCCAGAAGTTCAAGATTATAGTGAGCTATAATCATGCCACTGCATTCCAGTTTGGGTGAGAGAGTGCGATTCTGTCTCGAAAAAAAAGAAAAAAAATGGGCAAAGGGTCCACATAGGAAATTTGGGACAGTAAGTTATTTGGTTTGTACAAGCTTTTAAACTTTCCACGCTAAAAATTTTAGGCAGGAAAGAAGGATATAGTGGGATTCAATGAAATACAGTATCCAAAGGAAGGAGTGAGAGGTTGAGGGTGGAGGAAAGTGGGAATGAGGCGGCATTGACTCTTGATTGAGCTCCGCAGATCACACAGGGAGTGTTTTGGGCCATTCTGAACCCTGCACACCAAGGAGAGACTAACCAATGTCACATAAAAAGTAGTGGAAGAGAGAGTGCATGTCAAACCTGGAGAGGAAAATGAGCATGGACTCCGAAGTCACTAATGCAGGAAAAATAAATACTCAAGAAAAAATAAAGCCCATTGCAGGGAAAAGACAGGAAAACATACAAGGTGGTGGGGGGAGGACCCAAAACCACCTGGAGTTTATTTATAAACAATTATATATTTACTCTTATATGCTTAAACTTCAGTCACCTTTAAAGTACTTCCCGTTTGATGCTATACACCTATCAAGACACTTTTTCCACTGCTCAAAACAGTTTTTGAACTCATCCATTTTGATGCCTTTTAGTGCTTCTGCTGTTTTTGTTTCACCTTTTCCACTTTGAAGACTTTTTTCATCCAGGGAAACGAACAAACAAACAAACAAAGTCACTCCGGGTGAAATGCAGTGAATAGGGAGGATGGAGCATAAGGAGTCATGCTGGTTTTGGCCAGCGTATTGTGGGCAGGTATGTTGTCATGGTGGAACAACCAGTCACCTGTTCGCCACAACTTGTTGGGTCGTTTCTACCACAAACTGTGATGCAACCTTCTCAAAACTTCCAGATAAAAACTTTAGTTGACTGTTTGACCCAGAGGAACAAATTCCCACTGTACTACAAGGGGCTCGCCCTTCAAAAGATAATTTCTGGGGTTTGGGGTTTCCCCCCTCGTATTTAAGCATAAGAAGGAAGACCTTTCTGACTTTTGGAGTTGTCCAAAAATAAGAAGATTCTATCAAGGTGTTATACTTCCCATTTACTGAATCTGTTTAAACAGGGACTAGACAACCTCTAGCCTGAGACACCAAGAGAGACATTTTTTTTCACCTTTAAATTTTTATTTTAAAATTGTGGGTACTATTCAGGGTTAGGCATACAAATATTCATTGCGCAGATACCCTTTTTAATGAGGTGTGCCCCCACTTCCCCAGGCAGATTCCCACTACTGCCAATCCCACCTCCCGCCCCCCAACCCCTGCAGTTTCCCACTACTGTCAATCCTTTTCTTATAGCATTACGATAGTCATTCAAGGTCCACTTATGAGTGAGAGCATGTGATACTCAGTTCTTTGTTTCTGTGAAAGATCACTCAGTATTATAGACTCTAAACCCATCCAGGTTGCTGCAAAGTTCATGATTTTGTTCTTCTTTATGGCTGCATGATATTCCATTGTGTATATGTACCACATTTTTTTATCCAGCCCTCTTTTGATGGGCAGCACAGTTGGTTCCATGTTCTTGCTATTGTGAACAATGCTGCAATAAACATACGTGTGCAGGTATCTTTCTCATAGAATGATATGAGTTCTTCCGGGTATATTCCCAGTAGGGGGATTGCAGGGTCATATGGAAGGTCGATTTTTAGAACTTTTAGGAATCGCCACACTGTTTTCCACAGAGGTTGTACTAGTTTACACTCCCACCAATAGTGTAGAAGCTTTCCCTTTTTGCCACATCCTTTCCAGCATCTGTTATTTTTTGAGTTATTGATGATGGCCATTCTGACTGGAGTTAGGTGGTATCTTAATGCAGTTTTAAATTTGCATTTCTTTGATGACTAGTGAGGTTGAACATTTTTTCATGTATCTGTTGGCTGCTCTTATGTCTTCTTTCGAGAAGCATCTATTCATATATTTTGCCCAATTTGTAATGGGGTTGTTTGTTGTTGTTTTTTCTTTTCAACACATTTGAGTTCCTTGTACATCCTGGTTTTTATTATTTTTATATATCTACCATTTTTAAGGATACGTCTCCTGTCTCAATCACTCCTCAACATCTTCATTTAAACACTTAATAGGTCTCACTATTTTAATGGGTTCTCAAGGGAGTGAGCACCTGACCTCCAGCACTTCCATTCCCGTCCCACACCTTTCCCACCTGTGGTCTCATCCATCTCAGTTCATGGGAACCCCATCCTGTTATTTGCTCAGGCCAAAAACCTAAGATTTACCCTTGATTTCTTTAATTCTTTCACACTTTATATCCAATCTGTTAGAAAATCTGTGATCTTTACCTTCTGAATCTATCTAAACTGTGACCACTTCTAATCACCTCAACTATTATTTCGTTGGTCGAGCCACCCTTATCTCTTCCCTGAATTACTGCCACAGTTCCCTAACTGGTCTCCCAGGGTGACTTTTGCACTCACAGTCTGTTCCCAACTTAGCAATGTGGTTCTCATGACTGATCATGTCATTCCTCTGCTTAAATCCATTGGCTCTCCATTTCTCTCAGAGTAAAAGACAAAATTCTTATAATGGCCCTCCATGGGTCTTGGTTCCATGAGTCCCTTATTTATTTATTTATTTACTTACTTACTTATTTTTGTTTTCTTTCTTTTTTTTTTTTTTTTTTTTTTGAGTTGGAGTCTCACTCTGTCGCCCAGACTGGAGTGCAGTGGCCGCTCCCGGCCACCGCAGCCTCGACCTGCTGGGTTCCGGCGATCCTTCCTCCTCAGCCTTCCAAGTAGCCAGAATTATAGGCATGCACTACCACGCCCGGCTGATTTTTTTTTTTTGATTTATTGTAGAGATGAGGTCTCGCTGCCCAGGTGGGTCTCGAACCCACGGGCTCAGGCAATCCACTCACCTCAGCCTCCCAAAGGCGCGGGATTACAGGCTGAGCCACCGAGCCCGGTTTACTTACTTATTTTTAAGTCGAAGTTTCACTCTGTCACCCAGGGTGGAATGCAGTGGCTCACTCATGCTTACCGCAGCCTCAACCTGCTGGGCTCAGGAGATCCTTCTGCCTCAGCCTTCCAAGTAGCTGGAACCACAGGCACATGCCACCACACCCAGCTAATTTTTTGATTTATTGTAGAGATGAGGTCTCAACAAGTTGCCCAGGCTGGTCTCGAACCTGTAGGTTCAGGTAATCCTCTCACCTCGGCCTTCCAAAGTACGGGGATTATAGGCGTGAGCCATACCGCACCCAGCCTGAGTTCCTCATTTTCTAGGACTTTTCTTCTTAATGACTTTGTTTCCCACACACTGGCTTCCTGGATGTTCCTTGAACATTCCATACATAGATCCAAACCAGGGCCTTAGATCTAGTTTCACATACCTGGAAAGCTTCTCCTCCAGATACTTTCCAGGTCCATTCCCTCTCCTCTCAGTCTTTGTTCAAACGTCAGCATCTCATTAATAGTGACAACACCTTTATAATTGCATATCCTCCCCCAACATTTCTCATTTTATTCTATCTTTCCCCTCTTAACATACTTCATAATGGGACTATGCATTCTGCTTATTGTTTGAAGTCTGCTCCTAAAAGAATGTAGGCTCCTCCTAGCAATTTTCTTGACTGATACATCCTAGGCACTCAGAACAGTGACAGGTTCATTGTAGAGACTAAAATATTTATTGAAATAATTAAAGAAAAAAATTTCTAAGAAATGCAATGTTTTGAGAACGCTGTTTTTTGGTAATGTGGATTTGTTCTTGATTTTGTGTTTCTAAATTGTTATTATTTTTCTTATTTGGTACTTATTAAAAATTTTTTTAAAAGAAGAAAAAGCAAGTGTTGTGAAGGCAGAAAGTTTTATAAGCTCAGAATATAACTGTACTTAAAGCTATTGAATGGAATCCAAAAATTGAGTTTGCTCATCAGAACATAAAATAAAATAGGAACCATCTTTTTTATGTAGGTGAGTCCTTATAACTCTTTTTTAAAACTCTATAAAATTATCATCCTTTCAGTTCCAGGTCTAGGAGACTTTTCCCTTTTAAAATTATTCTATAAAAAAAAAAGTCACAAATCTAATAGGACAGAAACTCTTAAAACCACAGATATGATTAAGGCTCAGTTCCCTAATAAATGTGCAATGAGACACTTGTCAGCCTTTGAAATAATGAGCTGTGATCTATGATAAATGTGCCAATAACACATTTTCCAGAGCAGCATATTTCAGACTGGTAGAAAACGGTTGAATCACAGCAGGATCTTATTTTTTCAGAAATTACTTCTAAACTCCAAACACATCTAAAATTAATTTCTTTTATCACATTAACACCGGGCTGTTAATCACCGGAATGTGTGCTGGTATTTGACAGACATAAAAAGAATTTATTTGCATTTGCAAGAGAAGGAGAGCACACATAAAAGAAGCATGTTCCTCATGTGAAATAAAGTTTTGCATATCCTGGCCCATAAAATATATTGCTTGTTTACCAGTCACAGATGATTATAAACGTGAGGCAGTAATGGCTTATGAACTTCAAATGAAAAGATCTGACCTTTCTTGCACACAAATTAAGGACAATATCTAATGCAATATGCAATGTAACAAAAATAGCAAAATTACAAAATGCCTCTCTAGTTAATTTCTGGGAATTAATTTATTCACTCATTCAGTCACGAAGAGATACACACACAAATATTGAATTTCTATGATTCCCTACTCACACGCAACTCCAAATCTAAGGTAGAAAATAATTCAAGATGCACAATGCAATAATGGCTATGACAATGGAATGCTTAGGATGCTATGCGGATCTAGGTGAGGGACAGGTTGCCACATCTGTAAGACAGGAACTAATGAGAGTTCCCATCTCAGAGGATTAAAGTGAAGATTAAACGAGCCAGTGCATATGGAAGAGCTTAATCGAGACCTGGCCCATGGCAGGCACTCAGTGCATGTTGGCCTTTATTATGAGAGGCCTGTTCGAGCCGCACATTATTAAATATTCATGTTGGCCATGGAACTAGGGACAGAGAGCACATTATGAGATAAAGCAGAGGTTGCTGTTGCCCATCTCATGGTGCTTATAGTCTAACGGGAAGACTGTAATGTAACAAGCATACCAGGAGAGGGTTCTCTATGAAAAGAAAGAACCAGGCCCTTAACAAGTCTAGGAATTCAGGAAAGGCCTAGAAAGATTGTATTAGAGGCAGACCAGTGGGTGCTCTCCCAGGATTTCACCTGGCCACCAGTTTTATACCGAGAGTTAATTCATAGCATAACCCAGCTGAGAATAAAGGAAAAAAGGATTATATGTCAAAGGAGTCATAAGACTGAGCCAGAGAGCACTAGCCGGGGGAACACCAGGGGCTGAATTCCGAGAATGCTTGATTATGGCAGGCAAAACGTAAAACTGGGTAAGGAAGGGTTGGTTGACTCAATTGAAGTCCTTCTCTCAAGAAACAAGATTCAACACCCCAGGAAATGGCGTGAATTCATTACTAGTTTGGCTCCTAGAGGCACCAAAAAAAAAAAAAATGACCCATGTGGAAAAAACAGAATTGTGTTGGCAGAATGGTGGGGGAAGGGACTAAATGTCTCAGAAAAGTGCTTATGCTGGAATAGATATACTACATATACAAGGAAGACCCAAAAAACCCAGAATTTATTTCTTAAAATTATGTTTATTCTTACATGTTTAAATTTCAGTCACCTTCAAAGTACTCTTCATTTGATGTAATATACCTACCGAGAGGATTTTCCACTGCTCAAAAACAGTTATTGAACTTATCGATTTTGATCTATTTTAGTGAGTCTGCTGTATTTTGTTTCACTTCTTCCATATCAGCAAAACATGTCCCTTTGAGGACTTTTTTCATCTGGGGAAACAAAAAAAAAGTCACTCGGAGTGAGATCCAGTGAATAGGGAATATGGGGCACAGGGGTTAATGCCATTTTGGGTCAAAAATTGCTGAACACTCAGCTTGGTGTGGGCAAGTATGTTGTCATGGTGGAAGAACCAAGTCAGCTGTTTGCCACAACTTGGGATGTTTCTTCCACAAATTGTGATGCAACCTTCTCAAAAATTTTGGATCACAAATTCCAAGTATACTACAAGGGCCTCACCCTCAAAAAAGAGATAATTCTGGGGTTTTTTGAGTCCTGCCTCATATGGCCAGAAGACCCTCCAGATAATTAGATTGCATGGGTAGGTCCATAGGACACAACACACACCACGGCCATGAGAATGTGTTGGTGAGCAGACACCAACATTGCTAGAAGGTCAGCGGTGACTGTGCTCCAGAGGCTTGAGTTGACAACAGAAGAGACTGTTACAAAATTTGGTTCATCAATAGCAATCAGATGATAGAATGCCAGAACAACAGAGGTCAGGCTGCCAGAAGCCTGGGTCTTAATGACTGTGCTAACTGTTGTATCTTTGCCTCAAGCACATAGTTCATAGTGTGTGGCCATGGGAAGGTGCTCATTTCTGTCACTCAGAAAAGATGATAAAAACCAACTTGCATTTGCATGAGATAAACAACAGAAAACATTTGAAAGTTTGCCCCAGGGCTACATTAATTGTCCTGCTCTTTGACAGAGAGATCTGGACCATCTGAATATCCCAAAAGACAACACATTGATCCATTACATCAATAGCATGATATAGATTGGGATGGATAAGCAAGAGGTGGCTTTCATGCTGTGGTCCACACATGCCACAGAAGGTGGGAAATAAACCTTGCAATGATTCCAAACCTGCCGCATCTGCAAACTGTTTAGAAACTCAGTGGTCAGGTGCATGCTGGGGCATCCATTCCATAGCAAAAGGCAGATAATTGCATGGTGCCCCTATAACAAAGAAGAAAGTACAAAGAGGAAAAATCCCTTTGAGTTCTGTGGTAATATATTCCATACTTAGGATTACTGCTCCAGTCATATACTGGGTGACATGAAGATCTAGGAGCTTTGAGTGGAGCCCAGAGCAGGAAGGACTCTAAAGCAGATCTGAGGTGGTGCAAATAGCTGGGGAAACAACCCAACAAATGTGATCATGCTGGAATTATCAACGGAGAGAAAAGATGCTTTGTGTAGTCTGTGAATCACCCCAGTAGGAGAATCACAACATAGGCTCTTTGGGAATCAGGACAAGATTATATCTTCTACAGTGGAGAATTATTCTCTTTTTTTTTTCTAATGGGATCTCACTACGTTGCCTAGGCTGATCTCAAACTCCCGGGCTCAAGTGATCTTTCCATGTGAGCCTCCTTTGTAGTTGGGACCACAGGCATGTGTAGCATCTGGGTAGAGAATTACACAACTTTTGATGAGCAAGCCTTGTCAAGTAACTTGGCCCTGGTAGAGCTGGGAGCATAACTGACCATTTAGCCAGAGTTGTTCATCATGAGTTGAGTCCCATTAGCCCCACCAATTAATAACAAGAACCCAGTGACTATCCATCATAAGATGAAAACAGTGCATTAAGGCCAAGCCTGAGCAGAACCAGAGGGGACACATGTTCCAAGAACCTATGGCCTAGGTCCTCAGGGGCCCCACCAATATCACACTAGCATCCTCCCTCACCTCACCCCTCTCATCTTGTAGAGACTCATGTATGCCAGCTGGAGAGGAGAAAGCCAGAGTTTGGTTTCAGTTGGTAGTCTGTTTCGTGGAAGCAAGATTAAAACTAGTAGTGATGCATTATAGCTTTCCTTGAGGTGGTCTTGAAAGACAAAGGTGGGGGGGAAGTCCACCTTATAGGAAGGACACTAGGTCATCTACTTTGTGGGGAAAGAGAAGGGATTCAACTCATCAGCAGTGACTAATGGTCTGGCCTAATGGACAGGCACCTAGGACAAAGACTGAAAGATCAGGGCCAAGGAGGAGAAGCAGGGGCTTGGACACAGTATTAAATTACAATGCCCACCAGGACTAATTAAGAAGGGATGAGCTGTGCACATTTATACTCTTTATTTTTAATGTCCCTTAGCTGTAAGTTTATACAACTTGATTTTTAATCATGAAACTTTTATAATAACTGGCCTGCAGATTTCTTTAAAATTTCACAATTGGCTGTTGCATGCTGGTAGTGACTTGGTTAAGCTTTTTGCTAAAAAGCAGAGGTAGGAATCAAGATACACCTTATGTCATAACAGAAATATAGATAGTGAATTATTTTTACATTAAACTGTGTGCCTTTTACAAGTTATACTTGCTATAGTTTCTTTATCGAGGTGTCCCAAAAAGGAATAAAAAGTGTTGACATAAAGGTCAAATCTTGAGAACGATGTGCTCTTGTCCATGTAAAACAATATAAGCAGCTAGTAATTCCATGGAGAAAAAAATCTCGTGTATTAGTGTTTTGTTTGCCAGTGTGATTAAATGCCTGTCATCATTTTTAAATTATTAGAAATGTTCATTTATCTGCCCATTCTTTACTCACCAGGAGCAGGGTCTTTACAATTCACAGCATCAGTGCTTAGTTCATAATCCTGATTGAGGTCATTTCATTTGAAATTAAATCAAAGCAAAATAAATCAAGGCAAGAGTCTACTTAGCATTTACATTACAACTACAACTATAAAAATATCACCCATTAAGAATAAATTGAACTAATTCTGAAAATTTTACTTGTTTTTAAGTTTTCAAAAGTCAGAAAAATATGTAGTATTATAAAGCATAAATGGCTCATGTGAAGACCGATAGAGTAAGTATCTAGCAGCCAAGCTAAATTAGTAAAGAAATGAATATTTGATTTAAATGGCAGAGAAAAGTAATAATTTAGAGAGCACTTTCTTTTGAAAGCACAGTATGACGGCTTTATAAATTTGTGTACTATTTTTTTTCTGCTGGGCCACGCTAGAGGGCGAACTTTCTCTTCTCTGGAAATCTTCCTAAACTAGAGTCTTTCAAAGGAAAGAGAATCTTTCCTAAGGAAGATTGTTAGGTTGTTAATTTCCAGGAAGTCTTGAAAACAATCAAATACATTCAATTAAGAAATCTGAATCAGACTACTCCATGGAAAAACTGTTTACAAAGCAAAGGTCAGTTGAAAACAAAACACAAAGAAAAACAACCACATATCTCATCAACAAGGATACCTGCATAATGAACATTTGTGTCCCTAACTCTGAATTGTACCCCACATAGTTAAAATAAAAAAATTAAAACTGAAAAAAAGAAAAAGAAAAACAACAACCACAAAAACTTGTTCTCTATCCGTGACTAATATGTTTTACATTTTGCAGTTTATAAAGAGTGTTAATGAAAAAAATTGTCCCTCCACATTTTCATGGAGACCATATATAATATTTTAGCCCCTTTTTAAGCTGGGAAACTGAGGAAGTTGAAACTCTATGGTTTTATGGAACCCACTTAAGGACAAACAGGTTTAAGGCGAGCGAATAACCCAAAATATAAATTAAACCAATTTTCTTCTTTCTCCAAGTTTGGCTCATTGCATACCTCACAGTCCTCTGAACGTTTTATCAAAGAACTCGGGGCATCCAAGGGCAACAATCTGGCTCGATATTCTTAAATGAACAAACTAGACTCTAGCTGTCCCTGCTTTACAAGAGCTAATGAGCAGAAACCTTCCATGACATCTGTATCTCTCCTAAGGCTATGATTAAATCATTGACTTAAAATATAATTACAAGTATGACACATTTTCGATTATTTTGCCTCTGGGGAAAATATAGGATATGCACTAATTTATTTACTTATATTAAGTAAAGATTTATAAAGAAGGTCTTTAAGTTACAATCCACATTAAGAGAAAATATAAATCAGAATGTGAGTACTTAAGTCACAGAGGATCTTTTGCTTTCAAAAGGATTCGCTCCAGGGTTCCTTTGAACTGAGAGCTGCCCAGCTGTATGTTAAATGATTCCATTTACTGTACAAGGGTCCAATTTACATGGAAATGCCCAGAAACAGAGCTGCTACACAAAGTGAGATGCATCTGCACTGTACTTTGTATTAGTAGCAAGATTTAAATTTATGGAAAATACCAGAAAAGTGATGATGTACAGCTGAGCATATTTCCACCTCCAACCCTCTACAGCCCATAAATCAGGAAGCTAAAATGACTCTAAAGATTAATCTCGTTCCTACCCTTGCCCAGTTGCAGACCTGGGACTAACTTATGTTAAAATCAGTTACCATTCCTGCTGTCAAAGGCTCCAAGAAATTTCCAAAGCTTCCCACAGAGGTCCCTCCACCACTCCTCAACACATTCTGCATGTGACCAGAACTGTAGCAGGTGCTTAAAGTTGAGTAAAGAAAAGACAACAGTCTCTCCCTTCATGAAGCTAACATTCCCTTATGTGCACATGTGCCTTCTTAAGCCACCAACACCAGCTGAACAATGACACAAATGATTAGGTAAATATGTCACATGTTCATCAGTTTCTCTTCAGCAAACACTCATGAAAATATCAGACATGATGTCTTGTTCCTGGGGTCTTTTCCCCGCCTCTTTATAGAAGTTTGTGGAACAGATACAATGAGAAAGGAAGTAGGGGGAAAAAAGAAAGTTTTCTGCAGACAGGTTAGAAATCTATTTACTTTCTATCTATTTATGTATTTGCTTATTTGTTATGTATTTGTTTTCTGTGTATGTATTCATTGCCCCTTTTTAAAAAGAGGTTGAAAGCAGTAAATATTAACATCCTGCCAATGTAAAAATAGAAAACCAGAGGGAAGGAGGGAAAAGGAAATTAAGAAAAGGGAAAGATGAGTATTCCAATAACATGTGATAATACCTTTTACATTTTGGTAGAGTTCTACTAAAATATTTCTATAGCACCTTCATCTTTGAAAATCTATGCAGGTTTTTAAAAGCTAGTATTGATTATCCATTCAAAAAGGAAAAATAAGGTACATTGCACACCATACATCAGACTACAAGGCAGATCAGCTCTTCAAGAAGGGCCTCTGCGATTCTTTTCCCTCAGTTCTCAACCTATGGGTAACACTACCCCTAACAATAAATTCAATACCATGTTTTGGGGTCAGTGGTTTATACATTCTTTTAAAATACACTGCTGGCTCAATGACAAAACCCAGCCTAAGAAAGGGGGTATGTTAAAGATAAAAGCAGCACAGAGGTTAAACAATGCTGTGCAGGTAGACGGGAGAAAAGAAGAATGTAGTAGGATGTACAGACAGAACTGTATCTTCCAGATGCTCAAGGAAGCAGAAAGAAGTCAAGAGGAACATGTGGTCTTTACAGCTGTCATCTTCCTCAGTGTTTGTCCTAACACTCCTGTGTCCTGGCCTTGTTGCAGGCAAAAAAAAAAAAAAAAAGCCATAATCAAAGGTCAATAAAAAGAGACAAGATACCTGGGAATTACATGAAAGCCCAGGAGAAAGAATGTATGTGAATATCCAGTAATTAAGCAACCTTGATGCCTGAGAAGAACTGTTGGACTGCAGAATTTTCTTACATTTTTTTGGATTGTGACATGCACAGAAAACACAGTGTTCACAGCTAGAAGGACCAGCCATAAGGCTTCAGAGACCATGGGCTCCATCATGGTGTGGTACAGTAGGAAGTTCTGTTAATGGAAAGCCCCTCCCCCCGCCCCAACATACACACACACACACATAACAAGGTTACTTTTGGTTAGCCATTTACCCTGACAAAGAATGCAGTCAAGGTATAAAGCACTGTGGAACACAGAAAACAGAGAAAATGTCTAAATGAACCATGTAGGAGGTAGCATTTAAAATGAACTGTAAGAAATAAAATATATGTTATTTTTTTAAGGAAGCAAATATATTCCTTAAGGAGAGAGAGCTTTATCTATCTTCATAATCTCTGTGTCCATTTCTGGGCTGACTCAGCACATAATAGACTCTTGATGCTATGGTTTAACAGTTGTTCATTGAATGCATGGAGACCTGAGCTCTACCTCATTTTAAATGGTGGCCTATATGATACTCCTGTGGCAGATTCTGGAAATGCTACAGGAAGAGTCAGCATCGTGGATGACATCTGCAGTTGCACAGGCCCCCAACTTACATGGCCTTGCACTTGGTTTAGTGTCCTGGTGCCACCATCTTGAATACTTGTAAATTTATGAGCAAGGGGCCTGCCTTTTTATTTGCACTGAGCCCCACAAATTATGTAAGCAGTCCTGGCTGTAGCTTTTATGCTTTACCCACAGACACTATCAATTTCTGTAAAGAAGGTACTGTCAGGGTGTTTCAGAGTTTCTGACAAGTGGCCATCTTCCAAACAGAGGAGACGTCCTGTAAATCAACTGCAGAATGAAAGACAGCCTGAAAAAAAAAGTTACTCAGGTTGGAAAAAAGGTTATTGCAACAGTCGTACAACCCTGAAAAGAATCACTTGATCACGAAGCAAGGTCTAGATGCTTTATAATTTCCCCCTTAGAAATTTTTCCCCATGGTGTTCCCTTCTCTTCCACCCAAATCTTGGGAGAACTTCCACCTACCTTATTGTTTAGAAGCCATAGGTCCTCTTTCTAGACTCTTAATGAATTGCAAGCTCTTTGAAAGAAGAGCTTCATCTTCTATCATTTTGCATCCCACACTGCTATGGGTCATATTATTCACACGGCGACTTTAGTAACTGTCTCTACACACCTACACGTGTGATTCCTAGATCTGGGTTTCCAATTCCGAAACCCAAAAAAGAAATTCATTTACTTTCCATTTAGTTATGTATTCGTTTATTTGTGTATTTACTGAACCCTTAGTATTTACTGAACCTTATATATCCACCCCTTTCTGGAATCTCCACTTGAATGCCTTAATGGCATGCCCCATCAACACCTACCAAATCAAACATATCATTCTTCACCGCCTCTCTGCCCCACCTGGCTTAAACCTGCTCCTCCTTATAGCATCTCTTTGTTCACTCATTTCATCACCTTCCTTCTAATTGCCTAAGCCAGATACCTAGCTGTCATCCTCCACCACACCCTTGCTTCAATTCTCCAGGTCCAATGGCGTTCCAAATCCTGACTCCTGTTCATTTTTTAGGCCACCAGCACCTAGCATAGTATCTGGCACACGTTATTGTCTTCATATATTTTGGTTAAACTAAATTAAAGTTCTATTAGTATCGGAGGGCTTCCCAGGCCATTGCTCCTGCTGCTTTTCTGGCTGGAGAAGAATCAGGGCTTCTGGTGTTTCTTTGTCACCCAGCATTTCTGGTAGGCGATGGCTGGGTGGAAAGTGTGAGGAAGGAAACCCTTCTTCCCTCACCCATATGGCTGCCAAGGGAGGAAAAAAATCATCTCTCACATGATAATATCTGCTTACACTGTCATGTCTTTCATTCTGTTTTCCAACTCTGCTTTAGTAGTAGTTTTGTTTTGTTTGAGCATTTCTTTCCACACCAGTGCCAATACCCTCAAAGCCGTGGAGAAGTTAGACTGTTCTTATGGTCCCAAGATGTCCCCATGACCAGGAGTTTGCAGACAAGGCAGACTAGACATATGTAAGAGGATGAAAACCCCAAGTGATGGCCATCAAGAAACCAAACATTTTGGAGGTCCCAGGATAAAACACTCCAGAGAACCATCTAAGCAATTTCCTTGGATTATGCCAGGCAGAGACTGGAGATCTTAGGGGTGATCTAAAAATATAAACCATAAAGAGCCAGAGTTGAACAGCCTGTGCCAGAGTTGAACAGACTGTGTTAAATCTTAGAAAAGAAAGAAAATGGAGAAGAGACTGGACAAGAGAGAGATGAAAAAGGCAGCTCCTGAGACGAGTTCACTGGAAAAGTAGAAAGAAGTAAATAAAGGCAGATGACTTTAACTGGGCAAATAAAAAAAATATAAGTTACTCGTTATAGCTTTAGGGTTTAGGAAGCCTACATTTGTTTCTTTTTTAATATTTTTTCATTGTTTCTTTTCTAGTCCGTATATATTTTTCTGTTTAAAATCTTTCTCTGTCTCTCTCAGCCTCTTTCTGTCTCTCTTTCTGTCTCTCTCTCTTTCTCACTCACTCTCATACACATACACACAAAGTCACTGACAGAGCCTGCTGAAGTAATTCAGCTAGAAATCAACTGAAGGAACTTGACTACAACCAGTAGCTTATTTCCTTCCGAGGTAGGAAGACTGGTGAGTACTTGAGTCCTGGGCCACTCTCAGGCCCCTGTGTGTCACCCAACCACATTCCTACCCTTTCCTCCAATATTTGGAAGGTAATCTAGCACTAAGCGAAGCAACTCAGTAGCAGATCCCTTTAATGCAAAGACGAACAGTCACAAGATGCTCCATAGTAGAAGAAACATAGCCCCAAGCTCTTAGCATTGACAGTGAGACATCAAATTATAGGGAGGTGTAGGTATCCCTGTATGAAGTCAGGGAAAGGGTTTGGCACCTCCAGGAATGAACAGATGTAGAAGAGAAAATGAATGGGGCCTTGGTCAAAGTGGGATTGTAGGAGAGAAACCACAAGATAGATGCTAGTACCCCATCCCAAGACTTGAAGGATAACTCAGAGTCTCCAAAAATGAGTAGTCTACTGCACAGGTCAGAGCTAAAAATAATATAGAGTGCACAACACTTGCTTTCTTATAATGCTAAAATGTACTGCATTTGGTTCCTGTAACGTCTCTCTTAGAACTAGTGGGGAACGCATCAGAACTATAATTTATACACAGGGAAGTTCACAGTGAAACCCAAGGGAGGTAACAACTAAAAATTTGAACCACAGTTTTAGATTGGAGGTTCGAGAGGAGGATATTTAGTAGTATTACAGAACAAGAAACCATATAAGAAGGCAGCATTTCAACTGCCCTGAGCCCAGGCCTAGCACATGGTGAGCCCTCAGTCCAAGACAGCTCAGTCTCTTCTCCATGACAGGGAAGACTGACTTTCTCAGGGAGCATCTAGTCTTAAACACCTGCCTACTCTGGCAAAAAGGGTTTACAGCCCCTTTCCACTTTTGTAGGCAGAATGAAGAGAGGCTAACTATGGGCTGTTTTGAGAGTGCAACAGCTGGAATATGTGCACTGGAGGGAACCACACCTTCTGGTATTCCATTGTAGCAATTGCCTACACAGAAACTAATAGAAAAAGAACAGAGCTGAAATCTGTACCTTAGAGTCTAAACTTCAAGCATTGTCGAGAGGCTAAATTATCTGCATGATTCAGGCTGGAGTTCCAGTCAGAGAGTGGCATCAAAGTGGATTAAAAGATGAGCAGGAACAAAGTGATCTACATAAAAGCAGGACAGAGACATACCCACCTCTTAGCTTCTTCCAGCTTAAAGGTTCATCAGTCCCTTAGTGGAGTGTAATGTCCATATCACCCCCCTGTTTTTTGGTTTGCATTGGGTCGAGTACTACATATAAATAGCAAGTACAGATATAATATGTATTTATATTTTTTATGTTTTCATGTATACTTAGAATATGTATTTAAAAGAAATATGAATGTAGTAAATATAAACAACGCTGGCATAAAAGGAATGGAAATTCATTCTACGGCGTGGTTTTTATTTGGCCTAAGTAATCCTTTTATTGTAACTACAGAACGCCTTGAGGTATTGTTGAGGAGTGGTACCTGAGACTCGCTTGAGGGCTGAAGTCAAGATCTGTGTACTCAGAGAAAATAAGTAAGGAACACACAGAGCAAAATTCCCAGCAGTAACTAGGACCTTTTCTGTCTGGGTGTGCCATCCATCCTGGGTGTGACAAAACATTGTGAAATTGAAGACTACAGGAAATCAACACCCCAGCAGAGTCACCTGGCAGCCAGAAATAATGACATCTTGTATTTCTGTACAACCTTTCTTTCAAAGAGCTTAAAACTCTTTGAACATTATCTCATTAATGCTCTCCATAGCCGGGAGGTACTGGCAGGGGTGCGAGAAAGAGACTGAGAAGTATTTTGCCTTAGATTTCAAGTTGAACAGCAAAAAGGGGCCCAATGAATGCACAGTCTTCATTCGAAGAGCTAATGATGACTGGTATATAGCCAAATTGCCTAGGAAATTATGAGACAGAAAAGATAAGTGACTTGTGAGACAAAGCACACGCGGTAAACCAGGAACACGGTTCCTAGTACCTACCTCACAATGCCCTGGAGTGGTTTACAGTTTGATAAAGCAAAGGCTGTCTTTTTCCAGAGTGGGCCTATAATGAGGTCTGTGCACTCCTTGCTCATGCTTCCAAGCCATTTCTCCTCTCCCCAAAATACCAGTGCTACAGAATCCTGTCTTCAGACTGGTTCTATTACCACTGTTCCCTCTAGCAGCAATCTAGCCACTTTCTAGATAGTACCCCTTATTCCCTGGCTGATTTCAACATCTTTCCCTCTATCCCTTTTCCTTGACAGAAACCTTTGGCATCCACATAGATGCTCTGATAGTGAATACATGTTAGCCCCATCCCAAAGGACAGTCTTGGACCCAACCTCCACCTATCTCCTCGTCTCCAAAAGCAGGATTGTGATGGCTTTAGGTTCCCCTGGTATTCATGAGGGCTCACACACCCCTAACCCGGGGGTCCTTGAAAAATCTGGGCCTTCTCTTTTGGCCAGTACCCTGTGACCTGGGAGGTGCCACAGACCCCTTTGAGGAAGGTTCAGGAGGATGTCTATCATACTAACTGGAACCTTCTTCAAGGGGACCTGCATTTGCCTTCAATCAAAGGGCTCCAGTCTATGAACTGACTTTGATGTGGAACCTGGAGAAGAAAACTGCGATTTTCTTTTGCAACAGCTGAGGGTCTTATCGTGAGTCTCACAGATTTTCTCACTTTATTAATTAGCAACCCAATAATCCATCCATTTATGTCCTCCCTTAAAGACAGTAATTAACAGCCATCTCCACAAAGCCCTGGAGGCCAAGGCACCCTCCAGCCTTGCTGCCCATTGTGGTACTGATGTCTCCATTGCCACTGGCAGTCAAGTTCAGGCCCCTGACCTCCACCACCACAGAACCTCATCATTCGTAATTCCGCCGGGGAGTCCAGGTCTGTGGCAGCATCTCCTACTGTCAGTCCTGGTCTGCAGAGAACATTTGCTCTCTGAACTTCTAGAACATATCAGTGCCCTTCACCGTTTGTGAGGGAAATGTCCTCTGAGCCCCCTGGGTTCTCAACCTCACATGATAAAACCACCCTAACATTACCTCTTCCCTGAGCCTTTGAACCCCTTCCTCAATATCATGCCATGGTAGTTCTGGGAACTTCACTTAACTCATCAAAGGCCATCATTCAGGCCAAGCTTTAAGAAACTAACCCAGCAGTGCTCTGGAACGAGCTCCATCATCTCTGCTAGAAAGTTGAACTCCAAGTCAAAAGAAAGCTCCCACATTAATAATTCTTTTGTATGTCGCTTTAATTCCACTTCACCACCCCATTCCATCACAAAGCCATCCTTCTAGGTGGCCTGATGATCTGAAGGGCACCCTCTACACATGTCCCCCTGATTCCTGCCAATACTTATTAGTCCAGTGCTGCAACTTCTCCCATGTGTAAGCTTTTTCTTCTGGACACAGGTGCTCTGGATCTCAATAGGACAGCACTAACACATGACCTGGGTCAGCTTGGAGGAGATGGGAGTCATAGGGACATAGCTTAAGACAGCCAAGCATAATCTTCTGGCATGAAGAAAAGGCTGGCTAGAAGAAGTTTATATTGTATCGTGATCAGATGTAAAAGACAGTGAGAATGAACAGAGAAAGAAGGAAGGAATGCAATAATATATTAGGTCGGCTAACATTATAGGTGATTGATGCTCAGTCCCACTGAGACCGTCTGAGGAGCCTTACAAGATGTATCTCAGAACTGTTCACCAGGGGAAGAAAGGTGGGAAGCATTAATCCACGGGCTCCTATTCCCCTTTGGTCAAGAGAGGTCCTGTCCACAACAAATTCCCTGCACTCGAAGACTGCAGTTGTGTTAGGGCAGAGCAATTTATCAAGGGTAACTCACCAGGGCAGATGATGGAGGTACACAAGATGGACCAGAGGAAAGGCACTGTACGGTTGCATATGGGAAAAGTTGGTCAAAGCAGGAGTGGGCATTGATGGGAGCAAGAGGATTCTGAAGTGGTGCATAAGGATATCCCGTATCATCACCATGATCTGCTCTTGCCCCATCCAATGGTCCACTCTCATCCCCAGTTTACATCTACTCTCTTCAATGTTTGACACTTGCTCAACCTTGAGACACTTCTTCACTTGGTTTCTGGGTTACTACTGTCCCCTAGTGTCCCATCTACCTTTCCAGCTCTTCCTTCTTACCCTCCTTTGCTGGATCTTCTCCTTCCCAGCCTCCATTTGTTGAAGTGCCATAGGTCTCTGTCCTCAGACTTTTTGTTTTTATTAGGATTCATTTGCCAGTATTATGGGATCAAATACAATCTATAAACTACAGAATCTCAATTTTATATCTCTACCCCACTCTCTCCCAGACTGCAAAGTCAACTGTCTACGCAACACTTCAAATTTGATATGTCTGTTACAGACCTACTGAGTTCCCCCACAGCACCATAAAAATCTTCTTTGTCCTCAGTCTCCTTTGGCTGTAGATTACACCACCATTCATCAAGTTTCACAAGTTCAAAACCTCTAGATTGCCCTTGTAAATTCTCTTTCCCATCCACTCCTCATAACCTTTCAAATGTATCTAGAATCTGACCAGTGTACGTTACCTCTACCACCACTCTCCAATCTAAGCAATCAACACTTCCTGAGGAACACAGCAAAAGCCTTCTCACTGTTGTCAATTCTCCATGCAAAAACCATGGGATCTGGGAAGATATAAATCAAATTCAAAATCATCAACCTACTCTCAGTTCCCCAGTGGTTTCCATCACACTCTGAATAAAACCCACACCCTTTTCCGTGGCCGGCAAAGTTTATTCACTGCAGTTATTCTGCAGTGGCCTAAAATTCCTCAACTCCTTCCTAGCCTATGTAATGCTCACTCCATTAACACTGACCTCCCTGCCATTTCTGCCCCAGGACATTGGCATTTGAGCTCCCTTCATCCTGAAATGATCTTTTCTCCACCCCAGCCACTACTTTTGAGCCACTGCTTTCTCTTTCTTCATAGCATTTAACATTACCTATTTATTTGCTTGTTTGTTTGTTTGTTTAGACCTGTGGGAGGGTGAACACTTAAAAAAATTATCTTAAAGATGTAGAGTGCAATTCAGATTTAGGTACACAAGTGGTCATTGTACAGGTAAAGTTTGGGCCTCTCTTTGGTCCCTGCTTCACCTGGTTTGAAATCAGGCACCCTTATTGATGAAGTGTGTCCCTCTGCTCCCTCCCCTGGCAGTTTCCCACTCCTGCCAATCCCTTTCTTACAGTATTATGATAATTGTTCAGGGTTCGCTTGTGAGTGAGAACATGTGGTCCTCTGTTCTTTGTTTCTGTGATAAACCATTGAGTATGATGGACTCTAAATCCATCCCAGTTGCTGCGAAGTCCATAATTGTGTTCTTCTTTATGACCGTGGAATATTCCATCATGTATGTATACCACATTTTTTTATCCAGTCCACTTTTGATGGACAGCATGATTGGCTCCATGTTTTTGCTATTGTGAATAGTGCTGCAATAAGCATGTGTGTGTAGGTATATTTTTTGTAGAGTGATTTAATTTCCCCTGGGTATATTCCAAGAAGGGGGATTGCTTCTTCATATGGAAAGTCAATTTCTAATTCTTTTAGGTATCACCACACTGTTTTCCACAGAGGGTGAACTAGTTTGCATTCCCACCAACAGTGTAGAAGCGAGGAACACTTTTTTTTTAACCACTATATCCCCAGCACACAAGACAGTAATTGTCCCATAGTAAGCCCTCAGTTGCAAAGGGACCAGAGAATCTATGAATGACTGAAGCAAGATGAGAATAGAAATAATACAATCACAATGAGTAACAGCAAAATTTTTTAACTATATAGAAAATGAAAAAAAAAAGCAAAAAGATAAAAAAAATGAGTATAAAGATAAACATCATTAAAGCTAGGAAAAATCTGAAAACAAACTGGTCGAATTTAGAAAAAAATTAAACAGTAGAGAAATAAAAATACAAAGACAAAAATGTTCCTTTTAAAATGTGTATATTGTTAAGGCCAGGCTCGGTGGCTCAGCCTGTAATTCCAGCATTTTGAGAGGCCGAGGCGAGTGGATTGCCTGAGCCTGCTGGTTCGAAACCAGCAACTTGATGAGACCTCATCTCTACAATAAAAAACGAACCGAGTGTGGTAGCACTCACCTGAAGTTCCGGCTACTTGGAAGGCTAAGGTGGAAGGATGGCCGGAGCCCAGCAGGTCAACGCTGGTGTGGCCGTGAGTGTGCCATAGCACTCCAGCCTGGGCGACAGACTGAGACTCCACTCAAAAAAAAAAAAAGAGTTAAAACATTTTTAAGATCAGAATGGTATAGTACTGCTCTAGGAGAGAGAGAGAGGAAGATAGGTGGTGAATACGTGGCGACACACTGGTTCACTGCCAGGGGGAGAAAGGACCAACTAGAAACCCAAACTTCACCTGCACACAATCTACTTATATAGTAAGTAAGTTCCCTCTTGAACCCCACAACCTTAAAAAACACACACACACACACACACACAATGAGATATCATCTTACACCTGTTAAAATGGCTATTATTGAAAAGACTAAATATAACAAGTATTGGTGAGAATATTGAGAAAAGGGAACACTTTCACACTGTTGATGGGTTGATGGGAAGGTAAATTAGTACAGCTGTTATGGAAAATAGCATGGAGGTTCCTCAAAAAATTAATAGTAGAACTACTATGTGATTCAGACTTTCCACTCCTGGGTATACATCCAAAAGAAATAAAATCAATATTTTGGAGAGAAAAAAAAAAGAGTGGTGTAGTAAAATATCCTACATTTCAGGTCAATGCTTGGGAGTATTTTTTTTTAATTATTATTTATTTATTTTTTATTATGAAGTTGTGGGGTAGAGTTAAGGGTTAGGTATACAATTGCGTTTCATTAAGGCACCCTGCTGATATGGGGTGTTTCCCCGTTCCCAGACAGATATTTGCTACTGTTAATCCCATCTCCCTCCCCCCACCATAGTTTCCCAGTACTGTCAGTCATTTTCGTATAGTATTGCATTGGATGTTTAAGGTCCATTATATGAGTGAGAACATGTGATACTCAGATCTTTGTTTCTGTGAGAGGTCACTCAGTATTATAGACTCTAGTTCCATTCAGGTTGCTGCAAAATTCATGATTTTGTTCTTTTTTATGGCTGCGTAGTATTCCATCGTGTATATGTACCACATTTTTTTGTTGTTTTTTGAGTTGGAGTCTCATTCTGTCGCCCAGACTGGAGTGCAGTGGCTGCTCCCGGCCACCGCAGCCTCGACCTGCTGGGCTCCGGCGATTCTTCCACCTCAGCCTTCCAGGTAGCTGGAACTACAGGTGTGCGCTACCACACCCGGCTAATTTTTTATTTATTGTAGAGATGAGGTCTCACCAAGTTGCCCAGGTGGTTCTCGAACACGCAGACTCAGGCAATCCACTCACCTCAGCCTCCCAAGGCACGGGATTACAGGCTGAGCCACCGAGCCCGGTTTGTTTGGGAGTATTTTAAAGGTGTTTATAACTAGTCATGCTTTGGCTCTTTGAATAGTACATTGCATTTGAGGAACTTTACAGCAGAAAAATGTTTCCACTTGTGTTTTTTCCATTTGATCCCTCAAATGACCCTACTGTGTTTATAGAACAACTCTCCATCCTCACAACGTGTTTGTGAGAACAGAGGTTTCCACAGGTTGAGAACCTAACCCAAGTGGTCCCACAGCAGCTAAGAGACAAAGAGAGGATTTACCAACAAGTTTCTTGACTCCAAAGTCTAGGCACTTACCCTATGCTTTGCAATTTTGACACCTATGATGATTTTCTTAAGTATACACACTTAAACTTGCTGTAAGAGAAAAGTAATTCTGACTATGAAAAATCTGTCCTGTATTGTACATTTTAAGACTATCATTTCTGTCATTATCTACATTTACCACAAGAGGGCTGACTACAAGACTTTGTGCTTAATTTTGTCCTTGTCAAAAAGAAGCTGTTTTTCACAGCTTAATATAAACTTTAAAGTTCTCATTTCCACTTGGAAATTTGCCAGTCTTGACATTCTATATCCCAGACAAAGTTTGCAATTAATTCATACAGGCTTATTTTTCAGTCATTTCATTAAACTGCCTACCATGATTTAGTACTTTTCCATAAGAATATTTTTTATCTTCTGGTTCCATATTTCAAGCTGAGCAACTACAAATATATATTTGCAGTATATTCAAAAATATACAGTCTCTTTTCCTTACTTATATGTAAATATATTAAATAGTTCGTGTTCTATCTTTTAACAACTCATTGCACAAAGAAGGAACATCTTGGATTTCTCAGGAAATGACTGAGGAACTACACAGAAGATGGGAAGTTTTGTCAGCCATTTTGAGTATAAACTACACTATTAACTTACTCTTTCACTTGAATTTATTATAAAATGTATTTTTGTTCACTTTAAGAAGACTGGAAGAAAGCAATCATAAATATAGTAAAATGCTACATAGAGAAAGATTTTGCATATTTTCATTCAGATAATAACTTTAAAAAAAATAATGTTCTGCTGATTAGTTTGAAAGTAGGACATCCAAACGAAATTCTTACTCTGTGTAAACTGCAGCTGATATAGGACTGATGACTTTAGATTCTGGTAAGCATCTTCAATGACATAGTAAGGACATTGCTATTTCATAATGATTACCATTTCCAGATTTCTGGATTTAACCAAGGACTGAGTCACAAGCTTTCCTCTCTCTTGTGGTCCAGGGCTACCATCATTGAGCATGGGCCTTGTTTTCAATCACTACCTGTTACCCACCCTGACATTCCTGGCTCTCGTTTGCAACTTTTCTGATAAGCTGCAAAGAACAAGTAAATTAAATGGAGGGTTCTGCTTCTCACTGTAGCCAAAATTAGTCCTGTCTTCAGGGTTAATTAAGTAGAGGATAATAAACTTTTTGGAACAGATCAATATTATGGAAGATGGAGGAATTATAACCAAATAACTGAATAGGATTCTGAAAGACAAATGAACGAGAGAGGAGCCATAATCTAAGGTCTGATGGAAGACTATACACAAATGGACAAAAGAAGTTCATCATATATATGTAAATATGTAGACATTTCTGTATGTATACTCACAAACACACACACACACACACACACACACACATCACTCACTGCATTATAGCATTATGTAATTTTTCCAGAAGTTTCAAAACATTTTTCTCCTTAATATTTTCTCAGGTACAAGAAGTACTGAGTTTATTTCCTCTACTTGGAATACTTGACAATGCAATCAATTGTTTTTGTTTTGTTTTTTGAGTTGAAATCTTACTCTGTCGACCAGGCCAGAGTGCAGTGGCATGCTCACGGCCACCGCGGCCTCGACCTGCTGGATTTAGGTAATCCTTCTGCCTCAGCCTTCCAATTAACCAGAGCTATAGATGCACACCACAATGCCAGGTTAATTTTTGTGATTTATTGTAGAGACAAGGTCTCACCAACTTTCCCAGGCTGGTCTTGAACCCCTGGGTTCACGCAGTCCTCTCATCTCAGCCTCCCAAAGTGCTGGGATTACAAACTAAGCCACCACGCCCGGTTGGCAATCAATTGTTACTAAACATAATAATTTTTACTTATATTTACTATGGTCACATTTTAGAGCACTACAGTCTTGAAGTACTGAAGTTACTCAAAAGTAAAATCTAAACATTTTTAAATGTGGCATTTTAAAAGGAAAATAAATGTAATGTGATTCAATAACAAGGACAATAATGACCATACTTCATCAAATTTAGGGTAATTTTTTTGCACATTTTAACATATCTGAAATTTGCATATATCTTAACAAAAAAGGCATCTTACAATTGAAATTGGCAGCATTTTGGTTTTTCCTCAGCACTCTTATCCTTAGAAAAGAAATAATTATGTGTCTTAGGATTGATTCCTTGTTAACATTGATGAAATACAGTATTAGGAAAAATATCAAAAATAATAAGGATGAGATGAGCTCCTGAAACAGAACCCAGGGGAAAACAGGCCTCTGGTAGATGATATCTGTGAGCAGTTGAACAAATTCTAATTAAAAGTTTTAATTGCTTTCCTATTCTGCAATTTACTATCAAATAATGATGATCCACTTGGTTGTATCAAGTTAAACACAAACATGGGTGGCTATGGCTGGCGATTGTGAAAAAGGGTTTTTCTAGTGGCTTTCATTCGACTGTGACCAGTGATAATAGGTTTAGTGTGGCCATAACACATAGACATGAAGGAGCAAAGGAAGAAAAAAAAAAGCCAAGCTACGTCATCTAAGTCTTAGTTAACTATTTCATGTCAGATGATCTAACTCAAGGAAGTAAGGATGAGAGAGATTGTCTTGGTTAAGGTGTTTCAACATTAACATTACTAGTATTTTGACTAGATAATCATTTGTTTGGGGTACAGAGATTTCCCTGTACATTGGAGGTTTAGTATCACCCCTGGCTTCTACTTGCTAGATACCAATAGCACCATACCCCCACAACCCTCATCCCCTACCACACCTCCACCAGTTTTGACACCAAAATTGTTTCCAGACATTGCCAAATGGATGGCAGTCATCTTTGTTGAGAATCACTCCTCTAGGTCTGTTACCATTCTACAGTACTTCCAAAAATTCAAGTGCGAGATACAGATAAATAAATGCAGAAAAGTAAACATAATTCATAAAGCCTCCCTTGAAAATAATAGAAGTGATCTGAAGCCTTAAAAATATTTCAGGATTTTGGGTTACTAAAATTCCAGAAAAACACTAGAAAAAAATTATGCATAGCATTCACTGTACAACTTATATCTGTACTATGGCTAAAACTATGAAAAAATTGATATATATATATAGAGAGAGAGAGAAAAGTCAAAGGGGGATCTAAAAAAATAAAATGGTTGACATTGGTTTATGAAATTGTGCATGTTTTCCATTATTGTTGTTACTTTTGCCATGAGTAATTAAAAATTTCCTGCTTTTGGTTGTCTGATAATAACTAACAAAATACTTGATGCTATGGTTCACACCTATAATGCCAGCACTTTGCGAGGCCAAGGCAGGAGGATATCTTGAGCCCAGGAGTTCAAGACCAGCCTACTCAACACAGAGAGGCTCTGTCTTTTAAAAATAAAAAATAAAAAACTTAGCTGGGCATGGTGGTGCGCACCTGTAGTCTCAGCAACTCAGGAGGCTGAGGCAGAAGGATTGCCTGAGCCCAGGAATTGAGGCCTGCAATGAGTCACAATCATGCCCCTGCACTCCAGCCTCAGTGACAGAGTGAAACCCCAATGTAGAAGGAAGAGAAGAAGGGAGGGAGGGAGAAAAAGTGTAGCTAATAAAGAGCCATATGAAAGGTGCAGAATAATTAAACACCAGTGGATAATAGCTAGCATTTTCTCAGTGATTATTACATGCAGGCACAGGAATATATACTGTATATGTACTGATTCTTTTAATATTTATAACAATCCTGAGAGACAGGTGTGTTTCCATGAAGAAAAATTGATTTGCTTAAGAGATTACAACATTTGTAAATAGCAGATTCCAGAACCAGGTACTGGACCATCTGACTTCATACCATTCACTCCTGACTACATATTTTACAGAAACTTATTATTCTGTCCCCTACTGCTATGACTCCCTTATTCAGGTCTACTCATAGCTACCCCCCATGTTCTTTATATTTTTATTTCTAAGACCTGGCTCATACTGTTTTCCCCAGTGGAAAATATATTCCCCTCTATCTGTTTTTGGGTGTTTTTTTCTTTTTTAAACCATATCCTTCCTTTGATGCTTAGCTTTAGATTAATTTCTTCCATGAAATTTTCTACGATTATCCCAGCCATAGAGATCTCCCCTCTTTCGGAACACCTTTTACTGTACGTGTAATTAGGTACTTGTTACATAGGATTTCAACTTATAACTCCTGATAACAATAGCTAATCTGCATATGGAATTTAACAAAGGGATTTACACACAATATCTCATGTTATTCTTAACATAAACTTTTTTTGTTACAACCATTTCACAGGGTTCAGAGCTGACTGGATTGTTCAAGGAGACACCTGACAAGTAGCAGACCTGAACTTGAATTTAAGTTCTAACTCCAAACCACGTGTTCTTCCCTAAAGAACAAGGCTTGTGGCCCCACTGTGTATAAAAATGTGTACGTGTGTCCCAAAAACTACTTTGCAATTTTTGTGTTTTAAATTCTTCCACTTTCCTTGCTCTACCCGGTATTCAGTAAGCTCTTAGAATAGTCATTTATGTATTGGATTATCTTGATCTCCTAAACCTCAGAACCTAAAACCATAATAATAGTAATAACGAATGTTCACTTATATCTGTGCACAAAACACTGTTCTCAGCACTATACATGGATTGCATATGAAGGAACAGAGTAGTCACGAGATTAGGAAATTAAAAATGTTTTCCTATCAACTGAAACTCCAATCTATCTATAGTTGCATTTCTGTTTGAACTTGATTGATAATAAGCCCTCAATTAATGCTAACTAGTATTTATAACTAATTAATTGCTTCTTGTCAGATACTTCCACATGTATTTTTTCTCATTTCATAGTGCTTTAAAAACTATGGTAAATTACTATTTTATTTCAAAGAAAAAATGAGTTTAGAAAGATTAGGTAACAAGTAGAAAGTAAAAGCTAATTTCAACCCAGCAGCTCACTCCTCACTTTTAACTTTCTCATCATAGAAAACCAACAAACACCTCTAATTCTAGTTTCTAAATCAGTTTGCACATATAATATATAAATATTTAAGTATATTTACTATGGCACATATAAACACACAATAGCATATATATTTGTATTCAAGTTTTCAGAGCAAATTTTATTTCTATAATATCAAATTCTGTAGTGTCATGATGATGATCGCACTTTAGAAGTTCCCAGGCAAAGGAGATTGCTAGAGAACAAAAGGTAGATTATTTGTTTCTCTTGGTGGAAAGCTTGTGAGCATCAGCCATCAAAGAAAATGTTTGCCTTGATATTTCTCTAGCAGGGCTTGGGATGGATCCAGGGAGGCCTTCTGTAGTATGGAATGAAGTTCCTTACCCTAAACCAATTTGCCCACCTTGGCCTCATATGTGTCATGAAAAAGGCAGGTGCCTTCATCAGCCAAGCATTGTTGGCAATTCCTAGTGGTCTGAGAGCTACTTGGCACACTGTCAGGTAACTGACATCCAAACAATATGGGATCTGGTTTTCAGTAAGGTAATTACTGCGCAAACCTGCAAGGTCTAGAGACCTAAGCAGGGTGTTACGACACATTGAACAAACAGCACACCTGAATAAGCTTATTGTCACTAAAAAACTATTCTCTTTAATCACAGGAATATGCCAAAATTGTTTTATTTGCATACAGGCTTAAGCCACCTGTTCTAAAACCACATTGTATTTTCTCACTCTTTCATTTTTTTAGGGCACTGCAGATCTTGAAAGTGTTTTCTATAAGTTTAGTTCAGGAACATTCCCACAAGAATGTAATCCAGGTTCACAACTTCCCATCCAGAGATCACCCCAAGTCCCAAGAAGACTCAAGCCTGAGAATCTTTTGCCTCATAATCAGGCACTCCTGTTTGCAATAAATGGGCTAAAAATTCATACTACTCTTTCTATCACAGAGCATCCTTTCAGCTTTTTTTTTTAACATAGAAATAATATAAAAACACCAAAAAATATAGAAATATAGTTATTTTAGAGACTGGTGAAGAATGGCTGTTCTTTATTCATCAGTGGTCACAAACCCCTTGACACTGGAGAATTCATTGACTAGTCAGTGATCATATTTGAGAACTGTTCAGAATATTTTGCTGAAGTCAAGCAACTTAGAAATGGTAACTAATTTCTAGAGTCATCTTGCCAATATGGAGAAGTTTATTCTACATCTACGTGAGTGCCCCAAAAATGAATTTCAATGTGATTCTGTGGTATAAGGATCAGACAACATCCAGTGTGCTGAATTTTCTTTCTTTTTTTTTTTTAAGTGTTGATCTTCTTTTATTATCTGACTGTAAATCTAGACCATTCACCAGCCCAGAAAGGGCTCCTGGATGGGCTTAATCCTCCTCCTCATCATCTCCAGCTCCCGCCCCACCCCAGCCCTTCTTGGCTTTCTTCCTCTTCACGCGGCCTGGGCGACCACCCCCGTCTGGAGAGCGGAGGGAGAAGTCGATGTGCTGCTGGGAATCCAGGCGGACAATGAAGGACCGGATGCTCACAACCTGCTTGCGGACCCTGATATGGCGCTGGCGGATCAGCACACGAGCATGATGAATGGACTTGGCCAAGCCCAGCTTGAAGACCTGGGTCTGCAGGCGCCTCTCCAAGAAATCCTCGATCTTCAGGCCCAGGATGTAATCCAGCTTCATCTTGCCCTCATCCAGCCCCCCAATGCGGACAAGTCGCCGCAGCAGGGCCTTGCCTTCAGACAGACGCCACGGGTCCTTTTCGTCTAGCGTCAGCAGCTCCCGGGCGGCCTTGCGGATTTTGGCCAGCGTAAACTTGACCCTCCAGACCTCTCGTTTGTTCCGGAGCCCGTACTCGCCGATCAGGTTCAGCTGAGTCGGGATTTCTCAAAGGGTCTCCGCGGGGTCACATAGGTTTTGCGACAAACCTAGCTCCGGGCCACAGGCATGTTGGCGCCGCTTGCCCGTCTGCACCTAAGCACGGGCTCGGGTACCTGAGAACGAGCTGAATTTTCTTAAAAGCAATTCTCTATCTGTTTCTCTTAGACAAGTTTTGCCAATTCACTGAGTCTCCCCATGCCTCAGTTTCCTCCCATTCATTAATTAATAATATACTTGTTGAATCTCCTATGAACCAGATGCTGTAGTCTAGGTTCTGCAGATAAAACAGCAAAGAAATTGCTGGAAAACATCCTGCCTCAGAGAGCGTGCACTCAACTGGAGGAAAATATACAATGAACAAATGCATAAGTAAAATATGTGGTATATCAGAGGGTGATAAATTCTGTAAAAGATAGAAAAGAAACCCACCAAATTCAAGTTGAAATTTGATCCCCAGTGTGATGGTATGGGAGGTGGGACCCAATGGGAGATGTTTGGATCATGGGGGTGGATCCCTCATGATTGGCTTTGTGCAGCAGTGAGCAGGTTCTCACTCTGGCAAGACTGGATTTGTTCTTGCAATGGATTACTTCAGTTTTCCCAGGAAGAGTTTAGTGCCCAAGAGAGTGGGTTGTTAGAAAGTGAGACTCCTCCTGCTCTTTCTTCTCTCTGCATGTGTGTCCTCCTAACCTTTGATCCGCCCCATCTTGTTTTGATCTAGCACATGGTCCTCACTAAAAGCCAAGCAGATGCCAGCACCATGTTTCTTGTACTTCCCAGCCTGCAGAACTGTGAGCAATTAACCTAATTTCTTTATAAATTACCTGGCCTCAGGTATTCTGTCATAGCAACATGAAATAGATTAAGACAGAAGAAATTGCAATTTTAAAGAGGCCTGTCAGAGATTTTTCTGAACAAGGACATTTGGACAGAGTCATGAAGGAGTAAGGAAGTGAGAAGTGTGGATATCTGAGGGAGAGAATTCCAGGCAGAGAGGAAGGAAATGCAAAAGCCCTGAGGTTCAAAGATGTCTGGTGCATTCCAGGGATATGAAAGTGGTCAATAGCAAGCTAAATCAGAGTAAGAAAAGGGACGGGTAGGTCAGAGCACATTAGGCCTTTTAGGTTATTATAAGGACATTGGCTTAAAGCACTGGACTTAGAGCATTTGTTTTCAGCAGAGTAGCGTGGTCTGACTTGCATTTTTAAAAGATTATGCTAGCTTCTATGTGAAAACTAGACTATGGGGAAGCATAAACCCAACTTGACTCAACAAAGAACTTCAAACAGGAGACTATTGCAATAACCCAGGCAACAAACAACTAAGGCTTGAATTAAAATCTCTTTTCTTCTAAAAACAGAGAGTTAGGGAAGAGGATTTGAAACTTAGTAAAATAAGACTAGTGGATGTTATTGGACTCTAGATGTATTTTTGAAGTAGAATCAATGGAATTTCATTGGAATGAATATAGTATTTAAAAGAAGTCAAGGATGACTCAAGCTTTTGGCTGAAGAAACTAGAAGGATGGAGTTGCCCTTTGCCAAGGTAAGGAAGACAGAGGAAGAAGTAGGTTTGGTAGACAAAGGTATGAAGGAGATACTGTGGTAACCAGGAGCTCAGATTCGGCACCCTGAGTGTGAATTAGGCATCCAAGTGGAGTAAGCAGTTGGTTACATGAATCTAAAGTGCAGGAGATGAGCTCTTCCTAGAAACAGAAATTTGGGGATGATCAGCATAGAGATAGCATTTTTATTTTTTTGAGCTAGAATCTCACTCTGTCACCCAGGCTGGAGTACAGCAGCATACTCACAGCCACCCCAGAGTTGATCTGCTGGATTCTGACAATCCCTGCCTCAGACTTCCAAGTAGCTGGAATTATAGGTGTTCACTACCACACCAGCTTATTTTTAAATTTTATTATAGAGATGAGGTCCCAGGCTGGTCTCGAACCCGCGGGCTCAGGCAATCCATTCGCCTCAACCTCCCAAAGTGCTGAGATTACAGGCTGAGCCACCAAGTCTGGCCAGAGATAGCATTTTAAGCCCTGAGATTGAAAGAGATCATCAAGGGGTGAGCCTCCAAAATTCAGCGGCCTAAGCAGTGATGAGGAACCAGCAACAGAGATTGAAGAAGACTGGCCAGTGACCCTGGAACACCATGAGAGACATCAAAGGGTGTCCAAGAGCAGGGAATGAGCAACTCTGTCAAACTCCACTGCGAGGTCTCACCAGACAGGACATGCAATTGACCATTGGAGTCGTGACATTGAGGCTGCTGATGACCTTGATAAAAGCATTTTTTTCTAAACAGATTTAGGGAAGAGTAATTGAAACTAAGAATATAGATAATCCTTGGGAAGCTTCACTCAAAAGGAGGACCAAGGAAAAGGGGCAGTAGCTGAAGAGGGAGGAAAGTTAAGAGAGACTTTCTTTAAGTTAGCTTTACTGGGGTATAAGCTACATATGATAAAATCCACCAATTCTAGATGTACAGCTCCATGAGTCTTGACAAATGTATACATCTGTGTAAGCACTACTACTGCCGGAAGTCGCAACCCCTAAAGAGGCAAAATGGAGGTTACCCAAAAATGGGAAAAACACTGACTGGGAGCAGAGCCCCAGTGGGAAGTGGCCATGCTGGAGACAGAGCTCCATGGATCCTATTGAAGGACTCCTTTTGACCTTAAAGAAATGCGTGCTTAGGCTTGAAAAACACTTCCCTTGATAAATAAAATAATTAGCTAGAATGTGCAAGGATGTGGAATTAGCAGTAAACCTATGTATAGAAACGTAAAAAGGGCTCAACAGCAAAAAATTTCCCCCCTGAAGGGACAAGGGAATGCAAATTTTGAAACTTTTAGCTAAAAAGGAAAAACAAGTACTTCCTCATATCCTTTCTAAGTAACAACATTGACAGTTGTGATTGATGAGGAAGTGAGAAACTGAGACAGAGTATCTCCAAAAAACAGGTGTTTTCGGGAAAAACAAGTCACAGACATGCCTTTTGATTTAAGAAATATTACAGTTTAATTAGAAAGAGGGTTAAAATTAAAGTAAAGATTAGAATTAAATAAATAACAGTTATAATTAAAAAATAAATGTTTATTATAGATGTAGGTATTAGTTAAATATAAGTAATAGAAGGAATGGGAAATAATTAAGTTTTAAGGTAAACTTAAAATTATATACACCTAATGTAGGTTTAAAATTAAATACATTTAGGATTAGAAGTAAGATTAATTTCATATATAAGTATAGATTTAGGCATGTTTTGTTTATAAATATAAAATGTAAAATAGGTGATAAGAAAATAGCAAATAATATAGATAAGGCAATTAGAATTAAGAAAGTTAAATTTTTTAAAAAATAGAGTATTAAGAATTCGTAGTGGGTAAGATAAGGGTGGTTATATAAAAGAAAAAAAAGTCAATATATTGCTGCTAAAAGTATATATAAGGGTAGAATTAAGAAAATAGATTAGTAAGGGAAAAGAAATAGAATACCGAAGGGAAGAGATTCAGTTGGCTTAGAGGTCACAGGATGTGGCTGATAAATTCTCAGCAGCTGGTATTTTGTTATACCACTGGTAGCAGGAAGGAACAAAATGAAACTTGTAAAGGTCAACTTTCCCATAAACAAAAGAAAAAACATGATGTAAACATTTAATGTGTAACATGGGATACATTTTGTGGGTAGGGGGGTCAGTAAAAAAACTATATAAGCTTGTAAGAATTGAATAAAAATTGGCAGAGTCTTGAGCTCTCCCCAGGAAGAGGATTCCTGTCGTTTTCGTCTTTTCTTTTTCGCCACTTCCCAATTCCCCCATCTCAAGCCCTGACTCTCTCCTGGAGCTGGACTCCAGCATACTACAATCAAGATACAGAATGTTTTCACCACTCAGACACTTCTTTTGTGTCTTTTCTAGTTTATCAGTCTCACAACCCCAAACCCAGGCAAACACTGAGTTGCTTTCTGTCATTATAGATCAGATGTGGTTTTCTAAAACTTCACATAAATGGAATTATACAGTGTGCCATCTTTTGTATTTGGTTTATTTTTCTCAGTACACTATTGCTGAAAAAATCCGTGTTGATGTATTTATTTATCAGTACGTCCTTTCTATGACTGAGTAGTATTCCATTGTATGGATATACCACAGTTTGTTTATCCATTCACCTCCTGATGGACATTTGAGCTGTTCTCCAGCTGGGGCTTTTATGAATAAAGTTGCTATAAACATTTGTGTACAAGTCTTTTGTGAATATTTGCTTTCATTCAACAAAGGATTTTTGTTTAAGATCAAAAGAATTTGGAAGTCACCATTTCGATTAGGGTGATGCAAAGATTTAGAATTTATCATAACGTCTTGGTCTTGGGTTTATATACCTTCTTGAAAACTAAATAAGCATCATTCATCTGTAAACATTTATTCAGTGTCCCACTTTAGTGAAATAGTGTGGATATTACCCTTGCCTTCAGTTAACACACAGTCTTGTAAAGAAAACAAAAGCAAAAATAGATTGGGTGAGGGTAAGCTTCTTCACAGATCTGGCAGTAAACTCAAGGGATCCTTTGTCCAAGGAGACAAAAACTGGCTACAGCTATAAGTTGGCTCAAGAAAATGTTTACACATAATAATACAAGTTATAAAATGTTAAAGAATAAATTTGTCAGTGTTAAGGAAAAGTTGGGTATGCTTATGACACATTTCTAACCCTGAAGAGTATCAACATCCTCATTATCAATTGTAACCGCCATGCTCTTGGGTGCATCGTTCATAAAGGTGGCCTCCCCATGATTTTTGGTGACCAACTGCCAGCTTTTGATTGAGGAAGCATAGCATGTGTTGTTTCTAGTTCTTCCTGACTCACCTTTTGCATGATCTATGGTAGCTTATCTAACTTTTTATGCCACCGTTTTTCCCTTTGTAAAATGTAAATAACAATGTCCGAGTGACATTAGTGAAGTATTGCAAGATGTACTATGTTCCCTGACTACAGAGTAAAGTGTGAGAACTAACAACAAAATAATACCACGAGAACAAGTTTCCCTGTATTCCCCAAACTTTGCCTATAAAAAATGCGTGAAATCCTATTTCTTTTTTAATCTGCTAAGAATAGGTGGGCCAGACTATACTGAAAAAGAGAAATGCAGTCCCTGACATCTGGGAGCTGGTATGACACTTGCAGCGGGGCATTGATATGCTTAGGAGCTGAACTGGCAGGCATTGGTGGGCCATGGTGTCTCCTGGTGGCCATAAACCATCTCACAGACACTGACATCAGATGAGGTTCCCATGGCCATGATAAAGTGAGACAAAACAAGACCACCTCATAATCTTACCTAAGAACAGACAAAAATATGGGCACTGTACAATCCACAAAATAGCAAATATCCTAGTCTCTCCTGGTTAATATGATTGACTGCTGCTTTCTTACCAATTACAGTTTTATCTTTGGTCTAGACTCTCTTCCTTATAGATATAACTTATTGACAAACCCAGTCTCAAAACTATTCCCACTCTCTACTCTCTGACTCCTCTACACTCTCCGCAAGTTTGCCCAATCTAAAGCCAGATCCTATGATAAGTCATTTCTAATCCCTTCTTGCTGAGGTCTCCATGGTATATGTTCTTTCTCATTGCAACAAGGAATCAACCCAATTTGTCTAACTACAGGAGTGTCCCTGGTGGTCTCTAATGCAGGACATTGACATTACATTGTTTCCAAAATCTTGAGTAAGAAAAAGAGAGGCAGGGCTTAAGACGTCACATCTCTCAGAAGTATTTACACTTTACAAAACTAATCTCGAAGTTTACAAAATCTGTATAAGTCAAGAAACTGGTTCCCCACTGGTATAATGTAATGTCCCAAGAGGGATTGGGATGGAGGTAGCAATATGGAGACTGAGGTTACCAACAGAGTTTTCCTCTGATGTTTCCCTCACAGTCCCTGCCTTCCCATTCCTGGCCAGTTCTAGACACAGCCCAGTCCAGGCTCTGAATCAGCCACCCCTGACCACAGCAAGGATTAACACTAGTGTGTGGAATCTGGAATTCATCTTCTTGCTGTAGGCCTGGTGTCTGCCGAGGTCTGAGCACCAGGCTACAAGCCCTGTTCTCAAACCAGACTACAGCCTCAATTTCCTACTCAGTATTCCAGCCCATTGCTGGGTCTAGAGCTTTGCCTAGAACCATCATAGTTCATCTGGTGGGGATTCAACACCTTGCTGTGTCCCTGCCCTTGTATACCCCCTGGGGGTCGTAGCTTGTTCCCTATATTCCCAGCTGCTAGCAAGGGGTACCAATCCAAATGCATCCTCCAGAGTCATGACATAGCTGACCTTTCTGGCACTGTACAGTTGCACCATGGGTTCTGGAATGGGTCCCAAGGCTGAAAAATCTCCCTAAGCCCGTTCCCATCTGGTACAGGGTTTTTTCCAACACTTCCTCTTGACCAGTGCCGGCTTCCCTAACAGTTGAGCCCACCCAAGTTTATAACAGCCCCAGCTCACCAGACACATTTTATTCATGTGCAACCGGATGCCTTCCTTGGCCATCACCCAACAGAGAAAGTTGCTACAAGAACCAGCCTGCTATATCTTCAGAGCTTCCAGACAAAATCTCAGAGTTAGAAAAGCAGCAGGAGACAAGGATTGCATAGCAAGAACTGGGGCCATTATTCTATGTGCCTGTATCACTTACTGGGAGCACATAAATGCAACTCAAAACCCCCTATGGTTTAAACATACATAAGAACTTGATCAATACTGTAGCATTGCGTATTTGCTAGATGTTTAACAAGCTCATCATAAGTGCTCAATAAATATCTGTTCAACTAATAAATAGGTTTGACACATGCAGGTGCAATTCTTATTGCTATTGCTCAGGGTTATACAACTAGTTACCTTAGAGTTGGAACTAGAATTACACTCTCTTAGCTCCAACCCAGTATTCTTTGTCTAGAGCAAAGTCTTCATAAGTAAATAAGGCTGTGTGAGGTGGCTCACACCTATAATCTCAGCACTTTGGGAGGCGGAGGTGAGAGTATTGCCTGAGTCCACCGGCTCAAGACCAGCCTGGGCAACTTGGAGAGACCTCATCTCTACAATAAATTTTTTAAAAATTAGCTGGGTGTGGAGGCGGATGCCTGTAGTTCCAACTCCTTGTAGGGCTGAGGCTGAAGGATCAACTGAGCCCAGCAGGTGGAGGCTGGGTGGCCATGTGCATGCCACTGCACCCAGCCTGGGTGACAGAGTGAGACTCCAGCTCAAAAAATAAATATTGGTTAATTCATAATAGCACAAATTTCTAAACACATTTTTTACTGAATTTTTATCTCTAAAATTAGTGAATTTTTGCTCGTTTTTGGAAGCTAATACTGGCTACTGCTAATATTTGGTTAAGAAATAAATCAGAAGTGGGCCAGACAGGGTGGCTCATGCCTGTAATCCCAGCACCAAGGGAAGTAGAGGCAGGAGGATTAGTTGAGGCCAGAAATTCAAGATCAGCCTGGGCAACATAGTGAAACCTCTTCCTTTACAAAAAATTTGCCAGGCGTGGTAACATACCTGTAGTCTTAGCTACTCAGGAGTCTGAGGCAGAAGGATCACTCCCAGGAGTTTGAGATTGCAGTGAGCCGTGACTGTGCCTCTGCACTTGGGCCTGGGTGACAGAGCAAGACCCTGTCTATAAAAAAAGAAGAAGAAGAAAGAAACAAGAAATATACCATCAGTGTGCCTGAATTCTGTAGCAAAATTGGGATAGCGCCCATTCACTTCCAAGAATTTAGAAACATTTTTATCATGCAAAAGCATATTTAACTATTAAATAATATCATAAAACTTGGAGCTTTTTCATGTCCTTGAACTACAAAGTAGAAAAGGGGCATGAAAAAAAGTGAGCCTTGGATGGTGAGAGAGCGAAAGGGGAACAGAAAGGAGACTGGAAGCCAAAGAAACACCCAGTTTTCCTGGGAATTACCTTGCCCCTCCCCTCTCATCACTTCAGAAAAAGAGGCTTTAAAGAAAGCATTTGGGTGATTCTACTTCTCATTTTTTTTTTTTAAATTGGAGTTTCACTCTGTCACCCAGACTGGAGTGCAGTGGCCACTCCCGGCCACCGCAGCCTCAACCTGGGCATGCGCGACCAACGCCCGGCTGGTTTTTTGATTTATTGTAGCGATGAGGTCTCACTGCCCAAGCAGGTCTCGAACCCGCAGGCTCAGGCAATCCGCTCAGCTCAGCCTCCCCAGGGCACGGGATTACAGGCTGAGCCACTGAGCCTGGCTGATTCTACTTCTCTTCCTTCTCTAGGAATTGATACAAAGAACACAGCTCCCATTGATATGCAAACACCAGCTGTGTTGGGTTTAACAGTCGTTTACACTTTAATTAAAAGGAATCCCTCTAATCTGATGATATGATTCCCTTGCTACTCAAAGTATGGTCCACAGAAGACCAGTAACATCAGCACCACCTGGAGATTTATTTAGGAGGCCTGCGGACTCTCCAGCACCTCCCAGGCCTCCTAAAGCAGAATCTGCAGTTTCTCGCGATCCCCAGGTGGCTCGTAGGCACGGTGATCTTCAAGAGACTCTTTTCAGCCGTTGTGAAGAGGCAGACGACTGGTACAGGCAAGAGATCATTTTAGTTCCTACGGGCCTTCGAAGAAGCTGTGGGGTGGGAGCACTGCAGGGCGTGGGGGAAGGCGCCGAAGATCAATTTGTCTTTTTAGCATGTTTCATAGGGACCCCGGGGACTCCTCCACCCAAATCACCTGGGTATGCAACGGATTGCCAAGGCCTGCGAGGTTCCTCTATGTTGAAATATAGGCAACATGTGTACAAGAATTAATGTAACTCAGACCCTTGTGTGTGGTTGGTCAGCTGCAGCATTGAGCAAGAGAGATTATGCAGTCCTCCAAGACATGCACACTACAGTCAAAGCGTACCCAGGAGTAAGGAGAATGTGATTCCTATGTTCATGTGAGGATGTGTCAGAAGCTCTGATTAGTGTGCTGAGACCCTCCACACCATGTAAAACACGTGCAATTGACCAGAGACTGACATAGAAAGATGCTACTACTCTGAATAATTGAATAAGCGACTTGATTTTGCTGAATCCACTGAAACCCCAAGCAGTATCTTTTTTTTTTTTTTGAGTTGGAGTCTCACTCTGTCACCCAGACTGGAGTGCAGTGCTCCCCGCCACCGCAGCCTCGACCTGCTGGGCTCCGGCGATCCTTCCGCCTCAGCCTTCCGAGTAGCCGGAATTACAGGCATGCGCTACCACGCCCGGTTGATTTTTTTATTTATTGTAGAGATGAGGTCTCGCTGCCCAGGCGGGTCTCGAACCCGCGGGCTCAGGCAATCCACTCACCTCAGCCTCCCAAAGGCGCGGGATTATAGGCTGAGCCACCGAGCCCGGCTAGCAGTATCTTTTTCAACATAATTACCTATGTTTGATTCAAATAAAAACATACATTCCAGTCTTTACAGTATGCGTCTTCTATATTTTTAACCAACCTGCGTGTAAGCCTGACTGTCATAAACTTCGGAATTTTTTTTTTTTTTTTTTTTAGTTGGAGTCTCACTCTGTTGCCCAGGCTAGAGTGCAGAGGCACGCTCACGGCCACCGCAGCCTCGACCTGCCGGGCTCAGGCGATCCTCCCGCCTCAGCCTTCCAAGTAGCTGGAACTACAGACGCATGCCACCACACCCAGCTAATTTTCTCATTTATTGTAGAGATGCGGGCTCGCCAAGTTGCCCAGGCGGGTCTCGAACCCGCGGGCTCAGGCAGTCTTCTCACCTCGGCCTCCCAAAGTGCTGGGATTATAGTTTTAATTACGTTTTCCCCGGGATGGAGTCTCACAAGGGTTAACTACAGAAATGTCTTTGGCCAGTGCGGGGCAGTGAAGGGCAGCAGAAGAGGAGTCGGCTTGGGGCAACGGACCTCCCGCTGGGCGATTTAACCAGCGTGACAATTAGAGACCAAGAGATCCCTTGTTGGGTCTGGTGGGGAGGCTGCAGTGCTCTAATTAAGCTAGGGCGGCTCTGGAGGAACAGGCACAGCCAATGACCCCAGCAGAGGGGAGTTCTGGGAAGCAGTTAGACGGGCGGCCAGGAGGGAGGGACACCGGCTCTCGGATTGCGTCCTGGAGCGAGCGGTCCTTCCAAAACCCCAAACCCAGCCTCCAGGCTTGGCCTCAGGCAGCTCCTAAAACAGAGTCAGAATTCACTTCATTTCAAAGAACAGCTCAGCACGTAGCCACCGACTCCCCCATCCCTCCCGCCCAGGAAGCTGCTTTTTCTCCCTGGGGGATGCAATGAAGGGGATGCAATGAAGGTGGAATGCCCAACTTGCCAATTACCCCTCGGTAAGAAAGCTGCTGGCATGTGGAAGAGGATGCTTGTGTGCGTGCGTGCGTGCGTGTGTGTGTGTGTTTGGGGAGAAGGAAGTCACTCCTCACCCAAACAGAAAGCTTGAAAGTGTGATGTCCTTTATTTGTTTGTCATCATCAAGCCTCTCCTTTGTAGGGTAACATGCTTTAAATTTGGGAGGAAATCTGGATCCAGTCAGATGGATAGGTACCTTTGTAAAGATGACACGAGCTCAGGTATTTAAAACTGAATTCTGGTTCCCCAAGTAATGTTTAGAAATAAACTCCCTTCTCATTAAACTCCCACAACAGCTTGTGCCTGCTAAGTCAGACGTCCTCCGTTTTAAATATTCTGTCCCGACCGGTGCAGTGGTTTAGCCTGTAATCCCAGCACTTTGGGAGGCCGAGGTGAGAGGGATTGCCTGAGCCCGGGGCTTCGAGACCAGCCTGGGCAACTTAGTGAGACCTCCTCTCTAAAATAAATCCCAAAAATTAGCCGGGCGTGGTGGCATGCGTCTGTGGTTCCAGCTACTTGGAAAGGATCGCCTGAGCCCAGCAGGTCAAGGCTGTGGTGGCCATGAGCGTGCCACTGCACTCCAGCCTGGGTGACAGAGAGTAAAACTCCAACTCAAAAAAATAAATAATTAATTAAATAATAAATAAAATAAAGTTAGGGTTAGGGTTAGAGATATCTTTAAAAAGAGAGAGTATGTTATGCAGATCAGATTCTTCACTGACTCTGCTATTATCTGATAAACATGAATCCAGGACAGAATTTTTTTTTAAAGATATCTCTAAGGCCCTCACGAGTTACAGAATATGCGTGATTTCTCACTTACAGAGGAAGCCAGAAAAAAATTGAAATGTGAAGATACGTTCTGGAAGGGCACTTATTAAAATCATATGTACTCCTAATTAACAAAGAGGAAATGACTTATACTTCGTTGGCCTGCATGCATTCTTCTTTACATTGAACATTTCTGAACTGTTTAATGTTTTCAAGATTTTTAAGAATTTTTAAATTAAAATATTTAGACTTTTTAGGATGTTTAAATTGAAATGTTTAGATTTTAACATCTTCATAATCAACACTATCTGGATCCAAATTTGTGGCACATTTTATAAATTGTCTACCGAATATGTGCTCTGTTGGACACAAAAAATAATCATCACAATCACTACAATTTCCTGATTGCTTGTTCTATGCCAGAAACTGTACTAGGTGCATTGTATGGTCTACTGCTCATTTTTAATCACCACCACCACCCCTTTTGGTAGCTGTTATCATCCCACACTAGAGATTAAGGTGAAATTGAACAAAAGGCAGTGGGGGTGAGACATTAACCATGCCCTCCTCAGTTAATCCACAAGTGAATAATACCAGATACTCAGTGCCATCATCTCTACAAATTTATTGCCAGCCTACTGTGGACCAACCTCTTTTCCAGATGCTCATAAACACTAGCTTATTTGATTCTCACAAAGGCCTCTTGAGATGCCTCCATTTGCACCACGATTTGGGTGAGAACACTGACTTAACTACCCCGATCACGAGTGGCAAAGTCAAGAGTGTAACACAGATCTTCTGCAGATTTCAATGCATTGCCACTGAAAATCATTTGCTTCTCAGACAAACAAACACAAAACAGAAGCTCACATTCACTTTCATAATGTGGCAGGAACAGTCTGTTTACTAATGTCTTTGCTCTCAGTAGCATGCCTGGACTTTTCCCAGAAGGCAGCTAAGAGCAGAGTGGAATTATCAAAGGTGAACTGTCAGCAAGAACTCTCTTCAAATCCTCTGCTGTGATGCAATAGCTATATGAGCTTAAGGAAGTTTGTTATTTATCCCCAACTCTTGTTTCTTCATCAGCCACATGGGCATTACTTATCTGTCTCCTCATCGTCACCTTTGAAAATCAAATGCCATAAGGGCAGAGACTTTATCTTGTTTACACCTCTTGTCTCAAATGTTTAAAATATAGTACCGGTTGGGTATGGTGGCTCACGCCTGTAATCCCAGCACTTTGGGAGGCTGAGGTGAAAGGATTGCTTAAACCCAGGGCAACATACATAGCAAGATCCTTTTTCTACAACAAAAAAAAAAAAAAATCAAAAAATTATCCGGGCCTGGCGGCACACCTGTAAACCCAGCCACCACGGAGGCTGAGGAGGGAGGGTCACCTGAGCCTAGCGGGTCAAGGCTGCAGTGAGCTGTGATTGTGCCACTGCACTCTAGTCTGGGCAACAGAGTGAGATTCTGACTCAAAAAAGAAAAGTATGCACTTAAATATTTTTGTAGGGAAAAAGATATGATCACAAGTTTGCTGTAAAGATCAAGAGAGTTCATATGTACACACGTTCTCAGTTCTTTTTTCCTACCATCCTGGTGTGGGATTAATCCTCAGATTAGGTTAGGTAAATCTTACGAACTAGTTGTATGTACCCATCTAGATATAGATTCTCCTTCAACTTTTACAAAGTCTTATCTTTTAAACACACTTTGAGAGCATCTAAAGCTTTTGGATTTTTAGGATTGGGTGGGTGAAAAACAATTCCCCAAATTTTTCATTCGCATTTTAGCCGTTTCATCCATATGACTTTGAATTGGACACTTAACTATCTGGGGTTCAGAAAATGGGATACTACTACATTCTTAAGGATTATTATTAATATCAGTTCTAAAATTGTATAAAATGTTTTTTTCTAAATACAAAATTATTGTCGAGGCATATTTGTTAATCAAAACTGCTGGCAATCTACATTATAAATTCAGATCATTTATCTTGGTGCTTTACCTAGAAGTTTTTATTTTTATTTTTTATAATACTAGTAGATAATATTTAATAAGCGCTAATACTGGCCATAGGCCAAATGCCCAGAAGTTTTTAAATTTAATAAATTCATTGTGCAGTAATGACAAGAACTAATCCTAAGAACTTCTCAGGGCTGAGTGTTCATTTCAGCACTTGACACATATTAACTCATTTAAATCTGGCATCTCTTCTGTGAGGTGGGTGTCATGGATGGGTAAACTGAGGCACACAGAGGCTAAGTAAAAGACAAAACTAGAAAGTAGGATTTGAGCCTAAGAGACTAAATTCAGAGACTGTGCTCTTAACTTCTAAATTATGTGTTTTGACTTCATGATTTAACCATCATTTAGATCAGGGCTCTTGATTTTTGTGCTCCATGGACCCCTCCAGCAGCCTTACGAAGCCTACCGTTCACCTCTCAGAGCAATGTTCTAAATGCTTTAAATAAAATACACAGATAATACATACAAAGAGAAACAATATATAGGGAAAACAATTATTCAAATGTTCTTAAAACTAAACTCATAGCATGGTAATATATTTGCTTCTTTATTACCTGTTAGAAAACAAGATCTGGTGTCAGGGTCTGATAACTACCAACATTTAGTTGTAATGAAAAACATGTATGCTCACATGAAAATATCTGATTTATTTTGGTGTTAACGTCTCAGGTATAGCTGACACTACTGTGTTTGTAGCCTACATTCTTGATTGAAGGAAATGCTAAATTTCAGATGTAGGGCAGTGAAATCAAGATGTAAAATTTCCCCAAGTTCACCGAACACTGAGTCTCTATCACGTTCCTCTTAAATAGACCCTCAGTTCAGTCGTCTAATTATGCTTGGATAATCATTTACAGGTGACAGAAAACGCTAATTGGCATGATATTTTGAAATAGATGTAGCTTTTCCTCCTTAAACATCTCTTGGTAGTTTTAACTCAGACTTTGTTGAAACATAGCAAAATTCACATATTTAAAACACATCAGCCGGGCTCGGTGGCTCAGCCTGTAATCCCACACCTTTGGGAGGCTGAGGTGAGTGGATTGCCTGAGCCCGTGGGTTCGAGACCCGCCTGGGCAGCAAGACCTCATTTCTACAATAAATAAAAAAATCAGCCGGGCGTGGTAGCGCATGCCTGTAATTCCAGCTACTTGGAAGGCTGAGGTGGAAGGATCGCTAGAGCCCAGCAGGTCGAGGCTGCGGTGGCCGGGAGCGGCCACTGCACTCCAGTCTGGGTGACAGAGTGAGACTCCAACTCAAAAAAAAAAAAAAAACATATCAAGGGCTTATTTTCTACACGTGACTTTTAGGGACTCAGCTCTTTTCTATGTAGTCTTCATTATCAAACTATTTTATCATTGAGTTTCATTATTTACTGAATAAGTGGAGATATAAATTCAAGCCAACCTTCTCTGGGGACCTGTAATTTGGCCTGCTTGATAAAAGCAAGTTCACTATTTGGGAAAATCCTGTCTTTATCCTATATAACCACTAGATGGCACTAACTGTTTGATATTCTTCTTTCTGCCTGAAATGTTAACTGCCCCCCACACCCACTCTCTTCTATCCCCAAATTGAAAACGATTATCTGGAAACTTTTATCCACAAACACTAAGAGTTGACATCTCTTTCTGAAACGAGTTAAAGCTTTTTTTTCATCCTGTTTTTATTTTATCTTTTAAAGACCATGACATCATTTTGTGCTTCCTTTGATTCTCCAGGGCTTTTTCAAGTTCATTAGAACTTCAGCAATTCAAGATGTTTCACACCAATTAGGACTACCTTCTCTAAAACATTCTGTGATTTTCCAGCAAAAGCATGATCCATGAGAAGCCTCGCTTCCCAACTGGGATGCTGGCAACAGAAACATTTTTAGAATAGCAAAATTATTGTGTTAAATCCCTTCCTGTCATAGGAGTTAGAGACTTGTCCTCCATTGCTCCAGAGAAATCACATTTATAGGCTGATGCATCAGTCGTGGATCATAAATGGGACAAGGGCTACATGCAATAAAAGACTGGACCAATGCACTCCTCAGTGATATGAGAAGCGTTTTTAAAGGAGTAATAAAATGTAACTGTGTTTTAAAACTGTCTCTTGAAATAAGCACATTCATTATGTTAGCAACTGAAGCAGTGTACCCCCAAGAAGCACAAATATGATATATTCCCAGCAGTACTGAAGTTCCACTGTTGTAAAACATACCATTGCTGTTAATGTTCATAACTTTGCATATTGCCTGTACTGTTACATAAAATAAATCAGTGAGAGCAAGGTACAATATTTATCATTTTGATCAAAAGAAAGGAATCTGACAGAATGGTTTTCACTGAGGAGATATATCCCTGTCCTCTCTGCTGCTGGTAGAAATCACCATTGGGCCAGGCTCGGGGCCTCAACTAGTAATCCCAGCACTTTGGGAAGCCGTGGCGGGTGGGTTGCCTGAGCCCGTGGGTTCGAAATCAACCCAGACAACTTGGCGAGACCTCATGTCTACAATAACATAAAAAAATTGGCGGGGCATGGTAATGTGCACCTGTAGTTCTGGCTACTTGGAAGGCTGAGGCAGAAGGATCACCAGAGCCCAGCAGGTCGACGCTGGGGTGGCCGTGAGCGTGCCACTGCACTCCAGCCTGGGTGACAGAGTGAGACTCCAACTAAAAAAAAAAAAAAATCACAATTGGAGCTATGATGGATGATTCTGCATCTGAGCATGTGAAATTCGATTGTTCATTGTAAATATTTACACTTTCATTTACCATCCAAAGCCAAACTTGCATTCTGCTTCCCCTAATCTAAAACTTTATTTCAGAATATGTCAACCTTCAAAATATTTATTATATCTCCTAAAGTTAAGATTGTCAAGAATACACAACTAAATGACATAATTATTCTTTTTCCAAAAAGTAAAAGGGAAATAAACTCTCAAAGCTCGTGAGGTTATTCTTAATGTTTGTGACCACTCTGCTGATTTGGGGCAGGGACGTCTGGGTCCATGCAGGACAGGGCAGTCGAAGGAAAAGAGTGGACTGGCATTAGCCAAAAACGAGAAAGCTTAAATGAGTAGGGTGAGGCTAGATTACAAAAGGAGTTTGTCTCATCTCCTGATTTTCTTGTGGCTGTATTTACGAGGGGGGAACCCCCAAACCCCCCAAATTATTCTTTGGAGGGTGGTCCCCTTGTAGTATAGGCTTCTCCCGCTAGGTAGGTATTCTAGGAACCAAAGTGTTCTAGGAACCCATCGGCATCACTGTGCCAGCTAGCGTTGTTGTGAGAAGCTGTTTGACTTCAATGATTTTTTTTTTTTTGAGATTTTTTTCAGTGTGCTTGCCCATTTCATGACTGGTGATTTTAGAGCATACCTGCTCCACACTGCACTGAGTGCTCAGCAGTTTTTGACCTCAAACTGCATGACCCCCGTGCTCCACCTTCCCTGTTCACCTCATCTTGCCCAAGCAGCTTTTTTTGTTTGTCTCCCCCATGAAAAAAGTCCTCAAAGGGAAATGTTTTGCCGATGTGGGAGAGATGAATCAAACAACAATAGAAAAACAACAGAAGCACTAAAAGGCATAAAAACTGACAAGTTCAAAAACTGTTTTGAGCAGTGAAAAAAGTATCTCACTGGGTATAATACATCAAACAGAGGTGACTGAAGTTTAAACATGTAAGAATAAATACACATTTAAAATAAATAAATTCCAGAGTTTCGTGGGTTCTCCTAGTATCTACTTACTGTTGGAGAACTCTGTTTCCACATGACGTTTGGAAAGCATTGGCTGTCGTGTCTAATATTTCCCGCCAGGATACCAGGTCCTGCAGAGTTCATGCAGTTCACCATTAGTTACAGGAGGTGGCCCCAGGATTCCCCAGCATTGCTCTCTGGGGATCCTTTCTCCCAGGCAGGGAGGGAATGAGGGGATCACCCCCAGAATGTTCTTGGCACTGTAGTCAGAGTGGTTCTTTGACACATTTCAAGAGCAGTTTTTCATATAGTGAGAAAGTAAAAAGTCAACTCAGTCTCTGGAAATGGAGTGTTGGGGGGAGAAAAAGTGTTCTTGTTCCAATTCATTTGTCTTTTTAAATGCGTCTTATTTGTACTCTTTTCCCCCCAAAATTATTACCTTTAGATGTGGAATTGGGAAAAACACCTTAAAAGGCTCATTTTGTTATGTGCTTCTTAAGCATTTGTTTTAAATTAAATCTACCACACTCTTTTTCTCAGATTGCCCTAAAAATTAGCACAGAATCATTGACTTTTGCCCGGAAGAGGTGAGAAATAGTAATAATGGTAATAAAAAATGGTCAGAGGTCTGAATCTTGAAAGAGTTTACTTATTTTCTAAGAAAGGAGGTAGGGCAATAAATATTGTGTGTGTGTGTGTGTGTGTGTGTGTGTGTGTGTGTGTGTGTGTTACATCTCACATAAGAATTAATTTTTTAATTGAATTGAATTTATTTTTTTCCATTTTTATTTTAGATTCAGGGGTACACATGCACATTCGTTACATGGACATATCATGTAGTGGTGGGGATTGGGTCACTATCTGGCCCCTTCTCCAGACAGTGAACGCTGTATCCATAGGTACCCTAGACTCTGCACCTCCCCGCCTCCTCCTTTACTGGTGTCCCCAGTGTCTATTATTTCTGTCTTCGCAACCATTTAACTTCTGCACGAGTGAGAACATGTGGTGTTGGCTTTCTGTTTCTGAGTCAGTTCACTTAGGATGATGATCTCCAACTCTTAATATGTAAAAATAATTATATTTCAAAAATTGTGTTTTTTCGGAAAAGCAACTTTGTTGGAGGTAGAATCACCTGTTCCAAATAATTTTGACCATGCCCACTAGTGTTTCCATTCTCAGAGCTTTTCCATCTGTCCTGTTTGTATAATTAGACTAGAAATCAATTAGTATAACTCTTGATTTTCTGCAGTCTTTTATTTAATGCTCCATGATTATATAATGATCTCACTGCCTTCTGCCTAAACCAGACAATTGGATCTGCCATTTATCTTCATGTGTGCCATGAGGTGACCATGAACTACATCTCAGGAAAAACCGACTGATTTGTTCAGGTGTGAGCAGTGTTTACTTAACTGCCAAAGCATTCCAGTTCAACAAGATGTTCCAGGAAAATATAATTTTGAAACCAGTCGGTTCAGCTCTAGGTAGGAGAGAGCACTTAATTACTCTCAGGTGGTCACCAGTAAGAACAGTCTTAACATCATAGCAGCCAAATCATGCCTGAAGCAGGTAGGAAGGCCCCACAGCATAAGCACTTTTTAAGGATAAGATATGGAAAGTCAGGGCAGGAACCAGGCCAGGTCTATTTCACAACAGAAGTTACTGGAAAGTGCCAGAAGTAAGTCACAGGCAAAGAGGGAAGGAGACACTAGGTGAACCTGAATCCGATTTGTCTCAGATTCCCAAAGATCTTATCAGAGTCACTGTACTATTTTATTGTCTACATTCCTACCTCTCTCCTGCCACTTCCCATTACTTTATCTCCCACTTGAAAAGGTTTCATTGTTTCATAATCTGCAGCATTTTGACTGGTGAATCCAATCCAATTTTTTGGGCTGCGGGTCAAGTATGTCCTGAAACTGTTTTCTCCCTCATTCTGCTTCACAAAAACATGAACAAAGCAGAGGGCTATGGAGGAGAGACACCATGGGGAAGCATATCACACAGCCAAATTGCCTCGTTTAGATAGTTGTTTTCCAAAAACTTCGTTAAATTCCAAAACCTTGACTGAGTTACTTCTATTAAAAATCAATTTTCTGGCCAGGCTCGTGGCTCAGCCTGTAATTCCAGAACTTTCGGAGGCTCAATTAATGGCTGAAGAAGAAGATAATTTCAGGGTTTTGACTTAACAGATAAGAGGCCCTATTCCCATAGGGCACAGGAGGAAACCTACTTTATGTGGGTTTACATGCTCATATGATGGTAAAAGGGAGAAACCATCTGAATTTTTAAGCAAGGACAACTTAACATAGAGACCATGAAAAAACACAGTTTGGGAAAGTATGAGAAATAAGTTTAAAATCTATCAACAGAAAAATAATAGGAGTTATAGTTTATGGCCAGGGTTTTCTCATACAGCTATGTCATAAATACAGTTTCATAGAGATCATGGCTAGATCTCAATATTAAATATCTCACTGGCAACCATCAGTCTATCTGAGGTGGGATCTCCATGTACAATGTAGTTTGACTGTTTGGGAAATCATTTTAGTTCTTAGAACAGATTAAATTTACAAGTACTTTTTCCTTCCCTACATATTGCTAAACAATTGGCCTAACTAACTTTTTTTTTTTACCAGTATACAGGCATAGGATAAATAATCATGTGTATATTCAAAACACAAAGGAAAAAGCAACAAGGCCTGAAGAATTTGAATAAGGCAAAGCCAGAGCTGAAGGTGCCACTGCTCTGAGAATATAGTGAAAGCCAGTGAGAAAATTTGATCAATGCCATTTACTATGTAATACAGCAATTGGTCTAAGTCATGGCACTAAGGGCTTTTCTTGCTATTTTCTTCATTTTTAAAATTGATGAATATACTTGTCTTGAAATACCTGTGGCTGATAAAAAGAAAGAGTTGGGGGTTTTTTTTAATGTAGTAGTATAATAAATCTAATAAAAGAAAAAAAAACTGATGAATAGTACTTTCTATTTACCTCTTGAAAACATTTTAAAGAATAAAGCAACATACTAAACCTAGAGTAAGAGGAATTTTGTAATCTTGCAGATTGAATTATTACTACTATTTTTATATCAGGATTTTTTTTAGTTTAGATTTATACCATTCTTCATCTAGTATGTAAGTACTTCATCCAAGGTGTAACTATTTTTAAAAGAGGGAGTACATTCAGTTTGATTTTAAAAAAAGAAAAGAAAAGAAAAGAAAGGTAACATAGCCAAATTTGTGAATAGTAAGGCAATTTAAATTAGATTTTTAAGCAATGAAGTAAAATTCAGTTTTAACAAGAATGCAGTTAAAGTGATATTGTCAACATTACTGGTTGAGGCACTGTAATTAGGTTCAGTCATTTGAGAAAATTCTTTGGAAATATATCTCCAACCATTTTTAAAGTTTCTAATAACCTAAAATATAAAAAAAGTTTTAGGTGTAAAGATGTTCAACAAAGAACGTTTTACAGTAATAGAAAAATTAGAGGCAATTCTAATATCTTCTAATAGCTGAGAAAATTATAATACAAATTTAGAATCCTGATTTTACAGTAAAAAATGTGCTTAGTTTCCAAGAAGCAATGGGGGGGAAATGCTTATAATGTGATCCTAAAAGCAGAATGCTATTTAAAAGATTAATATGAATAACGACAAAATGGAATATGCAAAAATAGTAATAGTTGCTATGTCAGGATTCAAGGTGAAAATTTTTCTCTTCTTCCAATAGTGTCAATTTACTTTGCATTTTTAAAAGAAGTTTAATTCCAAATCAAAGCAAAAAAGAACAAAGAAGATTATGAACATCAGAACTAGAAGTCCCTGCCTCATCAGAAAGATGCCAAAACCAAAACATTGTATCTTAGTGGAAGTCCCAGCTGCAAAAACACAAATCTAACCTCAAGACTATCAGCTTTTTCAGGTAATGTTGCTGACCAATTTGAACTGAAGCATCAGGCACTGGTTTTAGTTACTCAACTTGAAAACCATCTCCAGGTTGTAAGAAAATGAGAAAAGAGAAGCTAGGGCTTCTGAAGAAAGACTTGAAAAGCTAAATATGTTTCGTCTGGAAAAAAAGATTGAGAGGTGATCTCATTTCAGTGTTTGGATACCTGCAGCAGATATTCCAGGCCCAAGGATGTGACCTGTCCGACTCACTCAGGAGCAATAGGAAACTGCAGAAGAAAAGGGTTACATTAGAAAGATTTCCTCTCAAAGATAATTACATGTTTCTTCCAGTTTTAGTCCAAGTGACAGGATTACTGTTCCCTCCCCATCTGTAATCCAGGGAGAATAATGCTTGCTGCATAAGTTTTAATGGATATAACATCTGTAAAATACTTTGAGCTCTTCAGATGAAAGATACCATGTGAATGTAAAGAATTATAGTTATTATTTTTGTCTCCTGCTTTCCCTATTGGTATGAGTTTCTTTGTGACATTTATGGGACCCCTCCAGCCAGCCAGCTGCTCTGAAACATGTCATCCCAGTGATATTTTAAATCCTTCACGTGGTCCTGATCGTGCCCAGAACAACGGCAGCTTAACTGTTAATTGTTTGTCTTGAAGCTTGTAGAAGCAGTCACAGCATCCGTTCAAGGTTGGAGGTCAAAGTTTTTCCTAACATCCACTTCAAGGCTTATACCTTGACCTCAAAGCAGTGGCAGAGTTGATGGGTCTTGTCTTTCTATTTACTTTGAACAACATCATCTGATGACAGAGACTTGGACACACATCCTCCTTCTGTGGTTTTTTTTTAAAGAGTTTGCATTCAGATTCCACTAACATGTACGAAGTGCCTATTCCATGTGAGCCTGGCACTCTTTGCAAACCTTTGGCACACATTATCTTGTTTTTTTTAATAACTTTTTTCTCTATTAAATAGCAATGTGTGCTTTTAAAAATTGGAAAATGCAGGAAAGTTTAAAGGAGTAAAAATAAGTAAAAGAACTTATAATCCCCAATAATCAGAAAAAATCACTGTCAACATTATGGTGTATAACTTTTTAGTTGGTTTTGTATCCATGTGTGTGTGCACCCTTGCATGTGTCTTCTAACCCATTCAGTGTTTCATAAACATTTTCCCATATTCTTAAATTTTCTTCACAAAGTTGATCAGAGTGGCAGAATATATATCTTATGGAAAAACCATAAATTTTTGTGCTTAAACTCTTCTAATTTTCATAAAATCTACAATTCATGTGAACAAAATAATCAGTGGATTATTTGTATAAGACATTTATTTTGAATCTTTCATTATATTCTTGGTCCTCAAAATAGCCCTGTGAGATGGAAAGAGCTAATAATCTTATTATTCTACAGATGAGAAAGTAAATCCAGAAGGGATTGATTCTCTGGCCTACATTCACACACCCAAGCAATTGAAGGACTCAATCTAGACCCGATTATCAATCCCTCATTCCAGGTCTTCCCTATGTCATACTTCTTGGTCTCAGTAAACAATGCCAAACATTGATGTTCTGGATAATTCTATTGACTTTCACATATGTTGTCCCTCTTAAATCGTGTTGATAGAGTTGAAGTCAAACAGTGGCCATTAAATTTAAAAGGTAATTTGTAAAGTTTTTGAAAAAGATGGCACCTTTGTTATTTCCCTAAAACCTACATGTATGCAACATATTTATTCTCTTTTACATTTTAAAGCACCTTCATGTGTTCCTTGTTTCTCCCCTGATTCTCATATTTACCTTATGAGTCAGGCAGGAAATGCCATCCCTACTTTACTTCTTGCTAAAATTGAGACCTAGAGAGAGCCAGTGACTTTCTGAGACCACTTGAGTAATCTTGGGCTCAAGTCTACTGCTCCTCATCTGTTGTTCTTCCCACTGCATACCATATTGTTCACAACTAGCATTTATTTCTTATTCTCTGGCACTTCGATGACTGTCAATTTTGCTAATTCTTCCCATCCCCCTACAATGATTTTCTGACTCTTATATCTAGAAATATCTTTATCTCATTTCTTCCCCCCCAGATTCTTCCAGATTTCCTAGTTATGGTGCTGAACAGATAAATAATTTTCCTTACGACAAATTCTGCAGATCTCTGCCAAAAGGGATATCAAAGTAATCAATGATGTTGAGCACCTTCTATGTGCCAGGCACTGTGGCAAGACTTGTAATATTATCTCACTTAATTCTCATATGGCTTTCAGAGGTAGATTCTGTTATTTTACATTTTATTTTATGAATGAAACTAATGACGCTTTAAAGAACAATTAAATTGCTTAGGAAGCAAGAAGTTGGGACTCAAAAAGGGCCATCTGACCATTAGCTGTCAACTGTCATGCTTTACTCTTCCATAGGACCTTACTCCTAAAGTCCATTTTGCAAAATGTACTTAGCCTCACATAAGAAGATTTCCCCCATTTTCAAAAGAAACTAAGGCAGGCCTGAATGTATAACCAAGAGGCTTTACTAATTACTATGGTCTGAATGTTTGTAACTCCCCAAAATGTATATGTTGAAATCTAATCTTCAGTGTGATGGTAATAGGAGAGTGGCCTTTGGGAAATGATTAGGTAATAAAGCTGAAGCCCTCATGAACTGGATTAGTGCTTTTTAAAAGGACTAAGGCGATCAGAGTTCATCCCTCTGCCATCGCCAGACAGTAAATCTGCTAGGATCTTGATCAGCCTCTAGGGCTGTGAGAAATACATTTCTGTTATTTATAAATTATTCAGTTTATAATACTTTGTTGTAACAGCCCCAATGGACTAAGACACTAATACACCAAATGCCTCTATTACAAGAACACATATTTATTGATGATTTACTTTTTTGCAAACCAAAAGTTTAGCTAATAAAATTGCAGAACACAGAAGAAATTTTGCCAAGGAACAGTTAAACAATAGGCAAATCTAGATTTGCATATGTACAATTCTTTTTTCCTCCACCTCACCTCAGCCTCCTAGTTTCAATCTGGCCACATCTCTAATATTAGGTAGATAAATAGATAACACAGACAGATAATATTGACAGATATACATTCTCATGGTTTGTTTTAGAGCAGTTCAGAAATCAGCAATGAAGAACAGAAGTGGCTAAGACGTATCTAAATATGGATAGCAGGGGAATACAAGAATGTAAGTTAAATTCTACAGTCAAAAACATTCTTAGTACTTTTGCTTAATTCACAAACAAAAGTTCTTTAGTCCATGGCTCCTGATGTAACCATTGGTAAGAAACTTTAACTGAAGTTCTTGTTTTAATTAAATCGAATTATATAAACAAAGACAACTGAAATAATTATAAAAGTAATTTTTTAAAAAACTAATGAGGACATAAGGTAATTGTAACCCAATTTAAATTCCATCTTTGCAGGGGAAGTTGACCCTCTTACCTTCTTTCCTTTTCCTTCCCAGTGCTGATCACATGCTGATTTATGTTGTTAATACCTCGTGCCTGGAAGATATGAAACTACTTTCGACCTATTTCTCTGATCCAGACCTTGCTCTGCTCCAATTAACTCCGAGTTTCACCATTTAAAAAATCATTTTAAAGACTGAAAGAATCCTAACTCATCTCCTGATTTCTAACCTCTCCTCTGTTGATTCATCCTTCTAGCTGCCTATAGGATTATCTTCCACAATTACAAAGCTGATCCTATCACTCTCCAGGCTTAAAGCATCCAATACCTCCCCCATTTTATAAATCCTGGCAACCAATTCCCTTCTGTAGGACTCTAGACTCTTCTTACACCATCCTTTCCCCTGCATCTCTCCATCTCCATGAACTCTACTCTTCAGTTTACAAAACTTACAAAGAGACAGAGAAAAAGGGAAGGAAGAATGTCAACGTTTTCTGAGCATCTCACATATTGGAGGTCCCATTGACCTCTAAGTGTCTCATCCCACACAGTGGGCTCTGAGTCCCGATGGTAGAGAAGTGTGCTACCTGTAGAGGCTGCAGATGAAGAGCAGCCCAGTTCAGTGATGCCCGGTGACAATAAGAAGGACTGGACTGCCAAGGCAGGAGGAAGAAGGAGCAGTGTGACTTGCAGGCAGCAACACAAGAGCTCATGGCAGGCACTGGTAGCCTGGGAGAAGCTTGGAGCACACTGTGCTGCTCCCTTCTTGGGAACTTACCGGGTCAGGTCTCAGAATCACCACGCTCATTCTGCTTCCTTCCTGTTGTCAATTTTTAGCCATTACTTTTCTGCTTTTACACAGCATCCTCACTTTGCTGTGGTTTATCTTATCTTCCTATTCCTTCTTCTGCCCTCCTGGAGCTCAAAATGAATCTCTCCTTTTGAGAACTTTGGAGCCTGAGTCCAATTCTTGGTCTTCTGCCTGAGCATTTATTCTTAGACTGAAGAGTTGGCTTCTTTCCTGTCTTAGTCTATTCAGTCTCCTGGTTAACAAAATACCATAGACTGGACAGCTTAAACAACAGAAATTTATTTCTCATTGTTCTGGACGTCCCAGATTAAGGTCTGGCAGTGTTGGTTTCTGGTAAGGTGGCCACATTCTCACTGTGCCTTCTCACTGTGTCCTCACAAGGCCCTTCCTCAGTGTGTACCTGTGGAGATAGGCCAAGCGTTCTCTCTCTCTTTCTCTCTCACTTTTCATTTTCTTATAAGACCATCAATCATATAAGATTAGGACCCTGTCATTATGCCCTTATTTAACCTTAATTACCTCCTAGAAGCCCTATCTCCAAATACAGTAACATTGGAAATTAAAGCTTCAATGTAGATATTTTGAGGAAATACAGTTCAGTTCATGGCATCTTCCCTTGCTCTATCTTTAGAAGTTCATATCCTCCAAAGTTCTGTCCTATTCCTTCTCTTCCCATTCCTTATGCCTTTCTGTATAGTCTAGTTCATACTTCTGACTTTAACTACCAGCTATACATCGTGAGAGTTAAATCTTTAATCCAAGTCCAGCATATGTATTCAAACACCTACTGAATGTCTCCACCCGAATGATCCTCGGTAATCTCAAACCTAAAAAATCTGTTCCTCCTCTTGTTTCTTTCTCCATAATCTACCTGTCATAACAGAATTATAGAGCACCATCACCGAAAGCCCACTGCTCCTATATACTCCCACTTCCTCTGTACTCAAGTCATTCAAGATCCTTTATCCCACACTGTTTTTAGACTTCAGGGCCTTCCAACCATGAAAGCAGAGTGGTTAAGGATGTAGACTGCTTGGGTTTGAATTCTAGTTCCATTCCACCACTTATTTAATGGTGTGACCTAAGGTAATATACTAATTATGCCTTAGCTTTCCCATCTGTAGGAGGAGGGTTGTTATTATACTACCTATATCATTGTTTTGTTACAAAGAGTAAACCAGATAATCCACATAGACCTCTTACATGGACACAAAACAAAATTAATAATAATAAATATTCAATAAAATTAACTAATGTTGTTGTTGTTTACTTATTCTTTTCTCTTCTTCTCTCCTCCCTCTCTAACAAATCTACTTGTCTTTCAAAATCTTGCTCAAGGGAAATGTTCCTAAAGTGTCATATGGTGAGAGTTACACAACTTGATAAATTTACTTTTAAAATCTTGTAACTGTACACTTGAAATGGATAAATTATATGATTGTAAAGTATGCCTCAAGTAAGTTATATTTAAAAATTCACTCAAGGTCACCTTTAACATGAATTATTGTTATCTTTATCTAGCCCCCATGAACTAATGATCACTTTTTCATCCACTATACCACGTACCCACTTCTATCCAAGTTCCTGTGCTACTTTTGGGCATCTATTTTTTTTTTACATGTCTGTCTCTCTTCTTTAAAGGTTTACATTCTTCAGAGTAGGAACTATGTTTTATGACTTTGTATCTCCAGCTCCCAGTCCAGTTCAATAAATGAGTAAATGAATGAATGTCAATTTCTGTAGAAAGAAAAGTTTATCAGCCATCCAGGAACTCCAGTACTACCTACTAACAAAGTAATTGGGAGGAGCTTATGATATTAGCTATTCTTACATTGGCAATTCAGAGTCAATGATGTTTTGGGACTACTGTGAAGCATTCATTCATTCAAACCATAAAACAGATCTTGGCATCTACTAGGAAATTAAATTCCAGCATAGTTTCTCTCTTATGGTTCTTACAATCTACCAGGACATTTTTATCTGTTTTTTTGTTTGTTTGTTTTTTGGGTTTTTTTGAGTTGGAGTTTCACTCTGTCACCCAGACTGGAGTGCAGTGGCTGCTCCCAGTCACTGCAGCCTTGACCTGCTGGGCTCTGGCGATCCTTCCGCCTCAGCCTTCCAAGTAACTGGAACTACAGGTGCACGCTAGCACACCCAGCTAATTTTTTTTTAATTTATTGTAGAGATGAGGTCTCACCAAGTTGCCCAGGCGGGTCTCGAACCCGTGGGCTCAGGCAATCCACTCACCTCAGCCTCCCAAAGCGCAGGATTACAGGCTGAGCCACCGAGCCCAGCTTACCAGGACATTTTTAAAATATCATAAAGATTTTTATCCTATTATATGTCCTCAATAGCCTATGAAATCCTCAAGAAACAAAACTGAATCTTATTTGTCCTTTTTGTTCCTATTTTATCTATCCCCAAATTCAGCTTTTTGAGATGACGGGCATTGTTTGTTTTTTATTTTTTAAACTTTGACCTATATTATTTGACCTTTAAATACTTTTGTATCATTTTCAGCTAACAAAGTGTTTTTGTTTTAATATAAACACAAAAGCATTAGCACATTTTCAAAATGAACAATTTCTTAACAGCATCTATTACCCAATTGGTTCACTTTTCTTTATTTAAAACAAAGTTTATTTACTGCTTATTTGCTTGAATAATTGTCCAGACAGGGTTCATGCATTTCATTTGATTGAAATTCATCTCTTAAGTTTCTTTAATGTGTAACAATTCCACACTCTATGTTATTTATTTATTGAAGAAACTGGCTCATTTACCCTGTAGAATTTCTAACATTCTGTGTTTGGCTAATTACATCTCTGTAGTGTTATTTATCCTATTCTCTTTCCCTTATGTTTCCTAGAGTATATCAAGAACTATGAAGGGTTTGAAATTTTATCCTACTTGCAAGCTGAAAGTCAGCCTGCCTAGTTTTATGAATGCTGGCAGAAGATACAAGACTCTAGGATCAGAGACAAAGGATAGTTATTACTCACAACAATAGCAATAACCAGATTATTGACATTTGTGCTGGTTCCTTAGTCCTGCTCCAAGAGAGTAACACATAGGAAATTTTTATAAGCTCCTCAGTTTATTCTAATGGGCAGACAGGTTTGAGAAACACTGATTTATAGACTTGATTGGAGTCAGTAAAGTCTAGCTTCCCTATTATTTGTTCTTATATCCTCAATACTAAATAGTGCTCCTGGCACCAAGTAGGCTCTCAATAAATAATAATTGCTAAATGTATTGAGCATCTATTACATATTCTAAGCATCTTACACATTGTGTCATTTAATTCTCCCAACAATTCTTTGAGTCAGATACCAGTGTCATTATTCCCCTTTTATATTTAAGGTGATAAAGCACAAAGAAGTTAAGTAACTTGCCCAAAATCAAGGATATGGTAAAGTCAAATTTAAAGCTCAGATTCTAGTGTGCATGCTCTTATCCACTACACTATCTGATGATGCAGTACTGTTGAATGAGTTTCCTAGTTTCCTGGATCAATGCTTGTATTAAATAAGCTCACCAATAAGAGATATGATACCTATTTCTCTTCCACAATTGTTAGACTGGAAGCACCTTAGTCTATTCCAATCTTTTTATATTTTTTATGAGTAAGGAGGTTAAAATCAGAATTAACATGAAACAAGGTGACATGACCAAGTTTCACAACTAATTAGTGGCAGAAGAGTTGCTAGAACACAAGTAGCAAAGTGCTAAACACATATGAGAACTTGGTAAATACTTTGATGTTGATGATGAAGTGTTGGAAAATAAATATGACTTTTCTACTTCCTTTGGGGGCAAAATTATTTCAATTTAACTGAAAAATACATGATAGAGTTCAGACAAAGAAAAATGTTTTTGGCCGGGCTCAGTGGCTCAGCCTGTAATCCCAGCACTTTGGGAGGCTGAGGTGAGTGGATTGCCTGAGCCCGCGGGTTCAAGACCCGCCTGGGCAGGCGAGACCTCATCTGTACAATAAATCAAAAAATTAGCTGGGCATGGTAGCGTGCACCTGTAGTTCCAGCTACTTGGAAGGCTGAGACAGAAGGATCGCCAGAGTCCAGCAGGTCGAGGCTGTGGTGGACGGGCGCGGCCATTGCACTCCAGTCTGGGCAACAGAGTGAGACTCCAACTCAAAAAAAAACAAACAAACAAAAGAAAGATGTTTTTAGTTCAAATGACTCCTGACTCAATGGATTCCTCCCTCGTCTCCTCAGAGGTGGTCAGTATTTGAAGGAAAGGCATTGAGCACCAGCCTTGGAGATGATCATATCATGGGCTCATGTCAATCTCTTTGGTCTGAAAATGGAGTAGGTAAAGAGAACTCAGAGGAAGTATCATTTAGTCACCACCACCCACTCTGTCCACAGTGGGAAGACAAATGCCTTCTCTTCCATGTAGTCAAATATAAAATGTGTGCTTCATATTTACAGACAGCCTTTAAGAGAATCACAGTGCACAGGCCATTTTTGGAAACTATATTTAAAAAATAAAAACCTATGTTGGCTTTGTATTTTGGTTACCTGCCACTTCCTTTCGTACTGGTCCCTCCTCTACTACTTAGACATATCTGTTGCACATGAGGCATACTCTACTTCCTGAAGGAATATGGGCTTAAATATACTCTCTATTTTACTCACCAGTTTTGAACAAATCTTTTTTTTTAAGCATCTTAATATGCCAAGCCTTCATCAGTCAGAGTATATCCCAGCAATGAACACTCCATGAGGTTATAGTTAGAGATTATATCAGTCCAATATACACACAAATATATAATTGTACTAAGTGCTATGAAATAAAAAAAGGGCAGGATGAGATAGCTTAATAGAGGAAACTTAATATACATTGAAGTCTAAGAAAAGACCTCTCTGATACTTATCCTAACACCAACATTGGCGATCTTAGCCAGAGCAGATTCAATAAAATGACAGCAGAAATATTTGAGAAACTTCTGTGTGGAAAGCACTGAACTAGGTTGTCAACAAAAAAAAAAAAACAGGCAATCATAAAATTTAAGAGATAATTGATACATAAATAATAAAGTGAGGGCAAGGTAAAAATGGAATATTAGAGTATAAGATTCATTCATACGACATTGGATTATTTGGGGTGAAGAAATTAGACTTTGTATTTGGTCTGAGGCAATCATTCACCCTGTATACGTTGTGCCAAGTCCTGTATCATGTATTCAAAGATAGACTTAAAGAGCCAAGTGGCTCAGAGTCACTTGTCAGGCCTCATGAAGGCCTTCTCAGGTTAACCTAGGAAGACTACATTATACGATAGTCCCAGACTAATCCTGGGAAAACTGGTAGAAACTAATGTGGATGCCAATTCTGTGTAAAATCCAGTGGCACCGTGTAATTTCATCATATCATTCACTATATGAAAATAATAACAAAACAGTTCCCTGTGACGTACTGATTTGCAATACTAGGAAAGCACGTAACCTGAAATATTAAATTGCAATTATTAAATAACTAAGTTCATTCAGTCACAGACATTAATTGATGTCACTACTCCAAAGCATACAACATGATTAAATTGGCCATGGCTGGCTAACGTTGTATTTTCAAATGTCTTCACAAGGGATTTTGTAAAGACAGACTAGGCATTTATTGTGATGGACATTAAATTATTAGTCTATCTAGACTCCTCCTCTTTTCTGCAAACAGCATCTACCTTCCATTGGGAACTCTTTCTCTCCTCTCCCTTGTTGTTCAATTCTAATAATTAGGTCCAAAGCATTGCTGCCATTTTCTTTCTCCCTGGCCACAGTAACTATCTCTAAGGTAGACCTATGACCCCAATGGGAGCAAGTCTACTTCTTTGCTTTCCAAGTCATGGCCACTTGTTCAGGAATTTGGCAGTTAATCTAAAGTAAGACCATCTGATGGTTCTTAGACTGTTCAGTCACTGCTTGGAGAAATACCCTTTCCTTGTGGATGGCTATGCTGACAAGCTATGATCCCAGGAGCTGTGGGCAGCAACCACAGTTCTAGCTTCATAGAGAAAACTCCTTTGCAGAGAGAGGCAAAGATGAGATATGGGGTTCTGAAAGCATTCGGGTCCAAGTTCCAGTACCTGATTCCCTGGAGCCACCTCTGGGTCCCACATGCCTGAGGTTTATGGTTCAGCTATCTCTCCAATTCTGTGACCCTTCCACCCAACTAATATTTATTCGTAGATTCCCCAATTTACTTGAGTTGGAGTTGAATTTCTGTTTCTGGAAACCAACAGGGGTCTGACAAAAAACAGGATCCATCATTTGTTAAGATGACTGAGATAATCTCATCCAAGGTGCCATGCTCTTTTCTGCGCAAGTAGATAGGAATAACTTAGAACACCACTTCTGCCCTTCCCAACTACAAAACAGAAGTCAGAAATAGAACTCTCCTCTGAACCACTCAGAAACTTTGAGAGATTTCTTTAAGGGAAAAATACAAAAATAATAATACAAGCACCACTATAGAGGACAATAGAGAATGAGTAAAATTACTCTAGGAGATAAAAGGTATCTCATGAAGTCAGGGACAGTGTCTTTGATTGTTATTGTGAATGATGAGTAGAAGTTTGGTTTGCCAAAAAATAAAAAAATAGAAAGAAGTTTGGTTTGCCAGGCAGACAACAATAGGGACCAAGGAAAATGAACTTGTAAAAGCGTTAAGATAGGTTTATAGAATTGCAAGAAAGTATATGCAACTTACTTATTTTTACAAGCTCTTTTCCTTCTTGAAGTAGAGAAGTCAGAATTTTTTTAATTGATGAAAAAGCCTGCATTATAATAAACATTGGAAATAGCATCGGACATAATAGCAGTTAAAGCTGGGGTTCTTGATTATTTGAAGCTATTCTACATAGACGGAAACATAATTAATATGATCCAGTTCAAACCACAAAGGATTAGTCTCAAGACACTGTGTTTGTTTACCTAAGGTAATAAAACGTGAAGAAGATCCTGTCCCTGGAGCTCACAGTGGGATAATAAAGAGCCATACCAACCAGGAAGCAATCACATCTTCATCGGAGAATCAGAAAAGATGTGGTGGAAAAGACAGAATTTAAGGTAGAAGAATTTCCTTAAACAAAGAAGGATTAGGACAGAAGTTCTCAAAGTATGGGTCTGGGGCTCATGGGAAGACTCTTTCAGGGCAACCAATGAAGTTAAAAGTATTTTCGTATAAGTACTGAGAACTAAGTACCCTGTTTTTTTCATTGTATCATAAGAGTACAGTCGAGTTTTTCTACTGTACACTTGGAAAATCTGCATGACTCAGGGAACCAATATTTTTTTTTTTTTTTGAGTCAGAGTCTCACTCGCTCACCCAGACTGGAGTGCAGTGGCCGCTCCCGGCCACCGCAGCCTCGCCTGCTGGGCTCCGGCAATCCTTCTACCTCAGCCTTCCAAGTAGCTGGAATTACAGGCATGTGCTACCATGCCCAGCTAATTTTTTGATTTTATTATAGAGATGAGGTCTTGCTGCCCGGGCAGGTCTCGAACCCGCGGGCTCAGACAATCCACTCACCTCAGCCTCCCAAAGGCGTGGGATTACAGGCTGAGCCACCGAGCCCGGCTGAACCAATATTTTTTTAAATGACCATTGCATGATGTTACAAAATTATGCAAGGGTAAACAAATTCTTCAAATTGCAAGAAGTACCAATGGATTTAGATGCAACAAAGGATGAGAAGTTTATTGACGTGATTTCAAATTTCACAGAATAATACTCTTTAAGAAACTATCACTTGGGGGAAGAGGAGGTAAAAAAAAAAAAAACAAAGAGACTACCACTGATTAATATGAGGTCTCATCAAACTGAAAAGCTTTTCCAAAGCAAAAAAAATAAAAATAAGGCATCAAAAGGGTGGGGAGACTGCCCACAGAATGGGAAAAAATATTTGCTAACTTATGTCTGACAAAAGTCTAACATTCCGGATCTGCAAGGAACTCAAATGAGCTGAAAGGAAAAAAACAAACAGCCCTATTAAAAAGTGGGCAAAAGACATGAATAGACACACTTCTCAAAAGAAGAAATACAAACAACCAACAGATACATGAAAAAATCTTCAGTCTCACTAATCATCAAAGAAATGCAAATCATAACCACATTGATATATCACCTAAATCTAGTTAGAATGGCTATCATTACTAAATCAAGAAACAACAGATGCTGGCGGGGATTCAGAGAAAAGGGAACACTTCTACACTGTTGGTGGGAGTATAAACTAGTACAACCTCTATAAAAAAATAGTGTGGGAATTTTTAAAAGATCTAGAAACTGACCTCCCATATGACCCAGCCATTCCCCTTCTGGGTATATACCTGGAAGAACTAAAATCATTATACAAAAAAGATACTTGTGCATGCAAATTTATTACAGCACTATTCACAATAGTAAAAACATGAAACCAACCATACTGCCCATCAAAAGTGGACTGGATTACAAAAAATGTAATAAATATACACAATGGAATATTACATAGCCATAAAGAAGGACAAAACTATGGACTTTGTAGTAACTTGGATGGATTTAGAGTCTATCATACTCAGTAACCTATCACTGAAACAAAGAACTGAATACCACATGTTCTCACTCATAAATCATTTATCACAACACAACAAGAGAGGGATTAGCAGTAGCAGGACACTGCTTGGGGAGGGAGGGAAAGACGGGGCATGTAACATCACTAAGGGTAACTGATCCTAAACCAGGGTAAGTGAAGACCAGTGGGAGGCCCAAACTTCACCTGTATGTAGACCATTTATGTGCCCAGTAGCTTTTGTTTTTGAGTTGGAGTCTCACTCCACCGCCCAGGCTGGAGTGCAGTGGCACACTTATGGTCACCCCAACATCGACCTGCTGAGCTCCGGCGATTGTTCCGCCTCAGTCTTCCAAGTAGCTGGAACTACAGGCATGCACGACCATGTCCAGCTAATTTTTTAATTTTATTGTAGAAATGAGGTCTTGCCAAGTTGCCCAAGCTAGTTTCGAGCCCATGGGCTCAGGCAGTCCACTCACCTCGGCCTCCCAAAATACTGGGATTACAGGCTAAGCCACTGAGCCCAGCCTGCCCACATTTTTAAAATAAAATAAATAGGGTGGGGGCAAAAAAGAGACTCTAAACGAAAAAAAGAGAAGAAATTACCAATTATTAAGTTTTGGTGTCGTGGCAGATGAAATTATCTACAATTATCTGAAAAGTCTGTTAAGATAACCATCCATTTTCCAACTATATTTATGTATGAGATGGAATTTTCTCCATATGCTTCAACCAAAATGACATATCCCAGCACACTGACAAACTGGATTTAGTTATCTTCTACTAAGATGGATGTTAAAGAGAGTCATAAAAATATAAAACAATGTTCATCTTCTCACTAATTTTTTTGTTTTTATTATAGTTATTTTCACTAAAATATGTTGTGTTACGATGCATTATATAGATTGAATCATGCCCCCCTAAAAGATGGTGAAGTACTAACTGCTAGTATCTATGAATGTTACCTTATTTGAAAATAAGGTCATTACAGATGGTTAAGTTAAGATACCCCAATATGATTGGTGTCCTTATAAAAGGAAGAAAATTGGACACAGAGACAGACACAGAAGAATGTCATTTACAAGCCAAGGAATACCTGAGGCTGCCAGAAGCTCAGAGAGAGACCTGAATGCATTTTCTCTCACAGCTCTCAGAAGGAATGACCTTGCTAACATCTTGAACTTAGAAAAAATGTGCTTTAAGTTCCCAATTCTTATTTCTAATATTATAAATATTAACAGATAAAAGGTATATAAAGAAACATTCTTTGGGTCTTTAATTTTATTTATTTATTTTTTTTTGAGTCAGCGTCTCACTCTGTTGTCCAACTGGAGTGCAGTGGCATGCTCACAGCCACCACAGCCTTAACCTGCTGGGCTCAGGAGATCCTTCCACCTCAGCCATCCAAATAGCCAGAACTACAGGCATGTGCTACCACGTCCAGATAATTTTTGATTTATTGTAGAGATGAAGCCTCACCAAGTTGACTGGTCACTTTAATAATTTTTAAGAGTACAAGAGGGCCCCGAAACCAGAAAGTTTAAGGACCACAGGATGAGTGAATTCCTGGTAAAGGGACAGCAGGAACTGAGGCAGTGGTTCCCAAATACATCAACTGATAGCTACATCAGACTCCAGGACTTTCTCCATATCCATTGAACCAGAACCTTCGGGGTTCTGTTCTGGGAAATTATATTTCTAACAAGTTCTCCAGCCAATTTTCAACCTAAGGCTTAACGGTGAAAACACCCAAAAAGGGTTGACAAATTTTTTAGTCAACACTTTTGGTTTGCAGGAATAGAGACACACTCAACATAGCTCAAGTAAAAGGGAGCTGATTGCAAAGACACAGTTGGCAACACTGGGAGGATCGGTTCTCTCACAAAGCAGGTATTGTAATAGGTCCCCACCTCAGAAGAATTGGGAGATCACAGTATCTTCAGAGATGCCAGCCAGCAGAAGTTTGGAATTCTTCACTCTGTGTTCTGCCATCAGTGTGACTAAGTTTTATGACTCTACAGGACTCTACATACTTCCCGGTCAGCTTTCCTCTGTCCCTCCTCCAATTATCTGCTACTCTGGCTGCATAAGGTTTTGGCTTACGATGCCTCAAATTTACCTCAAGGCAACTTTTCTGTTTCTGCTTTATTGCCAACTGGCAAATTTCTTTGTCTTTCTTCATTTCAGTTCTAGAGATGGAAGATCTGATCGGTTCAGTTTGTCTCCTAGAGCCAGGTCATGCTCAAATTTGCTGGACAGCCTATGACTTTGCTGCCTCAGAATCAATGCCCATATCTGGTTTAATAATCTGTGCTTACTGGGCCAAGACAAATAAGGTGTAAAACATGAAAGCCAATGCAAAAGGCACTGTGTGCAGGGCATTTTCCCCTTAGACAGGCTGTGGGCTAAAAAGGCAGAGCAATGATCTTCTTCAGAGCAATGTTTGATTTTGCTCTTGTAACTTAAACTTTTTTTGATTTAAATTTTTTTTCATTAAGATATCTGATTTGACCAGCTCAGTTTTTTTTGACATAAACATGAGCATAGCCAAACTGATAAATTACATGATGATTATAAGAATGTGAATGATGAGACTATTAGCTTATGCATTCCTTTCTGACTCTTGATTTTGTTAAAATTTCAGAGTTGTGGGGTACAAGTGAGGATTTACTGCATAAGAAAGCCACATGCAGGTGAAGTTGGGGCTTCCAGCTGGCCCTCTCTCTCTTAGATAGTGGACCAGGTACCCAGTATATTGCCATGTGCTCTCCTCTCTCCTTCCTTCCACCTTCCCTTTGCAGTGTCCAGTATCTGCTAATCCCACCTTTGTGCTCCTGTGACCAGTGGGTCAGGACCCACTTACGTCTGACTCAATTTTAACCGTATTCATTTGCTAAGTAATATAATTCTAGTTTTTTTTCCCTATTCCTTCCTGTTTATTCCGTATTACCCAGTCCTCTGTCTTTTTTCTCCTCCTTAGTTCTACCTGCTTGTGGTCTCAGATTAAAAAGAAAAAGAAAAATGAAGCTAAAGGAACTTCCAAACTCCATTAGGATTTGATTTGATTCTTAAACAATCTTATGTAATGGCTTTGCCCTTTGCTTTTTTTAAAAGGAAAAGGCATGCACACATTAAATTATTTATCATAAATTTAACAATAACTGGGCACTTCTTTTATTTCAGTTGTCACTCTAAAGCAAGCAGTGACTGTTGAGATAAGGCAGATACCCTTTTTTTGTATATTGGTACCCATGGATTTCAGTATGTGAGATAGTTTAGTTTTGTGGGCAAATTATTTGTGTGTGTCACTGCATAATTTTTTCTGTGTGTTTGTGTATATATGTTTGTAGTTTTCTTGGTATGTGTATGTGTCTTTCAATTGAACAGAATTGCATTGTTTTCTTATGTTGTACTGTATATTTTCATTTGTTGCTCTGAATGAAAAGAAGACAGTTTCTATTTTGACTAAATTGTTGGATTGCTCAAAAAACAAGCAGAAACGTCTCCAAGATTTTCTTGAATCTAATTAGTTATATGCAACTTGTAGTACATCTGATTCTTATTATATGCTTTTGTGTTTTCTCCAGTAAATCAGTTGAAACTAAGTGACTGTGGCATTTGACCTACATAGTGAAGGTGTAGATTTAAATCTGCATATTGTATTGTTCTCTATCCTTAGCATGTTAATGTTCCTCTTAGGACGCTTCTAAAAAATTAATGTACATTTTTGTACGTATGATGGCATATAACAATATAGCCCATCAGGTCCGCTTTAGAGAGTAATCTTGTTTCAAGTTCATTTTTATCAACTCATGATTCCCACTCAACTGATTCACTTATTTGTAACAGAAAATATTGGCTCACAAAACTCAAAGTTGAGGAAAGTGACAAACTTCAGGAGAGGTTTGATCAAGGTCTCAGCCCCATTTCTACTTCCTTCATGTGCTGACTTTGTTCTCAGATCGCCTTCCTTCATTGTAGCAAAATGGCCACTATATACCCAGAATCACTTCCGAGTGATTCTTATAACACTTAGAAGAGGTGAGAGCTTATGTTCTCCAACCATTGAACAAAAAGCATCAGTTTCTCCTTTAGTGAACTGACTCTAAACATGTGTCCATTTCAGAACTAATCCCAGTGCCCAGGAAAAGAACATGCTTTGATTGACTTAGTCCTAGTTGGATTAATTTAAAAATGGCTTCCTCTTTCATGGTAGCAAAATGGCTGTAACAATTCCAGAAGTCATATCCATATATGACATCATTTAGAAGAGTGAACTCTTCTAATTCAGCAACTGTCAAGCAAAAGACGTGTGCTTCCCTGTATTGGTCATGACTACTTGTGAACTACTCATTATGGCAGTCAGTGGAACAAAATTACCCTGGGGTCAGAACCATCAAAGTGTACCCAGGAACCCAGTGCTGAGGATCAATTCTACTCAAATCAAATGCAATTATGCAATGGGGGAAAGGCAAGGTGGGTGTCAGGGATCCAATAAACAATGCCCTCTGTTCTGATGGCCACCATAGTGAATTTACAAATCTCATTACAAGTGAACAACATCTTCTTCCTTACTCCTCTGGAATAGAAAGGATCCATATGATTTTCTTCCAAAGATGTATGCTCTCTTGAAGAACACAGCCTTCCCAGATGTACAAGATTATTTTTCAGTCAAACATAGATGACTTTATTTAAGTTGAATTGACTATAAAGAAACTTGCTTGAGAAATGTCAATACGAACTCCATTTTTTTTCTTAAGTCTGGTAAATTTTTGCAAATCATGAGGGAAGGCAGTCCAAGACACAATTCCTCAAATATCTAATTACCTTACATTTTTATTGCTGTTATTCAAATATTTGCTTTCTACCTATGTACAGTTCAATTTCGAACTTTATATTTCTATGTTTAAAATGTGTGCCTTGCTAAGCATATCATAATGCCTTAAAAACATTTCACAATCAGGCAGTGTTCCAGCATTTATGTTTTTAAAATCAGGCTGTGTGAATTCTCCAAGAAGTCCAAGAACAACTGTGAATGGCTTCCTTGAGCATTCTCGCTGGTGCGGAGGAAAAAGTCCCAGTCAGTAGTCTGGGAGATACCAGAAAGTAGGACACAAATTCAGTCTCCAACCAAAAATCATTCAGCTGGGGAGCCTAATATCAGAAATAGCCAGGATAAAGACTTCTTCGCCTAAACAACCAGGGAAAGCATTCCCCAATGTTTTTGGTCTCGCCTTTATTTTCCAGGGACTGAGTAGGTTTCCCAGGAACACAAGAGAAAGAAAAATATTCTTTCACCCAAACCAACACACCAACCATGTAAAATATGTATGAGGAAATGCAAAGCTTTTGGAAACTCTTGCCATTTTTCCATATTGCCATAGTTGTAGGAAATGCTAAAACACTTGAAAAACAAGTGAAATTTCTGAAAAGACTATGCCTCTACTTCCAAAATGGTTCCAATTAATAAAGGTTGGACTTTTTTAGATCAAATTCATGTTGCATAGAAAAGATCTCTACTAAAGATTTCCATTAACTGGCATTTTCCCACAGGGGTCAAAAAAAGTAATCACAATATTACCAAAGTAAAATATTGAATGGGTAAATTTTTTATCCCTAAAAGCTAAATATTCACAACCAAAAATCAATACATATGACAAGTGATGGAAGAGTTTGACAGTAGGACTACCAGCTAGCCATCTAGGCACACCCTCTGCAATCATCCCCAGAGTCGTTTCTTTTTCCACACAGTTTCAGCATCCACAATTCCTCTCACAATCTGTGTAATATCTTTTTTTGTGCTTGTTTTGAAAGCTAGAAATTGTGTTTTTTACATGCTGCATTTCCTACATGGTTTCTGACTAATTCTTACTTTTGCACAGGTGGGTAAGAAGCAGAAACTGATTACTGGAAAACTATAGCCCAAAAGGACATTTGTTTATGCACTTCAATATTTCTGAAAATTGAAGTTGGGTTATTTTCCTCATTTCCATTTTTCTGTGGAGATCACTAAGTCATTCCATTCTGATGATTGTTGTGTTGCTAAGTAAACTTCTCTAGTGGCATTGTTATTCATCTAAATTAGTTCTGAAAGGTTAGTCTAGTTTTTACTCCTAAAGAATATCTAGAGGTTTCTTTCAGGCTCGTAAAACATTCCTAAGAGAAGAAAATTTAGGTCTCCAAGCTGAAAGACATTATCAAAACGTGAGGCAACTGATGCACCCCAATCCTCACCCTTTCACATGTCCACACAATGGAAACGCATATGTACCCTCTGAATCTAAAATTAAAAATAAGTTAAAGAAGATAAGAAAAAAATAAAAGAAATTATATGTTGCAACAAAAGATGCATTCAAACAGAACAAAAACTAATTTCAGTAAAAAAAAAGAGAGAGAGAGAAAGACAGAGAGACAGGGATCAGACACTGGGAGATCAAAATATCAGCTTTACTGCTTATAAAGGTGGAGGAAGAGGAAGAGGAGGAGGAGGAGGAGGAGGAGGCACAGATACATGGAAGAGTGTGGCTTTCAAGTTATGATTGAGTGAGTTTGTATTTTACCTTTGAATTTATCAGGCTCTTTTATTTTTCTGGTCACTGGAGCTGGACAAGTGCAGATCTCCTGGCAGAAGTAGACCAGATATACTGTCTCTGCAGCTCAGTAAGTATGGAAAACTGATGTGTGTGTGTGGGGTGGGGCTATATCATGTTCTCTCTCCCAAACTAATGTGTCAGATAGCCCCCTCTTATTGCCTGGAGACTAACGAAAGCAGAGCAGTGAGCAAGGGGAGTTTTCCTGTAATCCATGTTCCCCACATCATAGAATCTTGAGGCGGTGAAAAAAGAGCAGTTTCTATCCTAATACCTACACATAAGCTCAGGATCATTACAAGAGATTTTCTTTCTTCTGAAGACCTGAATATAACCAAAATGTGACCAAGGCTAAAGACATACTGACTTTGAGAAATTTTCAATAAAATATAATCATGAAAAAAAAAAACTCAAAGAGCAGTAAAACAAATTGCAAAACAATAAAAAAAAACTCAGAGAATTCCTTTATATTCTCTACAAAATTATAGAACCTGTCATCTAATTTCCCACCTGTATATTCACTTTAACGTCTCAGACAGGAAGGTCATGAAATTGACCCTACAGAGTAGAGATGACCCAGATCTATCTATCTCTTTTCTCTCTCTCTCTCTCTCTCTCTCTCTCTCTCTCTCTCTCTCTCTCTCTCTCTCTCTCTCTCTGTCAATCTTGCTTTGCGCGCGCGCACACACACACACATACACACACACACGGAATATAAAAATACAAATGTAGATGTTAAGAAAGTGTAGAAATGAAAGCAGCCTGGAGGATGTGGGGAAAGTAACAAATTAAGGCAATAAACCTGGCATTTTAGGCACAGAAGTCCTTCCCCTCTGTATGGCTAATTAGATGAGGCTGGCCTTGCGGAAAAGTTGACACTAAGGAAAGCAGACGTTGGTTTCAGTAGAAGAACAGATCAACCTCGATGGCAATTAACTCTCAGAGATTGAAATTACGTTTTCCTCCAACAGGAACTCAGTCAAAAGGCCATGTGGCCCCAATTTGAAAGAAATGGGAAAAGTAAACCAGCCCCATGTCCCACTGAGAGCTGGAAGAAAGGGCTATCCAAGAAGCACAAGAAGATCAATATATGCTATCCTCTTAAATTTCTGTGAGGCTTAAATGTGTAGGAGGGGAAATAATAACAATTTGGTGTTTTAGTTTCTGATTCAGAAAGATGCAATATTGAATTATCGAAATGGGAGACATTTGCCAAAATCAAATTTCCTAATTATTTTTTATTTACTTGGTCTTTAAGCCATTTAAAGGAACAATCTCTTGAAAATAATTTTAACATAAAAAATGTGGAATCACGGAGCTTTCAGAGCTCAGAAGTTCCAGTAAGAGAAGAAAACTCAAGTCTGGAGAGAAGATCTGACTTTCGCAATTTCCCACAACTTTTTTTTTTTTTTTAAAGATGTGAGGTACAATTCAGGATTAGGTATACAAGTGGTCATCATACAGGTAAAGTTTTGCTCTCCCTTTGGTCCCCACTTTGCATGGTTTAAAATCAGGTACCCTTATTGATGTTGGACCCTTCTCCCATACCCCAGCAGTATATCCCACTACTGCTAATCACTTTCTTATAGTATCATGGTAAATGTTCAGGGTCCACATATGAGTGAAAACATTCTCACAACTCTTTAATAAGTGTCTAACTGGTACCCAAGTCTTCTCCCTCCCACAGCAGCACTCTTTCTGCAACACAACTTCAGAAGAGCACCCACACAATCAACTTTATGAAGGCACATCCTTCGTGAAGCTTTGGGTACAAAAGACCAATTGCTTACAAGCATCATTTGAAAATATCACATTCGGAATATCCAAGGCAGAAAACACACACTGACTATTGTCACATCCCCTATAAAGAAGTAGCTGTGACTATGGATATTAAGTTAAGTGGCTTTTTGTTCATTTCTTGTCTTTTCCTGAAAAATGTGTTTTAAAGCCTTGAAGTTTCTCTGATGTAGGGTACAAAATAATAAGATTAATCTTCTTTTCTTTTCTTTTTTTTTTTTTTTTGGAGTTGGAGTCTCACTCTGTCACCCAGACTGGAGTGTAGTGGCCACTCCCGGCCACTGCAGCCTCGACCTGCTGGGCTCCGGCGATCCTTCCACCTCAGCCTTCCAAGTAGCTGGAACCACAGGCGCGCGCTACCACACCTGGCTGATTTTTGATTTATTGTAGAGATGAGGTCTCACCGAGTTGCCCAGGCGGGTCTTGAACCCACGGGCTCAGGCAATCCATTCACCTCGGCCTCCCAAAGCGCTGGGATTACAGGCTGAGCCACCAAGCCCGGCAAGATTAATTTTCAAAAGTCACATGTGAATGGCAGCATCAGAACTTCATTGGCCTGACTTGCATTTACAAAGGGTCTAACGGAAATCGGAACAGGTGGGCTTTATTGCCATTTTCAGAAGCAGTGTTTTGGGGGTGAAATGCCAAGTTTCACAGTTTTGCATTCCATAAGTATGCATACATTAGTGTTTATGGTTTTCCTTCATGAGTCAGGGATTACTCTATTTTAAAGCACATAAAATTTCATGTGAATTTCATTTTTTGTGTCTCAAAATATATCATTCATTGGCAGTACATTTCTCATCTGATATCCACAGTGGAATTTATTTAGCATTTAACAATGTCATTATGATGAACTCTTTAAAACTATTATATTTCAGATGGGTCCTAAATCAAAAGAGCTGTAAAACAGTTAAGCCAGGATTGAAGAAGACTGTACATTTCTCATCTTTATTAATTTTGGTCTTGATGGTTGGCATGTGAAAAATTTGGGTACTTTCAAAGTAAAAGTGTCAGTGGTCTAGTTTTAAAAAAAGATAAAAATTTCAAACTAATATATCCTCTTAGCTCCATGTACTAAGTAGATAACGAATACACAGCATTCAACACATTCTGTGAACAAAACAGAAATCCGTCTACAAGAAACTGAAGAATCTAATCCCTGAGATTTCTAATTGCAAAACAACCAAATAACTGGAGAAGTCCTTGATGTTCTTTATAAAACAATGGCTCTGAAAAGGATGTCATCAATTACCCCACACTATTATTTCTTAGTATGTTGTTAAGCGTACGCGTTTTTGTTTTTTGTTTTTGTGTTTGTTTTTAGTTGGCGACTCACTCCGTTGCCCAGGCTGGAGTGCAGTGGAATGCTCACAGGCATCCCAGCATAGACTTTCTAGCCTCCAACTATCTTTCTGCCTCAGTCTTCCAAGTAGCTGGAACTACAGGTTAGTGCTACCACACCCGGCTAATTTTTGATTTATTGTAGAGACAAGGTCCCATCAGTTTGCCCAGGCTGGCCACGAACCTGCGGGCTCAGGCAATCCACTTGTCTTGGCCTCCCAAAGTGCTGGGATTACAGACTGAGCCACCGAGCTGGTCTGTTAAGTGTTCTTTAAACAACAAATGACCCCATGGTAAAATCTTTTGGCAAATACTGTGTTAAACAACGTTAAAGTATTTCTTTAATGTTAAACTCCCTAGAAACTGTGTGCATGTACACTCTTGTGTGTGTGTGTGTGTGTGTGTGTGTGTGTGTGTGTGTGTGTGTGTGTGTACCTTGTGTATCCAGAATGAGCATATGGCATGCGATTCTAAAAATTATTTAAAATTTTCTTCCTGCTCCACCTTTTTTTTGAAGTAACTACTAACTATTTTTTCCATAAAAATCCCACACAGAAAATAATATTTTAAAAGTAATCTTAAAGTTTATTTTCATGTTTTTATACTCTGCCTCCCCAGCTAGATTATGAAGTCCTTGAGGGTAGCCATTGTCTCTTGGAATCCTTCATATCCCCCACTGAGGCCCTGGTGAGCTCTCCAACCCCACCCATTCCCTCCACTACCTCCTCGTTCACTGTACTCAGCCCCCCTCAATCACAACAAACCCACTCCTGGCCTGGGGCTTTGCACTTCTCTTTACATGCCTTAAACTTTCTTCCAAGAGACAGTCTATCTCCTTCTTTTCATCTAAGTCTCTACTGAAATAACTATTTTTATTGTTCTTTTCCCCCTTACCCTGTTTTAGTTTTCTTCATAGCACACAATGCTATCTGCTGTTATAACCATCTAGCTATGTATTTATTGCTTGTCTCTATCCTACATTCACTCTATTACATGATAAACTTTATAATTACAGAGACTATGCTTTGTTCACTGCTGTGCTTCCAGTCCCTAGAGCATTGCCTGATACCAACTCGAAAATACATAAACAGTTGTTGAAAGGATAAATCAAAGAATCCTGCAAGACAAAAGGAAACCAGATAATCTGATTTTTAACTGTTTTACAATCAGTTCCATTAAAGGAGCTTCAGACTAGGGTCTCCCCAATCCTGTCTCACAGAGAAATATCCATCTTTTAAATTAAATTCAAGATTAGTTTTTGAAAACAGCATGGTAACAGAAAAAGCAATACATTCATAGAATACGCCAGCTGGGTGTAAAAGAGAAGAGGTCTTTTGGAAGGCATTCTGTGCCAACCAGATGACTGTAACTGATTTAATATTTCTAAGCCTTACCTGTTTTCTTTTGTTTTTAGACAGAAGGTAATGTAACTCAAAGGCACACTGATAAAGAGGACCAAGATGGGTATGAAGAAAACTATGTTCTTTGCATGAACTTTGTTACTAACTTGAACAAATATTTAAACTCCCTGTTTCTCCTTTTTAATTGTTCATTTATTAAGTAGGTCCATGGAAAACAGCTTGGAAGAATTCTGATTTATAAATATGTTAATATCACTAGTCATTTTTTTTTTTTTTTGAGTCAAGTTCTCACTCTGTCACCCAGGCTGGAGTGCAGTGTGACATGATCATGGTTCACCACAGTCTTAGCCTCCTGGGTTCAGGAGACCCTTCTACCTCAGCCTCCTGAGTAGCTGAGACTATAGATGCATATTACTATCCTGGCTAATATTTTTATTTTTTTGTACAGGTGAGGTATTGCGATGTTGCCTCTGCTGGTCTCGAACTCCTGGGCTCAAGCAATTCTCTCACCTCAGCCTCCTAAAGTGCTGGGATTACAGGTGTGAGCCATCATGCCCAGAAAGATCCCTGATTTTAATTAATTGTTGATGTGATCTATTCTATTTAAAAGATGTTGGATTAAGAAGCTAACACGCTGTTATTTGTAGAATTTCTCAGGGCCTTTAAAATGCTGACAGATATTATTACCTTCTAAGGTGAAAGATATAGTAAGCAGAGTTTTCCAAATTTATTATTTTACCTATTATTTGTTTAAATTTTTTAATTGACAAATAATAATTGTACATATTCGTGGGGTACAGACTGATGTTTCAATACTTGTAATGTATGATGATCAGATCAGGGTAATTAACACATTCATCATCTCAAACATTCATCATTCCAAACATTCATCATTTCTTTGTGTTGTGAATGTCCAATATCCTCCTTCTAGCTACTTGAAACTAGATAATATATTATTGTTAACTGTAGCCATCTTATGGTAGCATGGAATGCTAGAATTTATTCCTCTTATGTAGATATAATTTTGTATCTTTTAACAAATCTCTAGCCTCTCTCCATTTTTTTTTAACCAAAGAACCCATTTAATGTCTCCTAAAACATTCCTTCATGTAACAACAGTTTAGGAAATACTAAAAGTGATCCGTGAGGCAACTTAATATGTTGATATAATCTGACCATGACACCATCACCCAAAAGACAATCCTAATGCATTGAAAAGAAAGGCCACGAACAAAAGAGATCTGAAAATATCATGGTCCTTTAAAACTTAACAAGAAGACAAACAACCTGGCAAAAGCTGAATTTGAATAATATTTTACCAAAGAAATATTCAAATGACTAATAAGCATGTGAAATAATGCTTAACATCATTAGTAATTAGAGGAGTGGAACTTAAAACCATGTGAGATACCACTATATGACCACTGAAATGACTACAAATCAAAAAGACTAGCAATACCAAGTGTTGACAAAGATATGGAGAAACTCAAACAGTTATGCATTGCTGGTGTAAACGTAAAATGATACAGCAATTTTAGCAAACAGGCAAGTCCTTAAAAAGCTAAACATGCACTTAACACATGACCCAGAAATTTCACTGCTAGGTATCTCCTTAAAATGCAAATATATGTACACAGAAAAACTTTTATGCAAATTTTCTTAGCAGCATTATTTGTAATAGCTAAAACCTAAAAACAATACAAATGCCTATCCATTGTTGAATGGCTAAAAATTGTGGTATATCCATACAATGAAAAGGAATAAACAGCCAGTACATGCAACATGGATGAACCTTAAAAGATGGGGCTAAATGAAATAAATCAGATGTGAAAAACTAAGTAAGACTTCATTTGTATAAAATTTCTAGAAATGGCACAGTTATAGAGACAGAAAGCAGAACAGTGGTTATCTGGGGCTGGAGGTGCAAATGATACTCAACTCTAAACAGTAATAAGGGCACCTTACATAGTAATACAAATGCTCTAGCACTGGATTGTGACAATGGGTGCATACTGAATAAATTAATTAAAATCCTTGAACTGTATACTTAAGCATGTGAATTGCATAGCACGTAAATTGCACCTCGATAAAACTATTTAAAAAGAAAAGTTCACAGATATCCATTTGTGAGGATGAAATCAGAAATATGATGAAGGGCTAGTGTATTGTTCTTGAATTAGGTCATTCCTCCTACAAACTTATGTGTGTACGCACAATATATATTGACACACAACTTGGTAGGGTTTACTTGATTAAAACAAGACGCTTTTTTATTATAACTTATGGCACAAGGACACTTATACTGCTTAAGGTCAAATTTGCAAAAACGTGATTTTCTGTAAGCAAACTGAACACATAGTTTGTGTGTGTGTGGTATGCATGCGTATGTGTATCTATGTGTTCTCTCTTTTTCTCTCTGTCTTTTTTTCTCTCTCTGTGTGTCTGTCTCTGTCTCCCTCTTTCTCTTTCTTCTCTAGATAATGTGGTAAAGCTAGGGAGGGTCATTGAAAACTCATAGCTCAGTTCCAACAGTCATCTGGATTTCTGTATATATAATTTGGGTCAGAAATCTACTCTGAGTAGGTCACATTTAAACCAAGATCAAAATGATGAGAAGGAGCCAGGTCTACCAACACCCTGAAGAAAAGCATTCTGAGCTGAGGGAAGAGCAAATGCAGAGACCTTAAGGCAGGAGCAAGCTTAGATGTCACAGGAACACCAAGGAGGTCAAGCCAGCGCAGCTAGAACTTAGAGTCAAAGAAACCAAGGTGAACTGAAATTGAAGAGGGAAGGAGGGCCTTATAGGCCTTGGTATGGCTTTTTAATTTTGTTCCAAATGCAATGTGAAGTTAGTGGAAGGAAAAGACATGATCTGGGCTGTGTTTTTACTGTGGGGCACAAAAGTGACATCAGGGAGAAGAGTTGGGAGACCATTGCGGGTGTCCAGATGGGATATTACAGTGACCATATGAATGTGTCTTTAGAATAGTAAAGAACAAGGACTGTGATATCAGAAAGATAAAGGCTTACATCCCACCTCTGCAACTTCCTATTCAAATGACCTTGGAGAACTCAGTAAACCTCTGTAAGACCCAGATTTTTCATCTGTTAAAAAGGTGTAATATTATTTATTTCATATGGTTGTTATGATGGCTCACTAAGATAATACATATAAAGCACTTGGCCTATAGTAAGTGCCCAGGAATGCTAGTAATTATGACACTTCAAATTCATTCCAATTGTGCCATCAACCATGTAGCAGATGTTGTTGATGCTCTGCTTTGTGCCACCTTGAACCACCTGAGTCTACCAGCAGGCACAGGGAAGGGCTTCTAGCACAGTCAGCTTCCCACCTTAAGCACCAGCGTCTCTGTTCTGTGTCTGAGGATCTCTCTGGCATCACAAAGATTTACTCAACCTCGATCAGAAGTTAACTGGTCAGCCAGAAGCAACAACAACAAAGGCGGGGGGCGGGGGAGGGGTGGTTAATGGAGAAATTCACCAGGTTGTCTCTCTATCCTGAGAGCACATTTCTGAGGTGTGTTCCCTGCAGTTTCTTGGACAATCTCCAGTATGGCTGAGCCTCAGCTAACTCACAGGATAACGCACTCATCAACTCGCTCTCTATCGAATTCCCTCCTTTCCCTGTCACTTTCCTCATTCCCTTACATCTGCTTCCTGGGACCTCCCAAATAGGCCATAACCAAGTACCTGTCTCAGAGTCTGCTTTGGGGAGTCCCAAACTGAGGAAAATTAGCGGCATATGCTAACTTGCCTAACCTCACTAGATCCTTTTATCTGTAAAATGGGGTAATTGGATAGACAACCTCCATGATTCCAAAGTCAGGCTACTTATTTTTGTCCACATTTCCAACTAACACATAAGTGTGAGCTATATTTTAATAGTTCAGTAATTTAAAGTGAATACTTAAATATGGCTACACACGTTCCCTTTGTATAAAGAATGAGTGGTTTCTGTACATTTTACAGTAGGAAATGATACACTTTTTTGTGATAACAGGAAATGGTATCGTAAACTGGACATAAAAGTTTGGAATGGCTGTTGAAATAAGGACAGGTTAAGCTTATTCAGGTATTAAGAATGTGGAAGATTATATTTTCTAAAGATGACCATGATGGTATCTGTCATCTCCCACATGTTTTTGTACTAGAACTCGCCATTCCCTCATCAGTAAGCAGAATCTTGTGTCCTCCCTTGGAGCTGATGCTAGTCCTGTTACTGCTTTGTCCAATAGATATGATGGAAGTGATATTGTCCGGTTCTCAGTGCGACATTAATGAGATTGAAGGGTTCACTTCCTGTCTTTTAAGAGACACGTCGGGAAGACTTCCTTAAGACTTTCATGCCATGTGAAGTCCAAGTCGTGTGAAGATGCCTTGTGAAAGGAGAATGGCATCAAAGTGAGTGAAGAAGCCTTCTTGGAAGTGGATCCCACAACCTCTGTGCCAGCCGTTGCCAGGTAGAGCCGAGATAGGCTGCCAAGTGAGCCCTCCATGAATTCCTGCCCCACAAAAGCGTGAGCGAAATAAGTGGTTGTTTTAAGCCACTAAGCATTGGGGCAGTTTATTACGTAGCAATAGAGAATGGAAATAAAGACTTTTAAAACAATAATTGAAAAGTCTTAATTTGAAAATTCATAAAATGTTGTTTCCTAAGGTTAGGCTGACTTCAGAAAAAAGTTATAGATATGGTTTCAGAAAACGCGATGAAAGTCCTTTTGGAGAAATAGAAACAATGAAAGCAGAATCCTATTTGAAGCCTCACTTTTTTCATTAGCTGCAGAGTAATGAAAAACAGCCACCCTGAATATCCAATTTCCCCCAATACTTTAATTCTTTTCTTAGGCTGGAAGTTTTAACAATTCATCCTTTACTGCAAGTTGAAAAAAAAACACATAATGATTTTTTAAACTTTTTTTATTTCTGGGCAGCAGATTTTGAAGGTGAAGCTTTAATCACACACTAGTCTTATAATCACCGCTGGTTTTCAACTAAAGTATTACAAATTGGGCTTTAGTTCAATTTAAATTGCATGGGCCAGATCCTACTCTTGGTTATTATAGGCAACTCCCACTGAAATCATTAGTAGTTGTACATGTGTAACAAGGAGATAATTTGGCCACATGTGCTTTTGTCTCCATGTGTCTCTACACAAATACAGGCACAGGGGCTGGTCTACACAGGGAAAACATCTTGTGCTATTTGGAATAAGTTATCTTTTCGCCATAATGCATTCATGTCAACATGATGAAAAGAAAATGTAAATGTAAGGAGAAGCAGCTCTTCCTCCTATAGTTTTCCGTGTCCTGGTGGTTCGTGGTATGCTAACTCTAGAACCAGTTGCTGCTCTGATTGGTAACTATGGGCAGGATCTTCCTTGCCCTCCGCTTCCCCCACCAACAGCCATCTCCTAGGAGACCCTGCTCCATCTATGGCTGGTTGGAGGGGCCGTGCCTCCGTGTTAGTCCTTGTTTCCAATTTTTCCATGGGCAACTATTTTCCCTGGCAAAGTGTTAACTTTTGACCAGACGTCACACACCGACCAGAGAAACTTCTTACAGAAAATCTTGGAGGGCACTAACTTTGCTCATTCAACAGTCAGTAAACTATTTTGAGCATCTTAAACAATTGTTCTCAATCTTTAGCACACTTCAAGGTTACTTGTTAAAAGACAGAGCTGGGCTCCATCCCCAGAGTTTCTGATACAATAGGATAGGAAAGAGATCCGAGAATTTGCATATCTAACAGGTCCCCAAGTAATGCTAAAAATGCTGGTCCAGAAACCACATTTTGAGAACCTCAGATCTAGAATTCGGGTGACATCATAGACATAGTGTCAAATAAAATATGAATATGCAAAGCTTAGACTCTCATGGCAAAGATAAGAAGGCAAACCAACATTTGTGAGGTGGTCAGGTAAGTGCTACCACAGAAAAATACAGGCTTCCTGGTGATCTGTGAGCTGATTTAGATTTTAAAAAGAGGGAAACTGTGTAACATTTAGTGATTAAAGAAGTCAACTATAGTGAACATTTGTCACTTCTGCCTGCCAGTGTCCCTTTTCTTTTCTGATATTAAAATAACTGTTCTTATTTTGGAACTAACTCCCTGGCTTATTGTAGTCTTATCAGAATTAGCTATCAGTCAGGTCTCAACTTCTTTTTGACTGGGTGAGCATGTGGCCCAGGCCGACCAATCAGAATTTCTTGGAATTAACAAAAGATTGGGAAAGAGAGTCTTTCTCCTTCTAAGATCCCTAGCAATAAGGACCATGTATGCCTGAAGCTTCTGCCAATCATCTTTGCCACTATGTGCATAGAGCCAGGCTGAGAACAAAATCATGGCTATTTGTATTTTGCAAAGATTACCATAAAAATGTCTCCCATTTCACATGCTCTTCTTTGATATGTATCTAATGAAGAGGTAGGGTTGACATTTCCTCCCCTTAAATCTAGGAAAGGGCAGAAGTGACATTGTGTGACTTCTGAAACTAGTATATAAAAGGCAGTCCAGATTTACCTGGTTCTTTTGAGGTGCTTGCTCATGGAACCCAGCCACCTTGCTGTAAGGAAGCCCAAGCAGCCAGATGGAGCAGATACGTGTAAGTGTTCTGCCCAACAACTCCTACTGAGGTCCCAGACAACCACTAGCAACAATCACCATTTGTGTGAGTGAATGAACCTTCAGATCATTCCAGCTCCCAGTCACCATGTAGATTTTGAATCTTTCTAATTGCGGCCTCAGACACAGTGTAGCAAAGAAAAGCTACCCCTACTGTGCCCTCTCTGAGCTCCTGACTCACAGAATGCTAGGAGAGCAGTCAAAAGTTTAGGATGGTTCATTATGCAGCAGTAGTAACCAGAAGTAAACTCAGACAAAAACAGAGCTGAGAGATGGGAGAGAATCTCTCTCACACACACACTCATGGAGGAAGGGAGGGAAGGAGGGAAGAAAGGAGAGAGGACTGACAATTTCTTTTGTAGTCCCTAGATTAAGCCTTGTAAGACCCACCTGGTCTAAGGCATCCCAGATACATGAGCTAAAAAATTCCTATTTTGCCTAAATTGTTTTAAATTTGGGTTTCTGTCACTTCCTAAAAAATTTGAAGCCGGGCTCGGTGGCTCAGCCTGTAATCCCGCGCCTTTGGGAGGCTGAGGTGAGTGGATTGCCTGAGCCCGCGGGTTCGAGACCCACCTGGGCAGCGAGACCTCATCTCTACAATAAATCAAAAAATCAGCCGGGCATGGTAGCGCATGCCTGTAATTCCAGCTACTTGGAAGGCTGAGGCGGAAGGATCGCCGGAGCCCAGCAGGTCGAGGCGCGGTGGCCGGAAGCAGCCACTGCACTCCAGTTTGGGCGACCGAGTGAGACTCCAACTCAAAAAAAAAAAAATGTGAGTGTAACCACTTTAAATGTCATGCAGCTAAGGAAAATAAAGGAAGGGGGGAGAGACTCACAAAATAATGAGACCACCTTAACACCTAATGCCAATCAGGATGCTATCAAAGACACAGTAAATATAATTTTAAAAATCTCTCAGGAATGAAAATCACTCAAACAGAAGAAAACAGATATGAGATTAAGAAAAATGTTAGGTATAGGTGAACATCTAAACTGGCACATCCAGATATGAGTCTGGACCCTCTACTAAAATGCCTGACTTCTCAACTCAGAGCCAGTTCACATGGCCAGGCCACCCCACATGGAGTATTTTGTACCTCAGTCAAACTGTTGAATAGTCATTATACAAAGGATTGGAATGCTCCTGAGAAACTGCTACGAAAAATCCAGGGAAACAAAGTTTGCAAAGACAAAAGGAATAGGGCAAGGAAGTTGTTAATTAAGTGGATTTTAAAGCAGGATTTTAACAAATTTTTAAATATTCTCTAATATTTGGGAATAATCACTTTCCATGGAGTAATCTTTCTCATTTATTTTGCTTTTCCCAGGGGCTTTCTGAGCCTTCCAAAAAAAGTATAGGTTTTTTTTTTCTTTTGAATGTGATGATTTTTTCTCATCATATCATCTATGAAAAGAAAATTTTCAAATAAGAAAAAGCAAGAGTTTTCATTTATTTGAGATTTCAGAGTATCAGTATATCATCTTCTACAAGTACTCTGAGAAATAGGCAAGGAAATGATTTTAAAAGTTTACAAATAAAGATAAAAGATATACATTGATTCTTTTCCTTATATTATGCAAAATATAAAGTCAGCCTTCTTAAACATACTGTGTTAATTATCGTGGTTAGTCAAAGAAAAATGTTCTATTACACAGTAAATCAAGCTTAAGGGACAGACTTGGTTCTCTGCAAGTACAGGGTGATAGAACATTAAACTGGAAACAGTGGCACCTCCACTCAATTGATACATTGTTTTGGACAATATGGTATTAGATATATACCTGAAACCATGGTAGTCCTACTCAATATATTGCTTTGTTTAACTTCTGAGGCAAAATGTCTTCATCTACATGATTCTTCATCCCATTCATACAAATGCTATGAGTCTCAAAACAAGTAATGTGAAAGTTCTTTACTAAATTTTATATACTGTGAAGGGTTATTCAAGTTCAAGTTACACAAAGAAAGTCAAACATGTTTAGATTAGATGACCTTAACATGTCTATGTCTGTATAACTGCTAACTGTCATCAAAGGAAGAAGTTCTTTGAGGCAAATATTATATTTTCATATACCTAAAAGTCACCCTTAACATAAATCCTAAGAATAAGCCCCTCAACGCATTGCTTCATGGAGCCCTGACAGCATGGGAAGCACCTGCCCCAGGGCTAGTAATTTTAAGAGTTGGGACAACTCGTGCAAAATTTATTACATGCTAAGAGAACCCAACGCTAGACAATTTAAGCCAATCTCACCTGCAAACAATAGATTTGATTGGAGATCTCGCTTTAAGGCCAAATGTGTACAAATGATTAGTACAAATGCTTTAATGGAAAAATTCGTGGACATTAACTAATTGGACAGGCAGGCTCAATATGAAGCTTTCTTCTGAAACACATTTGTCTTAGTTAATAAAAGAGTTTTGAGTATTGGGTTGATGTATAAGTTCATAGCGTTTTCATCCATAGACTGCAAATGTCACATGTTGACTGTTCACAGGTCATCACTTTTGCCAGTTCTCGGGTTGACTGACATGGATCATCATGGATTAAAGCATTTATATGGTCTTCATCAAAGCCTGATGGCCCTCCTGAATGTGGTGAATCACTCAGGTCAAAGTAGCCTTTTTTAAAATGACAAAACCATTTTCTTGCTGTGCTTTCCTTGATGACATTCTCTCCATACATGACACAAATGTTTTAAGTTACCTCTACTGTCTTTACTCTTCTGTTAAACTCAAACAGAACAATATGTCAGAAGTGTTCTTTTTTCCACTTGACATTTCATCTTCTTTAGCTCATTAATAGCACTTTCTTCAAATCTGCAAAATGCAAGCAGTATTTGCAAGCATGACCTAGTCACTCCAAATGACTAATGGTGAACAATAAACTCCCAACACCGCAGTGTGGCCATGACCAAAACAAACGCTACGAACTTATGCATCAATCTAATAGAATTACCCAAGGACTGGTAACTTAACTGCTGGCTGTACAGGAAGAACAGGAAGAAAAGGAGCACTGGCTGCTTTTTCTTTTTTGAAACTCATGACCAGGAAAAGGTAATGTGTTTCTAAATTGTGACAAGGCCCAACTTCCCATGATAGCAGTGACACATCTCATCCACTCCATAGATGACACAGGGGTTTATGACAGTTCTATGGTGCCACCTTGCTGCTTCTGGAGTCACCCAAGAACAGGGCTGTGTGCTGGAGGAAAAAAAAACCCTAGGAAACAAAGGTCAAAATGACTATTTCCCTAAATCAAGATTTTAAAAAATTAATTAATAGCTGCCTTAACTCTCCACTTACCTTTCTCCATCTAAAATGCTATTATTCAAGCAACCAAGACATTTCGTATTATTATCAGTCCCAATAGAATTTCCAAATGTCACCCAACTCATTTGTTGTGGGCTGAACTGTGACCCCAAATATTCAGTTTTTGAAGTCCTGATGCCTAGTACCTTTGAATGTGACAGTACAGGGAGCTATGGTCTTTAAAGAGGTAATGAAGAGAAAAAAACTTCCCAGAGTACAGAGGGAAGACCATGAGAAGACACAAGGAGAAGATACCATCTTCATACCATGAAGAGATGTCTCAGAAGAAACCAACCCTGCCAACATCTTAATCTTAGCCTCCTATCCTCCAGAACTGTGAAAAAATACACTTCTGTTGTTTAAGCCATGAAGTCTGTGATACTTTATTATGGCAGCCCTAGTAAACTATCCATTTGCTTTTAGCCAAACCATGATCCAATGGCGCAGCTGTTTTAGATTTCTAGACTTAGAAACTTAGTTTGTATTCTTCCATACCAAAAATATCTTAGAGCCTGACCCAGTTTCTGTGCCCACACAGACACGAGTTAGGTGTTTTATATTGCCATCAAATTAATGTGATCAAGGTAGAAACCAATTATATGCTTCTACCCACTTCATACTCCACAATCACTTTTCTCCTTGTTTTCAGCTTGAAAAGTATTTTTTGGTGTCATTTCCAAACAACTGAACTCTGCTTCCCTCTTCTAATTATGTCTCCTTGTGGTTGAAAATTCAAGTAAAGTCAAATAAACTCTATGTCAGTATCCATTCAATGTTCAGTGACTGAAAGGTGCTCTACGATGTCTAGTTTCATCTCTTAGTTTGGCTTTTCAATCCAACACCTGCGAGCTAACATTTAGATTCAGCATTGTTCATAAACGTCTATTTTGTTCAAGATAACCGCATCACTTCTGATCTTCAACTTGTTCCATTTGTCCTCTATAGTCAAAGAGCTGAGAAAAATGTCTTTTCTCCATTTCTCCAGAGGAGATAAATTAATTTTCCAGTCATGTAAATGACCACAGGATTAAGGCTTTCTGACTTATGAAACACAGATCAGAAAACAGACTAAGGATGTTATAAGCAGTTATGATTATGGCTGTTGTTTAGATGTTTAGAAAATGGCATTTAATTTTGTCATTCATCTGCTTCAAGCAGAGAAAATCAGAAATTATCTTTGTAATAAAATCATATTTACCTCAGCAGAGTTCATTAGAATGTCATTCAACAAATTTTGTCCAGTAATTACAATTAAATTACCTCCAATTGCAATCAAGGGCACGTGATATTTTCTCAGATTTCAGTATCCTAGAGGCAGGTGTCTTCAACTCTTAACTGTTCCATGGATTTTAATGATGAATTAGATTAAATCATCAGTTACAGCTCTAAATTTATTTTATCTTTCCTTGTTGAAGTAAAATCATCAACATATTCTTGTACCCTAATATGAGGTTCTTTGTTTCCTTGCTTACTTTAGGGAATGTGGTGTTTGTGATTAGCATGTTGTATTTTAAATGCTTGGTTCAGCCTTTAGAACGTTACAAAGGAAAAGGGACGCCTATAAACCATTAAAGAATCCATTTCCAAAAAACATCACTATTGCATCAAAGAAATTTGCTATATGTGTTTGGATAAGTTCTAACTGCAATGCAATGAACTTTTCTGACAAGAAGTCAGAAAACATTGATAGTTATAAACATTGATAGTTATTAAGCAAAAGCAGACAGTGAGAGCTCTGTTGTGTACTAAGAGAATAATTTTCTCTTTGTGTGTTTTTGTTTATTACTGGCCATGGAATAAATGATTCAATCCTTCTCCCAACTATTGTAAAGTTAATACATACTTATTCCCAGAAAGATAAATCTGTATCTTGTTTAGTTCTAGGTATAATGTATCTGTTGAGAATTAAAAATGTGTTGGCACTCTTTGGGAAGAAAAAAAGAAAGAGAGTTTACTGTGACTTTTAGCTTCATGTTTCCTTTTGCCAATTGCCAACTGGGTCATCTCTTTTACTGCATTGCCTGGCTAGGATTGGAAGTTTTGTATAAATACTTCTTTCCTAAGTTAACAGCTCTTACTCTTCATTTTTTCCAGCATTTTGTCTTACTGTACATCAATCAAAGCTCTTCTTGTCACTGGCTGCTTTCTGGCAGAAGCTACTGCCATATGGCTCCACTTCAATTTGTAAAGGGTAGTTTAAAAGTTCATAAAGTCCTGAAACCTTCAGAAAAAAAGAAATTGATGTTAGAATTTTTACTACTGTCTTGCACAGCATCTGCTGCAGTTGAGTAAATTTATGACTGCAATAGCTTCTAATGTGTTGAAAGAAACCCATAAATGGGTCTTAACTTTACAGGACGCCAGACATAGCAGCAGTCAAAAGTGGGATAGTCTGTTATCAACAAAGCAAGTGTATCACCAAAATTATATCCAAGTTAAAAATAAGCCACTATCTCCATGACCTTTAGTATATCATTGTTCTTCCAGAAACCTGTTTCTTAATTTTCTTAAAGTAAACTTCCAGCACAAAATTGTAAGATTCTATAACCTATAGAAGAATTTTTAATTTCTCTATTTAAATATCAATGGTGGTATTTTAATTCTGGAATCTATCTTCTTTCTACTTGGAAGGTAGGAGGTGCAGGTAGATCTGATCAAAATTAGTCACTGCCTGGGAACAAAGAAACAACCAGATGTGTAGCAGGGTCTGCCCTGCCAGAGTTCTTAAACTGAGACGTTATGACCAAAGGCAACCCTTGGAATGGCTTAATGCACATACCATATGCATAAGCGTATAACCAAAATTTACCAAGCATTCAAATTAAGCATATACAACTCATTACAAATCTCTTATACAACCATATCTACAAATAAACTATGCATATGTGAGTTTCATTTAGATTACCCATACTTCCCTCAACTCAGAATTAGAAACAGAGTTGATACAGGTCTTTTGTTCAACTCTCTGTTGTGCTCACAGGAGTCTAACTCAGCCACTTAAGACACTAACAAAATGTTTCTTTCATCAAGCCAGTTAACAAATATGTGAGTTAAGAGAACTACAAATAGCAATAAAGTGAACATGATCTATAATTTATAAAAATGTTTGGCACTGGAAACATGCACAACACTTATCTATGGAAAACATAGGTAATTCTCATAAAACCAAATTACAGAATAATTTAGAATGGCCTGAACTTGGTGGGCTACAGTTAATGCTATGCATTTTGCAACATCCTCGCTAAACTCTGGCTTTCCTTTCAAAGCTTTCTATATTCTTCAGTTCTCATCTACAATGGAAAAAGTCTATTTAATTCCCTCTCTGAATTTCAGATTTTCCTTTGGTGGAAAGGGGTCATCAAAAAAGATAATTCCCTCCAGGAAATAAATTCTCCATTGCCAGCATTTCCTATTGACTGGCAAGAGTACCTTCTAATTAGCTCTTTTAAGCCTGACTATTGCGAATGAGTATCACATGCTGCTAGCACTCTGCCCATGGGTGGGACACATCCCACCTTGGAGGTCACCTGTGGCATAGTAGATGCTTCCTGAAAATACTGGTAGATTCTTACTTCGATCATCTGTGTCCATCTGTCAGTGAGCCTTATCTGACCACATGAGAGTGCACAAGGCAGGCTGGATATGTCCAGTGTTAACACAATATTAAGTGCAAACTTCAAACCATGAAGAATAGTTGGTGGATAAATACACCAACCTTGACTAATCCACAGTCTCTCAAAGGGTCCTCCAGGGATTTAATCTGTTTCCCACAGCAGTAACCCCAATCATTAACAAATTCTTTTTTAAATTTTTCTCTCTTCCCTTTCTCCCTTTCCAATTTCCTTCTTGTGCTTCCTGACATCATTTTCCCAATTAACTTTTGTACCCAAATCTTTGTCTCATATCTGCTTTGAAGTAACTCAGGTTAAAAAAAAGAGCAAAGCTAAACCTCTAATTGATTATGAACTTAGAAAAATTCAAACTGGGAGAAGGAAGGAGAAGAAAGAATATGTTCCAGAAACCCAGCTGCTGAGTTAGGACAGGTGAAACTGGCTACTGGTGATAAATATCCAGGCATGAGGCTGGTGAAGAACACAGATGTGAATCCCAGTAAGGTAAAGAGCTGGACAGCACTACCACTTAGCCAAGTGATCAAAAATCAAGACTGAGAGATTAGAAGTGATTGCACACAATTTTAAATAAAACTTAAAAGAGCAAAAAAATTAAAATTAAAATTAAAAAAAGAAGTGATTGCAGGAGAAGATAGGTCAATCAAAGTTAAGAGGGCTACTTCTGAGCTGGTGGGCCAGGTAGAAAAATCTTGGAGGCAGGAGCTAATTGAGATAGATGAATTATTAATAATAAACAAGTTTTAAGTCTACAGATCTTAAGCCAAAGATACTTCCAGGGAATTACAGTAGAGTCTCAGCTGAAAATTGGTTCCTAAGACTGCATTTCTTTCAGAAAGTCAATTTGTACCAGAGAAACTTGATGTCTGATTCTTTGTCAATGAGAGGAAGTCAAGATGTCATGAGCATCTCCTCACCCAACACGTTACTTCCAGTCTTAAAGGATAGAATCTAGGCCTTTTGATTTCCTAAGTAACGCATATTGTTAATTTACCAGTAAACACCTGGTACTTTAAAATGAAAGACACACGTGCGTGCACACACACACACACACACACACACACACCATCATATCTTAGGTACTTAGACACTTATCTGATGTTTGAATGAAATGAGAAAAAATGAAATGAAATGAACAAAGTACAAGGCCACTGGTTTTCTTTTTCAAATTTTGTTCACATAAAAAATTGTAGTTTTTACTGCTAAGAAACTATTCTTATGTTTCTGTTATTGTTCAGTTTAGAGGCTAATACAATAAAGGCTCTAATTCCACAAGGGCAGAATCAGCACATCAACTCTGCCGATTACATCATGGGTTTATTCCATCTTCCCAAGGCTTGCATTCTTTCTACTGAGTTTGATGTGCCAGGCCCTAAAATTGGAAATTGCATCAAGACAAATATTTTTTAAATAAAGTAAGTATTGTTGGTTTCAAGTATGATTGTCTCAAATATAAACAACGACACAAATTTGAAACATGTTGGATGAAATGGTAGAAGGAAAACAGAGGAAGAAGCAAAAATAGAAGCTATATACATAAGGGCATAGTGTAAGAAGCAGAGGATTTATTCTGGAATTATATGAAGCCAACGAAAAAGATATCATTTGGAACATAGTATTGTGCAATTCCAGTCAATGCACGAGGCAATCAAAATGTTTCAAGGGGACTGAAATGTTTGAAACATGAGGACAAGTATTGGCCCATTCAATACCTTAGAGAAAAGAAAACTCTGGGAAATTTTTTTTCCAAGAGTATATGCATGAGCCAAATTCTTCACTCACATACTTGTACATGGGACCTAATTCTGCACTTGGATATTTGTGGCAACTCTGCATTCTGTAGACTTAGTGCTTGTGTGAAACAGGAGTTAAGCATATGGCAAACTTCAGCTTTCATGGAAATGTAGCTTCTGTTAGCACTAAACTGTTCATTAATATGCAATGGAACCTTTTGAAAGGAAAACAATATTAATGACTATAAGCCATTTGTAAGCTATTTTTGAAGCTGAAATTCAAAAAAGATTGAAAAACATAAAGTAAATGTGGGCACGATCCCCCCAACCCATCCATCAATTTCTCGGCTACAGCAGATGATGCAGGCAGTCCAGTTTAGTCTAAAAAAGTATAAGCTCAAATTAGCATCCTGTGATACGTGTATGTTTCCTGTGACACGAGTATGTTTCTGAGAGGTGCACCAGAGACATATGGAGAGGCGTAACAGCCCATAACTTTCTATCATCGGCCAGGTGGAGAGAGGAAGAGTTGCAGCCTATGTGGGTGGTGCGCTCAGTCTCCCTGCACCTCCCAGGTAGTAAATGCTTCCCGACCATTAGGAAAACAGATTGCTCTTCTGCTACAAATCATGTTTCTTCCTTATGTTTACATGGTCACAATCTTCAAACTACAGAACAGAGAAACAAGCTCTAGCTTTACAATTCAAAAGGCTTTGAAAAGAAAGCAAATCATGTCTGTGAATGGCATGGCATTGTGTTTTCAATATTCAAACTTCTTAAATGGGTGGATGTGGTGTTTTAAGCTACTGCACACCCATAATCTCCTTCCTCTTCTTCATATGTTTTGGAGTGCTTGACATTAACCTATAAAAACACATGTATCTGCCTGTGGGAGTTCCTTGGATCTTCCAGGTCTGTTCTTCCTTGGCAAAAATTTGATTTGACAACTATGGAGTATGGAGAAAGAGCTGGGCGGAAAAACTTAGAAGAGAAAAGCAATTAGCTTTCGCCCAAGTTGATTTGGGGTGGCATGGGACATGGTGATAAAAGACACGATGTTGAAAAAGGAAGGATAAGTAGTTAGACTTGAAATGAAAGCTTAAGAGTCAACTGAATCATATTAAGGATCGAGGTCTTCACCTATATTCATTTTTGTTTGTTTTTAGTAACAAAATAAAGGGCACAGAACTTGATGCCATTTAACATAACAAAGGCATACCCCACACAGAGTGCACCAGGAGAATCACTTCAGATGACTCGTTGCCTGATTGTAAGAGGACAGAGTGTGAAGTCAAAACAGAAGTCCGGTTTGAGATACTTACAGAAGAATAGACAATTGACCATTGGAGGACAATAAAACAAAACACGCTTAATTTCAGAAGCTAGAGAAGAAAAGCACGTATACTAAGAACATGATTAACAAAACCCCATGACCAGAGGGGAAAAAAATGACCAGAGTGCTAAGCTGCTACATATGCCACAGAAAAGCTAGATTATTTACTCAAGAGAAAGAGCCAGAGAGGGTACACAGAAAAGGCAGTGGGAACAAAGACACTCAGTCATTTAACATGCCAAGAGAATTAAGTGGTAGCAACAACATTTTGAAGAAAAGAAGAAAATGATCAGACTCAGCCAAGCAAAATAATAGCTCCACATATCTTTAGCTATTGAATTTTTGCATTCCTAAACACTTGCCTGTGGTCTGTGATTCCCAAGTCATTTTGTGAGCATGAAAACTAACGTTCTTCAACTTCTCACTAAGTCACTTTTCTCCAGCTAAAATGTGGATAAGGTATTTATTATCCTCATCCAGCTGGTGCACTCCAAGACACGACAGTTCTCTGAGAGCTTTGTTGGCAGTTTTCTTATTGCAAATAGGCCCTTTCTCTGGATTCTTAGGAGGGGGAAGAACATAAGAGAAAGAGTGAAATGTTTGTCTGTTCTTCCTTAATTATAAAACCTAGAAATGAAATGACAGTCCCAAAGGATATATTTCAATGTTTTCTGAAGAGTTTTATTTCAGTTATTAGTATTTTTTAAAAGGACACAGCAAATTTGATTAAATCTTAGTGAGTGTCAATGCTGGAAGGTCGTGGAAACATAGATGTTTTTGTAAATTGTTAATTCCCTTATCTTTGTAAATACTTACAATTTAAAAAAATTAGTTAAAATCAATTATCATACTACTACAAGAAAAGGATTGGCAGGAGTAGAAAACTGGGGGGGGGGTTGGCAGTAGTGGGAATCTGCAGGAGTGGTGGGGCACACTACATCAGTAAGGGTACCTATACGAACATTTGTATGCCTAACTCTGAATTGTACCCCACATCTTTAAAAAAGAAAAATAATTAGTCAAAATAAGATTAATGAGAGATTGTATCATGCAAAGTTTAACAAAGAATGTTTGTGGTCTATATCAGCAAGAATCACAAAGTTTAGGAGAGAAAGGCACAGGTTTGTTGTGTAATACCATGGAGTCTCAACCCTAGCTACAAATTGCCATCATTGGGGCAGTTTTTATAAAACACTGACCCTGTTAAGGGCTCACCTCAGGCCAATTAAAAATGAGAATCAATAAGTGTGTAGCCCAGGAATCTGTATTTTTTTAAAGTTTCTTTGCTTGATCTAATATGTAGGCAGAGTTGGGAATGACTCATGTATCTTGGAATATTGTCCTCTGCTAACTTGGGGTGAAATCAGAGAGATGGTAACAGCAGAAAGAGCATGAGCTCATAAACCAGGAGACCCAGGTTCTAGATCCAATTTTATTATAAGCTCAGTAACCTTAAGCAATCCATGTAATCTCTTTGGAATCCACTTCTCCTTCCTGGAAAAGGAAAGCAATGTGGTAGATAAATAAAAAGGTCTGTACCTTGCTCCAAAATTTTATTGAACATAAGAAAGAAGAAAATAATTCAGCATTGGTGTATTAACAGGAAACATTTTCTACAACAGTATTTTCAATAGAATAATAGAATATGCACTCTATCATAGCTAACTTGCATTTGACTTGCTTAATTTATCAAAGACTCTCACACATGGCAAATTCTGGAGGATCCTTTTAAACTCCTGCTGGAAGAAGGAATTCCATCTTTTCACTATCATGAAGCAATGGGACACATCATCCATGAATAAAGGTGCCTAACGGTGCTTAATAGAATTGCTTGTCATTTGTCAGACAAAAGTGGATCTTGCATTTGCAAATGGCAACGGTAAAAGGAGACCCATATAAAAGGGATATTTTTATAAAGTAGCAAGGCCTCCCAAATCATCTTAGAAAAATGTTAAGGCCTTTGGATTTCACCTTCAACAAACCATCCCCTTCACCTTTCTCACCTCCCAACCTCCTGCCCCCACCTTAAACCTTCCACCTCCATGAAAATGACCAGCTAATCTGTATGTGCCTTGTTTGTACCTTAAAGTCACATGCATAAAGCACTGGGTTGCATATTGGTCAGTTCCACTAGATAAAAAAGAAAATGCTCTGATTCACTCACTTATTTTTTAAAGACCCTAAATGTGGTAAGAGCAGTTTTTTTGTAGACTACCAAATCACCTGAGTATCACATATAAATCAACGTTGCAGTGTCCCGTGGCATGATCTTGAATTAGCAGCAGGAAATTGAGAGAGATCTAGAGGGGTCCTGAAGAATTAGAACTAGACAAGGAAAGTAGGAGAGGGCATGCAACCAGACCAACAATATGGTCTCCAAAGTGGGTGATACTAGATAACCAGTTTGCTACTAAATGCAGCTAGGATCAGAAACAATCATTCCTTCCATCTACAAAAACAAAGAAAGGCTTTTCTCCTAAAAGGACTAGAGAACTGGGCAGAGTATCATAAAGTGAATTTGGGTATAAGTGAATGTGGCAAGAACTTGAATACATGACCCAACATGGTAGCACTCAAGAATATAGCAGAGAGAGCAGCCTGGCTACAAGCCAGCATCACAAAAGTAGAGTAGAGCTAGCAGCAGGAATGACAAGTTGCCGATGACCTGGGTGTACATTTAGGATGACTGATTTTCCCTCTGACTAAGATGAGTACTGGAGCCTAGGAGTAGGCTGGCAGTTTTGGCTAAGAGATCTCTCCTACAGAATAGGAAAATATTGGGACAGCTACTTAACCAGGCTAGTACAAAAAGCTACTTAGGATTAACTTTGGTGATTTTTATTCTATTTTGAGAAAAAAGGGAGAAAAATTAAAATTGGGTCAATATGTAGCAAAAGTAACCATAAGTTCATGCCATAAGAGTGCCATTTAATGGATGTTGACAAAAAAAGCAATATATTTAGAAAACATTGAAAAGAAAACCAAAGGATTAGAAATAAGGAAAGATACACAAAACCACAGGAAAAGTGACAATACTGGAGGAAAAAAAGTAAAAGCAGGAGAAAGAGGGGCCAACAAGTTCCACCCATGCGACTTCAAGTCCCTGAGAAATTGCTCTCCTTCAAAATTTGCTCCTCTGGCTTCTGTTTTATGCCTTTCTTTCTACCTTCTCCACTGAATGGACTTCTTTAGGTTGGACCTACTGAACTTGCTCCTTGTCACCCTCCACCATCACATTGCCAGTCAGTAATTCCCATACATACCTCTTAGTTTCTATCCTTTCAAGCCATTGATCCTTTTCCTTTTCCTCTTCCTGACTCTCTCCAGCCAGTTATAGCCCCCTAGTCTATCTTTGTATTTGGCTAACGTTATGGTCGAGTAAGGCTTGACTGCTCAATCAAGGGGCAGTGAACTGGTAGAAAGAAGTTTATTTCTGAGTTTGAATCCAGGGTGCAGAGCCAGACTCGAGGTCTTTCTAAAATGGTTCTGCTCACCTTCCAGGCTTCTACAGTTCATTTTTAAAAGTTCAGAGTTGTTAATACCTATACATTAGCCACGTGGCCAGCAGGGCATTGCATACAACTTGAGTTTCAGCCACATTTATCGGTAGTGACATTTTTCGGTCCAGACTTCCGGGTGCCAGGTATCAGAGGTATCTCATCGCTTTTATCAACAGAACCCAGCAGACACGTCAATCAAGCTTGCCATAGAGTAAAGGAAGTTTACAAGGCCTAAGACAGCATGCATTACACAAAAAGTTATACAAATCACAAAGCTTATGATTACATTGATACAAAAGTTACACAAATCACAAGGCTTACGATTATATTGAGACTGTTATTTAAACTTATGACCACTCAGAAAAAGGGAGTAAAGGAGGATTTGCATCTTTCAGGTGATTGGGCATAGTCTACAGGGAAGGCAAGGATCCCCTGAAGCTACTTAATGGGAATGCACAGGTGATAAGGGGACTCTCAGGAACGTGCAGGAGGAATGCTTGAACCCTTGTCATGCCCTGCTTTAGGGGCTGTGGCAATATGGACGTACATTAGCGGGTCTCTGTATCACTTATGCGTCCCCTGGACTTTGCCCAGCCACAGTTTCTCCTAGAAGGTCTAGACTCATCTTTGTAGCCCTGACAGTGGTCACCTCTCCATCACAACCACCTTGAAAAGTGCCTCTGCTACAGACAATGAACTTAACTCTTTGGAAAAATGATTATGGGAATGCCTATAACCCAAACTAGACATAGAAAGGACACTTTCCACTGGGCTCAGTGGCTCAGCCTGTAATCCCAGCACTTCGGGAAGCCAAGGCAAGTGAATTACCTGAGCCCACAGGTTCGAGACCAGCACAGGCAACTTGGTGGGATCTCATCTCTACAATAAATTAAAAATTAGCCGGGTGTGGTAGCGTGCGCCTGTAGTTCCAGCTACTTGGAAGGCTGAGACAGAAGGATCGCCAGAGCCTAGCAGGTCGATGCTGGGGTGGCTGTGAGTATGCCACTGCACTCCAGCCTGAGCAACAGAGTGAGACTCCAACTCAAAAAAAAAAAAAAAAAAGACACTTCCTCTGACCTACTACTTAAAAGCAACTTTCTACCAGTTGTTTTGTGTTTACATAATTCAATTACATAGAACAAATTTTTCAATAAATTACTGCCTTTTGCATTGGTAAGGATTCCAACAGTTCTGGCTTTAAGAGAGCAAAGGCATGTGGTTTTCAACGGTAAGATTCATTGTGGAAACTGTTTAAGCTCTCAAAGGGGTGAAGAGACAGAGTAAGAGCTTGACTGCAACTGGCTGCAGCTTCTCCTCAGCTATCAGCATTCTAATGTAGATGTGAAATCAATGGGAGTTGAGGGCGGATGATCTTTCCATGGTCTTTATAATAGCTTATATAGCCCTTGTCTTTGGTTGAGCACCTTAGCATGTCCCACTAATTCTTTCATCAAGCCCAGAGTCAATTGTCAATTATGTTAAGGTCAGAAAGATAACAAAATCTCCATATTATTATTTATATCTGTTTTAATGTTATCTAATAATACACTTGAGTAGTATCAATGGACACAAAATACTGCATGGTGGTAGTCAAAACACACTTAAACATTTTATATTAATTCTTATGAGAAAAAAAATCCAGCTACACGAGTCTACTCACTACAAGCTATGTTTTCCTAGACTGTAAACTAAAAAAGTGACAGAGATTGTCTTTACCCTGAATAATGGTGCTGTCTTCCTTTTTCCCTTCTCTGTGAACAAGCCATTCTTCCTTGAGAAACCACTGTGAAAATTTTCTCAAGTTTAGATGGAATTTTTGCTGATCCACTCCTTAGAACGGATTGAGCACATTAACCATTAAGGCCAAGTATTTTCTCCCCAGAACAGAGGAATATGCTCTTGTGGAAGAGAAGAAGCATCCCTTCCTTACAGAATTTAATCAGGATTCCCAGAAAGAGGTGTGTGTTTTCACTATGCATCTCCCTGGTAGTTTACCTGTAGAAATTCATCATACGAAAATAAAATAAAATTGGCATTTTTTGAAGATATTCAAGGATATTTCATTTTAGAAAAAAATGAAAGAAACCAAATAGAGTTGAATTGCATTTAAATTTAACTTCAAATTTCCTAATCCTAGAAACTTTCTAGTATTTCATAAAACCCAGAAGACATAAAGACATTTAAAAATCTGTAGAAAAATAAATAAATAGGTGTGTACATATGCAGATAGATCAATGGATTGATAAATACCAGAAAAGACTCAGCCTGTAATCCCGCACCTTTGAGAGGCTGAGGTGACTGGATTGCCTGAGCCCGCAGGTTCGAGACCCGCCTTGGCAACTTGGCGAGACCTCATCTCTACAATAAATCAAAAATTAACTGGGCGTGGTAGCGCACACCTGTAGTTCCAGCTACTTGGAAGGCTGAGGTGGAAGGATTGCCGGAGCCCAGCAGGTTAAGGTTGCTGTGGCCGGGAGCGGCCACTGCACTCCAGTCTGGATGACAGAGTGAGACTCCAACTCAATAATAAAAAAAAAAAAAGACAAACGATAAGCAGAAAAAGACAAGATTTTCCTTCATGTGGAGTGCACAGCAAAATCATGAATTTCACAGCAAATTGAATGGAATTAGAGACCATCATACTAAGTGATCTATCACAGAAACAGAACTGAATACTGCATGTTCTCACTCATAAGTGGACCCTGACAATAGTCATGTGAGCACAAGGGACGGACTGGCAGTCACTGGGCACTGCTAGAGGATGGATAGAGGGTGAAGGGTAGGGGCACATGACAACACAAAGGGTACCTAGTCTACTCCCAAGGGGAGTTAGGGCCAGTTAGAAGCTCAGATTTCACCTGCATGCATCCTAATTATGTAGTTAGTCCTCACTTGTACCCCAAATCTCTATAACATAATAAAAAACTTTTAAAAAGATTTACCATCATGTATATAGCCCTTGACGAATCAATAAGGAAAAATTGAATAGCCCAATTAAACAATTGAGCAGATACTATCAATGGGTATTTCACAAAAAATGAAACACAAATAGCTAACAAATATATGAAATATGCTTATGTCACACATAAATACATGCAATACTATTCTTTTATTTTCAATTATAAAATAATTTTTAAGAATACTTAAAAATGTAATGAAAATATTACTTATTTAATCATGTTGCAGAAGCAGGTTTTTTCACTGATTATTGGTGAACATGTAAAATAGAGCAACATTCTGGAGGGCAATTTGGCAATATCTACCAAAATTTTAAACATACAACTATTTGGTTCAACAAATCTAATGGATTATGGTGTCCTAAGTAAACAAATGTATATACAACACAAACCAGAAACAACATTAATTTATACCAAGAAATTGTGATACCTCCATTCAGTAGAATACTGAACAGCTGTTAGATTAGATTTATATATGTTATTTTGGAATAATTTCCTAAGATCAGGAGGTGGTAAAAAGCAAGGCACAAAACATATAATCTCATTTTGTGAGAAAAAACCAAAGAACAAGTATAGAGGGGAATATAAATACATACATAGATATAATTTTGTATATTCATATGTGTTTGCATAAACCTTTTCTGGAAGGATGGGCAAGAAACAGTTAAGAGTATTGCAGAGCTCTTTCCACGTAAGCCACTGCATTTTTCTTTTGCATCTGGCAAGCCTTTGAGTAAAGGAAGGCTTTCCCTGGCCTTTCTAGTTGAGTTTGTCATTCTATGAGCACAGAGATGGGAGGAGGTTGGCTAGAAATTTCCCCACTGTTGTCATGACCCAACAATGCAGTTGGAACTCACTAGATAAAATCATATCTGCCCATCCAAAGAGGACTGGATTTAAAAAATGTGGTATATGTACACGATGGAATATTACACAGCCATGAAGAAGAACAAAATCACGAACTTCACAGCAACCTGGATGAACTTAGAGTCTGTAATATTGAGTGATCTCTCACAGAAACAAAGAGCTGAGTATTACATGTTCTCACTCATAAGCGAACTTTAAACAATTATTGTAATACAATAAGAAAAGAATTGTCAGTAGTGGGAAACAGCCAGGAGGGGAGTGGGGAAGTGGGATTGGCAGTAGTGGGAATCTGCCTGGGGAAGGAGGAGGGGCACACCTCATCAACAAGGGTACCTGCATAATGAATATTTGTATACCTAACCCTGAATTGTACCACACATCTTTAAAATAAAATAAAAATTAAAAGGAAAAAAAAAAAAAGAAATCTCCCCACTATTTTGTCCTTTCTGCTTAATGCTTAGAAAGAAATCACTGTAGTGGTTGATTTTTAATGGTCTCTTACGAGGTTTATTTTCATTGTGACTAACTCTTTGTAGGCTATGAAGACCCCATATATCAGTGTCACCCACTAAGCCACAAATGCTCCAGCAGCTACTGTTGTAACAAGGGGTAGGAGAAGACTTCTCCAATGACTTAGAGTTTGACAGAGCCATCATAAACATGACCTTGTCAGGCCAGAACAGAGACATAGACACAAGGAAATCCTGTCACTACATGGGATTACTCTCTAGCATAAATCATTTTTAAAAATCTCCCTCTCCCTCTCTCTCTCTCTCTCTCAGAGTGGGGGCTAAAGATAGGCCAGAGAAGCTCCATTTCATGAACATTTAAAAACTCCCTTACAAATGTGAATTATTTCCTTTGTTCTAACTGGTTAGTCATTTTTCATGTTTTAATTTCTATCCCATTCCATTTTCCTCACCTCACAATTCTAACTTTTTATTTTAAGAAGAGTGCTCTTACTTTATATGAATAGAAGAAAACTCACTGGTATGGGGATGAATTTAATGAACTTTCAGGTGTAGTACTGTATGCAATTACTATATTCATTTTTTTGAAAAAGTAGGTTTGTGTTACATCATTACATCATCATTATTTTTTTTCTTTCTTTCTCTCTCTCTCTCTCTCTCTCTCTCTCTCTCTCTCTCTCTCTCTTTCTTTCTTTTTTTTTTTAGTTGGAGTCTCACTCTTTTGCCCAGATGAGTGCAGCGGCTGCTCCCGGAGCCTCAGCCTGCTGGGTTCCGGCGATCCTTCTGCCTCAGCCTTCCAAGTAGCTGGAACTACAGGCACGTGCTACCACGCCTGGCTAATTATTTTTTATTTATTGTAGAGATGAGGTCTCGCCAAGTTGCCCAGGTTGGCCTCGAACCCACCGGCTCAGGCAATTCACTCACCCCGGCCTCCCAAAGCGCGGGATTACAGGCTGAGCCACTGAACCCGGCTACATCATCATTATTTTCAACCCTAGACTCAGTTCATTTCCTATTGAATGGCGCGGGGAAAAAAAAAAAACAGCTGTTATAGGTATTTTAATTTATGCCCTATAAAAACACTAATAGATAAAGAATTCTCTGAACGGAATGGTGATGACTGGATAAGATTTTTTTTAGGAGGACTGTTTTCCAAAGAGTTTACAGAGGAACATTCCTAAAGGACTGAGGATTTTGCACAGCATTAGTTTCATTGCATAAGGCTATTTCGGGCACACGTTGTCAACAGATCCAAGTGGCTAGTTTATTTCAAATGCAGAGTTAGCATACTTCACATACTAGAAAATAATGCCAAGAGAAATCATAACCAAGTCCACACTCTCAAGTCTTGTTATCCAGGACCCAGAGAAGTCAAATTAGAAGGCAGATACAGTGTGGTAGGGGTGAACACACATGAGTCTAGGAGGCTGGAATTCCAGACTCTAGCCTCAGCTTTGCCCCTAACTACCTGTGAAACTGTAGACAACCAGTTAAACACTCCAGGCCTCATCTGAGCGATACAATAAATGGGCTTAGTCACCTTGGCAGTCCCTCCAAGACTTCCAGTTTTGTGAAGGTGGGCAGGAATATCCTTATTAAAACCCCATTTTCCTATGAGGCTGTTTGTTTCAGAAAGCTGTCATTCTCTCCTCAGATAGTTAAATTCATTTTACCTGAAAAACAGTTTTGAGGGAAGGGGTTAGTATTTGTATATAGAAATGACACACCTAACTATCTCACACAACTGTTTGTACAGCAGGATCTCAGACTTGCTCTCTACCTCTGATGTGCACACATCATATCATTCCCTTTTTTCTCTGATTGCTTTTCTTTATGAACTCCCATTCACCCGGCTAGTCAAAAAAACTCTATTTTAGTTCGATCTAATAAGATTCATTTGATCCACTTGTTTAAACATTCTCTTCAGGTAACTCTTCAACCTCCTTCAGGTATAGCATTCACCCTTTTGTGCAATTTTGTTCCTTTCCCTGGACTGCTCTGGGCAGCCTGCTGCAGAGTGAAAGCCCTGAGCTGGTCCCTGGATGGTGGCTGCTGAGGCACTACTGTTACTGCTGGTTCTTACTTGACATATTGGTGCACACAATGGAATTCACAGTCCTGACCACTTTCCCAAGGTGCTGTAGTTCAGGTACATCCTTGCTTAGCTGATGTTAGGACTATGGCCATCCTCTGGCTACTCACCACTTTGCAATCCCTCACTACACAACCTCTGGTCCCTCTCCTGAATACTACTGGTCAACACCCTGAAGCCTGGTAAAAGTGGATCTTTCGAAAAAGAGTGTCACTATAACCATCATTTTCAAATTCTTTCCAAATGTAACTGGGTATTTCTAAAGCCCCTCTCCCTTGAAGTTAAACCCTGAGTGGGGGTCATGGAGGAAGAGTGTGATTGGCCGAGACATTTGGAATCTGATCTATTCGTTCTACTTCTGTCTTTTTCCCACTATCATGTTTAAGAGCCAGTGGGGGGGGGAACTTTCCATTTTCCACCTCAACTAAGCCTCCATTTTCTACTACCTTAGAGCAGCACACCTCTAGCTCAGACATCAAAAGCAGAGGGCAGACAAATGGGGTGTCTGCCCTGAACTATGGAAGAACCCGAGTACTAGGTCTATGACCCATCCAAGTCCTCCAGGCTTGATCCTGATATGTCAACAAGAGTTAAAATAACTTTAAAAATTCTTTCTTTCTAGACTAAACTTGAATTTCAAGATGACTGGCCTACTGAAAAAGCTGATTTGTTTTCCCATTGCTCTGCAGCAATCCTAACCTACCCAAGGCAAATAAATGGACATGGGCATATGTAGAAGAATAGGGAAAGAACAAGGAAATAAAATTTAAAGGAGAGAAGCACATTAGCATATTTCACAAAATATTTTCTTTATTATACAAGCAATATGTTGTATGCTATAAAAAGAGAAAAAGGAAATAAGAAAAGCAAGAAAAGATAAAATAATACAGCTTATTTCTAATATGTTGAGATCAAGTCAGTTCAGCCTTCACTGACAGATCTGAGAGAATCTCTCGCTCTCCCATTTGTCTTCTCTTGTGGTCTGGCAGTAATATACATATATGTGAAATCATTCATCTGTTTCAACAATAAGAAAACAGACTTTCCAATTTAAAAATGGGCCAAAGACCTTAACAGATTCTTTATCAAAGAAGATACAGATGGCAAATAAGCCTATGAAAACAAGTGCCACATCATATGCCATCAGGGAAATGCAAATTAAAGCAATAACAAGACACTACTACATATCTATTAGAATGGCCAAAATCCAGAACACTGAAAACAATAAATGTTAGCAAGGATGTGAAGCAACAGGAACCCTCAACCATTCCTGGTGAAAAAACAGGATGATGCAGCCACTTTGAAAGACAGTTTAGCAGTTTCTTACAAAACTCGACACACTCTTAACATATGATCTAGCAACCACACTCACTGGTATTTACTCCAACTAGTTAAAAATATGTTCACAGAAAAACCTGCACATGAATGTTTATAGCAACTTTAATCATAATTGCCAAAACTTGGAAGCAACCAGAATGTCATTCAGTAGGTAATGAGTAAATAAACTGTGATAAAGCCAGACAATGGAACATGAGTCGGTGCTTAAAAAAAAACTGAAAAGGTTACATTTTGTATGACTCCAACTATATAGCATTCTGGAAAACATAAAACTATAGAGACAGAAAAAGGATCAAGTGGTTTTCAAGGGTTGGAGGAAGAGAGGGACAAATAGGCAAAATGGAGATGATTTTTAGAGCACTGAAAACACTCTATCATATTATAGTATCATGATGGATGCATGTCATTTTCCAAACCCATAGAATGTACAACACTAAGAGTGAACCCTAATGTAAACTGCAGACTTTGAATGATAATGATATACCCATGTAACAAAAGTACCATTGATAATGGGGAAGGCTATGCACGTGTGGGGGCAGAGAGTATACAGGATGTCTCTGTACATCCTACTCAATTTTGCTGTAAACCTAAAACTGCTCTAAAATATTTTTAAATTGAAAACATTAATTTGTTATAAAAGATCATTCAACACTTTACAAGTCTAAATAAATTTTGTAAACTGTGTCTATTATCATTTTGACCTAACTCAGGGGTATTAACAATTTCAATGTAATTTATTGAAATATAACATACATATAGAACAGTGCACAGATCAAGTGTACAGGTCAATATTATTCACAATGTGGACATTCCTATGTAAGCAGCAGCCAGACCAGGAAACTGAAACTTAACAGCACTCCAGCATTCCTGGGATCCAAGATGGCCACCATAGAACAGAAGACCAGACCTTATCTCACTGAACAAGGCAGAGAGTAGGGACTCAGCTGTTCACAAACAAAGACACCTTAAACACTTTTGGATTTGTGAAGCACCTTGCGCCCAGCAAAGGTCTCTTTGAACACATAGAGACAAGAGAGTGATGGCAGACATGGGAATCCAGTCACTGCATCTTCTGTCATGCACCAGACTTGTACAAGAACTGAAGCCCTGCCCAGTAGATAAAAGTGGGTGAGTGGGCCAAAGATGCTTTGGGATGGTTCACCCACTTCTATGTGCAAGTTGTTGCTCACATGCAGGCAGTGTCCTGGGCAGGGCACAGCGATAGGCAACCACAGTCCAAGCAGAATGGGGGGAGGCGGGAACATATGCTGGGTCAGCATCCATGAATACAAGCTTCCCACTGAGTTGGTGGCACATGGGTAGGGAGGGCCAGTCCACAGAGTGAAATTGGCTGCCATACACCTCCAGTGGCTGGTGACCAGCTTTCCAGTCAGATCAGAAAGAAACACCTCCAAACTCTGCATCTTTAAAGGGGAGAACCCACCCCTTCTGAAGCAACAAACAATTTACTCTATTTCAAGAACAAAGTGCAGACTTGAACAGGGAGAGAGCAACATAAATAAACCACAGAGAGCAAGCGGGCAACCCATTCTCCCTATTCCCCCCACTCCCCACCCCCACTCTCCAGTAATTTGAGCAGAGGGGTGGAAAGCTGATCCAACCAGTTTAGCAGTGGGAGAGAAATTCTGTAGTGAGAGAAACCTGCCACAAAGTGAAGCAAGGAGCAGAAGTGAATGCTCCTTCTCTCACTGAGTGACATATATTGAAACACAGAAAGAACACTAGAACAGAGGGTACTTGAATAGCTTTAGACCAACAAATCAGTAGAGAACTTATAAAGAGTGAAGAGAGGCTTGTCAGGAATAAAGAAAAATCAATAAAAAAATGCAGGCAGCCCTCAGAGTCCTAAAGAGATAGCACCTGAAAAAGTGGCTTTCAGAACACAAACAATGGAAACCCCCCCCCAAGAATAACCTGTCCTGGATGACAGCTACAGAAATCAGAGACTGAATGGCAAAAATGAACAGGAACCAAAAGAAACTAGAAGCAAAACTCACTGAAGTCATATAGGAAGCAAAACCAAAGCTGGCCAATTTCCAAAAAGCCCATTCTGAAATAATGGAAATAAAAATTCAAAACTGAAAACATTGATTTGTGACAAAAGATCATTCAACACTCTATAAGTCTAAGCAATTTTTTGAAACTATGTTTATTATCCTTTTGACCTAACTCAGGGGTATTAATAATGTTAATGTAATTTATTGAAATATAACATACACATAGATCAGTGCACAGATCGAGTGTACAAGTCAATTAATAGTCACAAAGTGAAATTCTTCATCCTGGAAATTAGAGCATAGTAACAAGCATAGGAAGTAGGATCAGCCAGGCAGAGGAAATAATCTCTGAGCTTGAAGACCAAATATGGAATTAACCAAGAGGCTGTTAAAAAATAGGGGGGGGGAAGCTCAAAAAGAAGGAACAACACCTCTGAGAAATGTGGGATTATAGAAGCCAAATCTGATTGTTATCCCTGAAGCAGAAAGGGAAATGGAGAACACCATGGAGCAAGCATTCCATGAAGTCATTCAAGAAAATTCACACATCTTGCAAGAGAGGAGGCCATCCAAGCACAAGAAATTTAGAGACCCCCCACAAGGTATCATATGAGAAGGTCATCCCCAAGGCACATAGTAATCTGCCTCCACAAAAGAAGCATGAAAGAAAAAACTCTAAAGGCAGCAAAAGAAAAAGTTCATACTACCTGCCAGGAAAGACCCATCAGAATTGCTCCAGACTTATATGCAGAAACGCTACACCCAAAATAAACTGGAGTCCAATTTTTGATGTTCTTAAAGATAAACAGTTCTAGCCAAGAATTTCCTACCCTGCCAAGCTAAGCTTCATCAGTGATGAAGAACTAAAATCATTACCAGACATCCAATCCCTAAGAAAATACATCACCTCCAGACCAGCCCTTCAGGAAATGCTTGAGAAAATGTTGAACACAGGGGGTGGGGGGGGAAGAACAGTCACACCTACCACAAAAGTACAAGCAAGCACAAAATTAACTGAGCATACACAACACTCACAAAAATGAAAATATACATATATAAATACAAAAGTAAAAAGGAAACAAAACAATCCCCTAAGAGCCCTGTAGCAACTATAAACTCTCAAGTTGATTTAATAATCTCAAATTGATTTAATAATCTCAAATAATCAATTTGAATGTGAATGAACTAAATGTGCCACTGAAGTGACATAGAGTGTCAAACTGGATAAGTGAGCATGATCCAACAGTCTGCTGCCTCCAGGCAATTCATCCTAATGCAAAGGACACCCACAGGCTAGAAGTTGGAGGCTGGAAAATGATCTTTCAGGCAAACAGAAAAGGGCAGGTGTAGTCACTCTGACATCAAACAGAACACTACATAATGATAAAAGATTTAATCCACCAGCAAGGAATATTCATTCTAAACATATACGCACCCAACACAGGAGCACCAGGTTTTATAAAACAACTGTTAAGTAAGCTAAGAGAAGAATTGACTCTCACACAATCATAGTTGGAGACCAAAATACCTCTAACAGCTCTAGATAGATCAGCAAAAAACCAACAAGGAGATTCAGAGCCTTAACTCAATACTCAATCAAATGGATTTAATAGACATCTAAAAAACACTCCACCCAAAATCAACAGAGTATACATTCTACTTATCAGCACATAGAACATATTCCAAGATCTGTCACATTCTTAGACATAAATCAAGCATGAACAAATTTCAAAAGATTGAAATATCATACATCTTCACAGATCACAGTGAAAACAAAATAAATATTGCCACAAGATCCCTCAAAATACACAAAGACATGGACACTAAACAACATGCTGCTGAACAACTTCTGAGTCAACCTGGAAATAAAATCAGAAATAAAGTTTCCTGAAAACAAAGACTTATCCTATCAGAATTTCTGGGATGCCATAAAAGCAGTGTCAAGAGGAAAATTCATAGCATTACACGCACACATATCAGGAAAACAGAAAGATCACAAGTAGATAGCCTAACATCACACCTAAAGGAACTGGAAAGGCAAGACCACCTAAATCCTAACTTCAGCAGAGATCACCAAGAATCCAGATCACCAAAATAAAATCACAATTGCAGTATATAGAAGATAAAAATATCATAGCAAAGATCAACAAGACAAAAATCTGATTCTTTGAAAGGATAAATAAGATTGATGAACCCTGGCCAATTTGACTTTTAAAAAGAGAGCAAAAGTCCAAATAAACACAATTAGAAATCCAAAAGATGAAGTCACAACTGACTATGAAGAAATTCAAAAGATTATCAGAGATTACTATGAACACCTATATGCAAATAAACTAGAAAACCTAAAGGAAATGGAGGACTTCGTGACATCACACAACCTCCCAAGGTTGAAACAAGAAAAAATGGATGCTCTAAACAGACCAACAACAATCCAGGACATTAACTCAGTCATACAAAGTCTTCCCATTAAAATTAAGTCCCAGACCAGATGGCTTCCCAGCTAAATTCTACAGGACATACAAGGAGGAGCTGATACCAATCTTATTGAAAGTATTCCAGACAATTAAAAACAATGGAACTCTCTCCAACTCATTTTATGAAGCTAACATCATACTGATACCCAAACCTTGCAAAGACAGAACAGAGAAAGAGAACTGCAGGCTAATCTCCTTGATGAACATAGATGCAAAAATTCTTAACAAGATTCTAGCAAATTAGATCCAACAACACATCTCAAGGATTATCCACCATGACCAGCTGAACTTCATTCCTGGGACGCAAGGTTGGTTCAACATTCACAAAACCACAAACATAATTCAGCACATCAACAGATGTAAAACCAAGAACCACACGATTATATCATTAGATGCAGAAAAAGCATTTGACAAAATCCAGCATCCCTTCTTGATAAAAACTCTCAAGCACCTGGGCATAGAAGGAACATTCCTCAAAATAGTAATAGCTATCTATGATAAACCCACAGCCAACATTTTGCTCAATGGGCAGAAGTTGGAAGCATTCCTCATAAGAACAGGAATAAGACAAGAATGCCTCCTCTCACCCCTCCTGTTTAACAAAGTGCTGGAAGTCCTAGCCAGATAAATCAGACAAAAGAAGGAAATCAGAGATAACCAAATAGAAAAAGCTATCCCTCTTTGCAGACAATATAATGCTATACCTTGAAAACTCAAGGGATTTTGTCAAAAGCCTCTCCACACTGATAAATGACATTGGTGAAGTTTGGGGGTACAAAATTAACATGCAAAAGACAGTTTCTATACACCAGCAATGACTAGGCAGAGAACCAAATAAAAAGCAAAATCCCATTCACAATAGCCACACACACACAAAAATGAAATACCTTGGCATCCACCTAATGAGTGAAGTGAAAGACATTTACAATGAGAACTACACAACACTGGTCAAAGTAATCAAGGATGACACAAACCAATGGAAGAACACTCCTCGTTTATGGTTTGAAAAAATCAATATTGTTAAGTGTTCATCCTCCCCAAGGCAATCTACAGATTAAATGCAATACCCATCAAATTACCAACATCATTCTCAGACCTGGAAACAACACAGAAATTCACATGGAAACAAAAAAAAGTACAAGTAACCAAAACAATCCTCAGCAAAAGGAACAAAGCAAGATCTATTACACTTCCAGAACTTAAACTCTACTGCAAGATTACAGTAACTAAAACAGCCTGGTGTTGGTACAAGAATAGGCACATAGACCATGGAAGATGACAGAGATTCTGGAAGCAAAAACATGATCTCTCAATAAACTCATCACTGGGGAAAGGAGATCATATTTAGCAAATGGTGCTGGGAAAACTGGTGGACCACATGCAGAAGAACAAACTGGACCCCTATCTACCAACATCTACAAAAATCATTTCAAAATGGATCAAAAATCTAAATGAAAAACCTCAAACTGTAGGAATCCTGGAAGAAAATGTAGGAAGCACACTCATACACATCAGAATAGGCAATAAATTCTTGACCAAGTCCCCAAAAGTGAACATCATAAAAGCTAAGATAGACAAATGGGACCTCATGAAACTGAAAAACTTTTGCATAGAAAAAGAAGCCATCAAGAGAATAAAGAGTCAAACCACAGAATGGGAAAAAATAATTGAAAGTATGCATCTGACAAAAGCCTAATATCTAGAAACTACTCAAAGGAAGGGAAAGAAAAACAAACAAGACCATTAAAAAGTGGGCAAAGGACATGAACAGACCCTTCTCAAAAGACAACATACAAGCGGCCAACAGACACATGAAAAATGCTCAGTCTCACTAATCAGAGAAATGCAAACCAAAACCATCTAACTCCAGTATGGATGACTGTCATTAATAAGTCAAAAAAAAAAAAAAAAGCAAAACAGATACTGGCACAGGTATGGAGAAAAGGAAACACTTCTACACTGTTGGTGGGAGTGCAAGCTAATTCAACCTCTATGGAAAGCAGTGTGGTAATTCCTAAAAGAGCAAAAATGTGACTTTCCATACAATTCAGCAATCCCTTTTCTGGGAATACACCTGGAGGAATATAAATCACTCTACCAAAAAAGACATCTGCACATGCATGTTTATTGTAGCACTATTCACAGTAGCAAAAACATAAAACCAACCCTACTGTCCATCAAAAGTGGATTGGATAAAGAAAATGTGGTACATATACACAGTGGACTATTACGCAGCCATTAAAGAAGAACAAAATCATGGACTTCCTAGCAAACTGGATGGTGTTGAGACCATCATACTAAGTTGGAGACCATCATACTAAGATCTATCACGGCAACAAAGAACTGAGTACTGCATGCTCTTTCTCATAAGCGGGCACTGAACATTAGTCACACAAGGAAGGGATCAGCAGTCACTGGGCACTGCTGGGGGAGAGAGGGAGGGAAGAGGGTGGGAGGCACAAGACAACACAAACCAGGTGGTCCACTACCAGGAGAAATGAGGGCCACCTAGAAGCTCAGACTTCACCTGCATGCAGCCTTCTTATGTAGTTAATCTTCACTTGTACCCCATACATCTATAATAAAATAAAATTTAATAAAAAAATCAGCCATCCAGAAGCCTCCCCATACCCTCTTTCAGACACTACATGTCTCCCACCCTCACAACAGCAACTTCTAGCCTGACTTTAACACTATCAGTTATTTTTATCTGTTTATAGATTATATGCACAGAGTCATATGCCTTATGTACTCATGTATGTCTGGCTTCTTTTATTCAATATTTTGAGAATCATCCATGTAGTTGTAGGTTAATTAATTAACTAATTCTTGCTGTAAATTATCCTATATAAATTTATTTATTCATTCCACTCTAGATGAACATTTGAGTTTTTTCCAGTTTGCTGCTATGAAAATTTTGGTGCATACCTTTTTTTTTTTTTAAGTCAGTATGTCACTCTGTCACCCAAGCTATAGTGCAATGGCACAATTATGATTCACCGCACTCTCAACTTCCTGGGCTCAGGTGATCCTTCTGCCTCCACCACAAGTAACTAGTACTACAGATACATGCTACCACACCAGTTATTTTTATCAGATAGGTAGGTAGGTAGATAGATAGATAGATAGTCTATTTGGATTAATGTAACAAAATACTATAGATTGATGGATTATAAACAATGGAAATTTATTTCTCTCAATTCTGGAGACTGGGATGTCTAAGATCAAAGCACTCACATATTCAGTATCTAGCGAGGGCATTTTCTGGTTCATAGATGGCACCTTCATGCCACATTACCACATGGTGGAAAGAAATAGCTTGCTCTGGGGGTCTCTTTTATAAGGGTACTAATTCCATTCATGAGAGTTCTTCCCTCATGACCTAATCAAGAACATCTTGGTACCCTCCTCAAGGAACAGAACCATATGAAACAGCCCCCCTGTTAGGATAGAGTGCAAAGTGATGCCCAAGGAGCTGTGGAGAAGTAAGAGCATAAGAGAGTTTGAAGACTCAGTATATTCTAACGTTTCTTCAAAATACAATCTTTTGGAGGAAAAAGTGGTTCTTGACTATGAGATATCATGTGTGGGTTAACGTATGGTAATTATAAGATGCAAAACTGTTTATAATTTTGGTCCAACCACATTGAAATCCTTGAATTTTCACAGTACACTGCAGGTTTCAAGGAAATTTTTTTGTCTATTGCTTTTTCTCTCAACCTGGTTGAACATTTACTCAGAATTAATCATTCCGAACCTGCTTTTGCTACATCCTAGTTTAGCATGTGAGCCTTTAGAGGAGGCCAGAAGGCAAGTCAGATCCCACAACTGGGGGAGAAGCATTGGCTCATTGGCCTTCATGTGGGGGAGATCTCTTCTGATCACTAAACTCTTCAAACTCTTCTCATTCTTGCTCTCCAACTTCCTGCTAACTCTCAATGCATGGGTTGGAAGGGTGAATTACCCTCTTCTTCTAAAATAGGAAGGGTTTCAGGCAACTCCTTCAGGTCTTCTCCCACTGTGGTAGCTTCACTTTCCTCTCAATAAATTCTGCTTTCTCACTTTTCAGCTGTCTGTGTCCCTCATTCTTCCTGGGCACAAGACAAGAACCTCGACCTGGAGAGCTGCAGAAGATTGCCAGAGCAAAAAAAGAATAGAAAAATTGGAAAGGTTTCAAGAGAAACCATCTATGCCTGAGGATAGCGAAGTTCCTAGTAAATGTCTTGTATGCACCAGTTATGTGTGGTTCACACAGTACTTACCTGTTCTATTTCCCAAACATTATCACATTTGATCTCACTTTACCTAGACTAAAGGGTGAGTCAGTGCACACAACTCAGAGGCCAGCTCTCATACACAATGTGTTTCTGCATCACAGCTAACTTGTCACACCTTAAAATCTTGGATGTCATGATGCAGAAAAACTTTTTCTAGAAAATGCCTACCTAGTCTTTCTCCATTTGTTACAATATTCCACTGAAGTGACAATGGTTCCTAAGTTCATTCCATTTCCTCTCCGACTTAAAGCTGGGTTTAAGCTCAGATCAGAACTAAAGTTGGGAGAGGGGACATCTTCAGCTCTGTAAATCAGGGCATCCATCTCTTCTTTCTATGGGTCAGAACAGGTGTGCTGGAGCCAAGCAGAACTAAGCTAGGACTCTGACTCCAATGCTTACAAACTGTAGGCTCTGGCCTAGTTACCCAACTCCTCTTATGCTCAGTTTTCTCATCTATAAAGGGGGCAGAAGGGATTTGTTATGGAGTTTAAACACGATATGTAAGATAAAGAGTTTAGCCTGGTCTTCAGTAAATATTATGTATTATTGCTGCCATTTATAGCCCACCACTTCCCTTACAAATCATAGTGTTTACTGTTGGACCCTTTTCATATCTGTCTGTCCTTTCTGCTTCAGCACACAGTAGCCCAACTCCCAACTGCCCAAACCTGCTTTCTCTGACCACTAAATCCTGCCTTGTCTACTAGTGTCAGATCTGAAGTGAAAGAAATCAAAGTTCTCTGGGAACAGTCCTCAACCATGGACGAATGGGAGTTGGTATAAAAATATCTCATCTCTCTACTTCTCACATAGAACAACTCTGAGGTCCATATTCCTTCTACACAGGCTTTCAAAAGTACCTCAGTGGGATTAAGTTACAAATGCCCATGGCAGTAATGAACCTAATCACACATCCTCTGCTGGCTGCCTTCCCTGTCTTGTCTCTTTTCCTCCCTCCCAATATTTTATCCACCTCCCAAATCAACCCCTTAAACTGAATCTTTTTATCCGGGACTATTTCTGAGGGAACTCAAACAAAGTCACAAACCAGGGGCACTGGAGGAGATAATGACATGCTCAAGTGTGATTTTGGAAATCTCTCCGTTACAGATTCAGAGGGACAAATTGGCAGGTGGATGGGGGTGGGACAGTTGGAAAGCACTGGCCAGGCAGCTAAAGATTTGAATGTGGCCAGCTGTGTCATTTACCAGTTGATGAAGATGGGAGACTCATGTAATTCATGTAACTGAAGTCCATCCAGCTCAATTAAAAATGAGGACACAATGGATGCTATATTCCTCATTTTAAGGAACAAATTAGAAAATGATTTTTAAAGTACCCACCATCATGCCTCACTCAGCAAGAATTTATGAGGACTGAATAAATGGCATGAGTAGGGGAATCAAACAAAAATTCTAAAGGTATGCAAAAATACAAGATCTTTTGGGATACCTATGTGAAAGAAAAATTTCCTAGTACAGGTGCCCTTAATCTGTTCCCAGTTCCTGCTGCCATCTTCCTCTCCATCATCTGTCTTCTGAAGGAAAAGGAGCCCCATTTTTCTCAGCAAGGCCAGCATCAGCTGCTCGCTATATCACATCACATCAAACAACCAAAACAGAGAGCTAAATTCTGCTCACTTTGCACCCAAAAAGTTCAAATTCGACACCTTGTAGACAAAACACTTGACTCCTTGCCTGAACTTTTAGGTGGATACACAGAATTATGAAACAAGTAATAAGTATGAATTTGTTTCCCAACATTCTGGTGTAAACGTAGCACGACATCTCATTATCCATGGGAGAGTTGAGACTCCATGGACTGCTCCCATCTCTGTGGGTCAAATTTAGCTGCCGTGTCATTTTGAGGGGTTGCCAAGGCTAAAGCACTTGGTGTCCTGTCCCTCAGCATCCATGAGTTCTTACCAAAAGTGCTGCTACTTCCCGGAGCACAGGGACTCAGGTCCTGCCTTTAAGGAATCCATCTTCTCCTTTGCCCTTTGGGTCCTCCCTCCTTCTTTGCACAAGCCAGATGCAAAACTTCATTCTCTCTTGGGGCAAAAGAACTCCTCCCATCTGAAAAAGCCCTGGCTACCTTCTTGACACCAAAAAAGGGGGAAATACTTCTCTTTTGTTAAAAATAAACCAAGAGAGAAAAAAAAGAGAGTTGTTCATTTTTCCGTGAGATAATCCTTTTCCATATACAATATAATAAGCTTGGCTTATTATATCACTGTTCTCTTCTTCCCCAATGGTGATGGTGAATTGGGTGGAGACATGCTGATATTTGCTCACAAGAATTAAGTCATGGGAAGCAAAATGAACTGAGAGGCAGTTTACACTTACACAACCTATTTACTCAATGTATTTAGCCATGGAGTACTGAACATAGCTCTGATTATCTTAAGCAAAAAAATGCTATCACCCAAAGGACATTAAGGATACAAAATCATCAAAAAGCCAGAAGATCTAATTAAAAGATAATAAAAAACCAAGGAAATCTAAAGACAGTCACTGGAACCATAACAAAAGTCTTGCAGCAAGAACTCTCTGATCCTTACAATGTTACGCTGATGTGACACTGGTTCCTAAGCTTTCCCACATCTGCATCTCTCTTTTGGAGCCCAAGTACTCAGAGAAAGGGACCAGTTGGCCAAGCTTAGATCATTTGGCTTTTGTTTGTTTTGTTTTGGGCTTTTTGTTTTCTTGGCTGCACAGGAAAGAAAAGTGGATTCCTCCCAGAAAAATTATTCACAGGAAGAGAGATTTTGCCCAAATGGTGATAATAAGGTCAATGTAAAAGGGGATAGACAAAAGTCCATTACTGACACTCACCAGCTATTGATCTTTAGTAGGTCTCTTCTTCTCTTGGTCTCAGTTCATTACCTGTAAATAAGAGAGTTGGACATAATAACACTTGAGAACTCTTCCAGCCCTAATAGTTTCTGTCACCTGCCTTCTCACTTCTTTCTCTGACGTTTGTATCTCTCAGCTAGCACTAGAGAAAGCTTATAGATGGGTAGCATCTAACTAGAGTCGAAGAACACACAAATGTTGAGTGGTGTATGGAAATCAAGCTCACCATAAAAATAAAAGTGGTCTCCACATTTCCACTGTTGTGTCTCCCTGTTTGCATGTATATTCTCAAGAACAATAGTTTATTTTGTTTAACCATAAGGAAAAATGCTCCATTTCCTACCTCCTTTCAGATAAGTTTCTTTTATTTAGTTAGTTAGTTTTAATGGATTATTTGTTTATTCTTAGATATGGGATCTCGCTATGTTGCCCATGCTGGTCTCCAACTCCTGGTCCCAAGATATCCTCTCACCTCAGCCTCCCAAATAGCTGGCCTTACAAGCATGCACCACCACATCAGACGCAGATGGTTTTCTTGAAGCTGTTTTTGCTCCCATGTCTCTTTCAGACATAAAACATCTGTTTCCCTGGATCTAAGTAATTTTTCTGAACTTTTCTCTAAACCCTCCTTTTCATGGCCTTATGCACTTGGACCATCCATCTAACCAAATCTAGAATGCTCATAATTTTTTTATTAAACTAAAATTTAATTGCTCCCAGTTGCTTGTGTACTTTCTCCTTTAAAGAGCTAAATTGATTGTTTAAAATCAATCATTTTAGCTATTTCAGGTTTCTAGTCTCTTAAACGTATCTTTTTGTTTTGTTTTGTTTTCAATTCCTGTTTTACTGGGAATACAAATTGCTTCACCACTCTTCCCCCTAGTCACCACCAATGGCTACAAATTACCAATTTTGATATTTTCTGTCCATTTCTTTAGCAAGGGCTTCAGATAATTCTGTGTATTCATCTCTCTTCTGCACAGTCTATCATTTCAATTTGGACGACAGGACAATCACTCTGTAATGATCTTGTTCACTCTTTTGCATTTTTACACAACTCCCCTTGCAGTCTTCAGCAGTTTATGCACAAAGTGTTTTTGTTAAGTCCTGCATTCTTTGTCAGGATGACTGTGGTTCTTTGAGCTTTAATTATGGTGTCTTAAAAGATTCTTCAGCTGCTTTCATGCTTGTGAATTGTATACTTCCTCTTTTGCACCTTATTCACCAGATTTCTTAATTCCCCAAAATTTACTTTCTTGAAATCTGATACTTTTGTACAGCTGCATTGTTCAAGCCTACTTCTTACTATTTTCTCTGTGAGTCATCTGTGGACATGGAAACCCTTTTGCCTGCCTGTCTTCTGTTTTCAAATAATGATTTTTTTTGTTTTCCCTCCACCGCACTGCAAATAGCATATATATAATCTCCAGTGATTTAGAACTCTAAAGATGATCAACATGTTGGCATATAATTAAATCAAACATTTTTTATTTGTAAGCAAAATGTTATAATAATCATCATCCTCCAGTTAATCCCTTAAGAAAGTAAATATCTTTGTTAGAAGGATCAGGCCAACACTATCCAGCACAGTGCTAAACTTTGGTTTTGACAATCGATAATCTATTTTTTAATGAGACACACCTAGTGTAGAAAGAAGGGTCTATAATACTGAGTGACCTCTCACAGAAACAAAGATCCGAGTATCACATGTTCTCACTCATATAATGGACCTTGAACATCCAATGTAATACTATATGAAAATGACTGAAGGTACTGGGGAAACTATGGGGGGAGAGGGGGATGGGATTAACAGTAGCAAATATCTGTCTGGGGATGGGAAAACACCTCTTATCAACAGGGTGCCTGAATGAAACGTAATTGTACACCTAACCCTTAACTGTACTCCACAAAACCATAATAAAAAATATTGATTAATTAAAAAAAAAAGAAAGAAGGAAATATTGTCTGTGGTCCCACTATCTGAATCCATTGGAAAAAAATTAGGAAGAATGTTAGAGTTCTAGACAAGTCAGAAATGTATATATTAAATATACAAGCATCTACCTTTTTAAAAGAGTCAGCTTCAAAGAAATACAGAATTTGAACATGGAAGAATGAAGGCGAAAACCACTTCCTGGAATAAACTTAGTTCTTGAAATTCTTTTGGCTCAAATGTACGGTTATTATCGTAAAAGTCGTCATGTACTGCAACCCTGTACCGACTTCAAAGTAAAGTATCAACAAAGACGATCTCCCTTAGACATGAGAAAGAATATCTTGATGGAGGCAAAGCAAATAATATGAATTCTGGTTGGTTTGAGTAGAAAGAGAACTAGTAATTGAGAAAAAGGGTTTAACCAAAAGGATTTGAGTCCATTTGATTAAAAGTATTTTTAAAAGTCTCACATTAGCATCCCTGAATATTAGAGTTTCTGAGGTTTATTCATCACTAGTCATTTTCCAATTAACTGTACACCCTAATACCCCCTGATCCTAGTTCAATGACTTCAGTGACTGATAATTTTGCTTCTTTTCAGAACAGAAATTTAAAGCTGAAGGCTTAGGACTGTGATTACTATTATTTTGTGGGTTTGAGCTTGCAACCCTGATATTTCAGAGAACTTTTATTTCCTTTGGGCCATCATTTTGGTATCAGGTAGTTTCCAGCAGGTAAATTTGGGTGCAACTCCGCAGATCTACCTAATGAATTTATCTCAAAAACTGATAATTCAATCTCATAATGGCTCAGCTAATTAATTTCTTTATAAATGTTATAAGCCTACATGTAAAATGATTGTTAACCGCTACATTTGCATCCATAGGTTTAAAAATTTACACTATTTAGCAAGGAAAGTTTTTCAGACTACAAAGGATGCTACTTGGATGAATCTTAAGAAATAATGTTCAGTGAGACAACCACAAAATAAGGAACTTTCTATTAAAAGGGGAGGGGATTAATTCATTACAGAAGTCAATATTATATAAAAAGAAAGAAAGGATGAGGAAATATTCCAGATTAAAGTAAGTCAATGAGACATCATAAGCAAACACAACAAGTGATCCACCATAGACTCGATCCTATACTAGAGGTCTCATTCACTGGAAGAGGAGAAATGCTATAAAGGGCTATTGGGTCAACAAACAAAATTGGATTGTGGACAGTAGCTTGGATTGTTCCAATTGTACCGGTATTGATAACTGCCCTGTGGTTATGTAAGAGAATATTCCTATACTTAGAAAATATACACTAAAGTATACATGGATAAAGTGCCATGATATACGCAACTTACTCTCAAATAGTTCAGAAAAACTATGTGTGTATGGAAAGAGAGAGAACACACAAATGATATAGCAAATGAGGTAAAATGCTACAACTGTTAAATCAGGGTAAAAGGTAAATGAATGTTCTTTTCACATGTTTATTTTTGTAATTTTTTGTATGTGATCTGTTTTTGCTTTTTTTTTTTTTTTTAAGGCCACCTCAACATTGACCTGCCAGGCTCCGATGATCCTTTCAACTCAGCCTTCCAAGTAGTGGAAACTACAGGGGCGCACTACCACGCCTGGCTAATTTTTGATTTATTGTAGAAATGAGGTCTTGCCAAGTTGCCCGGGCTGGTCTTAAACCTGCAGACTCTGGCAATCCACTTGCCTCACCCTCCCAAAGTGCTGGGATTACAGGTTGAGCCATCAAATCTGGACTATTTTTGTAATTTTTTTTAATTTAAAACATTTTCAAATAAATAGCTTCTCAAAATAATACAAGATTTATCAAAATAAACCAGACTAAATCAAATACATTCTGTACAATTCTATTTGCATGAATCAAAATCTAATTTCTTAAAATAATTACATTAAAAATATTTCAATACATATGTGAACAAGAAAGCAATTAATTATATGGAGAAAGTAGGAGTAGAGAAAATATCTAAACAAAACTTATCTCACTGTTTCTCTTTGAGAATCACCAAAGAACACATATCTCTAGCTCTTAAATGCAATTATTAGGGAAAATAGTGAGGACAGCAAAGAGATCACTGGTAGAGTCAGGAGACCTAAATTTTACTGATGACTAAGTTAACTTTCATCTAGCCTCCCAAGCCTTGATTTCTTCACTATAAATTGTGGCCATTCAAGTTGATTTCTTGGGTTCTTATTCAATTGTTGGAAACATTTTATTGTGAGCTCAATAACTTATTTAAAAGTTGTTCGGATTAAAATAGTCTAATCAATAATTGACTTTACTTTTTAAAATTTTTTAACTTTTAAATATGTGGGGTACACTTCAGGGTTAGCTATACAAATGTTCATTACGCAGGTACCCTTGTTGATGAGATGTGCCCCCATCTCCCCGGCAGTTTCCCATTACTGCCAATCCCTTTCTTATAGTATTACAATAATTGTTCAAGGTTCACTTACAAGTGAGAACACATGGTACTCAGTTCTTTGTTTCTGTGACAGATCACTCATTATTACAGATTCTAAGTCCATCCAAGTTGCTGTGAAGTTCATAATTTTGTCCTTCTTTATAGCTGTGCTATATTCCATCGTGTATATGTACCACATTTTTTTAATGCTGTCCTCTTTCAATGGGCAGCACAGTTAGTTCCATGTTTTTGCTATTGTGAATAATGCTGAAATAAATATGCATGTGCAGGGATCTTTTTCATAGTGGGATTTGAGTTCCTCTGGGTATGTTCCCAGTAGGGGGATTGCGGGGTTGTAGGGAAGGCTGATTTTTAGATCTTTTAGGAATCACTAAACTGTTTTCCACAGAGGTTGTACTAGTTTACACTCATACAACAGTGCAGAAGCGTTCCCTTTTCCCTGCATCCTCTCCAGAATCTGTTGTTTTTTGAGTTATTGATAATGGCCACCCAACTGGAGTTAGGCGTTATCTGAGTGTGGTTTTAAACAGATTCAATGTAAGAATTTTTTTTGACATTAGGAGGGAAAATCTTTGACCATGGGAAGTCTGAGCTTTCTGCTCTTTGGTATAAAATAAGAATCCTATGGAAAGATTTCTTATGTTTTTTTGCAGATTTGGACTTATCACTGGGGCAAACTGATAGAGTATAATTAACTTATAATTCAGCCATTATTCCTATAACATTCACATACACAACTAAAGGGATTCAATGATAAGGTAACAGCATGGGGAAGAAACTGGACTGTTTCTGACAGCTGCTGTCTGGGCAGCTCTGCACACAGAACTATTGAAGAAAGGGATTCAAACAAATCAAGTGAGAACTTTTATATTTCAATTTGTGCAAATGCATATAGAAACCATGAAATTAACCTGTTCTGCATTGAGTGGTGCCCAAATCCCCCAAATTTTAAGTAATATATGGATAATAATTATTTAAATTATATAAACACAACAAACAGTTGGATGGCAGGTGTTCTGCTTACTGACTAGTTTTGGAAATATTTCCTGCCTTCAGTTTGAAGTAATAATTATGGGCTTTTCTTAAGACACAATCTATCCTTCAAGGAAGGGAAACATATTTGTTCCAGTCTAAAAATACCCACAAGTGCAGTCGCGCCAAACAGCATAGTGCTAGTTAACGTGACATTCCATTCTTACTGGTCAACTGTCCTCAGTTTTCTTGAAACAAGTATTAGGGATTTTAGAAGCCAACACATTTTACACTGGAATTGTTCTTTTAATAAAATCTTGAAAAGCAGTATAGAAAAACATTCCATTAGGGCTTCTGTCTTAATACTTGTGAATTTCCAATATGAAGCATGCTGAGGAAGTGGAAATTGATAAGAAAACTTTAGCTAATAAAACATTATTCAGATTCTGAGATAAGAAAGAAGAGGGGAGAAGGCTTTGCAAAGAAATTATGTGTCTACAATTGTCTGTCCCCAGTGGATCCAGGCACCCTACCACACCCATTTCAAACCTCAGAACACAGGGGGTCAAATCCTATTACACCACCTTAAAGAAGTTGAGGCCAGAATGTTTGCAGGGATAAAGCCTTGGTCCAAGTGTTGTCCATATGCAAGTTTCGTTCTTTTAACAGACATCCGTTCAACAACTATTATTTATAAAGCATTAGGATTGATCTGACGCTTGAAGAAAACGCCTACTTGTGGGTGTGTAGATAGTTCCTTGACCACTGCCAATTCGCAAACCTAATTTGAGACCTATTTTTAGAAGTAAAAAAATATGTTATCTGATCTGAATCATTTGAGATGTTACCAAGATTCAATGTGAAAGGTTAAAAATGTGAATTTAAAAGATCACACTTGAAGAAAAAGATTATAAATTACCCCAAAGACAGGAAATGTAGGAGCCCCTAATAAAGCACAACTAGAGATTTCAAAAATTCAGATACACTGTAAACCAAACCATGCCAAACTAAGGATAGCGTCTCTATATAGTGATTGCCTCCAACTAACACCGGGCCATTCATCTTGTTTCCCAACCCCAGTATTGTAAAGGGGGTTCAGAGGCGTTTAGTCCTTTAAAGAAACAATGTGCCTCATGGCCAAGTATTGAGGTCAGCACCCTGGAACAGCAGTTCCACGCATGACATTCTATACTATCGTAGGAACTCGCTTACTCTCTCAGTGTCTCAATTTTTCCATAAAGTAACTATAATAATAACTACTTATTTTTCCTCAAGTACACTGTAAAGTTGGTAAACTCTCTTAGCAAGTCTTCTTATTAAACCAATTGAGGCCGAGTTTGGTGGCTCATGCCTGTAATTCTGGCACTTTGGGAAACAGAGCTGAGAGGATTGCCTGAGTCCAGGGGTTTAAGACCAGCCTGGGAAACTTGGTGAGATCTTGTCTCTACAATAAACCAGAAAATTAACCAGGCATGGTGGTGCACACCTGTGGTTCCAGTTCTTTGGAAGGCTGAGGCAGAGGAATCACCTGAGGTCAGCAGGTCGAGGCTAAGGTGGTTGTGAGCGTGCCACTGCAATCCAGCCTGGGTGACTGAGTGAGACTCCTACTCAAAACAAACAAGCAAAAAAAAAATTGAGGTGTTATCTAATTGTAGTCACATTTTAAAAAATACATAAACATGCAGTCCTTTCATCAATTAATATTAATAGCTTAATAATAATATTAACCTTTAATATGTTAAGCAGTAAACTATGTGCTTTTTTTGTTTTTTGAGTTGGAGTCTCACTCTGTCGCCCAGACTGGAGTGCAGTGGCCGCTCCCGGGCACCGCAGCCTCGACCTGCTGGGCTCTGGTGATCCTTCCGCCTCAGCCTTCCAAGCTGGAATTACAGGCATGCGCTACCACACCCAGCTGATCTTTTTTTTTTTTTTTTTTTTGTAGAGATGCAGTCTCACTGCCCAGGCGGGTCTCGAGCCCACGGGCTCAGGCAATCCACTCACCTCAGCCTCCCAGGCTGAGCCACTGAGCCCGACAACTATGTGCTTTTAAAGCACCAATTACCTGATTTATTCCTCACAACTGTTTTAGTTAAAGTAGGTATCATTACTACACACTTTTTACATAAGAGGAAATATATGAGACTCTCAGGTAACTTTTCCAAGACTATACAATAACTGGTGTAGACGGAATTCAAACCCAGGTCTATAGGACTCAAATTATAGAGTTATTTCTACAATATAATCATAATTAAGAGATTCTGATAAAATTATAATCCACAATGTGCTTTCATAAAATTTCTAAAGGATAAAATTACTGGGTTATCTAGCTTGCTTAACTACATGAAATGAATGGTTGAAAATGATTGAAAAGTCCGTATATTTGAGTACATGCAGCTAAGCTCATATAGTCAATATTTACAAAGTGTAAAAAAAACTTTTTTAAGTTGACAAAGCTTATCAAAAAAGTCAATTCATTCAGGCAAAATAGACAATTCCATTAGGAAAGTCAATCAAGTTGTTTATGCCTTTTGTTTTAAATTTTGCAAATCAAAGACACACATTTAATTTTTTCATCTCCTCTCTATATGGACAGAGATAGGGAATACACCACAATCAGGGGTCAGAGCTTTCATGTTCTCAAAGATAGTAATGCAATGGGGCAGTACGGGGGAGGGGCAAGGGTCTGAAGACTATTTACAGCATTTCAAAACTTCTAACATTTCAACTATGTCTCCCAGATAAGGTAAAACATGCTAACTAAATCATTCTATTCCTAAGTTTTCAGCCAGAATTGCTTCAACTCAGTGCAATAGTACTGATGATCTCATCCTGATCAGAAAGACTGATTGGGAGTTGCATGTGTCTTTGGTTAATAAAAATGTTTTTTAAAAATACAATAATTATTTAATGTGGTAAAGGCATGTGTCCAAGGATGTCTATACTTATGGCACTATTGCTGTCATGATACAAAAAGGGGGAGAAAAGAAGCTAGATGTTCATCAATAAAGGAATAACTAAATAAATTATAGCTAATTCATATAAAAGAACACTATACACCTATAAAAAGGACAGACTGGCTCCATTGTAAGCCATAGAATAAAACAATCAGGTCACAAGGCAACAGTGTTACATGGATACTGTGGGCCTTATGCCCCCACCTAGGTTAAGAAGATGTGAATAACCTCAAAAAGAAACCCCATGCCCAGCCAGGCTCGGTGGCTCAGCCTGTAATCCCACGCCTTTGGGAGGCTGAGGTGAGTGGATTGCCCGAGTCCACAGGTTTGAGACCCGCTTGGGCAGCGAGACCTCATCTCTACAATAAATCAAAAAATCAGCTGGGCGTGGTAGCGCATGCCTGTAATTCCTGGTTACTTGGAAGGCTGAGGTGGAAGGATTGCCGGAGCCCAGCAGGTCGAGGCTGCAGTGGCCGGAAGTGGCCACTGCACTCCAGTCTGGGTGACAGAGTGAGACTCCAACTCAAAAAAAAAAAGAAACCCCATGCCCACCAGTCATTCACCATTTCTCCACAACACCCAGGTCTACGCAGCCACTAATCTACTTTCTACCTCTATAGAGTTGCCTATTCCAGACATTTACTACCAGTGTAGTAATACAATGTGTGATTTTGTGACTGGATTCTTTTACTTGACCACATTTTTTCCAGGTTTATTCATGTTGTGTAATGTATCAGAACATCATTCTTTTTATTGCCAAATTATATTCTGTCGTATGGATATACCACACTTTGTTTCATACATTCAGCAATTGATGGACTTTATGTTGACATGTTTCAGTTATTACGAAGAATGCTAATATAAATGTTCATGTAAAAAAAAGAAGATGTGGATAAAGATGTATATATGGATGGAGACATGTGCTTCCTCTATGTACCTCATAAGGACACAGTAGAAAAAGAAATAGAGAGCGATAACCAGAATTGAGAACAGCAGTTACTGCCAGAAAGGGGACAAGGGTGATAAAAGGAAAATAGAATCATCTACTGTTCCTCTAAACTTTTATATAATTTGAATTTGGACAGTGAGCATTAATTTTTTTCCAATTGTAAAAATTCGTTAATAAATGCAAGGGAGTTTTTTTGCCTGCCAAACTTTTCCAAACATGGGCTCAATATGAAAACAAAAAGAAGAGGGGTCCTTGGTGATGATCTGAGTAACCTGCTGGTGTAGCCGTAACCATTGTACATATAAAACACACACATCCTCTCTACCTGGGAGTGGTCAATTCTTGAAGCACTTATAAAAGGAGCTCTGTTTCTCATTGTCAGAAATCTGCACCATGCAATGACTCTTTTCTGCAACCTTAAAAATACTGCAAGCTGGTAGCGAAGCAGTGTAAACAACTTGGAGAACCAACATGAAGACACTTCAGAACCCTGGCACCTTCCTGAGACTTGGAAGCAGTCCTTCTCCTAACTGGAAACAGGTGTGTCTGAAAGAGAAGCTGCTGTGTAAGTCTACCCTATGAAAAACTGAACCAGCCATGCCATTCCCACTAAGGGAACATGGACAAGCACCCGCTCCTTCAGCTGTGGCACTGAACAGTTTGCTGCCTTCCCAACTCCACTCTCTGGCACAACAGCTCAGTCCATAATGTGAACTTAGAAGTCCATAATTCATTATTAAATTGGGCCAGGAGTACTTAAAAAGCTCTGCTAACTGTTAACAGTCTCCCCCTAAAATGTGAGATTTGGTCTTTATAAGGCCTTGCAAAAATACATTTCTTGGGATATTCCAATGTGACTATTTCTTGAGTTATTTCCAATGTGGGTTCAAAATAGGTCTCAATCACATGCTCAGTATCAGGAGAGAAGAGGGAGGCTTAGTGGGTCTTACATTCAACCAGGTCTTTTATTTCAAGTGTATTAGTTTCACTGAAATGGCCTAACCATCCGTGTATACTTGTGCTCTTTCACCCTAACTTTACCAGGAGCTAGACAAGTACAGGCCTATGCCAATGTCAAGGTATTCAGTCAGAGGGAGTGGACTCTGTCAAGCAAAGGACATAGAGAGATTAGGGAAAGGACATACAAAGTAAGGAGGAATTGAGTATCATGAGGAGAAAGTTGAAGCAGAACCTCTTGACAGTTTCACTGAGCCCCACCTTCCCTGCTTGTGGTGAGGATGCTATAGGATAAGTCACACCTAGGCCTCTCTTTTCCTTCTCTGATAAGGCAAGGATGAGGAGACCGAAAGATGTAGGTGTTGGAGGGAGCAGGGGAGTGTGTGTGTGGCAATTCAAGTAGCCAAACACACCAAAATCAGCACAAGCCCAGTTGGTGGGAGCTCTTCCAGGTGACAAGGAGAAAGCTGAGAAACAAAACACTGCAAGAGAAAGAAACCAAATAAAGAGAATTGAGCATCTTAAAAGGCACAAACAAAAGGATATGCCCATTTTCTATTTGTTCTCAGACAGTAGGACCTTTTCAACATCTGTAACTTAACAAAAAAGGAAGGGACACTTTTAACAGACTTTTTTCTTTCTCTTTGGAAAAGCACTGAGTTGAGATCATCAACAACTGACATATGGTTGCTGAGAGCAGGTGGTTTGGTGGAGGGTGAGAAGTGATGAGGCCTACAGCTGGAAGGTGGCCATCCTTGATGACTCTTTTCTCCCTGGTCCTGACATTCAAGGCTCCAAGCCTTACTCTGGGCCGTCCATCTCTACTGAGGACACTTCCAGCAGCATGTGCTCCCATGAAGATACATCCCCATTTCCTATCACCTGTCACCTCCCTAAAGTTCAGACTTAATCACCCTTCCAACTGAACCCAAATCCTATCCCCACCCATGCCTAGGACACCTCTCCAGCTCACCCAGGGTTTCACTGCTGCTACTTTGGCTAGTTTCCAAAGTACACTCCAGTTCTAAGTGCTCAATCTAAGAACTCATGTAACACATCAAGTGTCCTGAAAAGAAAAAATGTGTATGATCTTGAGTCAGAAAACATGAGTTTCATTCTGTCACTTACAGATTGCCTATTATCTGATTTTTGTACTGGAAGGTAAGTTTAATGTCAACAGAGAGTTTGTCTGGAACATCTTCACACCCTTGAAATCTAGGGACACGCTACCCAAAATTGTAGCCAAAACACAGCAGAGCTCAGCACTTGAATAATGGCTCCTCTGAATTGGAACGTGCTGTTACCTTTGAAACTGGACTTCAAAGACTTTATAGAAAGAAAAGAATGTAATCAATCTCATCAATAATTTTTATACTCATTGCTTGTGGGAATCATACTATTTCAACATACTTGGTTAAATAAACTATTATTTAAATTAATTTTACCTGTTTCTCTTTTTTTTGTAATATTGCTGCTAGAAAATTTAAAATCAGCCTGATGCGTTGGTGCATATCTGCCTTCTCAATTATTCTGGTGCCTGAGGAGGGAGGTTTGCTTGAGGCCAGGAGTTCAAAGCTATAGTGTGCTACGAGACACCTATGAATAGCCACTGCAACATAGTGAGATCCTGTGGCTAAGAAAAATAAAATAAAATTTAAAATCAGCTATGTGACTTGTATGTTAGTTTTAATGGGCAGTGTTGGTCTAGACTTTTGACTGGCACATGATAGGTGCCCAGTACTTATGAAAAACATAAATACATACACATAGACATAAATACTCTAGTTTGTTGTCAATGTTTAAATTTGCTAAGTTTTTAAATTTTCTTTTTATTTTCTTTGATATGAAATAAAAATATATTTCCCACAGAATTTGTTGTGAAGACTAAATAAGATAATGTAGCTCAAAGGTTAAAATATTACTCAAAGTTATGCTATTTCTAGTTAAGGTTTGTTGGATGTTTAAAGAATGAGAAATGCAATATAGCTGAATAATCCCCTAATTATTAAGATGTCCTATTATCAGAGCATGCAAACATTGAGAACAATTACTGTGAAAAGAGGTAAAGCCACATTCATCATCAATCTTACAAGTTCAGAAAGCAAACTTCATCAGAAAATAAGGGGTTTGTCAAAATTATGGGGGGAAAATGGATTTCTTTGACAGTTTAGTGAAAATGTAGATAACTAATTGTTTTGCATTCTAGATTTAGGCCCGGGTAGGGCATTTTGTTTGGGGACTAATTAATCACTTGGCTTACTACAATACATTTCACATTTTGGTTGTCATAAGGAAGATGCTACTGGCTTCTAGTGAGTAGAGGCCAGGGATGCTGATAAACATCCTACATGTGCAAAACAACCTCCAATAATGAAGAATTATCTGTCCCAAAAGGTCAATAGTGCCACAATTGAGAAACATTTGCTATTAAGAACAGAGGTTTTCTTTTTTTAAATTTTTTATTTTAAAGATGTGGGGTACAATTCAGGGTTAAGTATACAAATGTTCATTATGCAGGTATCCTTGTTGATGAAGTGTGACTTCCCTCCCCTGGCAGATTCCCACTACAGCCAATCCCACCCCTCCTCCCAGCAGTTTCTCACTACTGCCAATCCTTTTCTTAAAGTATTATAATTGTTCAAGGTCTCACTTATGAGTGAGAACATGATACTCGGTTCTTTGTTTCTGTGATACACTACTCAGTAATATAGACACTAAGTCCATCCAGGTTGCTGTGAAGTTCAGGATTTTGTCCTTCTTTATGGCTGTGTAATATTCCATCGTGTATATGTACCACATTTTTTTAATCCAGTTCTCTTTTGATGGGCAGCACGGTTGGTTCCATGTTCTTGCTATTGTAAACAATGCTGTGATAAACATACATGTGCAGGTATCTTTTTCACAGAGTGATTTGAGTTCTTCCAGGTATATTCCCAGCAGGGGGACTGCAGGGTCATATGGAGGGTCAATTTTTATATCTTTTAGAAATTGCCACACTATTTTCCACAGAGGCTGTACTCATTTAAACTCCCACCAGCAGTGTAGAAGTGTTCCCTTTGCACTGCATCCTCGCCAGCATCTGTTGTTTTTTGAGTTATTGATAATAGCCATCCTAACTGAAGTTAGGCGGTATCTCAGTGTAGTTTTAATTTGTAATTCTTTGACAACTAGAGAGGCTGAGCACTTTTTCATGTATCTGTTGGCTGTTCATATGTCTTTCTTTGAGAAGTGTCTGTTCACATCTTTTGCCCACTTTGTAATAGGGCTGTTTGCTTTTTTTTTCTTTTCAGCCCATTTGAGTTCCTTGTAGATCCTAGAAGTTAGGCCTTTGCAGATATACAGTTGGCAAATAATTTTTTCCCAGTCTGGGCTGTCTCCTGCTCTCTTGATGGTTTCTTTGGCTTTGTGGAAGCTTGTCAGTTTGATGAAGTCCCTCTTGTCTAACTTATCTCTTATGGCCTGGGCACTTCAGATTTTGATCAGGAATTGGTTGCCAGTACCAATTTCTATAAAGTTGTCTCCTGTGTTTTCTAAAGTTCTTATAGTTTGAGGTTTTACATTTAAGTCTTTGATCCATTTAGAATTGATTTTTGTGTATGGAGATAGGTAAGGGTCTTGATTTAATCTTCTGCATGTGATCAGCCAGTTTTCCTAGTACCATTTACTGAATAGGTTCTCCTCTCCCCAGTGGTTGCAATGGTTGGTGGTGGAGACTTTGTCAAAGATGAGTTGGTTGAGAAATTGAGGTTTTGCTTCTGGAATCTCAATCCTGTTCCATTGGTCAATATGCCTGTTCTTATACCAATACCAGGCTGTTTTGATTATTATAGCTTTATAATGAAGTTTAAAGTCTGGGAGTGTGATACCTCCCACTTTGGTTTTTGGTTTTTTTTTGTTTGTTTGTTTTTTGTTTGTTTGTTTGCTTTGCTTTTGCTGAGGATTGCTTTGACTATTCATGATCATTTATATTTCCATAGGAATTTCTGTATTGTTTCCAGGTCTGAGAAGAATGATGCTGGTAATTTAATGGGTATTGCATTAAATCTGTAGATTGCCTTAGGTAGGATGGACATCTTAAGAATGTTGATTCTTCCAATACATGAGCATGGAATATTTTTTCATTTTTGTGTCACCTTTGATTTCTTTGAGCAGTGTTTTATAGCTTTCATTGTAAAGGTCTTTCACGTCTCTGATTAGGAAGATGTCAAGGTATTTCATTTTTTTGTCTATGTGGCTATTGTGAATGGGATTGTACTTTTTATTTGGATTTCTGTTTGTTTATTATTGGTTATAGAAATATGACTGTCTTTTGCACATTTATTTTATACCTCGAGACTTTGCCAAAGTCTTTTATCAATGTAAGGAGGTTTTTGACATATTCTCTTGGGTTTTCGAGGTTCAAGAGGTTTTCTTTTTCACAGTCTGGGCTGTCTCCTGCTCTCTTGATGGTTTTACTTTTATAGTGCTTCTTTCACTGCGCAGTGCTATTTGTGTGTTGGTTCCCTCTGCTAGTCTCTTCTTTCTTCAAGTGTTGGGATTGTACGGAGATGAATTATATCCATTTTGTGATGCACATAGCAGAAGATTGAATGAAATTGGGCATATCCTTGATGGCCTAAGGTAACCAGAAATACATGATTACAAGGCTAGAGCATCATAAACACTTCCCTTGCAGTTAATAAGATAGCTCATTATAGAAAAACTTAGGGACAAATCATGAAATTATTCTGTAAGAATTGATCAAGGCAAAGGGTAGTGCTGGCCAAAGGCTTACTATAACAAAGACAAAGTTAAAAAGGATAATACCCTTTCCTTTACACACTTTAGTCAACATTTTCAATTTCTCAAGTCTCTGGTATCTAGGAGGGCTGTACTAGGGGCTTTGGAGTATGTAAAAGTAGAAAATCCCATTGTTACCACCAGCAAACTTACTATGGCTGAAGGTAAATCAGTCCTTGAAGAAACATCTCTGGAATCAAAATCTTCATCACATAAAATCAGAATCCTAGCTTTGGAATCATCAAAAAGACAAACCAAGATTTGAATCAAAATCTGTCTCGGGGAGAGACTCTTAATCCTCTGAGTCTCAGATTTCTCATCTATAAACTGGGATGATAACACTCACTCAGTGGGATACTTGGGAAGATTATATGCAATTATGTATTTAAATTGTTTAGCAAGATGCTTGTGCCACAGTACTTACTTAATAAATGCTTCTTAATTCTCCTAATGGTGTTTTCTTCTTAAGAACACCTAAGTGATCACAGTTAAGTAAGATGAAAGGGAAGAATTTTTTGAGGTGTTATGAAAGTATCATTTTTTTAAAAAAGAAAATGTCAACTACAGAAAGCAAATAAATAAACCCTAACTCCAAAGAACTATTATAAAAGAAAGAAAACTATTATAAAAGAAACTATTATAAAAGTAGTAGAAAGATCTGGAAATCTGGTCACAACAATACTGATAACAAGCCTTAGAAGACTGAGAAGTCTGTTAATGATTGAATATTCCTACTTGGTATTATTCAAGAACACAGATTACGTTATTTTAATAAGACATGACCAAGAATTTCAAAAGAACTTGATATATATAGCTGAGCAGAAATCAAGAGTGGGTTACAGTTGTCCGCAGATCAAAATTTATTTGTAAAAATGTTAAAGGACCTATATTACAGCTTCTAGATATTCAAAGGGTTTGAATCAGAGACTTAGATTTTTTTAAAAAAACTAGTAAATATATGATTTTTGTATTGCACATATTTTAAAAACTACCCACAGAAACCCTCTTGATTTCTTAGATGCTGTCTTCCACAACAGATTTCTGGGCTTCTCAAAATTTTTCAATTATTACATATTAATATTTTAAGTTGTTATTTGTCACCATCCTAGAAGATAAATAAGGCAGGTCTTAATATACGCATTTGTTGGTGAGCATACAAAGACCGTAGATTAGGTAATTTGGTGACTTCACCACAAATTTGTTGCAAAATTGGCTCTATTGCCCTGACTTTCTCTTCAATCTTCTTTTCATATATTAACTCTTATCACATACATAATTCAATTTAACAAATATTTTTGAGCATCCAGTCAAGATCAGTGTATCAAATACCTACTACCCAGTACATAATTATAACTTGGGGATGGTATATGTACATAATTATAACATAGGCATGATACGACATTTAAAAGTCATATGTTCTGTCACCTGAGAGAAGGAGAGACCACATCAGGTAGGCAAGAAAGAAGATGGTAGCATTCCAAGTGGGCATTGATTTGTGTGTGTGTTTGACAGAAGTTACAGAGAAAGAAAATCTGCAGGAGAAAGAGAAAACAGAATACTTGAAGGCATTTTCAGGGATCAGAAAGGGAAAATTTGACTGGAGTACAGGGTACCACATATCCAGGAGAAGTGGGAGGTTAACATGGAGGCCTAAATTGACGCCATATTGTAGAAGCATGTGAATGCCTGAGTGAGAAGCTTGTATTTAACTATGTAAATACTTCGTAAAGTAGGAGAGATCAGTTTGAACTTCTACAACACTCTGAGCAGTAGGATAGTCCTGCCTCTATCACTCATTGAATTCTGAATATAGTTCTCTTTATATTGGTCACCCATGCCAGGCTCTAAACCCCTCAAGAATAAAAATTGTATCTCAATCATCTTTAAATTATAGTGGCCAGACTACTCTTCAAATCACACTAACATTTCATAAAGGTTTTCAGAATAAACAAGTGAATATGAGTGAATTAACTAATGAATAACTGAGTTAAAGAGGTGACCATGGAAAAGAAGAGAATAAATGCAGGAAAAGATATGGAAGGAAATCAGCAATGTTTGGTCCACATTGACCTGACAGGAAGAGAAAAGAGTAGACATGACTTTGAGACTTTGCTTCAGGGTATATGGAAGGATGGTAGATATCAATAGCAGGGAAGTTAGGAGATAGAGCTTACTTGAGGGAGGAAATGGTGAGGGCAGAGAGAATATCAACAGAGCATTCTGTAAAGTTAGTTGAGAAGCCCCAGATGCATTTTTATATTTTGGTGTGAATGTCATCTGGATGGAATGCTTTGGCAGAAACACTACAGGGCATATAGCATATTCTCTCAATAAAGGGCATGTGTAGTTGACTAAAAATTTTACTTTGATAAAAGCAGAGGTCTTAAAAATCATGACAATCAGTTACCTGTGACAATAGTGGAACTTTGAGAACTTAGGTATCAGGTTACTAACTCAGAAAATGAATATAATTCATCTCCGTACAATCCCAACACTTGAAGAAGGCAGAGACTAGCAGAGGGAACCAACACACAAATAGCACTGCTCAGTGCAAGAAGTACTATAAAAGAGACATAGCCATGCGGCCATGAGGACAACACCTCAAACATACTCAAGAGACATTTTTGTATGCCTAAATGAATGAGTGAATAAATTAGTATATGAGTGAATAAATAAATGGTAGCAAACTCTGTGAAATACAAAATTATTTGTTTTGTGCATTTGCATTTGACATATTCTATGTTAACCATATTTCTTACAATTTTTAACAACTGAGATAGAAATGTGATACGTATTCATTCATTTCCAGATATTTTGAGATATTTCACTTTAATATGACAGAGTTGGGCAATCTTCTTCCCCTCTCAAAGAATTAAGTAACAGGTAAGGTTGGCAAAGACTGGGCAAGGGAGTGGGTGGGTCATTTCTTACACAAGATCAAGGTACATAGAGCAAACGAGCTCTACAACCATAACACTCACACACGTGCATGTGTGTGCAAATTAAAGTCAAGTGCTTCAAGTCCAAGGTTGTTAAGGAGAAAGCAGTATCAAAGAGTGAAGCCAACATAAGAAGCCATGGCAATCCTTAGAGAGGAGGAATGAAGAAGAAAGGAGAGCAAGGTTAGAAGAATTCCCAAGCCACTGAGGGGGCAACCTTCACAATTATTAACGGGATTTCTAGGCAATTGCTGGTGGACACAGCATGTACATGCAAATGAGCCAAAAGAGAACAGACAGAATTATCCTCATACAAAGTAAACTGTTAGTAAAGGACATTGTGGGAAGATGTTTAGAGTTTCCATCTTTGAAAAATACAACGTACAACTTTACACAAAAGTTGATTTCCTTAATTTGTCTTCTTTTACATAAACAAGAACTTAGAGATGTTTGAGCTTTTGAGAATATAATATATTCAAACATGTTTAAAGATGATGTGCTGACTAAAGTCTTTACTAGTAACAATCAAAAAGTAGAGAATGCAACTTACCATTCACATTTCTGGTATGGTAGAAATTTTAATTTCATTAGATGAGATGCTTATAAATGGTGCTTCTGTAATTAAGCTTCTAATAATAGCGTGTATAGGTGTGATTACATCTATTAGTATCTCAACTCACGTTTCCTTGAATTTTCTACCATTAGACACGGGTGTAGGCTCTGCTGCATTTTTGCTGGATGGGTCATCTTACCACGATTGAGAAGTTGGCACTTCAACTATCTACAGGATTTACAGCCTCAGTAGAAACTATGAAGCAACATAACTAAGAAAGTTTGGCCAGGCTCGGTAGCTAAGCCTGTAATCCCAGCACTTTGGGAGGCCAAGGTGAATGGATTGCCTGAGCCTGTGGGTTCAAGACCCGCCTGGGCAACTTGGCGAGACCTTGTCTCTACAGTAAATCAAAAAGTAGCTGGGTGTGGTAGTGCACACCTATAATTCTGACTACTTGGAAGGCTTAAGTGGAAGGATTGGCAGAGTCCAGCAGGTCGAGGCTGTGGTGGCCGCATGCCACTGCACTCCAGTCTGGGCAACAGAGTAAGATTCCAACTCAAAAAAAAAAAAAAAAGCTAAGACAGGTATGCATACTGTTTAATGGCAAGGGGGTATTTTCAAATGATAAGAAATATGTGGAAATATGTGCTATGTTATTTGGGCTTACAAAAGTGTAAGGACAAAAAAAAGAGACAAAGATAAATTATAGAAGAATATAAAATAATAGGGATCTAAGATTTCATAAAAATACTTAAGAGTGGTTTGCAAATATCAGACCACTTGAAACTATTGTAACAGATGTTAAACTTCAGATGGTAATATCCATCTTTGCACTACCATTTGGAGCAAGATCCATGGCAACCAGCACGAAGGGAATGATCAATTATTTAGCCAAATTGGAATTTTATTAAATCAGAATGTTCAGAAGTCAGTGATCTCTAATCTGAAAGTTAAAATCAAATCTAATCTGAATTTAGAATTTGAGATTCTTGGCTTCTGTTCTTCTAATTTGTGTCTTAAAGGAAGAGACAAGTTGATCTCTAGGCTTCATTCCATGATTCCACAGTGCTGCCCCATGTCATCCATGTTAGAAAATGTCTATCCTTCTTTTAAATGGTTGTCTGGCCTAAAGAAAGGTCCTTTGTTCCATGAAAGAGGCGACTTATCTTCACCATTTTATTTCTTAACATTTAGAATGTTCATGAAAGGTCTAATCAAGGAGACACTAGCTGTCATAGCATCTTAATTGCTGTAGATAATCACCAAGAGCTTAAAGGCATTCTGTGTGCATGTGAAACATTTGCTAGGGACCTGGTTCTCAGGCAAGAACAAGGAAACAGCTGTCTCACTGGAGTTTAAGTTCTATGGTTAAGGGAATGGAATATACTGTTACCAAATCAGATCTAATGAATTAACTTTTAAAATAAAAATTGTCCTTCTGTAGTTACACAAAGTAAATGCTTAATCAAACCAAATGCTTGGAACAGAAAGTACCTCCCTCAAATTAAAGAGAGAGAGAGAGAGAGAGAGAGAGTGAGAGAGAGAGAGAGAGAGAGGAGAAGATACAGAGGGAGAGAGAGAAAGAAAAAGAAGCAAATGTGTGCATGCCTTCATGATATAAGATGGGGAAAACAGATGTCTCAAATCCAATCAATTATTTTTCTCTTTGTCACTAGTTTTAATCAATTTCATTGCGATGTTCTTTGATGTAATTTTCTTCAGGTTTTTTACGCTTAGAATTTGTTGATCTTCTTACATCTGTGAATTTACAGTTTTTATTACATTTGGAAAGTTTCCAGCCATTACCTAAAATACGTTTTCTTGCCTCCCTCATCCCATATTACTCCCCATGAGCAGTACATGTATGTTTGTCCATTTGAAATTGTCCTGCAGTTCACTGATATTCTTTCTTTTTTTAAATCCTTTTCCCTCTGCGTTTCATGTTAAATAATTTCTATTGCTATGTCTTCAAGTTCATTAACATTTTTTTCCTGTAACGTGTATGATGAATCCCATCCAGTGTATTTTTCATCCCAGATACTGTAGCTTTTATCTCTAGATATTTGATTTGGGTCATTTGTATATTTTCTAAGTCTCTGCTTAACATGTTCAATCTTTCTTCTGTTTTATTGAACATATGAAATATAATAATAACTATTTTGCTGTCCTTGTCTAGTAATTCTCTCATTGGAGTCATTTCTGAGTCAGTTTTGATTGACTGATTCTTCTCCTCATTATTGTATTTGCCTGCTTCTTTATATGTCAGGTAATTTTTTACTGGATGCCTGACATTTTGAACTTGACCTTGGATGCAAGATATTTTTGTGTCCCTATAAATATTTGTGAGTTTTATTCTGTTGAATTACTTGAAAATGATTTAAGCCTTTTAAGTCTTGCTTTTAAGCTTAGGCAACATCAAAGCAGTGTTTACTCTAGGTTTTATTTTCCCTAGTACTGAGGCAAGACCCTTCTTGGTCCTCTAACTGATATATTGTGAAACTTTCCACTCTGGCTGTTGGGAACAGGCATTATTACTAGTCTTGTGTGACCCTCAGGTACTGTTCCCTCAAGTCCTGTTGAGTGATTCTTTCCTCAGCTTGGAGTAGTTTCCTCATACCCATTTGTTGACTACAGCTTACCTGAATATTCAGGGGAGACTTTCTGCAGATCTCTGGTGTTCTCTCTCTGTTCAGGTCTCTGCTTTTTGGTATTCTGCTTGCCAACTTTAGCTGCCTTATCTTGCCCAAGCTGTCTCCTCAACTCAAAGACTAAGTACATCCTTCTGTGCCCCTGCCCTTGTACTATAGTTACAAAATGTCCTAAAGGAAATAAGCTGGAGTAATACTCCAGAAAGCCTCGGTTGCTTCCTGCCTGTCAAGGATAGCTGGCCTTGGTTGCCCAATGTCCAATATCTTTTTTATATACAGAGAGAGATGGAGTCTTACTATGTTGCTCAGGCTTGAACTCCAAGGCTCAAGTGATTCTCCTGCCCTCTCAGAGTTCTGGGATTAGAGGCATTAGCCACCATGGCCAGCACTAATATCTTTAGTATTGTTATTTCATTGTCTAGTTTTTTGTTGTTTCAGGTGGGAAAATAATCCAGTCCCTGTTACTCCATCTTGACTGGAAGTAGAAGTCTGCAAGTTCAATCATTACTAACACTAACTTACATTTGTAAAGCAACAAATATCAAGACATAATGCAAAATTTGTAAGTGATACTCATGAGAAAAAAGAGGAAGAAAAATAAAGTCTACTGAAAAACTTAAATCTTCCAAAAAGTTGCATTGTCAACAACAAACAAGTCTTTGTGGTTAAAACACACACATACACACACAAACTTAGAAGTAGGCCATTCTTTAAATTTTGTGAAAGACTTACTTCAGTTCACAATAATCTGAAATTCTGAAATTCAATATAATAGCATAAAACCCTGGATAATTATGAAACATTGCCATATGATTGGAATATTTTAAATTGTATTTATTATGCTTAACATATATCATTGGTCCATGAACAATACGAGTTTGAATTGGGCAGGTCCACTCACAGGTGGATTTTTTCCACCCAAACACAGATGAAAAATATAGTATTAGTGGGATGTGAGATCTCCCCAAATCTGGGGGGGGAGGTGAATTTTCTTGTATGACATATATATATTTTAAGCTTATATGAAGGCATAGTGCTTTGGGATGCTGCAATGTTGCTCTTGACCTGGATAGAAATTATATACAACAATTCATTTTACATCAAAATCAGTAAACTATACCTTTGTATTTATGCACTTTCTGTATGTTTATTATAATACATAATTATGAAAGTGTTTTAAACATTATGTGAGAAATCATAAGCAAGCTGTATTCACTTGTTAGCTTGAAACTGAAAAACTGAATGATTACATTTTTCTTTTATTGATTACATTTTTCATAAGAACTCATCATAACAATTCTAAGTACAAGTGTAAACAAAAATTGAAGATGACTTTTTCAATAAATGACTTTCACATAAATTATCTTCTTATGACCTTTAGGAATAGATATAACTACATAATTCCATTTTCCAGATGCAGAAACTGAGACGAGAGAAGCTAAATGACTTGTCCAAGACCACACACAGTAAGAACTGGTGGAATCATGCTGTAGCCAGTTTTCCACTATTCAATATTTATCTCTTTAATGAAGTATGTGAAAGGTAATATGACGGACACTGTTGTTTGTCTCCAGGCATCCATTCTTCTACTTTTTTCTTGTTCACAGAATCTGAATTTTGTTTAGTAATTAAGTGGCTAACTCCTGGGAGGTGGGAAGGGTCAACTTCCCCAGCTCCTGAAGGCAATACTCAATTAATTTAAGCAAATTCTAGTAAACCTATCTCCTTCCCAATGATTGGTTTATGGTTAATACACCTTGACCAATGAAATGCAAGGGAAGATCTGTTGTAGAGCTCACTGTAAGGAAATAATGTTTGAAGCTCCTCAGACATTTTGACCAGCCTGAGGATAATAGTAACATGATGAGGAAGGCTGAGCAAAAAGAGGTAGAAAAAACCAATTCTGTATTTCAGATGACATGGCTGAACCCTGTAAGTCAAACCCTAAAATATCTCGACCTCCAAACATTGTATTAGGTAGGACAACAAACCCTCCTATTGTTTGAGTTGTTTGACTTGGTTCCTGAGACCATTCCTACTAATAGTCTAAGCTGAACTAGTGATTTTCTTGCATATTCTATTTAATTTTCATCAAAAATTCTGTGACAGACCAGGTGTGGTGGCTCAAGTCTGTAATCCCAGGACTTTGGGATGCAGAGGCGAGAGGATTGCCTGAACCCAGGGGCTCCAGACCAACCCAAGCAACTTGGCGAGGCCTTGTCTCTACAATAAATGAAAAAATTAGCTGAGCATGGTGGTGCTTGCCTGTAGTCCCAAGCTACTCAGAAGACTGAGGCAGAAGAATCACCTGAGCCCAGGAGGTCAAGGCTGCGGTAGCCCTGAGCATGCCATCACAATCCAACCTGGGTGACAGAGTGAGAGAGACTCCTACTCAAAAAAAAAAAAAAAATTCCCTTAAAAAACAATCAGTAACTTACATGAGTTAATTTAGAAGTACTAGTGTTGAGATTCAAATCCATTACTACTGACTCCAGACCAGAGCCCAGACATGTCACATGATAAACTCTTCAGTAGAATCTTTTTCAAAACATGATGACTCAGTCATCATGGGATTATTAAAAGTTATTTTGTTGCCTCCATTTTAACTGTGGCTACAGAGAGAGCCAATGTCTTTTTCTCTTTTCTCCAGTCCCCTGACAGAATCCTTCAGGGCAAAATTCTTGCCTCCTGGAACTCAGCAACACATTTTATTATAAAGATTTCCTAAATGTGACTGGCGGGAGGATTGCTTGAGCCCAGGAGTCTGAGACCAGCCTGTGCAACATAGTGAGATCTCAATTCTACAAAAAATCAAAAACTTTACAGGGAGTAGTGCCTTGTCCCAGCTACTCAGGAGGCTAGGGTGGAAGAAATGCCTGAGTCCAGGAAGTTAAGGCTGTAGTGAGCTGTGATTTAGGAAACAAGAATTTCCTAAATGCTAAGGGAGGACAAATATTTCTTACTTTGAAGTAGTTCTTTCTAACAATAAGATGATTACAAAGAAATAAATAGATTTCCTTAGGAAGTTGTCAGTTCCCTGTTATAGCATTTTTAACATAGATGTTGGGTGCCAATAGATGTGGCATTCCTTTAACAGGGAACTGGGCAAAATAACCCATTCTTAATCAACAATGCCAAGGTTTTGTGGAACTCACAGGCTTTATATAGAATAATTTCTCCATATCCATCCTATATATCATTTTTCCTTTCACTTCTTCATCTCTCAAAAGAGTGAAGGATAAAAGAGGTAAAAACTCAAATAGCTTCCAACTTCTCTAGGTAAAAATTTTCAGAAGTTGCAATGTAAATATTGACATTTATACATGGAACCAACCTAGGTGCCCATCAATGGTGGAATGGATAAAGAAAATGTGATACATGTATACACCACGGAATACTATGCAGCCATAAAAAAATAACACATTTTTGTCCTTTGCAGCAACATGGATGCAGCTAGAGACCATCACCCTGAGTGGTTATCACAGAAACAGGAAATTGAATACCATATGTTCATCCTGAAAAGCGGGAGCTAAAAACTGTATACACATGGGCACAAGGATGGGAACAACAGACACTGGGAGAGGAGAGAGGGAGGGGTATAAAGGCTGAAAACCACCTGCTGGGTACCATGTCCACCATCTGAGTGACAGGCTCAACAGAAGCCTAAGCCTCACCATCATACAATATTCCTGTGTAAAAAACCTGCACATTTACCCCTTGAATTATAATAGAAATTTTAAAACAGTAAAATTTTATAGCCTGTCATTTCTTTCAATCTGCAAATACCATTTCTGATCTACGCATACCAATTTGCTAGGCATTGTGTAAATACAAAAAAAGGGAATAGTACATATCGCTTCCCTTGAAGAATTTACAACCTATCCAGTTTTTATTTGTCTGTTTTTAACATCATTGGAATGAAAGCTTATGTGGCAAATACTATTTACTAGCTAAAATGATCAAGATGTTACACAAAATCTTGACCCAAGTCAAGCATGTGGAGCGATACATTTGTAGCCATGACCTTACATTTTACGTTTGGATCAAGTCTTCCTAACTCAGCATCCACAGATTCCTAAGAGGTTCTTCAATAGATCTCAGGCAAGTTTGTGAAATTGGGTAGAAAAAAGTATTCAGATGACTAGAGAGGCAATGAAATGGTTACAAAGAAACGGTTAAATTCTGACTTGAAATTCCATGGCAATTAGCAATCTGTAGACAAAGTTTCTGGTTCGAAGTGTCATGGTTGGACTATTGACTTCCTATGGGGCTGTTCATGGTCTGTTTCTCGGTTTTCTTTCTTCAGTAGACAGGGGTTCTTCAACAGATCTTAGGCAAGTCTGTGAAGCTGGATGGAAAATAACCCATTCAATTTCACTAATCTTGCCTGAAATCATTTCCTTCAACAAGCCACAGTATTCGTAGCGGTTTTTATATTGCCACCAATAGAAATCACAGATACTTTCACATCACACTATAACTTTGCAGATATTTCAATGTATCATTTATGCTCATTTTTACTTCAAAATGATGTTCATTATCAAGTCTCCTGCTAGTTCTTAATGCATTAATAAAGACACAAGTACTACTATATCACAAATTTGGTATTTCATTACATATTTTGATCAACATTATATTTGAATACAATTGGTTTTCTTTGTAATCCTATGTATATTTTTAATCCTATGTATTTTGTTTTATTAGAAACATGAACCAGACTGCCTAAGGGTCCATGGCCATGAAAAAACTTTAGAAACTCCATGTTCAGACATCTTCACCTTTCCTTGAATTATAGTAAATATTTTGCTACTGCCTTCACAGATTTCATCAGTGCCCTGTGTTTCTGGGTTTCACAGATTTCATCATGATCTGTGTTTCTGAGTTTCTTTCACATTTGAGTTTGGGATTTTCAACGTTTGAGAGGCTGGACACATAAAAGGATATCGTGGGTGTTAAAGAACAAAATTTTAAAATCAGTTTTTGAAATTTGTCTCTCATGTATACTTTGGGCATTTTTTTTTTCCTCTTCAACAAGTGAAAGTAAACTACTGCCAAGTCTCACTATATGGCAGAGGCTCTCGATATGACGCATGAACTCATCAAGTCTTGAATCTGGAATGTATTGTATGGGTTTCAGGAGTCTCTAGCCTGGAAATGAGATTTTTCCTGCCATAAGGAGAGGTATAATCTCCTTTTTCTTTCTTTTTATACCTTAAGCTTCTTGAGCACAATTTAATCTCAATGAACTCAGTTCTCAAAGATCAGATGCTTGGTCTTTGAAGAGTCTATATTTCTTTTATATACAAATCAAGTTAATTCATATCACATAAACACCTTTTAAAACATACATGTAAAATTTTTGTCAAGGCATACAAATTTGCATTACTTTTTTTTTGCTCCAGTAATATGCTTTTTAAAATTATTTCTAATAAGGGTGAAGAAGTTATAGCATTACTTCTTAAGACTGTATTTTCTCTGAAATTGAACATTAGGTACATTTTATTTCAAAGAAATAAACATTAAAAGATGACTATTGGCTGTTTAAACTCAAAAACCAATTTATTTTGCTGTGTTCATGATATTACCTAGCATCTAGAGAAAGACTGATAAAAATTAAATATGAAAGCATATTAAAAAGAGTTGGCTATTGTTCTTTATTTTGCATAATTTTGAGAAAAGAATTTTAAGATGACACATTCAGAAAGAATCTTTTATGTGTGTGGTGTTTTAAATTTATGAATTTTTAAAACTCTCCCATTACAAACAGCCTCTGGGCAAATGTACACATTAAAGAAAGAAAAACAAGAAACTGACCATGAACAGCAGCCCCATAGGAAGTCATAGTCCTACCATGACATTTTAGGCCAGAACCTTTGTCTACAAACTGCTAATTCCCATGGAATGCCAAGTCAGAATTTAACCATTTCTGTGTATGTTGATGTGCCTCTCTAACCATCTGAAAACATCTTTTTGAGCAATAATTAGGGAAATGGGGGTTACTCAATAAAACTCATCCCTATCCTTTTGTTTTCCATGTGATAAGTCACATGAATCTTAACACAGAGTAACAGTGCTATTTCAAGTACTTAACTCTTTAAAATAAGTGACAGGGGTGTAAGTCTCCAGTAAATTTCACGGAAGATATGTTCTTGAAACAGTTTCTCCAGTGAGACTCATTTTTATCGCTCATGGTTTCCTTTCCTATAAGTAGATAACATTGTTTCTTTTTCAAAGACTCATGGTTTGCCTTGGTTTGCAGTTTTTTTGATCATATGTCCCTTCACAGGCGATCCAGTATGAAAATTAGAAAGGGTCAGAGGACTCACACACATTTTCAAGAGACATTAATGATGCCACTTTGGGTATCTTCTTCATGTTTTCAAGCACATATGCACAAAACAAAAAGTCAATTTTCATTTTTAAACCCTACAAAATCTACTACAGAAATTATAACTATGAGATTGCTTTTAAGGTTCAGTGTTTCATCTGAAAACAAGAGGGTTTGCCTTAAAATCGCCTGAGCCTGGGCAAAGGTGTGTCTCACATTGGATTAAGGAAGATTGTGACATCTGATATGCTAATGACACACAAGCAGTACTGGAAGGTGCAGAATGAGTGGAACTTCAGGCTGCAGTAATTCATGAACACTTAATTTATCGGGAATGTGGCTTTTTATTATTACCATGAAATTCTCCAAAGATGAGTAATTACTACAACGAGACTTTTAAAACTTACAGGCAATTTCACATTTTGAGGAGGTGGGGCAAGACAGAGAAAAGATCTATGGTTTTTGTTTTTTCTTTCAAAATAATAACTTAACGATATTGAGGAAAACTGGAATGAATGACAGGCTTTTGAGAGAGAAAAAAGCAAATCCTTTCATGGGACTCTTATGGCATTAAAAATGATCCTGATAATAGAATCTCCTGCTTATTGCTAAAAACAATTCTTCACATTCAAATTTGGAATATCCAACTAAGCGTGTTCTAATATATAGATTCTCAAATAAAATAGATATTGCATAACGTTCTTCCAAATACTATCATCATCCAGCTTTGTGATTGATTTCTTCCAGATCGATGAAGACACGATTTGATTCACACATTTTGTTAAAAATGAATTTTAATTTTCCCACATGATGGAGACACTAACTATATAACCAAGACTCATTTTGAGATATTTCCTAAGAAAAAAAAATCAATGATTTGTTTCACAAATATATAACTCAAATTAAAATATTAGGCCAAATATGATCTACGTAGCGTATGTAAGATGTGGCATATGCAACTTGGACCAAATGCAGGAAAAAATTTAAAGGACATTTCATTTTGGTGTTTTGAAAAAAAAATTTTTATTTTAAAGACGAGGGGTACAATTCAGAGTTAGGTATACCAGTACCCTTGTTGATGAGGAGTGCCCCTCTCACCCCTGGCAGTTTCCCACTACTGCCAATCCTTTTCTTATAGTACTATACTTGTTCAAGGTCTGCTTATAAGTAAGAACATATACTACTCTGTTCTTTGTTTCTGTGATCGATCACTGAGTATGATTGACTCTAAATTCATCCAAGTTGCTGCAAAGTCCATATGTTTGCCCTTCTTTATGGCTGCATAATATTCCATGTGTATATGTATCACATTTTTTTTTATCCAGTCCAGTTTTGATGGGCAGCACGGTTGGTTCCACGTTTTTGCTGTTGTGAAAAGAGCTACAATAAACATCCATGTGCAGGTATCTTTTTTTGTAGAATGATTTGAATTCCTCTGGGTATATTCCCAATAGGGGGATTTCTGGGTCACATGGAAGGTCAATTTCTAGTTCTTTCAGAAATTGCCATACTGTTTTCCAAAGAGGTTGCACTAGTTTACATTCCTACCAGCAGTGTGAAAGTATTCCTTTTTCTCCGCATCCTTGCCAGCATCTGCTGTTGTTTGTTTTATTAATGATGGTCATTCTTACTGGGGTTAGGTGGTATCTCAGTGTAGTTTTGATTTGCATTTCTCTGATGATTAGTGAGGCTGAGCACTTTTTCATGTGTCTGTTGGCTGCTCATATGTATCTTCTTTTGAGAAGTGTCTGTTCATGTTTTTTGCCCACTTTTTTTTTTTTTTTGAGCTGGAGCCTCACTATGTTGCCCAGGCTGGAGTGCAGTGGCATGCTCATGGCCACCCCAACGTCAACCTGCTGAGCTCAGACAATTCTTGCACCTCAGCCTTCCAAGTAGCCAGAACTACAGGTGCACGCTACCACACCTGACTAATTTTTTTATTTTAATTGAGGACTCACCATGTTGCCCAGGCTGGCCTCAAACGCCCAGGCTCAGGCAATCCTTTCGCCTCAGCCTCCCAAATTGCTGGGATTACAAGCTTGAGCCACCACACCCAGCCTGCCCACTTTTTAATAGGGCTGTTTGTTTTTTTCTCTTTGGCACATTTGAGTTTCTTGTACATCCTGGATGTTAGGCCTTAAAGGACATTTCAAAGCAATGACTCTAAGAAGACATATACTATTAGAAAACCATAAGTTTGCAAGGCAATAAAAAAGTATTACTATTTTATCCCCCCAAAATCAGTTGTAAACACTCTAAAAGCACATGCCCGGAAAGAAGTAGATCAGAATTAAAATTTTAGTGTGACTTGAGCAAGTTACTTGACTTTTCCAAGCTTCATTTTTGCTGCAAAATAGAACCAGTAATACTGATCTCATGCGGTTATATGAGAATTAAATAAGCTAGTGTCTATGAAGTACTTAGAAAAACTACCACTCTACAGCACACAAGCACTCAGTATAATAATACAGGTCATCTTACTATATTTGTAATGTAGGTTACAAATATACATGAAATACAATAAGCTGAAATTAATGCACAGGAAAGCCAGTTCAGAGAAAACACAAGGCTAGAAAAAAATCATGTGAGCCCAGCAAAGAGGTAAATACACAAAATGAGTACTTGTCATTCTTTTATGCATTCATTCAACAAATATGTACTGAACACCTATTTTGTGCTTGTTTCTGTGTTGAGGGACACTGTAGTGAACAAAACATGTGATCCTACATTTATGGACTATATAATCCTACATACTTGATAAAGATGAAGGATGTACTCTATTATTAGTATTAAGGCATTTTCACTTTGTTTTTGATGTTTATCCTTAAAGCACAAGTATATCAATAAAAAATTTGCAGATGAATTTTTCTATTTGTTCATTTAATTCATCAGTGGAATGATGAGTTGACGTTCCTTCCAAAAACAAATTATGTTAAAGAGGCAGCTGAAGTCTCATTACATTCCCCAATATGTCCTAATTTTTTTTTCTATTTTTATTTTAGATTCAGGGAGTACACATGCATGGTCATTACATGGATACATTGTGTAGTGGTGGAAACTGGGTCTCAGATGACCCATTACCCAGATAGTGAACATTGTATCCCACTGATAATTTCTAGAAGGATGGATTTTTGTCCTTGGGAAATTTATGACAAATGTGCAGTGCTATAAGAAATGGAGAATACAGTGCTTCCTCTACCAGCATGATTAAAATGATGGAAGAGGACACACAGAGAGCTTATGTGGACTGAGTGTAGAATGCTTTGTATCTCAGCTTGTCCCCACAACTTCAGGAATGGACCCAAAGGATCAGGGTTGCATGTCCTGCATCCATCTCTCCTGCTACTGGGGGCACTGTCCCCAGTTATTCCCTAAAACTGTCATCGCTAGAGTAGTGAGACAAACCCTGGGGATGCTAATGTGATCATCAGGGTGGAGGAAGACAATTTCAGACACTCTACTTATATTTTGTAATGATGATGTAAAAAATTTTAGGATGAATTTCTATTTCTATTTACTCATTTAATTTACTCTATTTAACTTGGCCTGATACCCAGGGTCAACTGAGAGAGGAGCAGAGTCTCCTAACAGTGGGCTCAGCAGCAGTTCCTGCCCTTCTCCACCTCCCTCATTCACGTGAAGCATATTGGTAAGTTCTGCAGTTTACATATGCTAGACTGAAGGCTCTTAGAGGGTTTTCTTTGTTTTTTGTTATGTTTTGTTTTGTTTTTGAGTCAGAGTCTCACTCTGCCACCCAGGCTGGAGCACAGCAGTACGCTCGTGGCCACCTCAGCTTCGACTTGCTGGGCTCAGGTGATCCCTCTGCCTCGGTCTTCCAAGCAGTCGGAACTACAGGCATGCGTCACCACGTCCTGCTAATTTTTTGATTTATTGTAGAGACGAGGTCTCACCATGTTGCTCAGGCAGGTCTCGAACTCCTGAGCTCAGGCAATGCTCTCACTTCTACTTCCCAAAGTACTAGCATTACAGGTGTGACCCACCATACCTGGTGGCTCTTAGAGTTTATAGTATCTGGTTTTAATTGAACCAAGTAACAAAACAAAAAAATGTGTTAAAAAAAGAATCTGACAGAGAAAAAGTGCACTGAAGATAATACAAATAATGGAAGTACAAGTGAATAATGTTTCTACAAAGGCAGGCCTTAGACTTCTGTCCCCAAAACAAGCTCTTTGGAGGCACATCAGTACAAACAGCAATATAATCAGATCTGACAAAAAGACAACCAGCCCAATTAGACATTATAAAACTCTAAGTGTGAGTTTTTGTCCACAGTACCAAACAATGTCCTCATCCAAAGCATGGGATATACCTTAAGATGTTATTTAATGATAGATTTCAGTAATCATGATTAGCAAGACATTTAAAACTTCAGCATGAAGCACATGAAATCCAAACTGATTTTTTTTCAGCAATTTTTAGTCATGTGATAGTTAGGGCTTTATGAAATCTGTCTGGAACTTAATGGGAAATGTTTTGCAGTTACTTTGGGGGTTTCTTGCATAATAATGGAAGGCAAAAATATCTTGGGCACAAACAGACAATTCCAAGCTACAATTTTGGCAATATCATTGCACTTGAAACTCATATGCTGCCTCACTCAGAGCCCTTGCAAGAAAGAAGTGAAAGCCTGAGGTGTGCAAAGTTCCTCAGGAAGCCACTGAAGGGCTTACATTTCATATGTGTGTATGTATATTTATTTGCATATGTATATGTATATATGACACTTTTGTAGAAGAGAATACCCATCATGTTTTGTCACGAGTTGGGAGTAGTCATGGAAAGCTTTGGTACCTGAGAGTTTCCCTAGTTGTCCCTTGATTAAGTACATTACTTATATGTTTAAACTTCATTCATCTTCAAAGCACACTGCTCTTACTAAAACATAATTAGTAATAACTAACAAGAGTAAATCATATCAATAGTATTTTTAGTAAAAGCAAAATGTGTGCCATTCATGCATTTCTAATATTTATAAAATATTGTGTTTCTTCTTGGAGGTATCCTAAAATGTTGAACTCCCATTCTTATTAATCTAGTAATTTTAGAAGTTTCCCAACTTAAGAATAAGTTGCTTGTTTTTCTTTTATTTCAACACAAGCACCCCAAATTGGCAATCATTTTCTGTGATTATGGTAGCTCTCAGCTGCATGCTTCCTAACAGACCTCTATCTGTATATCTACATATAATCTATATCTATATATTTGAATTTCATCTGACCCTTCAAAGTAAGGGTGATAATTTAATAATAACTGAAAAATAACAGTGTTTTTTGAGGAGTAATACAAGCAATTAATTTCAAGCATTTGAAAACAGAAGTTTAGAAATATTTTCATGGTTACTGACTTGTGGAAGGAAAAATATACATGTCATGTAAAAATTCAGATCTGTGCACTCAAACCTGGAAGAGAAGTCTCTAACTAGTCTTGAAGTTTTGCAAATGAAGAGTTTCAAAAGTTTTTTTTAATAACCATTTGTTTAAAATATAAAAGCTAAGCATATTCTGATTAATTAAAAATAAAACTAAAGGACTTCAGGAAGTATGAAAACTTACCAGACAAATTACAATTAAAATATCACATGAGGGATGGATGGAATTTAAAAATGAGTATCATGGTTTAGAAAGCACAGCCATAGATGTACATCCTTCATTTAAATTTATGCATCTTTGGAAAGTATTCCTTTCAGCTATGAAGCCTGTTATAACCAAGGATTAAACTAAACTAAACTAAACTATAAGGCAGATCTTTATATAACTGTTTCATAATATATTTAACCCATATTTTTAAATGATAAAGCATGTCTGATCACAGTTTTTTATGTTAAAAATTGTGTATTTATTGTTATATGTTTAAACTTCATTCATCTTCAAAGTACACTGCTATTATTAAGACATAGTAATAACTAACAAGAGTAAATCATATCAATAATATAATTATTTCCTTTTATTTTAAAGATGTGGGATACAATTCAGGATTAGGTATACAAATGTTCATTGTGCAAGTACCCTTGTTGATGAGGTGCACCCTTCCCTCCCCCTGGCAGTTTCCCTCAACTGCCAATCCCACCCCCCCTCCCCTGGAAGTTTCCCACCACTGCCAATCCCTTTCTTATATAGTACTGTGATAATTGCTCAAGGTTCCCTTATGAGTGAGAATATATGGTACTCTGTTCTTTGTTTCTGTGATAGATCACTGAGTATGATTGACTCTAAACCCATCCAAGTTGCTGCGAAGTTCATATGTTTGACCTTCTTTATGGTTGCATAATATTCCATTATGTGTATGTACCGCCTTTTTTTTATCCAGTCCATCTTCAATGGACAGCATGGTTGGTTCCATGTTTTTGCTATTGTGAATAGAACCGCCACAAATATGCATGTGCAAGTATCTTTTTAGTAGGATGACTTGATGCCATCATTAATAAAACAAACAACAGATGCTGGTGAGGATGTGGAGAAAAAGGGACGCGTCTACACTGCTGGTGGGAATGCAAACTAGTACAGCCTCTTTGGAAGACAGTGGCAATTTCTGAAAGAACTATCAATAACATTTTATTGAAAGCAAAACTGTGTGTAATTCATGGATTTCCTATGTTTATAAAATACTGTGTGTTTTTTCTTGAAGGTATCCTAAAATGTTGAACTCCCGTTCTTATGTGTATTTTACAACGTGCAGAATATGGATGTCTGCGCATAAAAAAATAGATCATATCTATAATTTACAAATCAGTGTAGGGGGAAAGGGGTAGGTAGCTAACACTGCTCTGGATGATTATTTTTTTAAATGTCATTCATGAACTGCTGACCTCTGGGCCGCCAAGCGTGCTCGTTACAAAATGAAAATTCCTGAATTTTACCCCAGAACTACTGATTCAGAGTCTCTGTAGGTACAGTTTTGCATTCTTAACAGGCCTTTCTGATGATTCTTATGCATGCTACAGTTTGCAATCCAGGGCTTCCAGTCAAGAAAATCGTGCCTGAATCTGAGTCATCATATATCTCTTTGCTCCAGGAAACCATAGATTAAAGACAAAAGCCCCATTCCCTGGGTTGACAATGATAAACCTATGAGCCGATTCTCAGACCTACTGAGAATAATAATATTTGGGGGGGGAAGCAGCTATACGATCAGGAGAAAGAGAACACATTAAGTTTTCCTGTCTGGAGGGAACTGGTTTATTAGGAAAATTTTAACTTTTCTAAAACTTTTCATCCCTATAGGTCATGGTAATTTATGGGCATTCACTTTAATCACACAAATTCCTATGGCATAGTCAGATGAGACAATGAAATTCTGAATTAAAAAACTAAATACAAAATAAGTAAAGAAATGTACATATTTAAATAGCATTTATAAAATAAATACTAGTCTATTGTTAAGTAAAATTACATGGGAAAAAAGGTGTCTTTTATATCAAAATTTCTGAGAACTTGTAAATGTTTGTTTTTTAACCATTTTAAAGGTAAACAGGATTTTGTTCCAATAGTACAAAACCAAGCTTAGTAATTCTGGTGCTTCCTGAGTCTCTCCCTGGCCTTATAACCACAAAGTCACATACTCTTTGGATCTTACCTTACAATTTGAAGGGCCATCTCAGCTTTCCTCGTCAAGCAAAAACTTTCTACATTTTCTTGGTCCTGTTCTGTGTCATCTGTCTGTCAAGAAAGCAGTTTCTTGTTTGATTGTTAATTGCCCTTGTTTTTTATTATAGAATGCATTCAAATTTTGGTAAGTAACATGTTCTTCTTTGTAATTAGATATAGTAGTTAAAATATCTTTCAATTCACCATGCCATTTCCCTTTAATCAGCACATCAGCCAGGCTTTAAGATGATGTTGGAACTATATCTGTATTGTTACCACAACAGGACTGCACAAAGAAAATTGTGCTGCAAATACATTCTGCAACTGAGATGAAATTCAAAGGTAGATGTGCTTTTATTTTACAGGCTTGACATATGTAAAGTAAATGAAAATAAAACATGGATATTTTAATCATTTGTGTCACCAAGATTCAAACACTTTCTCCATGGATCTCAGGAAATCTATGACTACAGTTACCTAGTGATCATGTTTAGAGCGCCTGTTAGAGGACATAGACAGAGTTCTCCAGAACCTGCTCTTTAAGGCAGACAGGAAAGCTGGAAACTCAGGCAGAAGTTGATGCAATGATCGGAAGGCAGAACTTTTTCTTTTCTGGGAGAGTTCAGCTTTTACTTAAGACCGTCAACCGATTGAATGAAGTTCATCCACGTTATCAAGGGCAATCACTTTTTTACTTAAAGTCAACTGATTGTCAATGTTAAATCACATCTAGAAAATACCTTCACACAAACACCTAGTTTAATGTTTGATTGAATTACTGGATACTGCAGCCTAGCCAAGTTGACATAAAAAACTAAGTGTCATGGAAGACAAGAATGTTTTAAACGTTTTTTCATCAAATCCCTTCCAGGGAAGTTTTATTAGCTCCATTTTACAGAAAATAAAATTGAGGATTAAAGAGGTTAAGTGATTTGCCCAAGATCAACCAAGAAATCAGGTCACTCAAGCTTCTCCCAATCTAAAGCTCAGGATCTTCCCACGGTACATCCTGTGTGATTCTCTCCCGCCTCTGTCGATTGGGAAACCATGTAGAAGCAGGACTCAATCACCCCACCGCCTGAGTTTATCTCCTGGTGAGTTATCCCACTTTACCTTTCTTTACTTTGGAATCAACTTAGTCATGATTGATGGCTGAAGATAGGAGATCATTGGGTGCAAGCTGTGAATTAAAGAGGTCTGGAGTCAGACCCTTGAAGTTCAAAGTCAGCTTTTGCCACTTACTACCTGTGTGTTCTTGGGCAAGTAGCATAATCTTTCTAAAAAAAAATTTTTAAGCATAATAGTATTGGACACTGGTGCACAGACTGCCTGGGTTTGAATCCTGGCTCTGTCTCTTACCAGCTGGAAAATTCCAGATAGCTCCTTAACTCTTTATGCTTCAGTTGTTATATCTATAAAATGAAGTCAACTGCACCAACCACATTAGGATGGGGGGATCTAAGGAAACAATTCATGTAAAGCACCTAAAGCCAAGACTTGCACATATTAAGTACCCAATTATTGTTAGCTATGACTCTAATACTCTATTTTCTATATGTAAAGTGAGGATTAAAATAGGGCATCAAGCTGGGCTCAGTGGCTCAGCCTGTAATCCCTCGCCTTTGGGAGGCTGAGGTGAGTGGATTGCCTGAGCCCACGGGTTTGAGACCCGCCTGGGCGGTGAGACCTCATCTCTACAATAAATAAAAAAAAATCAGCCAGACGTGGTAGCGCATGCCTGTAATCCCGGCTACTTAGAAGGCTGAGGCGGAAGGATCGCCGCAGGTCGAGGCTGCGGTAGCCGGGAGCGGCCACTGCACTCCAGTCTGGGCGACGGAGTGAGACTCCAACTCAAAAAAAAAAAAAAATAGGGCATCAAGGTATTATTATGAGAACCAAATATGATGAAGAGCACAGAGCGTTTGCCTAGTCCATGGCACAGTAGTAGATGTCCAGTAAATGTCAGCTGTCCACTCACAGACATATCCAAAAGAATGGAACCAATTACCTTTGCTCACCAGTGTATCTCAGCACCTGCCATGTGGTAGGCAATTTAAATATTGAGAAAGGCACTTAATATTATCTATAACCAAAGGCCATGCCTAACTAGCCCAATAGCATGTTGGGAATGACACTCACTGGAGAGGAAAAGGAACTGGAATCTATTGCTGTAAACCATGATTCTTAAATTTTAAAACAAAGTGAAGATAAACTACTACTTTATTTTACACACACATACTTTTTAACATATACATTTTCCTACTTCTGTTATGTCTTCTGCATAAATAAATCCAGACACAACACCCTAAAAGTGGTGTCCAGGATGGATTCTCTTAGCACACAGTCCAAAGTCCAAATTCAGCCCACCACCTGTTTTTGTATGGTCCACTTACTAAGAATGGCTTTTAACAAATGAATATTCACAACTGATTTGTTGATGGAGAGCACTAACCTTGAGTCCCAATGCTAACCTTGAACCCCAATTAAGTGAAATGTTATTCCTCCCTCAAAGAAGATTCCATTAATCTTATTATTAGACCTGCATGTCAAAGACTACACACACCGACTATTGTTATCATTATAAGTCTAACACACTGATTATTATTGATATGATATTTATAATTTAGTTAATAAAAATGCATGGAAAACGTTTTTTCTCTTTTGTTATACAAATGCCTACATATTAGTCTCAATTTTTCCTCTTGGCTAGCAAAACCTAAAATATTTACTCTCTAACACATTATAGGAAAAAAGGTTTGTTGTTCCCTATCTTAAGAGCATCTAACTTGTAACTTTCCATTTCAACAGTTGGATACTGTGAACTACCAGCTCTTCACTGATGAAAACACTTGTTTGCAAAGGGGGAGAGGATTGTGTCTCAGAACTTCTTAAACCACAGAAGAAAATGACTTTGCCTTGGCAATTTAAAACTAAGAACATTTTATTCACTCAGTCCCACTCTCACACACTGAGCCATGAAATATATTTATAAAGCCATGTGATCAGAAACATTGCATAGTATTTTCTGGTTGTGGGAAACAGGGTCATCTTGTTGCCTAAATGGACTCATTCTTTGGGAGGAAGTTATCTCATATCACAAGTTAACTTCTAGGAACTGCTGCGAACGTTCTGGATGGCTATAATCTTCCAATTTATCTCACTTGCTTATTTAATTTTAGATGTCATTTTTTGCCCAGGAGCCCTTAAAAGTACACACTACCTCAGTTTCACGCTGGATTAGGACATTTTTGGCTCCTAACATCTCTTAAATGATGACATCTTATAATTTCAATTAGATTTGAACATTTAAAATCCATTAGAGAAAATATGAGCTGATTCCCTACTAGAGAAAACAGCTTTTGCCCAACAGCAGGAAAGCCAAAACCCTGGGTTTATGAAACCTGAAGGGCAAAGAAATTGTAGAGACAATGCCCTTTATTAAGATCTCTATGATATGCACAAACTTCTTTCTGGAAATTCAAAAATTAGAATCTGGGTCAAATGGAAGCAAAACAAACCAAAAAAACAGAAGAAGAAGAAGAAGAACAAAACACCACCAAAATGAGCCAGAAATGTTCAGCAGTCTTAGTGAAAAGGTAGATAGATAGATAGATAGACAGATAGATATAAATATAGATAGATATAGATATATAATATCTCCAAACATGTAAGAATATGAGTGAAACTGGCATGCAGTAATGCAGAAAGGGAAAGGCAGGACCTTATTTAATCTCAAGAAATCCAGTAGGAAAGTGGGGTCAGATGCCTATTGGGACACCACGTGCTGTCAGATCCATAGATAACCAGAGAACATCGCAAACACTGCCCTCCCAAAATAGAAGCTCTTCACTTATGGAAGCCATAGGTCATGACCTCCTGGGATTTGGCCTTCTTATGTATCACCCATTTCTAAAATTACCCTCGGCTGTCTGCCTGCAGGGTCCATGCTGGGAGAGGACACAAAGAGGTTTTGACAATTCTTTGAAAGTAGAAAAATGAAAAAAGTCATGCCTTTGCCTGTCTTTCTCTTTTCACCCATGTGGGTTGGGAATGTCAGATTCCATACATAGCAAGTCCTAAATAAGTCATTAATACATCCAAGTATTAACACAGTTTTGAGGGCTTAGGATGTCTCAAGTGTCTCATACAATATTTCTTAGAAAGGGAAATAGGTATACATTCTCACCACACATATTTAAAATGCACAGTTGAACTTATAATGGAAGCTGTCAAAAGACACTCAGTAGTGTTTTTCTTGCAATGTCGTTAACTAGTAGTTCTAATAAAAAGGGTCCGTCTAGCTGCATCTCTTCTATAACAGGTTTCACTAAAGAAAGAAAAAAAAATCCAAGAGAAACCACAGAACCGCAAATCTTAGAAATGAAATTGACCTTGAGACATTAATTAGTCTTTTACTCAGCTGCTCCTGCTTACTTACCTCGCCCCACAATCCAAAGAATAGCTTTAATTTGAAAGCTTATAATATGAGACATCACAAATTTCCAAAACAAACAATTGTCTCTCAAAGAAAGCTTGACTTACAGATGGCCTCCACATATAAATAGCCACCTTCCGCCCATTTGGATTTGCACCCACAGGTACCACAGCTAGTCCTGCCATACCTTCTTAAGGAAGCCCTTAGTCCTTCCCACTCCTACTGACTACTCTTCTTGGGAAGACTCAGGTCCCATACCCCACCCCCAACCACAAATGTACCAGTCCTGGTACGAGCATCTTTCAGGTGGGAGGCACTGGAGTCCACAGATTTTATTCTTAGTAGTCAAACCTCTCCCTTGCTCCTTCCGCAACCTTGTACCTGTCTACCCACCCATGCTCCAGATTTGTTGAACAGACCAAAAGTGCAATGGGAAAAGCATTAAAGTTAAAAGGCAGGTGTTTATAAGCATACAAATATACAAATACATAATGTATACACATGGCAAATATACATATATACCTACAGGCATAGGTATACCTGCTTACAGATATATGTGTTATATGTACCTGGAATGTGTAGGTAGGAAAGGGAAATACTTGACACAAAAAGCCTGATAAGGAGGGTAGCAGGCATGGCTACTGTCCCACCTAGATTTGTGTCACTGAACTGGTATTCCCATCCCCTAGTTGCAGTGAATGCTAATAGCTCAAAGCTGTACTCTTCTCCTGATAATTATCCTTGACAAGAGAAGAGGCACTGTCCAGAAAATGCCTGGTCACTGGTATCTTGTATAAAAGACCTGCTTCCTTTCCTCTGGGTGGGACAACTCTCAGAATCATTCACGCTCCAGAGTTTCATGTGGGATTAGATGGAGCATAGACTTCAGCTAAAGCCACATTTTACCTGGCTTCTTTCTTACTCTGCTATTTTCACTCCCTTATGGTCTTCACCCAAGAGCAAGCATTACTTCAATAATCACTTGCTTGAGAATTCCTGCCTCAGGCTTGGTGTATAAGGAACCCAGTCTAAGACAGGCAGCAACAGAGGAAATAAACAAATACAACAGCAGAAGAAAGGATTTGAGAACTCAAGCGTACCACATTATCTGTGATGTGGGGAGTTTGTTAAAGAGCATTTCAACTAGAATAAAAAGCACACAGTGAAATGTACTCCTGCTGTGGTTTCCAAGAAGGAAACGGATCTAGAGTAGAATTGTAGAAGACACACAAGCATCAGACTGGGAGGAGGGTGCTGTGGCATGCTTGATTTTGAAAAACAGAAACCTACCCAACTGCCTCATATTAGTGGAAAGGGGGTTTGTGGAAGTGAAAATATGTGTGGAGTTCTAAGGAAAAGCTGAACAGTCAGCCTCGACGAGAATGTAGCAGAGGAGAGTGCCAGGACCCGGCAGCGGTGGATCTTTCCTTTCTTTATTTTATTTTATTTTTTTGAGATGGAGTCTCACTCCGTCGCCCAGACTGGAGTGCAGTGGCCGCTCCCAGCCACCGCAGCCTCGACCTGCTGGGCTCCGGCAATCCTTCCGCATCAGCCTTCCAAGTGGCTGGAACTACAGGCGCGCGCTACCACGCCCAGCTAATTTTTTCATTTATTGTAGAGATGAGATCTCGCCAAGTAGCCCAGGCGAGTCTCGAACCCGCGGGCTCAGGCAATCCACTCACCTCAGCCTCCCAAAGGCACGAGATTATAGGCTGAGCCACTGAGCCCGGCTGATCTTTCCCTTCTTATGCCACTAGATTCTTTTCTTTTTACCACAAATAATACCTGAGTCAGGAGTTTGAAATCTCAAGCAAAATGTCTCAGAGTTTATTTAGGAAAGATGGCTGAAGTGATAGCAGCAGGTTTTGAGTTTTTCTGAATACCTACACACAAACTAACAGAACAAATAGTAAACAAAAGCAAAAGTTCATGGACATTTACAATAAAACTAAGTGTTAAGAATGAATGGATGAACAAATTGCGGTACATACATAAAATGTAATACTCAGTTATAAAAAAGATCGAAGTACAAATACATGCTGCAAAGTGGATAAACCTTGAAAACATTATACTAAATAAAAAAAAGACAGACACGAAAGGTCACATAATATGTGATTCCACTTGTGTGAAATACCCAAAATAGCTAAATCCATAGATACAGAAAATCAGAGGCAGGGGTGAAATGAGGTAATTCTTAGGCAGTAACTCTTTAATGGCTACAGGGTTTTCTTTTGGAATGATGGTGTAAGCTGGAGCCAGATAGAAGTGGTGATTGCTTAACACTTTGAGTATACCAAAGGACACTGAATTGCATACTTTAAAGTGGTTCGTTTTATGTTATGCGAATTTCACCTCGATTTAAAAAAAATACTTAGCTTTTAGGTAGTCCTAAAACCCCAAAATTTAGGTAGATGAGGTGCCATCACCAACAGCCCCTAGACCTGCATGTCATTGGCATCTTTATGGATGAAAGCAAAATGAAGCAACAGGACATTTAACAAATCTGAGAAGAGGAAATCCCTAAAAAGTAGAAAAGTACTCCCTGGAAAGTGTGGCGGGTCCACTGGAAGCCCACAGCTGGATGAGAGCATGCCTACTCCAGTGTCAGCATGAGCAGAAGGTTGCCCAGGGAGCTCTGAAGAGCTGGGCAGTGCAGCACCTGTGAATCCTCAGCATGGCTTCGCCAGACTTCTTCCAAAAATGGAGCCTCACATTGAGGAGAAACCACTGGAAGAACCAAAATTGGACAGAACTGGGTGAATGGAAGTGAAGAAAAGAGAAGGTTAAGATCAAAGTGTGGAGAGAGAAACAGCCAGGAGATCTCAGAAAACAAGCCACCATTTTATTTAACGTGGGAAAAAGCAAAGGAGAGGGAATTTTGTGAAGTTGGAAGGCTCTCTGAAACCAGTTTTTCTCTAAAATTTTAGGAAAACTAAATTTACACAGAAATGAGTAACTAAAAAACAACAAGGTCAAATCCCACATAATAGTATCACAAGAAAAAAGAGAAAAGAAGCACAATGATGTCCAGCAGGATGGAAAGTTGTGTTCAAAACACAGATCAAGACATGAAAGACCAACATACGCATAAATCAGCATTAGGGCACCTCAAAAGTTATGTGACAACGTTCAAGAAAGAATTAAAAACAAAGAAGAAAAATCATTTTTAAATGAAGACTAAACTAGACTAAAACAAGAGATAGCAAAGGCACCAAATAAAACTGTAAGAGAAATAGAAGGTAAAAAGGAGACTTTTTTTTAAAATCAGAGAAAAGAAGAGAACAAAAGAATTTGAAAGAACATGACAAATGTTAAAGATAGGTAAAGAAAATTCAACTGACAGATGTTAAAAGAGGTGTGAATAACTTGAGATAAAAAATAATTAAAAAAAAAAAGGAAAATTCAACTGACAGCTAAGAAAAGTCCCTGAAGAAAAAATAAAATAAAGGAATAGAACAAATAGTTAAAAACTATAATTCTAGAAAATGTTCCTGAAACTTTGTATATTCTCAGGAGCATGAGAATATTGAACCAGAATAATCAACTCCAAAATATATTCTAGTAAAATTATTGGGCTTTTTTTTTAAAGAGAGAAATTTGAGGGGCATCGAGGCAAAAGAGTCCATGACTTAGAAAGAAATTAGATTGTCTTCAGAGTTTTTAACAGCAAAATTTATGAGAGAAGAAAATGGACTCAGGTATTTAATGTTCCCAAGGAAAGAAAATATGAGTTAAGAAGTTTTTATCCTACAGAGTTTATTTTCAAGTATAAAAGGCACAGAAAAGCTGTTATCAACAACTGAGAAAATACTGTTCCCATGAGTCCTTCTAGGGACTCTGCTGAAAACTAGCTTGAGACATCTAAATGACTAGAGGGACATCTCAATGTAAGAATGACTTGTGAGCAGTAAACATGCAGTAACCCACAGAACACAGACTACCTGAACATCAAAAGGGAGAAAATCTGGCTGGGTGCAGTGGCTCATGCCTGATAATTCCAGCACTTTGGGAGGCAGAGGCAAGAGGATTGCCTGACGCCACAGGTTCGAGACCAACCTGGGCAACTTGGCAAGACCTCATCTCTACAATAAAACAAAAAATTAGCCGAGCATGGTGGCGCACACCTGTAGTTCCAGCTACTTGGAAGGCTGAGGTGGAAGAATTGCTTGAGTCGCGTAGGTGGAGGCTGTGGTGGCCGTGAGCATGCCACTGCACTCCGACCTGGGTGACAGAGTGAGACTCCAACTCAAAAGATAAAGGGAGGGGGGAATCTAATATGTAACTGACTCTATGATCTGACAATGAAGATAAAGTACAACCAGAAAAAAGTGGGAGAGTGAAGACTGCACATACTAAATAATGATAGCAAGAACTGGCCAAGCACAGTGACTCATGCCTATAATTCCAGCGCTTTGAGATTATCTTTTTGAGGCCGGAAGTTTAAAACAGGTTTGGGCAACATAACAAGACCTCATCTCCAAAAAAAAGTTTAAGTATTAATCAGGCTTGGTGGCATGCACCTCTAGTTCCAGCTACTCAGTAAGTTGAAGCAGGAGGATCACTTGAGCCCAGGAGTTCAAGGTTGCAGTAAGCTATGATCTCACTACTGCACTCCAGCCTGCATGACAGAGGACAACTCTGTCTAAAAATAAAAACAACAGGCTGGGCTCGGTGGCTCAGTCTGTAATCCCAGCACTTTTGGAGGCTGAGGCAAGTGGATTGCCTGAGCCCATGAGTTTGATACCAGTCCAGGCAACTTGGTGAGACCTTGTCTCTACAATAGATCAAAAATTAGCCGGGTATGGTAGCCTGTAGTTCCAGCTACTTGGAAGGCTAAGGCAAAAGGATCACTGGAGCCCAGCAAGTCGATGCTGGGGTGACCGCACTTGCCACTGCACTCCAGCCTGGGCGACAGAGTGAAACTCCAACTCAAAATAATAATAATAATAATAATAACAACAACAACAGGAACTGTTTTCAGTTAATCAGAACTGGTAAAATATTATTAGTGTTGTTATTATGAGATCATTGTATTAATAATGTGGGAGAAAGCAAATGAATATGGGATTTTATTTTTTTTTGAGTTGAAGTCTCAGTCGCCCAGACTGGCGTGCAGTGGCCGCTCCTGGCCACCGCAGCCTCAACCTGCTGGGCTCCAGCGATCCTTCCACCTCAGTCTTCCAAGTAGCTGGAACTGCAGGAGCGCGCTACCACGCCCGGCTGATTTTTTTATTTTCTTATTGTAGAGATGAGGTCTCGCCAAGTTGCCCAGGAAGGTCTTGAACCCTCAGGCTCAGCCAATTCACTCACCTCAGTCTCCCAAAGCGCGGGATTACAGGCTGAGCCACCAAGCCCGGTCGAATATGGGATTTTAATTCTATCATTCCTTGTGGCTTTCAATAAGATTCTTAGTGAAAAGTAAAGATGTAATATAGAAGTTAAGTAAAAATACTCTAGTTCTAAATTTGGTTTGGAAATTTCAGTATGAATTCACAGGGTTATACACACATAAATTATTTCAAATATTTATTATATATGTATATGCATGTATGTGTATATTTTGTGCTAAAAATACATACATATATATTTCAAGTACATGGTAGAGGGGAGTATACATATATATTTCAAGTACATATATATTTCAAGTACTTGGTAAAGGGGAGTATATATATATATATATATATATATATATATATATACTTGGTAAAGGGGAATATATATATATATATATTATACACTCCCCTTTAGCTCTGATCATTTAAAAGGTCTAAAATCAATGACCCCACCCAAGATCAGAGAGGGTCCTTAAACACAGATTGTGGGCTTGAAATACCATTTTACACCACAAGAAATCAGGGCTTCTTGGAGAAATAAATGACTTATTTCTGGTCGGAGGCAAGAAACATATCAAATGAACAGAGGACCACTTGAAACACCAGAAGTGAGGAGTTGTCAGAGACTGTCAGGGCCACAGCAAAAGGAATCAGGATCCCATCTGGAGTGCCTCCCACTCACAAAGACAGACCAGTCAACTTGAACTCCAATAAAAATTAAAATTGCAATAAATTAAAATCTATTGAATATGTCTAAATCCATGATATGATGTTTAAAAATCATATTAACAACTGGTCATCTGAGAAGGACAGGAATCCAATTAATTGTCCTAAAAACTGAGTAAATAAAAGAAAATAATCACATTTTTCTTGTGTTTTCTGTGTGAACTATACCACTAAATAGATGAAGACAAGTATCTCTTTATAACATTATCCCAGTTAGCAAATGAAAACCAAATAATAAAATTAGAATAACACCACCTTTTTACCCTCAAATGCATTAATATAAAAAAATTGAATATTAATAGCCCCTAACATCAAAAAAGCAAAATAAAGATTATGGACCATCTCACCCTTGAAATATCACCACCTATGGTCTTTTGAAAGGTTAGAACTTGAGTCTGATCCATCCCTGCATTCAGCTACTAGTTTGTAGGAAAGACAGAGGACAGAGAATCTTGTTGACCTGTACCAGGAGCTTGCAATCAGCAAAATCCAAATGGAAGGAAATTCTATAGGTCAAACAGTCTGGGGTCTTCTAAAGATAAATTATAAAGAAAGGAGTAGAGAGCTTTTCTAGAAGCAGACTTTGAGACAGAAATTTGTGTGCGGAAGTTTTTGGGAAATGAACTACAGAACAGCATGTGTAAGAAAGTGAGGGAGCACTTTGAGAGGCTGAGCTGAGAGGATTGCCTGAGCCCACGGGTTCGAGACCAGCCTGGACAGCTCAGCTACACCTCATATCTATGATAAATCAAAAAATTATCCAGGCGTGGTGGTGTGTGCCTGTAGTTCCAGCTACTTGGAAAGTTGAATCTGAAGAATCACTTGGGTGACAGAGTGAGACTCCAATTTGAAAGGAAGGAAGGAAGGAAGGAAGGAAGGAAGGAAGGAAGGAAGGAAGGAAGGAAGGATGGAAGGAAGGAAGGAGGGAAGGAGGGAAGGGAGAGAAAGAAAGAAAGAAAGAGAGAGAGAGAGAGAGAGAGAGAGAAAGAAAGAAAGAAAGAAAGAAAGAAAGAAAGAAAGAAAGAAAGAAAGAAAGAAAGAAAGAAAGAAAGAAAGAAAGAAAGAAAGAAAGAAAGAAGGAAAGAAAAGCAAGACTGGGCAGAGAGAAACTAAACTGCCATGCAGTTATAACAAAGACAAACTGGTACCACAGGGGAACACTGGACCCCAGAGTCCCTTCACAGTTATTCAAATTGACTGAAGAGGGCCAAGCTAAGTCAGGCTTTGAATAGACCAGTCAGCAAAAGCAGGTTGTCCCCCTGCATTGGGGTATAGATGGTCCAAGTCCCCCACAGGTCCTCCATCCTTCTTCAGCATGGCCACTTACACCATCAAATCAGCAAGGACAGTCTCTACAACTGTCTGCTGGCAAGACAGAGTCTTATATAATGTAATAACATCACAGAAGTGGCATCCCATTACCTTTGCCATATTCTATTGGTCAGAAGCAAGTCATAAGTCCTGCCACCACTCAAAGGAAGAAGGTCATAAAAAGGCAGAACACAAGGTGTCAGGGATCATGGGGACCACCCTCAAAGTATCCTCCACAGTCCCCCTGACACACGGTGAAGTGCCCTAGTCCTGAGTGGACCTAGACGGCTCACCTTAATAGCCACCATAAAAAACAATCTATAGGCTGGGCTCGGTGGCTCAGCCTGTAATCCCGCACTTTGGGAGGCCGAGGTGAGTGGATTGCCTGAGCCCACGGATTCAAGACCCATCTGGGCATCTTGGTGATACCTCATCTCTACAATAAATCAAAAAATTAGCCAGGCATGGTAGCGCGTGCCTGTAGTTCCAGCTACTTGGAAGGCTGAGGCGGAAGGATCGCTGGAGCCCAGCAGGTTGAGGCTGCAGTGGCCGGGAGTGGCCACTGCACTCCAGTCTGGGTGACAGAGTGAGACTCCAACTCAAAACTACAACAACAACAATAACAAACTATCTATAGATGACAAGAGACTTCTAGCTCTAAGAGACGTCTAAAAATTCTTCTTTAGTGGGTAAGACTAAATCATAGTGTCTAAGGATGCAAAACTTAGTAATAAAATAAGAAGCTCAAGAAAGTGATAGCTATAAACGTCAAGATAGTCATTGGGTGGGGTTCAACAAGGGGCTTAAGAGTTGGCAGAAAAAAAATGTCTACTCTTTGGTCTGAGGGAGTGGTGATAAAGGTATTTGCCTTATTATAATTCTCAAATCAGTGCATTTGCCTCGTGTTCTTTTAGTGTCTGTATTTTATTTTAAACTTTAACCTTAAAGAAAAAAACTCCAGGTTAGGAATCCAGTTAGTCTAGCTGAGAAAATTGCAGTCTCTTAAATCAACTGGTTGCTGGAAAATATAACAACCTCCTCTGTTAAAAATATGGCTTTTTAAGTATCCCTCTTTTTGGTAGGGTACAACAGATGAGAGTATTAAATAAAGGGTGAATGAGCAGGATAGAATGAGTAGAACTCTGCTCAATCCAATTCCAAACATGATATTCCTGGTAGAAGCAAGATGAAGAAAGTACTGTCCAATGCAAGGACTTCCAACTTAGAAGCACTGTTCATCTGGGGTAATCAAGGTCAAAAAACATGTATTTCCTATTACCCAAGCAGCCATGTGTGTTACAGTACAAAGCTGTGTCAAAATTTTTTGGCAATGGAAATAACAGCAGATTACATCAGTGGGAATGTTTTTTGGCTATAAGTAACAGAATCAAACTCAAACTGGATTAAACAAAAAGGAACTTTAATCTCTTACATAACAAAGTCCAAAACTTTAGGGTTTGGTAATTTAGCCGACCAATGGTCAAGAGGAACCAAGTTCTTTCTTCTCGTCTCTTCACCAACATCAGATGCCTGAGAAAGCCGGATCAAAAATGGCTGAATTGGCACCAAACAACATGTCATAAAACAATGGCAGGATAAAGAAGATAAAGTGGTGTGTCTCTTCTCTTGACTTTTTTTTTTTTTAAAGGAAATACCTTTCTCAGAAACAGTTTGTAGACTCCACCTCACTGAGTCCCATATCCCTTTTTAAACAAATTGTTATTTAGGGAAATGTCGTTATTCTTACACAGATCATACTCACCCCTGGAGCAGACAGAAAGGGATTCAACTTCCCTTGAGACACAGGGCTGCACAGGACTGAGTACAGAACTGAATAATGTTGAAGTTCTCTTAGGAAGAAAAGAGGAAGGCATGGATGCTGGAGAGGCCATCAACAATGCAACTAACCACGCAACCAACACTGTACACCACATAGATAAATAGTCCATCAGTAGACTTTACTCCCCCAAAATCTTCAGTATGACTACAAAATTTTGTGGTTTTCTTACACGCAGAAATTAGAAGTCTAAGAAGAAAAAGCAGATAGGAGAGCATAGTACAGCAAATGTGCTAGTATTCCCCTTTTCTTGTTTGTTTATTTCCAATAGACTATCAATATGGTAGAATATAAAACACTGCATTTTTCTGGGGGGTTAGAGTCTCACTCTGTCACCCAGGCTGGAGTTCAGTGACATGCTCATGGCCACCCCAGTGTTGACCTGCTAGGCTCTGGTTATCCTTCTGTCTCAGCCTTCCAAGCAGCTGGAACCACAGGCGAGTGCTACCACACCCAGCTAATTTTTTTTTTTAATTGTATTTATTGTAGAGACCAGGTTTCACCAAGTTGCCTAGGCTGATCCCAAATCCCTGGGCTCAGGCCACCCTCTCACCTCGGCCTCCCAAAGTACTGGGATTACAGGCTTGAGTCACCGTGCCTGGCCATAATTTTTTTTAATTGAGATTCGTGGGATACAAGTCTGTGGTTGTTTCACAAACTTATTGTGTAGTGGTGAGGATTGAGTCTCAGATGGCCCATTCCCCTTTCCTATCTGCTTTTACTTCGTATTTCTGTGTGTAAGAAAACCACAAAATTATGTAGTCAATAATTGAAGACTTTGGGAAGCAAAGTCCACTGATGGACTATCTATGTGGTGTACAGGGTTGGTGGCATGGTTAGTTAGTTACATTGTTGATGGACTCCCTAGCATCCATGCCTTTGTGACCATTGTGTCCAAGAGGTAATTTCTGAAACATAACACCCTTTTCTACTTCCCCTCTTTTCGGTGTCCTCAGTGTCTATTATTTCCACCTTTGTGGTCATTTGGTTCCTGCATATAATTGGGAACATGCAGTTCTTGGTTTTCTGTTTCTGCGTTAGTTCACTTAGGATGATCTTCTCAAGGCAGCTCCATGCATGTTTCTGCAAAGCACACAATTTGATTCTTGTTTGCATAGCTTTAAAAATTAAATGGCTTGGAGCCGGGCTCGGTGGCTCAGCCTGTAATCCTGCGCCTTTGGGAGGCTGAGGTGGAGTGAATTGCCTGAGCCCACGGGTTCGAGACCCACCTGGGGCAGCGAGACCTCATCTCTACAATAAACCGAAAAAAAAATCAGCTGGGCGTGGTAGCGCATGCCTGTAATTCTGGCTACTTGGAAGGCTGAAACGGAAGGATAGCTGGAGCCCAGCAGGCGAGGCTGCGGTGGCCAGGAGCGGCCACTGCACTCCAGTCTGGGCAACCGAGTGAGACTCCAACTCAAAAAAAAAAAAAAAAAAAATTAAATGGTTTACTAATTTCCTATAAGGTCCCTGCTCACATAGTCTTCCTTCATGCAGAATTAGGTCAGTGGATCCTGCTCCTTTCTGTCTGTTTTGTTTGTTTGGTTTTTTTTTTTTTTTTTTGATATCTCCTTCCAAATATTACATTACTGTCTCAGCTCCTGGAAGATATTAGTCTCTGGAAGTCAGGGAGAACTTGAGGACCATAAGTCAAAAGTCCAACTTTAGTCAACCTTGTCATTAGCCAGGCATTCTCTGGACCCACACTAAGCTTCCTATCTCCTGTAAGTCCCAACAAGGAAAGCGTAAAGTCTTACCTAATGTTAGAAAATATGAGCTCTGCACATGACGCTAATAAGGGCACCTGATCTCAAACCAGGCCCAGTGATGACCAATGGGAGACCCAAACTTCACCTGTACAGTAACCACTTCTTTACCTAACCCTGAATTTACCCCACATCTTTAAAATAAAAATAAATAAATTAATAAGAAAATACGAGCTCTGGAGTCAAGCAGATGTGGGTTCAAAATCTACTAATCTTTACTTACTATCTGTGTAATATTGGACAAGTTTCTTTTTTGATATTGCTTCATTTTATAGATGTAGGGGTACAATTCAGGATTAGATATACAAGTGGGCATCGTACAGGTAAAGTTTGGGCCTCCCTTTGGTCCCCACTTGGCCTGGTTTGAGATCAGGTTGGGCAAGTTTCTTAACTTCTCTTTGACTTGGTAAAATTGGAGATGACAATAGGTGCCTTCTAGAGTCTTTAAAATAAATAAAACAAAGCAAGTGAAGTGCTTGCCATAGTGCCTGGCACAAAGGGAACAATAATAATTAGCTTCTGTTATTGTTTTTTTCCAGGAATTTGATCTGTATCGATAAAATCATCATGCTGCAATGTCAAAGTGTAAGTATCCCCTCCCCACATCACTGGCTAAAGTTTGGGGATTTTTTTCCTGCAATAACACTTATTTAAAAATACATTTCTTGAGAAATTTTCTCCTGAATTCATACTTGGCTATCTATACATCACACCTTATCTTATCAGTTTTATTATCTATTTTGTTTCTTTTTTCCCTAATTGAGCTCTCTACATCTGAAAAATATTTAAGTTATGATATGCCAAAGATTCAACCCACTCTAGCTTATTGCATTAAAAGAATGAATAACGATTTCTTGATCTAAAATAGTACTTCTCATTAACGTGGATAATTTTTTTTTTTGAGTTGGTGTCTCATTCTGTTGCCCAGGCTGGAGTGCAGTGGCATGCTCACGGCCACAGCAGCCTCGACCTGCTGGGTTCAGGCAATCCTTCCACCTCAGCCTTCCAAGTAGCTGGAACTACAGGCACCTGCTACCATGCCCGGCTTATTTTTTTATTTATTGTAGAGACAAAGTCTTACCAAGTTGCCTAGGCCGGCCTCAAACCCCCGGACTCAGGCAATCCTCTCACACCGTGGCCTCCCAATGTGCTGGGATTACAGGCTGAGAAACTGTGCCCAGCCAACATGGGTGATTTTACTTAATTATATATGGTTCCAGTTCACACTAATATTAAACAAAACTGAATTTTGGGTTAGTGATCAGAACAATCCACAGAGGAATGACCGAGCAGAAATCCCTTGATCATTCCAAGCCTGTGCACAACCTGCACAGCTGTATGAGTAGCTCTGAGTCTAAGATACCAATATTTCTCACTTGGTCATTTCAGTAGCTTCCTAACTAACTTTCCTGACTTCCCTCTTGTCTCCCTAAAGTCTATTCTCTACACAACAGCCAGAGCAACCTTTTAAAAACATAAAGCAAAATGCTCCAGTGCCTTCCTTCATGTTTAGAATAAAATTCAGTGTTCTTGCCAGTAAGGCCTTGTATGATCTGGATTCAAAATCTTTCCAATTCCCCCATACTCATGTCTCACAATTGTCCGCCCCGCCCTCAGCTGCCTTTATCTTCCAACATTCCAAGCTCTTACCTTTTGCATTCATTGCTTACACACTTTCTGGTCCATTTACCTTGAATCTTATTTTCCAAGATCATCACATAGCTAACTATTGCTTATCACATTCAAATCTGCTCAAGCCTATAATCCCAGCACTTTGGGAGGCTGAAGCAAGAGGATTGCCTGAGTCCAGCCTGGGCAACTTGGTGAGGCCTTGTCTCTACAATAAATTAAAAAATTAGCCGGGCGTGGTAGTGTGTGCCTGTATTTCCAGCTACTTGGAAGGCCAAGGTGAAAGGATTGCCTGAGTTCAGCTGGTTGAGGCTGTGGTGGCCATGAGCGTGCCTCTGCACTCCAGCCTGGGTGACAGAGTGAGACTTCAACTCAAAAAAAAAAAAAAAAGTGTCTGTCACATAGTAAACACTCAATAAATGAAGGTATAGGATAGTGGTGAAAGTTTTCCAAGAAACAGTAAGTGGAATGCATTCATAGACAGTGAAAGCCATCCTTATCTACTAATAATGTTTTCAATGTAATGTTTATTAATATAGAAAGTGCTGTTGTTATTCTTAGAACCTCCTTCAAGAGTGCCACTAAGCCGGGCTTGGTGGCTCAGCCTATAATCCCACGCTTTGGGAGGCTGAGGTGAGTGGATTGCCTGAGTCTGCGCGTTTGAGATACGCCTGGGCAACTTGGCGAGACCTCATCTCTATAATAAATCAAAAATTAGCCGGGTGTGGTAGCGCGTGCCTGTAGTTCCAGCTACTTGGAAGGCTGAGGCGCAAGGATCTCTGGAGCCCAGCAGGTCGAGGCTGCGGTGGCTGGTAGCGGCCACTGCACTCCAGTCTGGGTGACAGAGTGAGACTCCAATTCAAAAAAAAAAAAGAGTGCCACTAAAAATTCTGATATTCAAAACAGTCACAAAGCTTTCTAAATTGGTCTACAATTTCAAAGAAATTGAGATTAGTCTGTTTGGATTGGTATATCAAAAGATCATAGGTTGGATGGCTTATAAGCAACAAACATTTATTTCCCAAAGTTCTGGAGGCTGGAAAATCCAAAATCAAGTCACCAGAAGATGTGATGTCTGGTGACGGCCCACTTCCTGAGTCATAGACAGCCATCTTCCTGCATCCTCACAGCAAGGAATCTCTTTTCCCATTCATGAGGGCTCTGCCCTTGTGACATGCACATTCAATTCATTGTAGTCATTGACAAAAAGTTTGGTAATCAATACATTGTAAATAAATACACACTGACTATACTATGCCTTTGTGCTAGCTTAATCAGTATTAAATTTTTTTTTACATTCATAGGAATAACCAATGGAATTAAGTGACTGTTAATGACCACCAATGAAAATCAGTGAAACACTTATATTGTAAGATTTACAAATAATTCCAAATCACAGAAAAGAAAAACATTAGCCTTCAACTAATAGTTTTCCAGTCAAAGGATATAAAACAACACTGTAATTATATTTTGCAAATGTTGTGCTACTCATTTTCTCATTGCATATGAATTCAGTGGGGAGCCGGGCTCAGTGGCTCAGCCTGTAATCTCACGCCTTTGGGAGGCTGAGGTGAGTGGATTGCCTGAGCCTGTGGGTTCGAGACCCGCCTGGGGCAGCGAGACCTCATCTCTACAATAAATCAAAAAGTCAGCCGGGTATGGTAGCGCATGCCTGTAATTCCGGCTACTTGGAAGGCTGAGGCGGAAGGATCGCCGGAGCCCAGCGGGTCGAGGCTGCGGTGGCCGGGAGCGGCCACTGCACTCCAGTCTGGGGGACAGAGTGAGACTCCAACTCGAAAAAAAATAAAAATAAAAAATAAATAAATTCAGTGGGGGAAGGAAGACAAGTGGAGAATTGTTATAGTTCCATATTCAGTGATGTTATTTCCTAAGAAAGTTTAAAACATGTTCTGCTATACCACAGATACTCTCAGAATTAATTCTCAATTAAAGCAAAAACTGATGGCTTTTGTAGCCAGATACTATCAACAGTGACAAATTTTTTTGAACTGTCCACATTCTTAATTTAAACTGTTTTTCTTCTTTTTCTGCCTACAATGTAAAGAAATATAATCCCCCAAAAATCTATCACTGATACTCCATGATAAATTCGTGGCATAGTAATACTAATTCGGTCTTCTCCAATTTGTAAAATAAAGGGAGAAAGTTATTATAAGCCATGCTGTTTCTTGAAAGATCTTTCGCAAGTAAGTCAGTTTTTTAAAAGTTATTCTTTTTTTTCTTTTGCTTCAGATATCACCTACATTTGGGCAATAATTTTGTCTTATCAAGCTGGACTTAGCTGAATAAGGTGTCTATATCCCCCAGAGATAAGAGCCTTCCACAGGTATTTAGCACAATATTCTTGCCTCAGTGTTCTGAGAAAACTTTTATCTTCAAAGGAATACGTCTCCACCATGGATGGGTCACATTCTTGTTTCAGTGCTTACTCTCACTGAACTCCTGGTAAAGATCTTTCTTTGAAATGGCTTACTTGGAACAACTATAACACAAAAAGACAGTTAATGCCAGGAAAGAGTAAAACAACATGACAAAGCAAATGAAGAAATCGGCATTGTCATATGGTTTGGATTTTGGGTTTTTTCTCTTCTGTAGCAGTTTTTATTTCGCTTTCCAGTAGTCTAAAAACACTGAGAGAGGAATCTAGTTTACTTGTTCCATGTATGCTGTTGCTTTTCTTAAGAATAAAATGAGTAACTTCACCCTGAGGTCCTTCTTTGTAAGGCAGTCTCCCCTACTCATTGAATTCTAACTGCTTGATAATGAGCAAGGATTAAAACCTAAAATCCTATGTATCCTAAGAAGAAAACTCACTGCTGAAACTGAAACTAAAATGCAACTACAGAATTGAATACAAATTGAAACGTTCATTGCAACTTTAACAAAACTAAGTTTTAATATTAGGGTGATATGCAGGCTTGACTTCACATGTTTTTCCAGGAAATAAAATAAAGTTCGAAAGAACAGATTGGTTTTGTATGTATTATTTTCAAGCAAAAATCTAAGTCATAACTCTCATTTCAGATGTTTGCCCTTGGGAAAAAAAAGAGGTAGAAAAAGCATATTCTAAAATCTTCAGAATAGACTTAAAATTTAACATTTTCATTTCAGTTTTCAGTCAAGACTATGTTCTAACTTTTCCCTCAAGAAAAGGATATCCTTTTATAAATTTATCAGAAAATAAAATTCTTCACTATCCTGGGCAAATTGACAGCCTGGAGAAACATCAGTTTTCTTTTTTCCTTTTTTTTTTTCTTTTTTTTCCCCCTGGTAGTTTGTCCTGAATCAGGTCCCCTTGCTTGATATTGGGCACCTGGGCTCCTGTGGCTTCTAACTTCCTATCGTGTTTTACCAGCGAAGTCATTCTAAAGTAAATTGTTGTTTTACAAACTAGTGAAACCCTATCTCAGCTACAAACATGCTCAAACACACACAAACCCACCATCTCTGAGCAAACGACAATCCCAGCTGTTTCTGTCTGTGATCTCAATCCTAGTGGCCAAGCACGCCCCCTTTGAAGTGGAGAGTACCTCTGCCGAGCTGCATTTTGCTAACTTGGCACTGTTTCTTTAAGCCTGACCCCTGAACTGATTGTCTGATGACTAATTCACATGCTAAGAGCAAGGTATATCAGTATCACTGCCCAGCCTGCATTTGTCATTAAGGGTTTGTAGTCAAAAGAAAGATGAAAGAGAAAGGTGTAATATTAGACCAGCAGCCAAACATCTTATGAGTGTGTTTTGAAAATGTGACTTACAGGAGAAATAGGCAAGTCATTTTAAGTTATAACTTCCCTCACTTCTGTTTCTTTCTTTCCAAATCGTTAGTCACCTTTAGCCACATCACTGCTATGCAAGTCTCAAAATGGTATGAAAAGAATGTAAAGATTAATTATTAAACAGTGCCTGCATCTGAAACAAACCTGTCCTTCCACCATCATCACCGAAGTCATCTAACAGAAGTGATAGAAAAGCATGAATACGGACACCCCTGGTTGAAAAAGCTAAGTAGCTTGTTAAATAAACTGTACATTTTTCTGTGTTGTTAAGATAACCTGTTATCTCAAATGTATCTGCAGAAGACAAAAAAATCTATTTTTGTTTGACTTCTCTTCAAAAGAAATAATTCCATGAAGCATCATCTTGTCAACAAAATTTATGTTCTATTAATACTGTGAAAGATAGTCTGTTAGAACATCTTGGCAAATGCAGCAATGAAATTCTTTTAAAGAAACAGTGAGGGGCTGTAAATGTGGATAATGGGTCTTTGAACAGACTCTAAAGACCCATTTCCATAGACTGGACCCATTTTTTTTAGAGCAATACATAATAAGAAGTCAAATAAAAGGGGTGGGGCAAAATGAGAAGATTAAAAAGAGTAAAAGATTAAAAGAGGGAAAGAATACAAGGAAAATTCAAAAGGAAAAAAGATCAAAAAGGGGATTAACCATGTTACTTGTTGTTTTTTAGAAATTAAAAAAGTATGGTGGATAAGGAATTTGTTTCCTTTTGGCCCAAGAAAAATGCCAATTATGGTAGCTAAACTGCCTGGATCACATATCAGCATGCTTTGGAAATGTGAGAAATGGATGGGAAATATAAACACAGAGCAATAGCTTACAGTTATGTTATGAATTAAGCCAGAAAAATATCAAGATTTAGTCACTGAATAGGCTGCCAAGGTTAATTTTCCCTGATGAACTTGAGTAAGATCAGAATAGAAGCGATAGCACTGTAGTTGCATGTTTTATACCACACCCCCACTGCTTTCTAGAATCAAGTTCTTCATTTTCTCGTGAGAAAAAACAAAAAACCTTCAGGCTGAGAGAACATGGTCAACAATAATAAGCTCATGAAATTCTCTTTCATTTCTTGATTTTTATTTCATCAGTGCCTTAGGCTCTGGGTTGAGATCTCTGATAGAGTTAAAACAAAGTAGTCAACCCTGACAGGCAGAGATATTTATTTATTTGTTTGTTTGTTTATTTATTTATTTGAGTCAGAGTCTCACTCTGTCACAGAGGCTGAAGTGCAGTGGCACAATCATAGCTCACTGCAGCCTCGACCTCCTGAACTCAGGCTATCTTTCCTCCTCAGCCTCCTAGAGTAACTGAGACTACAGGCATGTACCACAATGCCCTGCTTTTTAAAATTTTTTTTGTAGAGACAAGGTTTCACTATGTTGCCCAGGCTGGTCTCGAACTCCTGGGCTCAAACGATCCTCCTGTCTCAGCCTCCCAAATTGCTGAGACTACAGGCATGAGCCACTGGGAGTTATTTAATAATGGACTTTGTGAATTATTACCTCTTGACTTTTAAAATTGTGTCGTTTAATCACTTAGGTTCACTTAAAATATAGAAAGTGTTTCAAGTTGTATGTATTAATAAATGCGACAAAATTAATTTTGCACAAAATAAAATGAAATACACATTTTATGATTAAACATGCAAGTGTGTCAGTCCATTTTGCTTATTTTATCCTTGGTGGGTTTATAGCAACTTTTTCTTTATGTTTTATCTTCTCCACAAATTTTCTTTTGGATTTGGCTTTTTGCTGTTTTTGCCTTCACTCCAGTTAATCCAAAACAAGACTTTTTTTTCAAGCACAGATCTTTTTTAATTGTCAAATACTTATTGCTCGAAATGTAATATAATCAAATAACTTAGATCTAAAAGTTAAAGCAGAGAAAAGTAAATCATGAGAGAGAAACTAGAATAAAGAGAAAAAGTTTAAACTAGAATAAAGAGAAAAAATTTAAAAGTTGTATTATAGTAATATCAAATGGATTCTAATAAAAATACGGATTTTAAATTACCGGGTGGAATTACATTAAACAGTATCTAACTCCTTTAGGTACTCTAATGATATATACTTTTGTCAAACATTCAAGGGTATATAGATCAACAATGCAATTTCATGGGACTTTAGATAGCATTTAACAACATCTCATTCTTCCTCTTCTCTTTTAGGAACTATGCAAAATATTTTCTAAATCCAGGTGCTTTTAGCTTCACTCAAATTCCTCTCAAAGGAACATAGCACAGAACAGAATCCAGAAAAGCACATGAATTTTATATTAATTGCCCCCTTTGTCAGCAATCAAAAGGAGCAAGCTGTCAGCTTCTGAGGTTGGGTCACTATAAACAAACAACTTGGGTCAGGAACCACAATAGCTGCTTCCCCGCCTGCTGTCCGCATCCTGTGTGCTCTTGGGTGTGATGGGTGGGGGTGGGAGACAATATGACTGAATGCTAAGGGGAAAGGGATGGTAGATTCCGGAAGGGGATGAGGAGTTGACTGAAAATACAGTTGCTTTCCTCGGCAACCCCACTCCGGAAATCTGTCCTCTAGAAATGAATATGGAAGGCTATAGATACAAAAAGTTTATTGCAGTTTACTTATACCTATCCATCAAGAGAGAATATAATGAATTATGACAGCACTACCCTCTGCAATATTATATGTATATATAATGCATATATATGTGCAATTTGTAGTCCATGATCTACTGTTAAGTGGACAAATAAAGTACATAGTAATATGTTAAAAATAAAACTCTCCATATATGCAAATATAACTTTGTATGTGTTTATATGAGCATAAGAAATAAGTGGAAGGATACTATTAACTTTGGGAGACTAGAGGGAGACATTCAGACTCTTAGCTTTATTTATATGCTCATTCTGGATTTGGCCACAAATAATATAGAATCAATTGTGTGTGTGTGTGTGTGTGTGTGTGTGTGTGTGTGTTGGTTGATGGATGAATAGATGATACATAGATACAGATAGTTAGATGATAGATAGAAAATAATCATGAAGAGACAATACTTGTTTCTCTCTATTCATTATTTTAAGTTCTTTGCTCTAGAATCTAATTTTTGAAGCTGACCTTAACGCCTCTGATGATGACACAGAGGAATAAGGGGAGGGTTTCTAAGTAGGCAAAAGAAATTGAAGTTGCAGAATATCTGGAGAATGAATATTTCAGGAAAAAATGAACACAGAATGCAACAGACCTGAAGTAGAAAGCGCCTGGGATGTTAAGAAATAATAAGGATGGGCATGGTGGCTAATACCCATAATCCCAGCACTTAGGGAGGCCAAAGCGGGAGGATTGCTTGAACCTAGGAGTTTGAGATCAGCCTGGGCAACATAACAAGACCTCATTACTAAAAACAAAGACAAAACAAAACAAAAAAACCAGCCAGGCATAGTGGCATATACCTGTAGTCCCAGTTACTCAGGAGGCTGAGGCAGGAGGATGGCTTGAACCCAGGAGGTCCAGACTGAGGTAAACTGTGATCATGCTACTATACTCCAGCCTGGGTGACAGACTAAGATTCTGTCTCAAAAAGAGAGAGAAAGACAAGAGGGTTATATATGGAGAAAGACAAGAGAAAGAAGGAGAGAGCGGAATGGGAGGGGAGGGGAGGAGAGAGGAGAGGAGAGGAGAAAGGAAGAAATAGCAAGGAGGTCAGGGAGGTTATAGCTGAGTAAAAGGGAAGATTAGGACAAAAGAGATCATAAAAAAAACCAGGGCCAGATTTCTTCAATGTGTTTTCAATGCTTTTTTACTACAAATTAAAGTAAGGAAAACACTTTCCCATTACAAACTAGTCAACCCTATGTACACATGTTCACACACACACACACACACACACACACACACACACACACACAAATTATAAACCACAGTTTGAAAAACACTGAATTGTATTCTAAGTTTAAGAAAAAAGTCATTGGAAGCAGAAGAGTTGGAAGATTTGACCTACATTTAAAGAAATTACTCTGGCTGCTGTATAAAAAATAGACAGAGTCAGGTAGCAAGAGTGAAAGTAAAGATTCCATTTAGAAGTTATTGAGGGGGTGGTCTGGCTAAAAGAGGGTGGTATTGCGTGTATTGACTAGACTGGAATGTCAGCCGCAGAAGCAATACAGGAAGATTGACTTTAGAATATATTTTAAATATAAAGTCACTAGAATGTGCTGATAATTTGAATGTGCACTATGAAGAGGAATCAAGAATGACTCCGGCTGGGTATAGTGGCTGACACCTGTAATCCCACACTTTGGGAGGCAGAGGCAAGAGGTTTGCATGAACCTGGAGGTTCAAGACCAGTCTAGGCAACTTGGCGAGGGCTTGTCTCTACAATAAATCAAAAAATTAGCCGGGCATGGTGGCGAGTACCTGTAGTTCCAGCTACTTGGAATGCTGAGGTAGAAAGACCATCTGAGCCCAGTAGGCAGAGGCTGCAGTAGCTGTGAGCATGCCATGCACTCCAGCCTGGGAGAAAGAGTGAGACTCTGACTCAAAAAATCAAAAAAGAAACAGAGAGAGAGAGAGAGAAAGGGGAAAAAAGAATGACTCCCAAGGGGACATAATCAACTGGGTGAATGATGATGTCATTTACTCAGATGAGGAGTCATCTAGTTGAAGCAAATTGTGACAAAAAGGGAATACAGAGATCTACTTAGGATATATTAAGTTTGAGTTGATTTTCAGGCATCCACTTGGAGAAGCTGAGCAGCCCCCTTTGAAGTTAGAATGGTCATGTGACTTGCTTTGGTCAATGAAGTATAAACAGAAGTAAAGTGTGTCACTCTTGTGGAGATGTAAATTTGGATGGCGTCACTATCTATGTGACTTGCTAGGAAAGCCACAAAACAAAAGGAAAGCTTTTAGGGTGGAATTTTTTAAACTGTGAATCTTGACCCATTTAATCAGTCATGAAATTAATGTAAGAGTCATGGCCAAAATCTTTTTAATTAAATGAAATGGATAGGATAGGATAGGGTATAAAAGAATAGAATAGAATAGAATAGAATAGAATAGAATAGAATAGAATAGAATAGAATAGAATAGAATAGAATAGAATAGAAATAGAGTAGAAAGGGACACTGCCAGAGGAGGGAAGGGGGTACATAGCATCAGTAAGCGTACCTGATCTCAAACCAGGAGAAGCGGGGACCAAAGGGAGGCCCAAATTTTGCCTGTATGATGACCACTTATCTGCCTAATCCTGAATTGTACCCCACATTTTAAAAATAATATAAAAAGTTTAAAAAATAAAATGCAGTCCAGAAAAAAAAGAGAAAGAAATAGAGTAGAAAACGTCAAAGGATACTACATGTACATGTACACTTAGCAAGAACTACACACTCAGAAAAAAAAAAGACTGCAGTCAATTATGATGAGGCATGTGAGAGAGGCACTAAAACAAGATGGTGATGAATGTGTGTATTGGCAAATAATATTTGATCTTTTGCTCACCTACATCTCATTTGACTTTCGAGTGGGTGATGGTTTAACATAACAGGACAGTTAATGTGCATATTTTCAGTTAGGACAGAGGAAGTAAAAGTAAATTGACAAAATCTCTAGGTCACAACCTAATGCTGGACCTTCCTCCACTGACCCTTTTTTGCCTTGTTCTCTTTCTTTTTAAAAATTTTTATTTTATTATAAGAATGTGAGGTACAAGTGAAGATTAACTACAAAAGTAGACTGCATGCAGGTGAAGTCTGGGTTTCTGATTGGCACTCGCTCCCCCAGGTAATAAACCAAGCACGCTTTGCGTTGTCACTTGCACCCCATCCTCCTTCCTTCCTCCCTCCCCTAGCAGTTCCCAGTGACTGCCAATCCCTTCCTGGTGCTAATGTGACCAATGATCAAAGCCCACTTGTGAGTAAGAACATGTGGTATTCAGCTCTTTGTTTCTGTGATAGTTCACTTAATATGATGGTCTCCAACTCCATCCAATTTACTGTGAAGACCATGTTTTTGCTCTTCTTTATGACTGTGTAATACCCCATCATGTATATGTAACACATTTTCTTTATCCAGTCCACTTTTGATGGGTGGAAGGGTTGGTTCAATGTTTCTGCTATTGTATACAGGTGTCTCCTTAATAGAATGGTTTATATTCCTCCGGGTATATTGCCAGGAGAGGAATCGTTGGATAGTATGAAATGTCAATTGTTAACTCTTTCATGAAAAGCCACACTGCTTTTCATAGAGGCTGAACTAGCTTGCGTTCCCACCAACAGTGTAGAAGTGTTCCCTTTTCTCCACACCCTCACCAACATCTGTTGTTTTTTGACTTATTGATAACCATCCTTACTGGAGTTGAGTGGTATCTCATTATAATTTTGATTTGCATTTCTCTGATGATTAGTGAGACTGAGCATTTTTTCATGTATCTGTTCGCTGCTTGTATGTTGTCTTTTGAGAAATGTCTGTTCACGTCCTTTGCCCACTTTTTAATGGGTTTTTTTTTTTTTTCCTTTCCCTTCATTTAAGTTCTTGTAGATCCTGGATGTTAGATCTCTGTCAGATGCATAATTTCAAAATTTTTTTTTACCCATTCTGTGGGTTGTCTCTTTACTCTCTTGATGTTTTTTTTTGTGCAAAAATTTTTCAGTTTGATGACATCCCACTTGTCTGTCTTCGTTTTTATGGCATTCACTTTTGGGGACTTGGTCAATAATTCATTGCCTACGCTGATGTGCTTAAGGATGTTTCCTACATTTTCTTTTTAGATTCTTATAGCTTGAGGTTTTACATTTAGGTCATGTGGTCAGCCAGTTTTCCCAGCATCATTTGCTAAATATGTTCTCCTTTCCCCAGTGATTGTTCTGGTGGCTTTGTTGAAGATGACTTGATTGAGAGACCACGTTTTGATTCCAAAATCTCTGTTCGTTCTGTTCTCTTTCTTTACAGCAGTTTGTAAACCATCTAGAATGCACCACACTACAAGAACCAAAGGGCCCAGCCATAGCCACTCCTTCCTTGGCTATTTTTGCATTAATTTCATGGTGGTATCATCTTGTTTGTTTATGTCTACACATTCAGTCATATTCGTGTGCCTCACAAATTTAAACTTATAAAATTAATAAATCCCAATTTTATTTCTTTTACTTAAAACCCAGGTTTTACACATGAGAATTTTAAAAAGAATGAAAGAACCTCCATGCTTCATTACAGTTGAGTGTTCACTAATTGTCATCTCCTATTATAATTAGATGCATATGAATGAGCCCTTGTATTCACATTAAATGATTTGGAACACTCAACCAGCAAATATTTATTGAGCAGCTATTAAGTTGCAGAAAAATTATCTCATTTATTCCTCGTGACAACTCTGGGAGAGATTAATTAATATCTCAAATTTATAGTTGAGAAAACCAAGATTCAGGAAGTTTAATGAGTCGCTTATTCAGTTAATCAGTGGGATATGGGATTGCAAATCAGATCTTTCTGAAGTCAACCCAAGTTAGTTCTCATTACACTGTATCACAACAGCTTCCTCAAAGTGTGGTGTTGGCACTGTTTATCAAAGGAAGAGATTGGAAGCACCCTACTTCTCTGTCAAAAAAGGGAGTAGTTAAGTGAATGATGGTATATTCAACAATTAAACACTAATGCAGGCACAAAAATTGTTGGATATAATATAGAAAGTTCTCCAACATATGCTATGTAGAAATAAAACAATCCAACAACCAAGAAAGACAAAAGAGTGTTTACTGAATATTCTCATTTCAATAGCAAAAAAGAATACATACATATCCACATACATATCATATGTGCTTATATATGAAGAAAACATTTTGAGCATGGTATACCAGAGCCTATTAACAGTGGCTGCTCATGAATAGAAAGACTGAGGGGTATAGAGTAAGAAATAAAATTATTTTTCATTTTTTCCCAATTGCATTTTTAACCTAGGTAGTAGTCGGCATTGCTATAGTTCAAATAACTCTGAATCTCTTCCCAAAATACACCCTCCCTACCTTTTGTGAGATTAGCTTGTGTGGCTTGCTTTGGTCAATAAAATATGAGCTGATGTGAAATATGTCATGTCTAGGTCAAAGTTTTAAGAACCAGTGCCCAATTCCCCATGTTCCCTTCCCCTGTCCCACCCACACTAAAGTACAAGAAAATGTGTAGCGCAAAAACTTTCATCAGTAAGGGTTCCTGAGTAACTGGTGAGCAAAGTTCTTCTGCCACCTCACTTTAGACATGTAGAGAGAAGGAGAAATAACCCTTTGTTGTTACTCATCCTTAGTGAAGCCACTAAGATTTGGGGTTGTTTGTTATGGCAGCAACACTCAGTCAATTCTGGCTGCTACGAGGGGAGACCCAAAAAAACAGGAATCATTTTTTGGAGGGCAGGCCACTTGTAGTACACAGGCTTCCCCCACTAGGTAAGTGTTCTAGGCATCCTTCATCATCAGTGCACCAACTAGTGTTGTTGTGAGAGGCTGCATTCAACTTCAGTTGAGATTATTTTGGAGATTATTTCAACACGTTTGCCCACTTCATGTTGAGTGATTTACAAGTTCCCCTGCCCATACCACACCGAGTGTTAAGCAGTTTTTGACCAAAAAATGGCATGATCCTCATGCCCCATCCTCCTTATTCACCTGATCTCGCCCCCAGTGACTTTTTGTTTCCCCCAATGAAAAAAGTCCTCAAAGGAAAGTGTTCTACCGATGTGGGAGAAGTGAAACCAAAAAAATGGCAGAAGCACTAAAAGGCATCAAAAGTGACCAGCTCAAATACTGTTTCAAGCAGTAGAAAAAGCATCTCTATACATGTATTGCATCAAATGGAGAGTACTTTGAAGGTGGCTGAGGTTTAAACATATAAGAATAAATACACAATTTTTAATAAATTCTGGATTCCTCTCCTTTTCCCCTGTAGGACATAGGAAAGAAATGCCAGTTGTAAAGGAAACATAAAACTATCAACTACCTTAGAACTTTTTCATATGTTTAGATATTAAGGGAAAAATACGTTTTAAAATAATACATCAGTTCATTTATTTATTAAAAAAATATTTATGGAGCGCCAAATAGGTCCCAGGCAATTACAGGCACAGGGGTGGTACTATTAAATAAGACAGACGAGACCCTCACTCTTACAATGGACACAAGCAAATTAAAGAGTAAGAAGATGCCAGATAATGATGCATGCACTGATGAAAACAAAGCCTCAAATCATCGGGAGGAACTCAGTGGCTAGTTTGGGTGGTCAAAGAGGCCTCTGGGAAGAAATCACTTTAACTGATGGTTGCAATTATATTGATACAGTTGACCCTTGAACAACATGGATTTGAAGTGCGCTGATCCACTTACACACGGAATTTTTTTCAACCAAATACAAATCTAAAATACAGTATTTACAGGATGAGAAACCCACATATGAGGAGAGCTCCCTTTTCTTACATATGGATTCCCCAGGGCCCACTGGGAGGCTTGAGTATGAACAAATTCTTGGGGGATCGAGGTGATATGCCAAGAGATGACTGTAGTTCTAAAACCACAAAGAAGTTTCTTTAAACTTTTCCTTAGTCTACAGATTTTCTCAAGCAGGTCTATATTTCATTTTAAATCAGAATAACATCATAAAATAAATAACAGAGGCTAAAATGGTGGAATAATAGAACACTCAGCTAGAAAACCCAAGAGGCCCAGCCTTCATCCGGAAAATGAAGGACTATATTCAGTTACACCTGCAGATGGAACCGATAGAGTCCTAAGTGGATACAGAAGCAAACGTTGGCACCTCTTTAAGTGGAGGAGGCCACCAATGGGAAATTTATCCCATAAAACATCAATCAAGATAGCAGTAAAAGGGGTGAAATGTGTACACACGTAAAAACAATTGAAAACATATTTGCCTAATTATACAGACAAAGATATCAAGATGAGTGCTGAAAGGGGATGAAAAACTTGGGAGATGTGGAGTCTCTGTTCTAATGGAACCCAACTCCAAGGCTGGTAATATGGCCTCGGGGATAAATGCCACCAATTGCAAAAAACATTAAAGAGTTAATAGAGCTTGTGAAGTGTTTCCAATGAAAGGAGGATCTGAAAGAAGGAAGCCACAATTCTGCTTTTATCAGCAATTACTCTTTCATATTTTTGTATCAAGCTAACTTTATTAAATCATTCTGCAAAGGTCAAGTGGGATGTGTCTCTCTTAGACTATTTTCAAACTTCATGACACAGACTGAGTAACTGGATAATATACACTGTATTTCCAAAGACTGGAAGACATTTACACCCAAATGCTGATTTCCTGTGGTGTGATATTTGTCACATAGACAATGAGGTTTTATATTTCACTGTGCAAGTAGCGTCTCTCAGCCAATTCCTTCTTCAGTACTTGAAAATCTTCTAGTTCCTAGCTGTCAGAAACACACTTTTACTGTTTATCATTAAAATAAAAAAAACCAGTTCTAATTCGTCTCGATAGCAATAAGGCATGATATCCTCAGGTTGCCACAGTCAACATTTTTCTTATATAAAATAATTTATTCAAGATTCATAAAATTCATTTAGCACCTAGGATAGTAATGATTGAACTCCAAATTCCTCTTAGTCAATATGTCGTCTTTTCTCTCATATTAGAGCAATGTTGGAGACCCTTGAACAGTTGGTGAACCTAAGAGAAGACCCCGATATTTACATTTTTATCGCATCACTGTTGTGATGATTTTGAAAGTGGTGATGAAACAATAGTGCACTATATTTATGCAGTATCTTTTATCTAAAAGTTATGAAACTTTTTACAAATAATATTTCATTTTTCTTTCATCATCCTTAGCAAGTAGGCACTGTCAGATGTTATTATCCCCAGTACAAAGAGGCAAAGAAAGCCAAAATGTTTTTAATAGCTGTATCTGTTTTGTGACTTTTCAGATAATTTTGTTTATTCTTGTACTATTGTTTTTTCCCATTTTTCTTTAATTTGCTTTTATTATTTTACAGTAAAAATATAATTTTAATGATTAATGTCTTTTTTCTGTTTTATTGTCATCAGCCCATCGGCTTCCATGCCACACACTCTTCTTCCTTAAGCAGAGAGTATCATGTCTTTTGTCTATACCCAGTGAAGATGAAAAAATAATTAGCGTTTTGGAAACTCACTGTATATACATATGTACCAGAACTATTTTATGGCAAATAAAACAAACACAGTTAATCTCACCATCTTATGAGTTAAGCATTACTTAATTTTCATTTCATAAATTTGAAAACAACAGCTCAGAGATGCCACTAACTCGGGGCATAATCGACTAATAATAGGAATCAAAACAGGATCCCATCCCATGTCTGACTGATTCTAAAGTCAGTACTCTTTCTAGCCCTACACACCCAGGTCAAGTCTCATCAAGCTACCTTCCCAGCATTTCCAGTCCTGCCTTCCTTCAGTGCATGCTCCACAGAAGATGGAAATCAGAATGTCTCTCCTCTGTTTGAAAGCCTCCAGTCAAGTTCCCACTGCATACAGAATCAAATTCATTTCCTTACTGTGGCCAGCCTCACCTTATGCCACTCTCTGTAAGCACCCCCATTCCTGCACACTAGCCATAAGCACCTAAGTTCACTACCTCAAACAGGCAAAGCTCTTTCTTAAATCCAGGTCATCACAAATGCTGTTTCCTCTATCTAGAAAACTTTTCTATTTGCTTCTCAGGGTTCATTTCTCCTAGTTTCCTGCAAGACCTTCCTTGACTGCTCAGGCTAAGTAGGTCCCATTATTCTCTCTTTGTATTCTATTATTTTCCTTCTAACATTCAGCATAATTTCTAATTACACGATCACTTCTTATTAATATATATCTTTCCCACATGAGCTTCAGATACCAGAAATCAAGTTATATCTGTTGACCAAAACATCAAAGACACTAAAACAATTTCTTGCTGCAGTAAATTTTCGAAAAGTATTTATAAAATAAATAAAAGAGTGGATCCCAGATCTCAGCAACTCCCACTTTTCATTCTAGTTGCTAATATAATTTTTTTTTTTTTTGAGTTGGAGTCTCACTCTGTTACCCAGACTGGAATGCAGTGGCACACTCCCGGCCACCACAGCCTCGACCTGCTGGGCTCCAGCGATCCTTTCGCCTCAGCCTTCCAAGTAGCTGGAACTACAGGTGTGTGCTACCATGCGCGGCTAATTTTTTTGATTTATTGTAGAGATGAGGTCTCGCCAAGTTGCCCAGGTGGGTCTCAAACCTGCGGGCTCAGGAAATCCACTCACCTCAGCCTCCAAAAGCACAGGATTACAGGCTGAGCCACCGAGCCCAGCTTGTTAACAATTTTTTAATGTTCATTCAAAATGTCATTTGGTCCACTTGGGTCCAACTCTGCCGTAAATTTGTATTTGCCTTACTGTCATTTTCAAGAGTGTGTCTGTTGTATTATTGGATCACAATTCTTCCTTCTTTCTCCCCATTTCCATGGGTTCCACTGGGTCCTTCTGACCTGAGCACATGACTGCCATATATCTAAGTAAAATTAGCCTTCTTTTAGCAAAGAAGATAAAAATGACCAATAGACTACTTCTTGCCCTGGGCCATGAAGTTAAAAGCCCATAGATTTGTGCTTGTGAAATTCTATTCACAATTTCTGCCTAAAGACAGAGATGTCTGTAAAATCCAAACAAAAAAGAGCCAATAAAACTTCTCTACAAGAGATTCCAATACTCCAAATAACTGCTCTTCCAGCCTTCCCATACCACTGTTAAGAATCGGCTTTGGCCAGAGGCGGTGGCTCGGTCTCTAATCCCAGCACTTTGGGAGCCCAAGGCGAGAGGATTGCCTGAGCCTGAGGGTTCGAGACCAGCCTGGGCAACTTGGTGATAACTCTTCTCTACAATAAATCACAAAAACTAACCGGGCCTGGTGGCATGCATCTGTTCCTGCTACTTGGAAGGCTGAGGCAGTAGGACTGCCTGAGCCCAGCAGGCTGAGGCTGTGGAGGCTGCGAGCGTGCCACTACACTCCAGCCTGGGCAACAAAAGTGAGACTCTAACTCAAAAAAAAAAATCAGCTTTGCAGAGAGATATCCCTCAGTGCACAAGCACCAGGCATGGAGGCATTGGTGGCCACTGCTTTGGGCTGACTAACTCTGCACTTTATCTAGGTCTGAGAAACATACTTGTTTTCATGACTTAAGTTGCATAAGCCACCATCAATAAAGACTCTTTAGAGTAGAGACAAGCTTATTTTTTTCTTGTTTGTAGTTTTAGTGCCATTTTTTTGGTAAAACTCTCAGTGATTTTAAAAAGTCATTAAAAATCATGACCATATACAGAAAAAAACTATGAATATATCTTATAAATTATATAATCTTATTAATTCTAAGATATTTTGTGACTTCTTCACTCATGGTTATTAAGAATAATTCTTCATTGCCAGGTGCAGTGACTCACATCTATAATCCCAGCACTTTGGAAGACAGAGGCAAGAGGATTGCCTGAACCCAGGGGTTTGAGACCAGCCTGGGCAACTTAGTGAGACCTCGTCTCTCTATAATAAATCAAAAAATTAGCTGGGTGTGGTGACGTGCACCTGTGGTTCCAGCTACTTGGAAGGTTGAGGCGGAAGGACTGCCTAAGCCCAGAAAGTCAAAACTACGGTGGCCATGAGTGAGACCCTAACTCAAAAAAAAAGTAAGAATAATTTCCCCATTGTTTTAATAACTTGGATAGGTTAATGGGCAAGTTGAAAAGCCAAGGAGCATAATTTATAACCTACATGTTGGGATTAATATAATTAAATAACAATATTAATAACTAACATTTATTGATTGTTCAAACTAACATTTGAGCAATCAAATGGACAAGACAAATGGAATATCTCATTTAATCTTCACTAGAGTCTAAAGAAAGAACTATCACCATTTTACAGAACTGGAAGGAAGTTTAGAGAATTTAGGTAACTCATCCAAAATTACACAGCTAGCAAAACATTTTTAATTGCCAATCCACAATTTAAAACCCTAAGTCTATACTTTTCCAAAGTCTTTCCTCCCCAGCACTAGACTACATGCCTTTGAGACTATTACTTTCAGAGCAATATACCATTTTAAAGTATTTGGAAGATACAAAGGAATGGAAGGGATAGTTGTCTCAGAAGAATGTCCCTCGTACTTGGCCACCTATCAAGCCCAGCAGCTTGGGTTTCATTTTCAACATATCTATGGGATCCTTCAGCAGAGGTGAGGCCTTCCTTGGTCCTGCAATGTTTCCCACCTTGGTTATTGTCAGAACACGAAGAGCTAGCTCTCCAAAACGATGTTTCCAATAATATATTTTACATTGTGTGTCTAAATCTAAGTCAAGCAGCTTCATGTGCACTTAGGGAAAAAGTCGTTATAATGACTCTCAAGGCACCACAAAAACCAGTCCCTGCCATCCTCTCCAATGACTTTTCAACCATTCATTCTTAGCTCGATGGGCTGCAAATTACTCCCCCTCAAAAATCAATCCTGTCTTTAGTTTCCTCCATCCTTAAGTTTGAGTCATGAAACTTGACTATAGAAAATCACTCCGCCCTCCTCTGGATGTCAAGGCTGCACCACTATTCTTTCCTGTGTCTCAAGACAAACTTCAAGCAACCACTTTAAATGAACCCCCTTCCCCCAACCCACCCCACTGTCAACTTCAGAGAAAAATCAAGGCAGTAGAGGTGAACGCCTTCAAATTCATGGTATTTTCTTCTACCTGCAAATATGTCTATGTCCTTCCCTACTTCCCTTATTTAAGTTAAAAAAAAAAGTTTTATAAACACACGTCTTCCTGGATAAAGCCAGTCCCTCTGAGCACCTCATCTTACGCATTCCCTTCCTGCTTCGTGGGCACTTGCTTACTCCCACCAATCGGTCCCCTCTCTTCAACAACTCTGTATTAGTTCCCTAGGGCTGCCACAACAAAGGTACCCTGAACTGAGTGGCTTTTAACTATAGAAATTTATTCTCTCACATCTCTGAAGTCTAGAAGTCTGAAATCAAGGTGTCAGTAAGATTGGTTCTTTCTGAGTGCTCTGAGGGAAAATCTGTTTCACTCCTGTCTCCTAACTGCTGGTCGTAGTCCTTAGTGTCCCTTGGCTTGCAGCTGCAGCACTTCACTCTCTCCCTCTGTCACTACATGACATTCTACCCTCTTGTGTCTGTCTGTGTCTCTTCTCCTTTTATAAGGACAACAGTCATATTGGACTAAGGGTCAACCCGACTCCAGTATGACCTCATCTTAACTTACATTTTAATTACAGCACATCCACAAAGATTCTATTCCCAAATAAGTCACATTTACAGGTATCGAGGATTAAGACTTGGATATAACCTTTTAGGGTGATAAAATTCAAACTACAACAATCTCCCATGTTATAAACCTGTTCCCCTTAGCCTATTGGTTAAAGTTCTTCAATCTTACTAAAATAAATAAATGTCCTGTTTCCCCAGTCATCTGTGACCCCCAAACAAATATCTTTGGTCACACATTACTTTCTGACTTTGGGTATTTATATGTCCAGCCACCTATAAGACAATTCCCCTTAGAGATCTATCTGTAGTCACTTCACCATCTGTAGGTCATGCTTAAAAGGGGCACATTATCTTCTGCATACCTGCTCCTCCTCCTGTATTCCCATCCTGGTAAAATCACCACCAAGAACATCTCGCAAGAGAGAATCCTGGAAGTTACCCTAGATTCTTCTCTGCCCTCTCACCCTGCACAACCAATCTGTCAACAAGACCCATCAAGGCCTATTTACCTCTAAATACCACCAAATCCTTTTTCCTTCTCCACAGCACTTGTCTGAGCCCTCTCCATTTTTCCTTAAACTACTGCAATTACCTCTTAACTAAATTCTCTGCCTTCAGTCAACCCCACTGAATCTGTTCTCCACAATGATCTTAGATGCCACGTCAAAGACAACTGTGTCCTCAGATCAGCAAGAACAACCCTAACTCAGGAGCTTAGAAACTTACTCTGTGTTTGTTATTTTTGTTAACAACTGTAAGGATTAAGAGAAAAAAAATACAAAGAGGGTATGCAGGTGTTTCTTTGGGGCAGTAGGGAAGTGAGAGCACTAGCCAGATTTCATCTCACTGGATGACAAAGCTTTTAGGAAAGTTATTTAAACTCTCTGATTTGTCAGATGAGATCACTACATTGTTGAACTGTTGTAAGAATTTTTACATAATATATAAAATTTCTTTCACAATGCTAGAGAAGCCATATTTTATAAAAGCTCAGTGAAATATAATTATTATAGTTATTTCCTAAGTCGGCAATCTAAGTTGTCATTCTTCTACTTAGAGTTCTTCAGTGACATCCCTTCATGTTTAAAATAAAATATGTCAACGTGATGCAGCACAAATCACTGGTTACCTTTCCTTGCTTACCCACAACTTTACCCAAAGGCAGTTCTCAAAGCATAGTTAGCTCCTTGACAAGCTCACCTCCCCACGACCCAATTAACCCAAGAAAATATTCAAGTCTCTGTCCTTGAATATTTTTCTTTTCACCCACCAGACACAGACCAATGTCCTCTCTTCTAGACCTGGATCACACTACCCAGGAGTGGCTTAGGAGCCACTCCTCTGTGTCCAACCCTCCCCAGGTATGACATAAATTTTTACTTACTCTTGTCTTCTTAATTCCGTTATGTACTCCTTGAAATAAAGGAAAGATCTTTTCATGGATGGCCCCATAATGGAACTCTCAAGGTTTACATTTAATTAGAAACAAAGTGGTATTGAAACTCCATGAAGAAGCTATTACTTTAAAGAGCTGGAACTGGTGTGTGAATCTGTAAGTCCTGAAGAGTGACTTGCTACAAGGGGTAGAAAATTAAGTTATCCAAATATCTTCATCAGAACACCTTCACCATCATTCTACCATATGGAAAACTGGTGTAATATTTATTAACAAGATTCAAATGCATAAGCATTATTTTTTCTTTCTAAATTTTTAAATTCACTGTAATTGAATAATCATGAAAACCCATAGATATATTTGGCTGAAGACCAGAAGAGAATACGTAAAACTAAAAATGTCTCTCACATTGGTGGAATAACATATTTGTTGTGCGTTCTCTAGTGTAGGACTGTCATTTTTTTTTAATTGAAATAAAATTTAATTGATAGAATTTTTAAAGAAAATTTTTATTATTATCAAATAGGCATAGTAATTTAAGCTACCAACTAAAGAAGTGCTGCCAAGTATAAATTTTTGTAAGTCCTTTTTAAAAAAACACATGCACACCAGCCTCGACCTCCTGGGCCCAGGTGATCTTTCTGCCTCAGTCTCCCAAGTAGCTGAAACTACAGGCAGGAGTCACCATGCCCAGAGAATTGTTTCATTTTTTGTGGCAACAAGGTCTCGCAATGTTGCCCAGGCTCGTCTCCAACTTCTGATCTTTCCATCTCAGCCTCCCAAAGTGCTGGGATTACAACCATGGGTGACTTTACTTAACCTTTCTAGACCCCATTTTCTTCTTTGTAAAATGGGGAATAAGAATACAAAGTTGGGGGGGCAGGATTGGCAGCAGTGGGGAACTGCTAGAAGATGGGGGACACACCTCATCAACAAGAATACCTGCATAATGAACATTTGTATACCTGTCCCTGAATTGTATCCCGCATCTTTAAAATAATTTTTTTTTAAAGAATACAACTACATAAATAAATCCATGCTTTTTTGAATTATAATTACTATAAAGTTTTGTTCATTTATAAGTATTCTTTTTGTGATCTTTAAGACCTGACTTTAGGTCGGGCTCAGTGGCTCAGTGGCTTTGGGAGGCCGAGGTGAGTGAATTGCCTGAGCCCATGGGTTCGAGATCTACCTGGGCAACTTGGCGAGACTCATCTCTACAATAAATTTTAAAAATTAGCCAGGCATGGTAGCGCATGCCTGTAGTTCCAGCTACTTGGAAAGCTGAGGCGGAAGGATCGCCGGAGCCCAGTAGGTCGAGGCTGCGGTGGCCGGGAGCGTGCCACTGCACTCCAGTCTGGGCAACAGAGTGAGACTCTAACTCAAAAAAAAAAAAAAAAGACCTGACTTTATTAAGTAGGCTCATTATTGTTAAGGTAATCATATTTACACCATAATTTTCTTAGCAAATCTTTTATTTATGTCTACTACAAAAGTAAATCAAAGTTTAGTTTCATCAAAAAGTTTACAAACTATATTATAAATTCATTTATAGGCTAGAGCTTCTTGAATGTAGAAATCATAATTTGTTTTGTCCTTTTAATCAACCAAATATACGGGAACTAGAGCAGATGCAGTGAATTCACTGAAGTCCTAAAATGCCTTCTGTATTTTTTTTCCAATTGTAATAGACTATCCATGTTACATTATCAAAAAAACATAAAGACTAACACACCCAATTACGGCATTGATATTTAAATCAATTGCAACTGAAAACAAGTAAATATACTACATTCAAGGAATAAAAAACTATTCATTCAACAGATGATTAGATAATAGAGATGTGGTGTATAAATGCCATGGAATACTACTTAGTCAAAGAAAAGAATGAAATCATGTCTTTTGCAGCAACATGGATGTCACTGGAGGCCATTATCCTAAGGAAAACAATTCAGAAACAGAAAATCAAATACTGCATAGTCTCACTTATAAGTGGGAACTAAACTGTGTGTACACATGGACATACAGAGTGGAGTAATACACACTGGAGACTCCAACAAAGCCAGAGTGTGGGAGAGGGTGAAGCTTGAAAATTACCTCTTAGGTACAATGTACACTCTTTGGGGGATGGTTACACTAAAAGCCCAGACTTCACCTTTATGCATTATATCCATATAACAAAAAAAAAATCTGCACCCCTTAAATCTACAAAATGTAATATTAAAATAAGAACTTTTCATGTGCTGTATAATAAGCAAGCATAAATGGTAATCAACAATTTCATTCCTTTAATAAACATGACAGACAGGTTGACAATGAGCAAAATAAAGCTGGCAATGCAAGAATGACCAAGACGCCATTCTTATCTTTCAGAAACTTAAATCATGGAGGAAATGGACAAGTCTAAAACAGTTATGAAAGTGTTTTTACAGGCAAGTCTGATGTTCCAGTTCCCCCAATATGATAACTCAAAAAGAACATTCTCACTTTCTTTTTTATGCCCAGTTTCTTATAGAACAAACATCTCCACTGCTTAACCACAAGAAGTAGAACCTTTGGCCAAATTCTCCTTCAAACATTTTGGGGAATTCTTGGAAAATGATTACATATATTACATAAATCTCACTTTGCTGTCTCAGTCAACCATCTGACTTGGATAACTGCTGTGTACGATACTGCTTCACCTCCAGAAATCAGTCTTCCTAAAGCATCATCTGCATGTGTTGCATATCCTCTCCACAACTTGGGCATAGACTCTTCTCTCAGTTCCTTATGATAGCTAAGACTGTCTGGGGCTTTTCTAAAAGGTTGGGAATAACAGAAAGCTCTGTGTTTTAGGCCATTCAGGCTGCTATAACAGACTACCATAAAGTGGGTGGCTCCTAAATCACAAAAATTTATTTATCACAGGTCTGGAGGCTGGGATGTCCCAGATCAAGGCACCAGCAGATTTAGTGACTGGTGAGAGCTTGCTTCCTGTTTCATAGATGGCACCTTTTCCCTGTGCCCTCAGATGGCAGAAAGAAAAGCAAGCTCTCTTGGGACCCTTATAAGGACACCAATCTCATCATGAGGGTCTCACCCTCATGACCTCATATTATTCTAGTTAGTTTTCAAAGGCACTTTATTTTCATATCATTTCTTTGGGGATTCGGATTTCAACATATAAGTTGGGAAAGGAGGAGTTGAACACTGCAAAACAGAGAACTCTAACCTAGGCACAAGCTGTGGACCCTCTCAGATCCTTCCCTATCCTCCTCTATCTTGCACTCTCTGTGGGTGATTGCCATATAGACTACATGCTTGGCTCCTGTGCCCTCTGGTTTTAACTAGCTTCAGTCAATGGAAGCCTTAGCAAGAGTTGGGAGATGAGAAGAAAATTAGGCCAGGATAATTGCCCCTTGGATCCTTCCTTTGAGGTTTCCTCTGGATGTCATTCCTTCACCAGAGGTCACTCTCAGAGACTCTTGCTCTACATGGCTTTCTTTCCAGGTTCCAGAAACCTCACCCTCCTCCATACCACAACAGCTATCATCAGGTTTCAAAAAAATCCTTTGTGATCCTCCTGCACCCCTTCAAATCTAAATAGACTCTTTGTTTAAATACTCTTCTTTAAATTGCTGATTGAAATGTGCCATTTGTTTTATGTTGGGAACTTGATTGATACAAACCATAATTTCCTGAGGGAAAAGTTGTCCCAGACCCACATGCTTCTAAAGCGGCTCTTAGACTGTCACTCTGTTTCTGGGGACAATTTACATCCCTTGAGTAGGCTTCTCTCTTTCAAGCCCAGAAAGAAGTACTTTTTTTTTTCTGCAACGAAAAATAATCTGCAAACATGTAACTCTGCCTACAAAGATAACCTTTGATATCCATATACAAAGTTGCTTAGCTTCTCATCATCTCTGTACATCTACATGTGATTTGCTCTCCATGATATTTGCTTTTCAACTGTGTCAGAAATTTGCTTTTCAACTAAGAGACCTACTAGAGTGTTTGGGAATGCAAAAAGGGAAAGTTCATCCCATTTAAACTTGGAGCTCATAAAAATGCAATTTTTCTCATTTTTTTACCCATAAAATTGAGCAAAGAGATCTTGGGATCCATCCTCAGCAGAACACTCAACTACACACAATTGGATAATTAGTAAAAATGGATCATTCCAGTCAGCCTGGAATGATGGGTAGAGGTAAGGAAGGGCATCGCAGCTTCCCAGGTAGATACCAAGTGCAAGCGTGGAGCAGCTTCCAGACTTCCAGCAGAGTCCTCCACTGATGAAAATGCAGCAGGGACACTAAGAGCTGGCATTATACCCCCATCAAGCTTTGAGGGTCAGTTTAGAAAGCTGGTGATACTAGACATATATTTCCTTCGCCCATGAGATTCTTCACTGGCTCTTGAGAGAGAGACATTCTCAACCCATTTTTAGAAAAGAAAGAATTGCCCTCAACTCAGATCCTCTGAAATCTACCAACTAGGGAGTTCCCCAAATGCTCTGGCTGTGGATCCTTCTTACTAGAGAATCTGGGGGGAACTACTCATTGTTTGACTTCCCTGGCTTCTTCTCACCCAACCCAGCAGCTGACATCATATAAAAAGGAACTGGCATGCTCTTTGCTACCGCATCTGCCCAGTGAATTTTTACTCATCTTTCGAGATCCAGTCCCAAGACCACTTCCTCTGAGAAGTGTTCCAATGCAGGGCAGAGTTATGCCCTTTCCTTCAGTTCCCATACTAACTTCTGCTGACATATTACTTACACTCCAACTCTTGGTTGACTGATGAACCTCATTCCTCTGCCCCGGAGGGTCTTTTGACAATAAGAACTATCTTATTTACCATTAGGGCTCCATGATCAAGCTTACAATAGGAACTCAGTAAGTATCCAACACGTTAATTAATTAGGAAACAAAAAAATCATTGTGTCTCTCTCATTCTTCAAGTAGTGGAAAGAGTCAACATTCATGGTGGTTAATTTTGAGCCTCAGGAGCTATATGAACACTTAGTGGCATGGTGTGGGGGAGCTGGGCAAGCCGGGTAGAAAGGCAGTTGAGTTTTTCAGCTCCATGCTTTCAACTCTCCCAAATGCTATAGGCTCACAAGAGCCTGGGGAACAAAATATCACCTCCTGGGAAAAAGCTCAACCACGACTCATTTTTGCGAAGTGGAACTTTGTGAGCCTCCAGTGGGAAAATGACGGGGTCATAACACAAAGCTGTGCCACAGCTCATCCTTCTAGTTCCACCATTTTCCTCCTCTACCATCAAGGGAACTATTTCCTTTCCACATCTCGCCCTCTGGTTTAAGAAGTGGTGGGTGAGCTGGGCTCGGTGGTTCAGCCTGTAATCCCACGCCTTTGGGAGGCTAAGGTGAGTGGATTGCCTGAGCCCGAGGGTTCGAGACCCGCGTGGGCAGCAAGACCTCATCTCTACAATAAATCAAAAAATCAGTCGGGCGTGGTAGCGCATGCCTGTAATTCCAGCTACTTGGAAGGCTGAGGCGGAAGGATCGCTGGAGCCCAGCAGGTCGAGCCTGTGGTGGCTGGAAGCGGCCACTGCACTCCAGTCTGGGCGACCGAGTGAGACTCCAACTCAAAAAAAAAAAAAAAAAAAAAGAAGTGGTGGGTGGGTTTGGGAGAAGATAAAGCTGAGGTGTTTTGGTATTCCAAAGTGACTTCCCTCTCTCGGATGTATTGTGGTGAACAACTCTGACCACTGCTTCAAGTCCCAAAAAACTTACCTGGTCAGGAATGACCAAGGCTTCAATGCAGCTAAAGGTTCTTCCTAAACTCTTGTTTTGCCAACTTTCCTGGAAACCATCTCTGTGAATTCTGAATCCAGTGATCTGGGTGAGCCCAAGCACTGGTTCCAATGGTGGTGGTTCTTCTCCTTCTTCTCCTTCTCCTCCTCCTCCTCCTCCTCCTCCTCCTCCTGCTCCTCCTCATTCTGCATATTACCCTACAGTCAAGTCTAAGAGCCACTTTTCTAAGCAATAAACCCACTGGCTATTTCCCTTTTCTGTTCTATTCCTCCTAGTGGTGAATTCTACAAATAGCCACCTTGTACCCTCTGCATCAGTCAAAAACGCCAGAAATATGGCTTTTAAGTGACTTAGGGCTCCTACTTCCTACTTCCCTTTCCTCCCGAAGGCTATGTGCCAATCTCACCTCAAGAAAATCTGAGCACCTGTGGTCCTGCATAAACCAAACGTCTCCTTGTTTAGAAGATCATGTGGAGACAGTTAGAAAGTCATTCATCATGTATTTATTTTTTCATTTATTCAACAGGCATGTTATGGGTCAGACATGGCTCTAGGCGCTTGAGATGAACTGGTCAGCAATACCATAGGGGTATCTATGAAAAAGGTCAAACTAGCTTATGTTACTGACATCTGGCCAGAAGCCCTGTTCCCAGTTCTTTTTTCTTCCTTTTCACTCACATATCACCTACCACTCACTTCCAGATCCATAACCACTTATCTAAAGCTGAGGCTGCCCCTGTGACTCTTTTTGCACAAATACTGACACTCATCACTAATTGTGCTATCCCATGTTTGACATCAGCTCTCTTTATCCAAAGATGAGTAAACATCAAAGATCATTCACTCAGAATGACTAAGGCTCAAGTCTTTATCTCCAAAATTGATTATTTCTTGTAGATGCTTCAGTTCTGGTGCCCTGTGTTAATTTTAACTCTTCATAATGTAGTTTGAGGACAGATTCTTCCATGCCATGTTGAGACAAAGGGTACTAATTAATCCATTCCTTCCTCCACTTAAGACTTCCTAGGCCGGCACAGTGGCTCATGCCTATAATCCCAGCACTTTGGGAGGCCGAAGCGAGAGGATTGCCTGAGCCCAGGGGTTTGAGACTAGCTTGGGCAACTTGGCGAGTCCTCATCTTTACAATAAATCAAGAAAATTTAGCTGGGTGTGATGGCACATGCCTGTAGTTCCAGTTACTTAGAAGGCTGAGACAGAAGGATTGCCTGAGCCCAGCAGGTCGAGGCTACAGCACTCCAGCATGGGTAACAGAGTAAAAAACAAACAAACAAAGACTTCCCAAACTCACAGCTACAAGTCAGTGATCGTGTCTCTTACTCTGGTTCTGTATGCCAACACTAATGAAGATTCCCTTCTAATCTAGAATGTTTCCCAGATATCCAAGTGTGTATGAAAATAATTTCCAGTTTGGGCTAAATTAAAGGCATCAAACAGTATATTTGCTTCCTTCACAGATGTGAAACATGATACCTATTCCTAGAAAAATTCCTGCCAAAGAACGGCTTAGCGGCTGACAATAGTACATCCACAATTTAATAATGCTGATTCTGATTTTCAGTTTTCACTTTTTATTTTTCAAATGAAATCAAATAACTGTAAGAACAAGGCAGAACCCTCCACACATAATCAAGTTCAAGTTCTGCTGAATGTCAAAAGTTCAAAGTCCTTCTGGCTACTTGTCCCAATGAATAAGCATAGGGACCCCCAACTGGAAGAAGTGAGAGATTTCCCCAGAGATTGATTAGATTTTTTTTAATGAATCAGGAGGGAAAAAGCTATCCACAGAGACTTTTTAACTTGAGAAATACTATTAGAGCAATAGATTTCAGAGATATGCAGAAATAAAAGAAGGAAATTTTAAATATATATATGAAAGATATTAGCCTTAGGAAGTTCTAGGATCAGGAAACAGAAAAGAAAGTGATTGTGTAAGGTCAGTTTCTGTTGTGTAATCTGAATCCTGGTGGCATTTCTCCTATGTATTGGGAGTGAATGACTTTTTTTTTTTAATGTTCATTTTCAACTTGAATTTGTCATGAGGATAGATAGTTGACATAATGAAGTGTGTACTGCAAAGCGGCATTTAGAGAGGCATAATAATACAGATTTTGCCATCAGGCTGAGTAGAAGTCAAAGCCTGCTTCTGCTATATCTGGCTATATATGACCTTTGTCCAAATGCTTAACAACTCTGGGTCTCAGTCCATTCATCTATAAATCGGATCTAATAAAGCCCACTTCACAGGGTTTTGTGAGAATTAAACAGGATAACAAAAGTAAGTGTTCAGTAAAAATTATTTCTCTTTCCTCTTCTTACATTATTTTAGAATACATAATTGTTAGGAAAAGAGCAATGTATTTGATCAGAAGGACAAGTGTGTAAGCTAAAAGAAAAAACTAAGACATGTTTAAAATTTGGAAATTATACTGTCCTTCAAGTCTTTGGGATTACTAAAAGATACACTCACATGCCTTACATCAGTTGACCAATAGGATTTTCTTTGATGATGGGACTGTGCTACAGCAATGCTGCCCAAATGTGGTTGTTGCACACTTGAAATGTGGCGAGCACAACTGAGAAACTAACTTTGTAATTGTATTTAATTGCTTTGCATTTAAATAGGCATACATGACTTCTGAATTGGACAACACCCCTTCAGATCTTCCTGGCTGTAAGGTTCTCTCACCCCAGACTAGACTTGAGGAAGCAAAAGAGCATGAGTTTAAGCACCTACGTTCTAGACTAGGACTGCCTGGATTCAAAGCCAGCTCTGCCCGCTAGGTGCTCTCATGGAAGCTTCTTGGGTCTCAATTTCCTCATCTGTAGAAGAGAAACGCTAATGACATCACCTGTCACATATGAAATGTTGGAGGAATCAATAAGTTAATACAAATAAGGGTTTAAAGGGTAATCTCCTGATTATTTCCCCTAAAATAACAGTCCTCACACTTTCTTGAAATCATGCATTTGCTTCTCTGCTCTCTCCACCAGAGTATAAGCACTGCTACAGCACTGTGCCAAGCAGCCTGCCTGGCACATGTAGACTCTGATGAGATATGTGAGGGAAGAAGGAAAAGAGGGAGAGAAGGAGACAGGGAGAGAGGGAAGGAAGAAGAATGGAGAAATGAAAAATGCACGATAATGGAATGGGCAGTCATATTTTTTCATGAAGAGTAAAGTAAGCTGCTAAAATAAATAAGAGAGCTTTAAATAAAAATTTCAGTGGAGATGACTGTTGAAGATGAAGATAGAGCCTGGAACTCTGGGAAAAAATATATTTCTAAGTGACAGTGAAGTGACTTGATAGCTCTAAGAGAAGAAAAGAGAGAAAAATGAAGGTAGACTGGAGAATTTTTCTAGATTCTGTATCTATGTAAATATAACTTCAATCCTTGAAAGCGTTTTCAACCAAACTTTCCCAAGAGAATGCCATTGCGGGTTGCACAGCCATATTTGTCCACAGTGTATTCTAATCTAAATGGTGCCATTAGAAGTGAAGTATGTGTGTCGTGTTGGGCTCCCCGTTGCCAAGTTTTTATTTATACTACATTCACCAGTTCCCCCAAAAAAGCAGTGTTGGGCAAGTTTTCATAACTGTTTATTCATTATAAATAGTAAATATTTACTGCACTTTTTACATGAAAGACATTTTTACAACACATCGTTGTTGGTTGAGGCTGCAACACAAAGATAGCACTTCTCTTGTTCCATCCCCTCTAAGACCAATGTATGAACTAAACTTGATACTATGTCTAGTTTCACTAATGCACTACATCATAGCTCTTAATGCTAAAAGGAATGTATTTGTGCCTACCCCATTCATGGTTCCAAGAATAGAAAGAAATAAATAACACTGCCTTCCACCTTCTTGTTCCTCTTAACATTTCAAAAAACAAATTTATTGACATTCTAAAATGTCACCACACAAACGTATGTAAACCTCAGTTCCTATAATCTTTTAATATTGGATATCATTGTATAATTTAAAAGTACACGAGAGCCACATGAACATTTCTGTTCTTGCCCTGCCTTTCATAGAAAAGAGAAGAATGTAAACGTCATCATTTTTAAAAGCATTATTCTCAGACAGGTTCACTAATCAAAAGAGCAAGCCGAGGATTGGTTGTCCAGCAAATGGCAGACATCACTGCACTCTACCATGATGAATTATGGGCTGCGTAAATAAAAGCACCTGCAAAAATATAGTTTTGACTTTGTTTATGTCGCCTTGGCCATTGCCAATGCATCCATGAGGTACACAGTATTGCACACTGATAAGCAGATATGTGAATGTATGTCACTTTCTCTCCACCACATCCTTCCCCCAACCCAGGTGGGCTTCCAAATGATTATGAACTGGGAAAATGTCACACTCCTCTCCCCACACCAGAAAAGAAAACAAGCGTTTCTTCCTGTTAGCCCATATCCTGTTAGCAAGATGTGTCCAGGACATTTATTGACAACTAGATTACAGATGAGGATATCATAACAAATAATTTATTTGGGAGGTCCTTCACATCTAGTCTACCTTCCTAAAAATGGTGGCATTTATTTTTATATCAATTTCCAGTGTGTAAAAGTCAAAGATTCCTCCATTCCTGCTCCATGAAGTGAGCACTTTTAAAGTTGTAGAAGTGTCAACATTACACATCAAACATGTTATATTTCAGAGTTTTCTGCTACTGTATTTTAGAAGATTCTGCTAGCCCAAACCAGTCCAGGTAAATCTCAGATACACACATACACACAAAAATGGAATGTTTTAGCTCCTTGATCATCAGCACTAAAAAGTTGGGATATTTTGATTTATAGCCATGTCAAGCCATTGCTTTAAAATGTTGCATTTGTCTTTTATTGCTCCAGGTCTTCGTCTTCACTGCTTTTGTCCAACATGTTCAAAAGAATTTGAAACAAATTATTGGAGAAAGAAAATCAATCACCTTCCTTTGTCTCTTGTCAGGAACCCCCCACCCCAAAAGGGTATTTTTTTTTTCTGAGAAGATTCTTCATGTCTAGGCTGTGAAGACCAGAAACAGGACCAGTTTTAGCTCCAAGTGGACAGTTCACTTATGCGATATCTGGCTTGAGATAATGAAAGGCACCTGTAAGGAAACACACGCAGCTTTTTAGGTCATGCTGGGACAATTCACAGTAAGGGGCAATAACAGCTACAGGCTGACAATGTCATATTTAATACCATGGTATCAAAGGCTTCAGACTAATATTTTTATTCCTGAGACAAGTTTGACACAACTCTGTGTCCCTGGGATTACACTCCATATGATCCTTGAGCTGACCTCATTAAGAACATGTGTTTCTAATGCTAGGGATTATTTCATTTTGGCCAACCCTTGTGTTTTACCTAGTGGCAATCAGCTTTCACATCTCAACAATTAATAACCGCAAGATGTTGTTGACATCAGTTAAGAAAATAATTATACAAGGGAGCCCTTGCTGGAACAATCAGCTGGCTTTGCCGCAAAATTGATACTGGGGTATGAGGCTTAATCATGCCTCTAACTTCCTTTTCTTAAGCAAGAGTTCAGTTTAACTCCTTCCAGGAGTAATCGCCCCCTAAAAAGTCCAAGGCTTACTTTGTCCATACTGCCCATATTGGTAGCCTGTGACAGGGTCCATACTGTAGCCCGTGGTGCTGTAGGTGGGTGGACAGTAGGATTGAGACGTCGGCAGACTGTCCAGGCTCTTCATATGGTCTAGTCTCTGACTGCAGCTTGCCGATACCGTGGTGGTTGGTTCCAGGCCCCCAGTAAGAGGGGAGAGCGCATAATCGGTCTGGGGCTGATGTGGTACCCCACCGTGGTTGGTCAGGAGTCCCATTACCTAAAATACACAGGCAGATTGGGAAGAAATTAAAATGCAGAGAGGAGCAGATTGGAGCCTGTAGCTGAAAGAACAACTCAACAGTCCAAAGTTTATGTCTCTGGAAATCTCTTAAAGAGCTGTCCAGAAGACTGTGACCTCAATTCAAAATGGCAGAGATATTACATCATGCCCAACGATAACATCTGACTGCAGTTTCAGAAAAAGGAAAGGGGAGGGAGAAGAGAGGAAAAAGAAAAAGAAGGAAGCAGAGGAATAAAGAGAGGCAGGGAGAGAGAAGGGGATTATACCCTGTGCCCAGAGATAAAATCAGACTAGAATTTCAAAGAGGGGGAAAGAAGAGACAGAAAGAGAAAAATTTTATCTGTTTATATAGAAAAAAATGGCTAAGCATACATTCCATCTGGAAGTTTCGCATATGATTTTTAAATAGTCATTCACTAATATATATATATTAAGTTAATTTAAGCAAAATCAAGCTTCCTTTTTCATATAATTTGAGACCTCATCTTTTTTGATATGTTCTCTCTCAAGAAAGCACCTCTCCTTATCTTGGCCATCCTTCCCTCCCTGATGTTTCCTTGTCTTTCACTGTATATTCATTAGTTCAGTCACCTACTGAACTCCTTTGACTGTTGAGAACTCTGAGAGGAGCAACCTCAGTTTTTATATCCTGACACCTAAAACAGTGAATGAATGACAGATAAACGATTGTCCAAATAACTGTCTCTGTTACCTATCCTTTGATTTCTTCTCTAAACTAACATTTCATGTATACAAAGTATTAAAAGGAAAGACAGGCCTGAAATGCAAACATGTTCTTAAAAGTTCAGTTTTGTAAACAATGCTGGAGAGTAAGATAACTTAAAAAAAAACAAGAAAAAAGAAAGTGGCAGAACAACTTTCAGAACAGCCTGGTAAAGTGTCTCACAAACTCAAACTCACTGACCCTTATAACACCGCGTGACAGAAGTAAGTGGATAATTAATTTTGCAGCTGGAAAACTGCCACACAAGAGAGGAAGTGATTTTTCTCAACTTTGCACATTTCTGTGGCAGGGCTCAAAAGCAATTGCAGAAGAAATCTACTGCTGGTAAAGAGTTCTACCCTACTCCCCCAGAAAACACACCTACTTACAAAGTATTTAAATGTAGACTCCCACAATTTCACACTTCTGCTAGAGTCCTGTTTTATTTTAGGAAGTTTGAAGTCTATGGAGATTAAAGTATATAAATAAGAGCAAAAGGAGAGGGCAGAAATGAAAACCAAGCGCTGACAATAAGCCCTCATGCTAACTGCAAAACAGCTCTTCCTTGACAGTAATTTAGGCAATAGAATCCTGGATCTAGGAGTTCCAGCAAGGCACAGGCATGGGGGGGCCAGTGGGAGGTTGACGAGGAGGAACTAGTTTTGCTTCCAGAAAGCATCCCAACTCAAATTCCAAAAACAAGGTCCCTTTAATATCCTTTGGAAAAGGTTTGCATAATCCTTACATCTAAAGGAAATCTTTATGAACTAAAGTTTTAAACTAATCCGTCTTCAGTTAGCTCCAAAAGACAAAAAGAGAATCTGTTCACCACCTTCTGTGGATTATCCTTTCTTCCTCCATTTTAATAAGCAGATGATCTCCCCAGCCTATTTTTTATTCCATTGTCTCTTTCGTTTGAGTGATTGTGTCTGTGTGCACATGGGAAGGTGGGCCAGTGAGCTAGAGCAACACAGTAATGCCCAAATTTTGAAAGACACCCCAGGGATCTAAATTGTCTTGAGATATGTGGTAAAGCATCTTTTTAAAATCTCTAAAGATTAGTTATATTCTTTTAAAAAATCATCATTTGTGGCAGAGTCTAGTATTGCTTTATTGGGGGTTTGGAGAAAGTGGAAGTCACAAAATAAAATAAGAATCAAGAGGATTCACAGCGCCAGGAGGATGGAAAGTCATTAGAATATGGGTTCTTACAGGGTACTATCCAAAACTATAAGTTAATTTCTTCATTTTCTCTCTCTCTTTTTTTTTTTTCTTTTTTCTTTTTGAGTCAAGGTCTTACTTTGTGGCCCAGGCTGGAGTGCAGTGGCACAATCACAGCTCATTGCAGCCTCAACCTCCTGGGTTCAGGCGATCCTTGATCCTTCCACTTCAGCTTCCCAAGTAGCTGGGATTACAGGAGCATGCCACCACGCCCAGCTTATTTTTTTATTTTTTCGGAGACAAGGTCTCACTGTGATGCCTAGGCTGGTCTTGAACTCCTGGGCTCAAGCAATCTCCCTGCCTCAGCTTCCCAAAGTGCTGGGATTACAGGTATGAAGCACCATCCCAGGTCCATTTCCTCAGGTTAAAAACTTGAACATAACCAAAAATGCATTTAAATTATTTCCTGGCCGTTTTTCCATCTACATGGATTATTTTCTTTTTGCCTTCCTTTGAGTTTATATAGATGATTTTATAGTATTTACTTGGAAAATGTATAAACTTTGATTGATATACTAATTTACTAAATAGTTAATTCCAGTCCAAATTAGGCATGTCTATTAGAAGAAAAGAGTCTTTAATTAGAGGTTATTCAGTGTTAGACACACACTTTTCACATCAGGAGTACACCTTTGTGTACTGGCCTGATCATCAAGAATGGACAGGGAAAATAAGGACATTGAAAAATGTAATTTTTTTAATGAAAGAGGATAATGCCACAGGACAGGTCTTTCACCATAAATATGTTGTGTTAAGCAAAATCTAAGAATTTAGAAAAGAAATTTTGTTACTGTACTAGTCCAGAGAGAAAAGATACCCAGCAGTACTGGATCAAAAGGAAATATATTTTAAATTAATAGTGCTCTTCATGAAGATACTTACTTGAAACTCAGTTAATGGTATGTCACTTTAAGGGAGAAATAGAATACTCTGTATACAGTTAGAGTTGAAAAGCTCAGAGCAGAATTTTATTCAAAACATGCACACTCTCCCATGAGCAATATGTACATTTTTGTGATAAACTTTTTTTTAAAAATCCCTTGCCATACATTTCTTGTTTGCATAACTTTGAAGGCTGCAAGAACTTTGTTTATGAGGGGGGAGACAATGGAGGTTCTAAAATAGAAGAAACACGTCCTTCCTATAAGTAAAAATGAGCTTATGAAGTTGTTCATGGGGCAGCTTTTTCTGTCACTGCATCAGAAAATTCTTTAGGACAGGATTTAACTCTAAGACCTTGAAATATATCTGCTGAAGGATGGAGAAAATACCCTGTTTGCAGGGCCATATTCTAGGACAACAGAAAATTTCTCAAAGGTCCCAGGGCAGAGTACCTTTAAGTCTATAATACTAGTGATCTATCACAGAATTGAGTATCTCAAGTTCTCACTTATAAGCAGACCTTGAACAATTATCGTAATACTATAAGAAAAGGATTGGCAGTAGTGGGAATCTGCTGGGGTAGGGGAGCACACCTCATCAACAAGGGAACCTGCATAATGAACATCTGTATACATAACCCTGAATTGTAACCCACATCTTTAAAATAAATTTTTTTTTAAATCCCAAATGTTATGACCCAAATAGGAAGGAAGCCTGCTAGGTCTTTCTGGGGTCAATATTGTCACACACAGGAAGCCAGTGAAGGCACCTGCTTTAGCCTCAGCTCATAGCCCAATACTTGTAGAGACTGATGGAAAGGAATTAAGAAGACCAGAGAATGGTTATCTCTGGTCCCTTTGATAGAGCCCAAGAGACTGACATTCTTTCACAAGTTCTTATTTCCACTCTGATAGTCACATATTATAATCATGATCTCAAGAATTGCATGAAGATGGGCATCAAGGCACTAATATTTTCCTACATTTTGTCTGAAATTGAGATTAATAAAGAAATATAATGTCATTTATTTCAATATTTCACATTGAGAAAACTTGGGAAATATGCACCATGTTAATAACCAGTCATTTTAAAACTTAAAAAGAAATCTGTATTGGAGGGAGTGAATATATCAATAGAAAATGCATTACTTTCCCCTGACATAATTTAAAACCCCAAATCTCTATGGAAGAGTCTCATTACACTTTTATGTTGTTTTTTTAAAAGCTATTTTGTGTTTCATGTGGTTCAAGGAAAGTTAGGGAAATTTCTTTTTGCACACGAAGAAATTGGTAAACGAACTTCTTAGAACTTACCCAACATGGTTATGGAATGTCTTCTAGTCAAATTTTCTTTTTAAGAATATTGTAAGAATTTCTTTTATACATACTTTTCCTACAGTGATTTGTAATTTAAAGCCTAAAGTAAAATATTCATTCGTTGTAAAGTGGATTTTTTTTCTTCTTAGACCATTAGTAAGCTATTTCTACTACAGGACTGGCAGTTTTTTGTTTGATTTTTAAAAAAATTTAGAATATAAGGGAAGCTTAGTTGCCTGGTTTTCACAAACAATTTCAAAGAAAAAGAAATAAATTCAAGGTCACTCAATTCTGTCTCCTTAATGCTGATCATATTCTTATTAAATGCTAGGTAAATCCAGGAGATGCAAGGACCAGAAAAAGTTTTTCTTTAATGAAGTTATCTGTTCTGTCCCACTAGAAAAGAAAGTGAGAGGACCGCTTTCCTTTTAGTTTTAGTTGTGAGACATCTGAGAAAAAATATATGAAGCCAGATTTCTAAATCGTTACCTCCAAAATATTTCAAGACACCATTTCCAAATCATTTTACAGATAGCTTTTCAAAACAAATTCAAAGCCTCAATCTTGGGCCCATACTTCTTCCACCAGTTCCCTCATCGTGTGCATTATTAGAGACATTTTCTGAAGATCTCTTTAAACTCATTCTCAAGTTTCAGAATTCCAAATAGGTTGTTTATATCTTGATTGGAAGATTATATGGTTCAGGAAAAAATAACTCTTCACAATTGCTTCATGTCATATTTCTCTTGAATTAATTTTCCTATTGTAAGATTAAATATAAAAGATAAAAACTATGGGGCCAATTTAAATTTACATTTAAAACGATGTGTCTGGAAAGTATTTGTCTTGGCACAAGCATTACGGTTTTGCCATCGGTTGAAAAGTGCTCAGAGCTTATAAGAAATCTAAAATGATTTAGCAAATTATTGTGTACATCTAGGTGCTTCTTTTTTCCTTAGTAGGAATCCTAGTTCATGTCTTTATTTTCTTTCTTTTTCTTAACTCATCAAATTTTCTTCTGTTAACATTTAATAATATGCATTTAATTACTTAAAAAAAAAACCATTGAGAATGACAGCTTGGTATGATATAAAGTTTTTTAAGCCTTTCACTCTTCTCTCCAAAAGTCTGCTGACTACATATTTGTATTTAAATATAATTTATTTTTAAAACCAAACAAAAATATTCCAGTGTTTGTTGCCAATATATTACTGGAGTCATTTAATGGTTAAATTTCACTGGCTGAAAACCCACATTTAAACAGCAGATACTTCGGATTTAAATGCCTTAGGAATTATCCTGCAGTTGATTAGCATCTAAATAATTAGATTTTTGGTCCTGTCTGTTTGAAAGCTATAAGAGGGAAGTTGCCTGAAGGCAGAAGTTTCTCTTAAGGTATGTTTGGTGACCTTCTCACCCATCCTGAGAGTTATGGAAAGGGCACAGCTGACCTTTACGTAACCAGTCAGAAAACCTGTGCATGCAAAATGCCCTACTAAGCACATCCTTATTTTTCATTTTAATCATTATCTCACGGTTTACAATTAGCAATGTTTAATGCATGATGAAAAAGTGTGAGTGTCACACAAGTATGGTTCATATGTGGTATATAGCTCCAAGTTTTATTTGTGAAGAATACATTAAATACTATCTCAGCTAAACTCTAAGGGATAGAAGCCTTCATTGTCAGTCCTGTGAACAATTATAGAAAAACCTTTCATTCCATCAATTCTTTAGAATATCTATTTCTTAATAGAGCTAAGCTGTTAAGTTGATAGCAATATTCTTTAGGGACTAATGACTAAAATATAAATCTAGGCAAAGAATTAGCATAGAAATGGCTTGCAAGAGGTATTCATATATACTATATATAATTTACTTTTAGCCATTGATGAACAACCATACCATGTTCATCTATTATCAATAAAATAAGCCTACTAAGAAGAAGCTCATTCCACCTGAATGAAAAAGTATGCCAGTTAATACAGTTAGTATTTCACTATGTTAGACCCACCATGGGCATAATAAAATTCTCATATGTTTTAATTCATTTACGCATGCCTGCATTTAATATGCTTTGTGACCATGTCTACAAATTAATATGATTTATGAGAAAAGAACATGTGCAATATTGGGGAGTATAACAAACATATTTTTTCTTCTATGAATGAAAAATATAACAAAACAGCTCAAGGAAAATTGTTGGCCGTTAGCATATTAAGATGGACTGACAGAGCCCTGAGTAAACTTGGGGGAGTTAATGATATCCTCTTATCTGACCCTGACACATTTGCAGCATGTAATTTACAGAAGCTCTGTCCAGGGAATCTTGACAAATGCTCCTAACGATGTCAGGGCAATGTTCCATTCTAATGTAAAACAGATGTGGGTCAGATACCCTCATTCATCACTTAACACAGAGAATCTCAAACTCTTTCTGAGAGGAATGACATTACCTGCTGTTAACTCTTCTCATTTCAGGAAATTTCTCACAACCACAAGTAGCCCTCGAAAGGGTGTACACTCAAGCCTATCATCATTTCAAAAACCAGTCTGAGAACATGACTGTGGAAAATCAAACATATATCTCAGTTTCATTTTATGGCTACTTCAGGATAGTTTGCTAATTATTAACCTTTGGGAGTTAGGATTCTAAATATGGAAAGGGAAAAGCTCTGTGTTGAGTAACCACAACACTTCAATGAGATGAGTTTTGAAATTTTCTCCCTAATCACCCATAAACTAAACTTGTATTTGCAGAAATGCAGGACTGATTCACCTTAATAACCATCTGTAAATGCAAATCTTGCTGAACATTCTGTGACTTATAAATAACTTATGATGGACCAGAAATGCACACTTTCCTTTTAGCAAGAAGGACTTCAGCTCTGCCCCTCCTAAGCAGAGGGATATTGGACTGTTCTATATTTCCATTCCCCTAAAAGTACCCCCTCCAACTATGGCTAACATCGTAGAGGGCAAACATTCTGGCCCACTACAGGAGGAAAATGGATTTCCAGTTCAATAAAGAAATGCTTCTTTCTTCCAAACCATGTACAACGTAGGCAAATATTTCTGTGACTGCCCAAGGTCAGTATCATAAGATTCCATCTACCAAATGCCTGAACACTACAGAAGAGAAGCTTCCCTATACTTCTCTTCATGTGAAGGAAAGTTTGCCCTTAAGATAGAGGGAAAAAACCAATTGAAAGACCTTGTGATACTGATGAGTAGATAGCAGGGAAAATATTTGTATTAACCATGGGAAAATGGAGAAAAATCTTGCAAAAGTCTATGAATGAACAAACTCTTTAGGAAATGCTTTCTGGTCTGTTTCACAGGAGGAGAAAGCATTCATTTAAGATGCATGGAGCTTGTAGCAGCTCTACAAATATGAGACAACATCTGAAAACAGTCTTCCAGGAACCAGAAGCTACTATGCCATTAAGCTAAAATCCTATCTCCCTTAATTCCCTCCAATACCCATCCAAGGACACTGAACAAGTAATGATGCTGTGTTCTCTTTTCTACTCATATTCCTGATCATAAATTAGACAGGGGCTATGTCTCCTGCACAGGCAACTTAATGTAGGCTGGCCACATACAAGGACCACAATATAGTCACTTAAATAGTTCTTTGATCTACAGACTTGCAGATCCTTTTTTTTTTTAAGTCAGAAACTTACTCTGCTACCCAGGCTGGAGTGCAGTGGCACACTCAAGGCCTCCGCAGTCTTGACCTGCTGGACTTGTGATCCTTTCGCCTCAGCTTTCCAAGTAGCTGGAACTACAGGGACATGCTACCACACCCGGCTAATTTTATTATTATTATTTATTATAGAGAAGAAGTCTTGCCATTTTGCCCAGGCCAGTCTTGAGCCCCTGGGTTCAGGCAATCTTCTTGCTTCCATCTCCCAAAATCCTGGGATTACAGGCACAAACCACCACGCCCGGCTAGATCTACAGATCTTAACAAAATAAAACCCTTGTAATCTGGTGATTGAAAGAATGCTCCTCAACTGATTAGCTCAGAAAGACTTAGCTAGATTGTTTCTTATATTCCAAACCTTACCATTGTACCTGCTGTTTCAGTCACCTTCATCCTTCACTGGTAAAAGAGAAGCATCAGAGTCCCCTGCCTTTAGGTGGATATCATGCTTCTAATTTATCTCGTAAACTAGTATTATAGAAGACGGACTGTGTATTTTCAAAAACGTATTCGTGTCAACGTTATATGTTAGTAAACCAAAACAAGAGTAAGAAAAGGAAAATATGGGACACCCTCTCCCCTCCCTGCTCCGAGCCCCATGGAATGAAGGATGGCTGTCTTTTGTTTTCATTGCAATGGGTTCTCATTCTATTTAGTACATTATATTTCTGGAAACTACCTTATTCAAATACATTACAATGGCCGCATTATGAATGGACAACTATATGAGTCCCTTCTTTAAAATGTCTAAGTAAATTACTTGAAAGTACTCCAGGCCACTGAGAAAGCAACTCCTTTCCTCTGACTCACTCAGTTTCCACATTTGCTTTATTTGCCACTGACAAGCAGAAGCATATGTTTCCATGTGTCAGAGGGTCTCATGATATTATTAAATAAACAATAATGAAGCCCTGACAAGATAAAAATAAGATAAAGATTTTTAAAGATAAAGTATTCTGCTGGATGTGGTGACTCACACCTGTAATCCCAGCACTTTGGGAGGTGGAGGTGAGTGAATTACCTGAGTCCAGGGGTTCGAGACCAACCTGGGCAACTTGGTGAGTTCTTGTCTCTACAATAAATCAAAAAATTAGGCGGGTGTAGTGGCACACATCTGTAGTTCCAACTATTTGGAAGGCTGAGGCAGAAGAGCCACCTGAGCACAGCAGGTCGAGGCTGTGGTGGCTGTGAGTGTGCCACTCCAGCTTACCTGTTGGGCAACAGAGTGAGACTCCAACTCAAAAATATATGTATAAAGTATTACTTTATCAAAAGCACTTAAATGTTCTTAAGCATTGTGTTCCTCAACATAGCTCTATAGGTCAATTTTTTAAAAACCTATTCTAAGTTTAGCAAGAAAATATAACAGAAGATGAGAGAGTTTAAACAACTTATCTGAAGACATGCAGTCAGTAAGTGACTAATAAATACTTTTTACCTTGAGGCTCTCTTTGGATCAATGAATTACACCCACACAGCAATCAGTTCACTAAATAGGAATTATTTCTTTCCATTACTTCTTTATCTGCCTTATCTAAACATTATTAAGCAGGTTATAACCTCTTTAAAATTAATCTCTCTCCTAGCAAGTTCTTCTGACAATGTGTTGAGATAGAAGATAACATCAGACAACAACATTAGAAAGAAGCATTCCCCTGCGAAAACAATCGAGGGAGTCATTTTAGAAATGGATGGATCGTGAATTGGGTCTTCACCTAGGTTACCTGTCATTCAGAACTTCCTAAGAAATGTTCCTCAAAACTTAATAGCTTGGCATTCAGCAAAATGGTTCCGTGGTCAAATTAGAGAACATGGAGTTAAACAAAATTAAACACACTTTCATACTGCAAGACTCATCCAGGACTTTAGTAGGATAATGTGTACTGTGACACTGAAAGATAAAAGAATATGATTTGTGACTTTTACCAGGTTTTTCATTCAGAATTATTTTTCTTCAAACCACTGTTCCAAGGAGACTGCTTTGAGGCACAAGTCTTTACTACGAGTTCAGTTTGGTTTCAGGATATTCAGATAGTACCATTCCTCCCAAATTTTATAGTCAAGGCAAGGAGGTGGATACACTATAATACAATACAGTATGGTATGTGTTTTAACAAGGTACAAATATGAGAATGTGGCATCAACAGAGGCTAAAACAAGAAATTATCCTGAAAGAGTCATGGAAAAGTTGACATTAAACTCAAATCAAGGAATAATATAGAAAGATTAGCTCTACGGGAGTGTTTTTAAATCTCAGAACAGATGCTAACTAGATTTTTTAAATGCATGCTGCCCAAAATGAGACACCAGTCTTTTGGGAGAAAAATGAATAGTTATTTCAGTTCTTTTCTTTTCTTTTTGAGTCAGAATCTCACTCTGTCACCCAGGTTGGAGTGCAGTGGCACGCTCACAGCCATTGCAGCCTCGACCTACTGGGCTCAGTTGATCCTTCTGCCTCAACCTTCCAAGTAGGTTGAACCACACACACGTGTGCCACCATACCCAGCTCATTTTTTTTATTCATTGTAGAGACGAGGTCTTGCCAAGTTGTCCAGGCCAGTCTCAAACCCGTGAGCTCAGGCAATCCTCTTGCCTTCACCTCCCAAATTGCTGCGATTACAGGTATGAGACACAGTGCCCAGCTTTTAAAAAATATATATTTATTTTAAAGATGTGGGATACAATTCAGGATTAGGTAGATATGTTGTCATTTTACAGGTAAACCTTGGATCTCCCTTTGGTCCCCACTTCGCCTGGTTTGAGATCATATACCCCTACTGATGTTATGTACTGTCCCCCACCCCCGGCAATTTCCCGCTACTGCCAATCCCTTTCTTATAGCAGGATAGTTATTTCTTGAAATAATGCTTTCTTCCTTAAGTAGTGCAGTGCTGAGGATTAGCTGCAGTTATCTCACAGCTAAGAAATAGTCCCTTCAATGTAGAAATACTACCCTGTGATTCTACAAAACACACTGTCTCAAGATGTCTCCCAATTTGCCATCTGTTCCATTAAGCAGCAGGGAAAATGCAATCACTAATCTCAGAAACTCTAGTTTACTGAACTCAGCTAAATGTCAAGAGTAATTTTTAAATATTATACCGTACATTGAAAAATATACACCTCTGATGGAACCCAGACTGTTTTGCAGAGACAGATTCTTTAGCAGGGAAAAAAACACAAAAAATAGTACACAACTAATGACTGAATCAAGTCTTCTGTGTCTGTAGTACAAAGCACACATTCAGCTCCTAATTGAATAAATATGCAAGTATTCAGATTTCTGAAGATATTGGCATTTTGCAAATGCAGTCATAAATTAAAAGCTTTACATTGCATTCCAACCACATATAAAGGATTGATTCAGGTCATTGGCCCTATACTAGTATCTAGCACGGCTTCTCTGTGTATTACTCACTACAAAGAAAAAATTTTATTCTAGACATTTAGTTACTGTCTGTGCAATCACAATTTTTTTCTCCTCAATGACTAGAAGAATTCAAATGGGCCTAAAAACCAGGGGATTGTTGCGTTTGATTTACCCAGTGTACAGGAGAACACAGCTAACAGAATTTCTATCTAAATCTATTCAGCAGACACACACACAAAAATTTTAATTCAGCAGGAAAGGTTTTTATGTGGCTCATTTCAGTGACATAATGTAAGATACAGTCACTGGCTGCTGCTTCCTTCCATTCTTTAAAAAGGAAATTTTCTCCAAGTAGTTGTTTCTCTCCCAATTCCCCAAATCTAACTAACTCAAGTGGCTATGACTAGAGCTGACAAAAACCAGGGCTCTGTGGTCTGTAAGTGTAGCAACCACAGCCTTCGGAGAAAAACCAAAGGCACCAGATCAGTTATAGTCTGCATTGATTCAACAAATGGATTAACAGCAATGTTTTCACCACAGAGCAGAACATCTCAAAAACCTAATATGGCAGGATGGAAACATGCAAATGACCAACGGTTATTCTGGTGTAGCTGAAATGAGCTCGTTTATGATCATAAACATCCTTGAGTCTTCGTAAACATGGAGGCTTCTGAAGCCCTGGCAATGAGCTCGTGAACTGCTTTAGAAAAGAAACAGAAAGATGCTCAAGGCTTTGAGAGGCTGACACTTTTGTACGAAATGTCTCTCTGTCCCAGCTTTGTTTGACACCCAACAAATCTCCTTAATCAAAATCACTCCTTTTTCTTCCACAGATGAATTTCTGGAATGTGTAAAGGGAAAGAGGTCCCTCCATTGGGAAATGGGTTAGTGGGCAGGCTATCTGGCTTGTCTGGTTCTTGGCAATCATAAAGGTAGGCTGAAGGCACAGAATTTGCAGCCTGTGTGTGAAATGGACAAAGCAAATGGCTTATCAGCAAGATTAACATCAAATAGCTTCTGGATGTGCATCCAAAAATGTCCTCCCAAAAAATAGTTATCTTGAAATAGGAGCTGGCTGTACCGCCAGGGTAAACCCTACTGGTTTTACCTATATCAACAGCACAAGACAAAGGCAAGGAATTACCACGCTAAGATGAAAAAGATTTTCCTCTTTTTTTTTTTTTTTTGAGTTTGAGTCTCCCTCTGTCGCCCAGATTGGAGTGCAGTGCCGCTCCCGGCCGCCGCAGCCTCCACCTGCTGGGCTCCGGTGATCCTTCCGCCTCAGGCTTCCAAGTAGCCGGAATTACAGGCATGTGCTACCACGTCCAGCTGATTTTTATTTTATTTTATTTTACTGTAGAGATGAGGTCTCGCTGCCCAGGCAGGTCTCGAACCCACGGGTTCAGGCAATCTCCTCACATCAGCCTCCCAAAGGCGCAGGATTACAGGCTGAGCCACCGAGCCCGGCTGAAAAAGATTTTCATAGAAACAAACGAAACAGGAAAGTACCCATCGCAACCATTTTTAATGATTCTATCCCACCCACATAACAAGCCCTTACACCTTGGATGGATAAACAACCCTCATCTTGCCTTGCAGTTGAAGAATTTGAGATCGCTGTTAACACGGTGGTCTAAAAAAATGACAAGCAAAATCAAAAGCAGTCTTGAGTTTCGTGTACACATATTAACACTTAAATGCTTCTCCCTAATAAGTTTCAGGATTAACAAATGTTTGTCAAAAGAAACTGTGCTGAGCAATTGAAATCTAATTTGAAATGGAACCACGATAGTCTAATACATATATGCATGAAATGGAGAAGCTTCCTAATAGGCGTAGCTGACACCAAATATGCAATTTACATACATTACACACTAATAATCTCAATTTTAATATTATTCTTTTAAAAGCAACTGAATGGGTGGAGAAGTTAAGGTTTTCTTTTGTAAAATGTGAATAAGAACAAAAAGTTGATCCCAGTGTCTTATGCCATTAACTATAGTCTTGTTAGTATAAGGATCTATCCACTCTTTCTGGGTCTGTTTTAAAGATGGTATCTTATCACGGCAAGGTTGATTCAACCAGACTTAATATACGAATGGTCGATAAACTTGATGAGATCTGCAGACTTACTCTTTGTTCCTGATGTGCCGAGTGGTGTGCAAACATTCAAGCATTTTCAAGCCTGGTACACAAATCTTTATGAGAATTTTTTCTTTCCTCAGTAGATTATCCATGAAATAGGACAGGTGTACTGGTTATTCAATTACATCTTACCCAAGACCTGGACAAAATTTGAAACGAGGCCTCAGAGCATAGTTCTTACCATGGGGATTTATTAATAACAGTTAAAGTTTCTCTAAAACAAAACTTTTTTCGGTAATATAAGCCTATTTTCTTATTTTGTCATTGGTTTCACTCATAAACTAGAAACTAAAATCTGCCCATCTGCTCTAAACATAAAATGTGCTCATAATAATCCAGATTTATACCAAATGTATTTTTAAGTATTGCTGAATTGAGAGATATTCAAAATTTATGGCCTCTGAGGTTGCAAACAGAACTTCCTCTTCTTATGGAGGAAAATGCTTAAAATGAATGTAGGAAAGGCTCAGAAAGCTTTTTGGATATCAAATGGCTTTGTAGGGAAAAAAAGTCAATGATATAAGAGTAAATGAATCAAAACCATATGGATCAAATTTTCCCTAAAATACACAGTTTGAAAAATTAAGGAGAAAAAGTGCTTGGCAAAAATGTGTTTTTGGTTTTACCAAACCCAAAACATTTGAAGAATCATTTGCAATGGTTGATGAACTCTAAATGCAGCCAAGTTGGCCCATTTTTGTATACAACAAAACAATAGAAAAGCTTCCTAGAAACTGGGTCATTCATTGATACTGTATTTCACTCAAGAAATGATTAGAAACTGTCACCAAAGAACAGTGGAGTTTGTAGAAGTAGGGTGGGGGTGGGGGTGAGGCATGAATGATAAAAGTTTGTTAATTTAATTGGACTTGTTTTGAAAGTTTGGCTATGTGTGTCTTGGGGGTGGGGGAGCAGTGAGGGCAGTATTTCTTGCAAAGAAAAGTTAATTAGAAGAACATGGGCCAAATGTTAATTATCCTCACATCTTGAGCATATGGTAGTATTTCCTTGGCACTCCATAGTCCAATGCAGCATTGCTTTTCTCTCCTGCATGGGTAGGAAGGTGCTGGTATTATATAGCCTGGGGATAAAGGGGAAATAAATGGTCTATATTTCCCTGTGTTTTGTATTGTCTCCACACCAGGAGAACACAATCTTTTAAAAGAAGGCTGCTACTGCAAGGCAAAACCCTTGCTAGAGTGAGTTGAATAGTTTTCTTCTCAGAGAGTGTTTTGTTATTCATTATAAGCCCCATCTCCTTTACAAAGGGTTATGTAGTTCAGACAGCTATTCAGAGATGGTAGACAATTTCGAGATCATCAGCCTAGCCTCCCACTTCCCCCCACCCATTCCTAAGAATCTCTCCTCAAGTTTCCTGACAGAATGCGAAACCAAGCCTTCCATTTGTGAAGCCATTCGATCATGCCCATAGGAAAATCAGGTTGAACGTCAGCACCAGAGTTCATGGAAAACTATTTAGGACATTATGCTTCCTTTGATGGAGACCAGCCATGGAAATGTGTAATTTGTGTTCATGAAGAAATAGTAACAACTGAGAGAGAGATAGAGCCAACTTTTAATCCTATCAGTAACTCACTCTCATTTAGATGACTCTCTTACCTGGCTTCATTTTTCCCATAAGTAACATTGAAATATTCCCCAGATATTGCTGCTGGTTCCCTTAGAGCAAGAAAAACGCGCCAACAATTAAGTAGTGCACAGACCCTTTCAGCAACTCAAGGAAGAACACCAAAGTTTCTAAAGGTTTTTGTTAGCATTCTGAGATTTAGACTGTCATAAATACACACCAATCCATTGCTATTTTCTTTGACAGTCTGGACTAGCGTAACCTCCCTGAGTCGCTGTTTCACACCCACTCCTCAGGGCACTGAGACTTTTCCTGAGGAAAAGACTGAAGGCATCTATGATGTACCATTTGGCAAACATCTCTGGTTCCAAGCTTTAAAAGAATCTTTGTTTGAGGGAGCAGATACGTTAGAGACGCTACATGAAATCTAACTACCATCACAAAATCCAACTACCAATCATACATACACACACATACACAGAGAAATAATTTGGCCCTCCTTATGGTGTCTATTAATTCCTTGACAAGAAACTAGAAAGTCCATTCTACAATGGTTCACGTACATTCTAGTTCACGATTTCCAAATCTGAATGGTAAGCAATGCATCAGTTTCAATAACACGATGGAAAAAGTCAAATAGAATGCCCAAATATTTTACATGTCACAGTCTCCACTGAAGAGATCTACAATGAATTGACCAGAATGACTCAAAAATCTTTTATCCAATCCAACTTGAATCATAGATGGCAAAAGGCCTATGATGACATGCAAAAGCAGGGAAGGCAAGATGAAAAGTTGTTACACATTATGTTCCTAAAAGAAGCATAAGACCAAAAAAGAGCTAGAAGACAATTTGCAAAGATATCAATAGTGATTTTCCTGGGGGAATTTCTTTCTACACTAAAGATATTTTAAAAAATGTTTTCCAGCCAGTCATGGTAGCTTACACCTGTAATCCTAGTACTTTGGAAAGCTGAGGTGGAGGATTGTTTGAACCAGGTTTGAGACTAACCTGGGCAACATAGTGAGAATTCAAAAATAATAAAAAATAAAACAATTAGCTGGGCATCATGGCACGCCCCTCCCTATAGTCCTAGCTACTCGGGAGGCTAAGGTGGGAGAATCCTCTGAGGCCAGGAGGTCAAGGTTGTGGTGAATCATGATTGTGGCATTACACTGCTGCCTAAGCAATGGAGTGACATCCTGGCTCAATTTTTTTAAAGTCCCATTTTTCTATAATAGACACCCAGTGCATTTTTGGGGGGGAGAAGTTAAAAAGCTTAATGGAAACTAGACTTAGCAAAAAGAATAATGTGAACCCACTAGTTCAGAAAACTATTCTCTACTAAATTTTTTTATAAAATAACTAAAACCTCCTGTGTCGATTTTGTCATGAAACCTGTTTCCTCTTCAATCAACTGTGCTTTAATAGACAAGATCCTAGACCAAGAGCCAAGAATCCAAGATTTTAGCCCCAATTCCTTCACTATCAGTCCCATGACTGGCAGCAGGTAACAATGTATTCGGGCTTCAGCTGATTTGTCTGCATATTAGCTAACTAGACTGAGGTAGAAGACGTAGAAAAGCAGGCTGAGAGGAAGAGGAGAAATGATAACATTAGTTCCGTTGTTAGTATTATATGATCCAAATACGCACTCTCTAATAAGCAGTGACTAAAGTCACCGGCCTCTCTTCAGTCTCTTCTTTAGTTCACAGGTAAACCAGGTTATTATACATGAGTTATTTGTTTCAAATTTTTTTCTTTACAATATTTTTAATAAAGTCAGACAACCGAAAGTAATGTAGGCACCTTTTGTTCAAATAGAATGAGTCCAGAGAAGTGATAAATCCCAAAGGTTATAGAAATCTGAGTTCTAATTCCAATTCTTCTAGTTCATTGTTTTGTAAATATATTTGGCAAGATACTGATTCACTCATTGCCTTTTGTTCCCCAACTTTGCCAGAGGAAGTAAGGAGGAGCTTCATATTACTTGTCTCTCTTCTAATTCATTGGGATTGCTACAAGAACTAAGACAACATGAATTCCTATTGGTGATTTGACGTGGAAGCGTATGGTAGAAATGCAAAATATCCTGGAGATTGCAATGTAATAAGTATGGAATTAACATAAGATATAGTAAAGAAATACAGGAAAATTGCCAGTGGAATTTTCCATTGATATTGGAATGATTCCCACCCTACCACCAACTCCGGAATCATAGCCAGGTTTCTTGAAGCCAAGGATTAATGGTCAGAAAATCAAGTTCTAGCAATTCCACGTATGGTAATAGTAATATAAAACAAAACAATGCACACCATGACATACAAAATAATACACTTATAAGAAACTAGCAGTTTTGCTTATAGAATACACACTCATGTTATTTTTATTATGATTGAATAAAATAAGGTACTAAGAAACGCCAACAAAATCCTGGTGCTTACCTTACAGAAGCGGCTAGGCTGGGAGGTTACATTTAATAAAACTTTCCACCAAATCACATTCATAAAAAGCTTTTCTATGGCTCAAAACTACTTTTAAAAATCTCAGAGATAACTACTTCTGATGTTACTTCTAAATTGTGGGAGAAGCTTATATGCTATGAATCTGGACTTTTAAAAGATGGCTATTAATATAAATCCATGATTTTCATGCAAAATCACATTCATAAATGCCAATACTTGGAAATTAATGTATGAAAGTCCTGTGGGAAAGCACTTTCATTGTTTTCATGTTGTTATTTTTCAGCTGAGATTTAAAGCCACCTCTTTTTTTTTTTTTAATCCCAGGATGTGCTATAGAAATCTATGAAACTTAATTACATTTACTGTTACAAAGAGGGATTTATGAACTTTTGCCTTTAGGCAGAAATGTTTATTTCATTGCTTTTGCTATCCATTCTTTTCAACTCCTACAGCTTTGAACTTTTCAGCTGCTCAGAGTTATCACCGTTGCGCAGAGCTGAGGAACTCCACTCCCAAGACACACACCACAAGTTGAAGAAAACGAAGAAGGCGAAGATATACGAGTCGTTATTTTGGCCACCCTTTGTGCCATTAAAATCTCATTTTCTGCCTATTAGAATGCCCTCTTGGTGCTTAGGCAGCGGTGATAGTCAGTGATTAGTGTGTAATTGAGTATAATTGTCTTTTCACTTTTCATTTGTGTCATTCTGAGCTTCTCTCTGTTTTTCTAACCATCAAGAGGAAAAAGAGGGTTGAGAAAAGATAAAGCTGTTAAAACTCTCACTCTCAGCCCTGAAGAGATTCTCGATTGCAATTATAGATTGCAACCCTTTTGTGACATTTCTCCAAATTTAGCGGGCAGCTATCCTCACCACCTGGGCCAAACACTCTCTAATAAAATCAAGCGATCTGTATTTAAACGACTGCTAATAATGTCAACCTCAGACAGATGCCACATGTAGGAAATTTAACCAACCTTCTGACATGCAATTATCAAGGCAATTTATTAATATGATCTCCCCAGAAAAGCTCATAGTCCAATGCAAATTAGAAAAACAATTACAACATTCAAATATTTATATACTCCCAAAGAGCAGTCATTCTCCTAATTTGTGCATTTATAGCTCATTTATTCCAGAGTTTGTAGGCATCAGCTGGGTCCCTCTCCACATGACTTGTTTGCGTCCTCTCCAATTGTTTTGCCAAAGCTTTGGTGTTTTCTTATTGAGGTGATTTTGCGCTAAACCCCATTAGCCGACCAAATACCATTTAAAACAAAAAGCAAAATGAAAAAAAAAAAAAAACTGCCAATGTTTGTGAACTTCTCAACCAGAGGCCAGAAGTAGAGCAGAGAAGACAATACACAACAAATACCTTCACAGTTAAGTATAAGCAGTCTCCATGATTACATCAAAAATCTCTTGAATTTTAAGTCTAAGCTACAACTTTGGATGCAGCCAGCAAGAAGGGTGGAGAGAAAGGAAACTAGAAAACTGAAATCATGTGGCTTGTATAAAGAATACATTATGGTTTAAATTTGGCAATTCATTACACTACCGCCTCAGGGAATTGACTATTGGTTCTGGTATACAGCAAATCGTCTGTCTAGAAACACGGGACTGACCTGAGGTGAAAGGCCATTGCCAATGGCGGGGTTCATGGGGTTGGAAGGCCCCGACGGAGGCACAAAGCTGTCTGTATAGCTGGAAAATCCATGCCTGGTGCTGGGGAGGCAGTAGGCAGAGCTGCTGTCCGGGTTGGAGGGAATAGTACTTTGGTGTACGGTGCTTGGAGGAAGAGGTTGAGGTCTGTGAACAGTGCTGCTGGGATCCGACACGGCTGAAATGAAAAAGTTCGTCAGAAGTCAAGTTTCTTTGAAGGCCAGCAAATAAAGTTCAGTGCAAAAGTTCACAAGTCACCAAGCCATCAGGAGTATGTATCGGTCAGATCGAATGTTCATTTTAAACTTCTTTTCTTAACATGCAGGTATAGAATCACTCCTAACAAATATAGTTACTCTATCTCTGCACATATTTGCAAGTACATGACTATGTATATACTTTTATGGCACATTCACCTAGAATACAAACACAGAAATCATATTAGCAATGCTGACAAGCCTGTTTTGGTAGTGAATGTTATTAATGAAAATGAGAATTAACCAATACGCAAATTCCTCAATATAAGGACTGCAATTCTCACATTTCTTACCAAGTGTACTTTTAAAGCACATAAATACTAGCATCATGATATCGTTTCAACAAATGCCTGGAATGCTATCTTTCCTCATTCAAAATATCTGAATCTTACAATTTAACATTATCCCATTCACTTCTACATGCTAACAAATAGTGACTTTTCCAAAATTTACCTTCCCTCTCTTCCTCCTGAAGTTAGCAACCATTATAGAACTCCAGTTAGTTACAAACTGGAGTAAAACCTAGAGATAATTTTTTTTTTTTTTTTTTTTTGAGTTGGAGTCTCACTCTGTCGCCCAGACTGGAGTGCAGTGGCCGCTCCCGGCCACCGCAGCCTCGACCTGCTTGGCTCCGGCGATCCTTCCGCCTCAGCCTTCCAAGTAGCCGGAACTACAGGCGCTCGCTACCACGCCCGGCTGATTTCCTTATTTATTGTAGAGATGAGGTCTTGCTGCCCAGGCGGGTCTCGAACCCGCGGGTTCAGGCAATCCACTCACCTCAACCTCCCAAAGGCGCGGGATTACAGGCTGAGCCACCGAGCCCGGCGAGATCAAATTTTAACAAAAAAGTCCCATGTTTGCTTAAGAAGTTATTTTGTTGGAAAATACTGCAGTGGTATCATATTACAACACAGTTTAGCTAGAGAGACACAGATACATCATAGAGCAAATTATGTTTCTGAAATGTAACAGGTAATATCCAGGACAACGTAATGTAATATAGTTAACACACAAACAACATTGATGTCAGCATTGCAGAAGGATTTCACTTGTATAAAATATCCACCAGAGAGAACAATTTAGAAGTTACATTTTAACTCCTTGACTCTCTTACTCTATACCTTGTGGAATAGACGTGGGCTGGTAAGAGGTCTCCGACAGCTGGTATGTTGGCAGAGTCGGCATGGCAGTGGGAGGGAACCCCCCCGGAATGAGATGGTTGAAAGCCATCAGTTGATTGGCCCCAGCTTGTTTCCTCCATCTTGCACGGCGGTTGCTAAACCAGACCTATGGATTTAATTTAACATTTGAGGATTTCACTGATGAAATATAAGTACATTCTTAATGAATTTTTCATGCTAAAACAGATTAAAGGGCCCTCACTGACAGGGCAAATAGATGCAAGAGCTCTCCACCTTCTGTGTTGTTTGGGAGAATCGTCAGGAGAGAAAGGAGAACTAAATGTCAGGGGTCACTGGAGGGGCTTCAGGGACACTTCATGGTCTTCCAACAGCCCCCATGAACCTTGTGATGACCATGAGCAGGAGTAGGACCAACAGGAACTCCCCACTACGGCCATCAACACCCACCCACTTTCATATGTTACTACCTTCTAGGGAGGATCCATGAGCCTCTTAACCCCTACATGACACATGTCCTAAATTTGGCCCTGCCTATTACATCAAACCTTGTATTTTGTGTTCTTATCAATCTATCTCTATATTTCTATGGCCATTATGGGTATAACTCCTGGAGAGTTATTATAAATTGAACAGAAGGACATATAGAGTCGTTTTACCATCTCTTTCAAAGTATGAGACATGCACTGATTTCAGTGGAAATAAACGCCAAAGAGGTGTTTCAAAAAAAAGTAAGCATTTGTAATCCAAAAGAATTGACTTATTATTTCTTTCAACAACATAAGCACCTAAAGTATTCTGTGTCAAACACTATGCTAGCCAGTTACGTTCAGAAAAACTCGATGCAGTTTAACAAAATGTCTTCAAGGAATTAAAAGTCCAAGTATTTTGTATGAGTCAGTGGAGAGAAAGGACAATCATAGCAGCAAGAAATATAATTGAACATCTGAAACATTGAAAAATAGTGACACATGACCTTTAATAGGCCCCATGATCTTGCCCACCTCTTACATCTGCAGAGTTTAAATGTGGGACTTGGAGTGGTTTTTCTAGAGAGCACACATTTCCTTCACCATGAGAGGATTTCTACCAATTGAAATATATTATTTTTGTTTGTTTGTTTTTGTTTAGTAGGAGTCTCACTCTGTCGTCTAGCCTGGAGTCCAGTGGCATGCTCACAACCACCGCAGCCTCGACATGCTGGGCTCTGGGGATCCCTCTGACTCAGCCTTCCAAGCAGCTGGAACCATAGGCACGTGCACCACACCTGGCTAAGTTTTTTATTTATTGAAGAGATGAGGTCTTGCCAAGTTGCCCAGGCTGGTCTCAAACCCTGGGCTCAGGCAATTCTCTTGCCTCCACCTCGCAAAGTGCTGGGATTACAGTGAAATATAGTCTAATTCCTACATCAAAGTTCATTGAAACTTAATTTGAAGAACACGGTGCTTGTGGTTGGAGGGATAAAAGGGGAATGAGGTAGGATCCAGCACACCCAGTAGCTTCCTACCTTGTCTGCATGACATTCGCAGAACAGTTGAGACCCAAATAATTGCTCACTAGAGAATGTGGAACACTTTAAAGTAGAAGCTTATCTCAAAGTTTGGATGTGATTTTGATGAGAGATGATTCCAGATGGAGGTGACAGTTCCAGAGCAGAAAAACTTGGCTTGCTCCAGGAGACTGGCTTGTCTAAAAAAGATGAGACTTGATCTTATAGAACAAGGTTAACAATTATAAAACTTAATTGTAACTTTTAAAGTCATATAATTTAAGAGAGGAAAAAAGATTTCTCCCTTCTGGAGCAGGAAAGCCCGAATTAACAAGAGCTTTGCCAAGGCATCTGCTCAAACTTTGTTACTCTCTCAAGCATTTGTTTGAAAAGAGGATTTTGTATTCTCTCGTCATTGTTGCAATACACTGTAAGGAAAACTGAACTTCCTCAAAATATCAACATTTAATACCCCTTACATTTCCAACAGGAAAAGGAGGTAAGTTAATATTTTCCCATGTTGATACCTAATTGAATTAGAGTTTCACTTAACTTAATAAATTGCCACCTGGGGTAATAGAGCCATGAACAGAACTCAATTTCAGGTCGGCATCAATTGTGCTTTCTCACTGCAAGTCTGCATGCCTGTGACCAAGACTCTCAGAGGTATTAGGGTAAGAAAACCATTTTCAAAAATGTTATAGGAACAAACTGTGTTAGCTGGGGAGGCTGTGAGTGGGAAATTAGGGTCATGCTTATGCCTGATTGCATGATACCACAGCACACACTGTGTGGTATTTTGTATTATATATTGTATTTTATAAAACTTCAAGATTAGGGAGGCACTCCTGGCTCAGATGAGGTAGCTTCCTGCACTATTTAGACAAAATATGTGCAATGTGTCTCCAGCTTTATGTACGAGGCAGGCAGGAGAATTGAACTTCCAAAAGTTTGATGTAACTTTACTCATGCAGATGTATTATCCTCAATTCCACTGGTTCTTTTTTTATTAAGAACTCAGAAACTTACACTTTGGCTGTTGACAAAGCATGTTGCCAATCTCTCTGCGCCAACTACCTTCTGTAACCTTTAGATAAGTAAACCCAGAGGGTACCTATGCCTTATCTCTCCATCAGTCTCAACCAACTGTTGATTCAAGGTTCATTATAACTCCATCATAGCCCAGTTTTTAAAATCAAAATTGTCAGCCGGGCTCGGTGACTCAGTCTGTAATCCCGCACCTTTGAGAGGCTGAGGTGAGTGGATTGCCTGAGCCCGCGGGTTCGAGACCCGCTTGGGCAGCGAGACCTCATCTCTACAATAAATCAAAAAATCAGCCGGGCGTGGTAGCGCATGCCTGTAATTCCAGCTACTCGGAAGACTGAGGCGGAAGGATCGCCGGAGCCCAGCAGGTCGAGGCTGCGGTGGCCAGTAGCGGCCACTGCACTTCAGTCTGGGCGACAGAGTGAGACTCCAACTCAAAAAAATAAAATAAAATAAAATAAAAATTGTCTTTGCTCAAATAGTAAAGAAGAAGAAACATCATGGTTTTCTACAAATACCTTCAAAAGATAGAATCCAAACAGACTACGGGTATAAGAGTTTGAGGGTTTGTTTTCATTTTTTCTAAAATGATACAAATAAGTATTGAAGAAAGTGAATAAACACACCAGGAATTGGATTTTCAAATTCTTATATCTGCTATACAGTATCTATTCTATCTACAATAAAAAAATGAAGAGGAATAGTTGGGAAGTAATCTTTCCTGAAAAACAAACCTTCAGCAGGAGGTTCAGGGGATTCCCAAAGGAAGGAACTTAAACGTTGTTTAAATTTAGGCTAAGTAAATCCAGAGGGCTATTTCTGACAGAACTAGAGCTCAGTGAGGACTGGCTTGTCTCCGATCATTTGACCAGATTTTTTTTTTATCATCTTACCATTGCCAGCCTTCTGCATTTCCTAGAACCTGCTGAGTCTGCCAAAAGAAGCATTAAAGGAAAAATATACTGAAGCTACAAATTAGGAAGTAGCCTTTGCCTTCTTTATGGTCTGAAACTCAGAAAAGACATAGCTTCTATTTCTAGGAGAAAAAAGAAATGTGCCCTTGAAATAACCTTCATTTTCAATAACCAATGGACCAAGCACCGTGATCCTGAGATGCTGTTATCATCCCAAATTTAACTGAAATTTCCTTGATACCCAGAAGTCTTGGATAACTCTTTCAACATTGACTCACTAATTCCTAACAATCAATGAATAATCTATGAAATGACATATGTGCATGTATAATACTGAATAAGTTCATGTAAAATAGATGGAGGGTGTTTATAACTCATTGGCTATGATTACTTGGAATTTTTAGTTATTTTGAAAAAAACAGCAGTAGCAATAGAGGCAAATTGGCCTTTGATTGATGTTCTAGGAGAAAATAGAAGTTTTCCACCAATGTCTTTGCTATTAGGGCAGAAAGAACAAGTTTTACAATGTGGATTCCATAACTGGTTAAATGTAATTCTATGATCTATAATTCAATGTAATTTCACAATCCCCACACAAGAGTATCTGACCTCCCACACCACTCTTAGCAAGGTAAGAAAGTAGGGACAGGAGACATGAGTTGGTTGATAACCTACTATTAGACATAGTTAATTGCCTGTAATTGCATGTATGGTATCACAATACATCAAAATTCTTCCTCAGAGTAAGTCGTTCTTTCACTTGATGAAGTGTAACCTGGTTCATTCTCATCAGCCTTCTGGACTTTTTCCTACTTGTATGTCTCTCTATTAAGCCCTTCCATAAAGCCATATTTGTGGCTTTTTAAAAATGATCTTTAGATGCATTTCTGGAGTAGTATGACGTCCAATAATTTTTGTTAAGCAAAATTTAAACAGGTTGACAGAGCCTGCATAACATCATGATAACTAGGGGAAAAAAGATAATGTATAGTAAAAGAAGAAAAAGATTTTCAGCCGGGCGTGGTGGCTCAAGCCTATTATCTCAGCACTTTGGGAGGCCGAGGTAAGAAGAATGCCTGAGTCCAGGGATTTGAGACCAGCCTAGACAATTTGGTGAGACCTCATCTCTACAATAAACAAATTTTTAAAAAATTAGCAGGCCGTGATGGTATACGCCTATAGTTCCAGTTACCTGGAAGGCTGAGGTAGAAGAACATCTGAGCCCAGCAGATCGAGGCTGCTGTGGCTGCGAGCGTGCCACTGCACTCCAGCCTGGGTGACAGAGTGAGACTCCAACTCAAAAAAAAAAAAAAGATTTTCATAAATTTTTCTCTTCATAAGTAAGTAAAACAATTTATTCAGACTCCCCCACAATACAAGTTGGGAAAAACTTAGTACTTTCCACAGGCAAGATACAGTGATACTTTTTTATTCACATGGGTACAGTACAGACCAGGCAAAAAGTAAATCCCAGCTTCCTCACTTACTATTTCTGCGACCCAGAACAATTTGCTTTCTATCTAGAAATCTCTGTGTTTCCATCTGCTAAATGGGGACTATAAAAAGCTACCTCACAAGATTGATGTGACAATTAAAAATACAGTACAATCAAAGCACTTAAAAAATGCCTAGAAGATATTGTGTTCAATAAATGTTAGCTATTAAGTAAAAAGTTTCACATTGACATTTTCAACTAAGAAAACCAAAAGTTAAAGTCTTGCTTTGTTTCCTTCGCTTTGTGATGTACTACTTTTGTGCCAATGAGTAAACAGGGAAGTACCCAGAGAACACCTCAAATAATTGAAAGCCAGTTTGACTTGAATGGAGACATAGGTCAAATCTGCTTCCAAGTTTCACGGATTAGTGCTAATTGTCCTATGGTGTAAGCCTAATTTTGCCCATCAATAAATCACGGGTTCACTTTTTTTGGCCTTGTCCTCAAAGGCACTTTAACCTACATTATTAAAGATGGATTATTTCAAATGCAATTTGACAAATGGGGAGAGAACATAATACTTAATCCTTAGAAAGAGAATTCACGTTACTATAAAATGCTTGATAAAACATTAGATTTAGGATGTCTGATGCTACAATGCCAAGTACTGTACTTTCCTGTAAGTACGTTTAGGACAAGCTGTTCGCTGCCCTGGCGGTTCTCCTTTGCTCCCTTCTCTTTCTATGCCATGCTCTCCTCTGCCTTTCTGTCACAGCTGCTCTCCAGCTTTGGCCACTGTGTGGAGAGGAGGTTGGGAACAGGATGGGCAGGGTTGGTGAAAAGGAATGCCATGGTCTCATACCTGTCAAAAGACCACGGACATACACAAAAGCAGTCAACTGCATCTTGATACATCCTGTCAACTCTGAAATATACAGATCTGTTAAGTAGCTTTAAATCACCATAGGGCTTCTCTGAGAATCTCAAATAACTGATGCTATAAGAGTCCTGAGAAATTATGAAATCTTTAATATGGGGGTAGGGGAAGATGGTATTTGAGAATATGATGAATGACAGGGCCCCTTTTCCTAGTTAACAGTTGCACACACACACACATACACACAGAGAGAGAGGTACAAAATTTTGTGTGCAAATCTCAAGTCTCCTAGATATCCTGAAGTCCATCCATGATTATCCTGGAGGTCCATGGACTCAGACTGAGATCACCTAATCTAACCTACCCTATATTTCTAAAATCAAAACAAACGAACTAAAAAAAACCACTGAAGCTCAGCAGTTGTACAACAAGATTAAGTGACTTGCTCCACAAGCATTTTTGACAAACTGGTACCAAAATCCACATCTTCTGACTCCCAATTAAATGCCAGTTCCACAAGTAGCTTCCTTTCCTGTCTTCCAATATTTTAGTGGATAAAGAGACTGATGCTTGCCTACTTTATGGGATTCTTAGATGGAGTATTTAACTAAAACTTTTACCCACCACAAATATTTGCAAGTGATTCTGTCTCACAAAACTTTAATGCTTGTCATTATTTGCAAAACAACAACTACCCTAAAGCCTCAATTCCTCAACCAACTCATCTCTGACAAAGCCTCCAACAACCACCACTGGAGAGAGGAGAACCTATTCAGTAAATGGTGCTGGGAAAACTGGCTGACCACATGCAGAAGATTGAAACAGGACCCTACCTATCACCATACACAAAAATTAACTCTAAATGGATCAAAGACCTAAATGTAAAACCAAACTATAAGAATCTTAGAAAACACAGGAAACACCCTTATGGAAATTGGAACTGGTAACCAATTCCTATTCAGAACTCTAAAGGCCAATACCTTAAGAAATAAGATAGGCCAGTGAGACCTCATCAAACTAATGAGCTTCTACAAAGCAAAATAAACCATCAAGAGAGCAGAGGGACAGCCCACAGAATGGGAAAAAATATTTGCCAATTGTATATCTGACAAAGGCCTAATATTTAGGCTCTACAAGGAAGTCAAATGCGCCAAAAAGAAAAAAACAAACAGCCCCATTAAAAAGTGGGCAAAAGACATGAATAGACACTTTTTAAAAATCACATTGAGATACCACCTAACCCCAGTAAGAATGGCCATCACTAATAAAACAAACAACAGATGCTGGCAAGGATGTGGCAAAAAAAGGAACGCTTCTACACTGGCTGGTGGGAATGCAAACTAGTACAACCTCTCTGGAAGACAGTGTGACAATTTCTGAAAGAATTAGAAATTGACCTTCCATATGACTCAGCAATTCCCCTATTGGGAATATGCCCAGAAGAACTCAAATCATTCTACAAAAAAGATACCTGCCCCTGTATATTTGTTGCGCTCTATTCACAAGAGTGAAAACATGGAACCAACCATGTTGCCCATTGAAGCTGGCCTGGATTAAAAAAATGTGGTGCATATACACAATGGAATATTATGCAGCCATAAAGAAAGACAAACATATGGACTTTGCAGCAACTTGGATGGACTTGGAGTCAATCATACTCAGTGATCTATCACAGAAACAAAGAACAGAGTACCATATATTCTCATGCGTAAGCGGACCTTGAACAATTATGATACTATAAGAAAGGGATTGGCAGTAGTGGGCAACTATCAGAGGAGGGGGGTGGGATTGGCAGTTGAGGGAAACTGCTAGGGGAGGGAGGTGCATACCTCATCAACAAGAGTACCTGCATAATCAACATTTGTATACCTAACCCTGAATTATACCCCACATCTTTATAATTTAAAATAAATAAATAAATAACAGCTACCCTGATGAATTAAGCAAATCTTTTTTTTTTGAGTTGAAGTCTCACTCTGTCGCCCAGACTGGAGTGCAGTGGCATGCTCCTGGCCACCACAGCCTTGACCTGCTGGGCTCCGACGATCCTTCCGCCTCAGCCTTCCAAGTAGCTGGAACTACAGGCGCATGCTACCATGCCTGGCTAATTTTTTTTTTTATTTATTGTAGAGATGAGGTCTCGCCAAGTTGCCTGGGTAGGTCTCAAACCCGCGGGCTGAGGTAATCCACTCATCTCGGTCTCCAAAGCACGGGATTACAGGCTGAATCACAGAGCCTGGCAGCAAATCTTTTTTTTAACTTGTAGTTTTGTTATTACTAGACAAATAGTCTTTGGCATACAACATTTCTTAGATTATGTACTCAGATTTAGCTATGATAAACACAACATAGCTGCAGTCCAAATGAATTTTTAAAAGTAACTGACAAAGGCCTAAGTTATTATAGCTTTAGTCTCATCTCTATACAGAAGAGTCTAGAAATATTTTTCCTCAGGAAAAGAAAAATGGAATGTAGACATGGTTTGGTTGAGTTTGGTGTTTGGTTTTCCCAGGTGCCACAAATTAAACTGACTCACACTTTCTGGCTATCACTCAAACTGAGTTGACTTTGCTACTGCTTTCCCAGATCCTTCTAAAAACTAAAGGATTTTCATCTGGCATTTTAATCAGTGATTAACTACTCCCTTCTTTTTCCTGCTGGGTTAAGTAAAAGATCCATATGCTGGGTGTTCTAGGGAATTTGTTAGGCTGTAGATCACAGCCATGGTGCAAGACATGATGTGTCTCAAGGGAACTAAGGAAGCCATAAGGAATGTAAAGAGTCACCGGGTTAAAGCCACATTAAGACAGCTGTTACGTTAATGAGGGTCTTCTTTGGAGAAGAGGTCACTGTATAGAAAAATATGAACTACTCTTTATTGGTTTGATCCCATGTCCTCTGAAAGTTAAAGGGCCATTATTATTATCCTTTGACATTAATTGGGCCAGCTGAGAATTCTGGGTACTGTACAAGCTACTGGGTTTGAAATTTATTCTGTCCCCTTTCTTGGTTTGATAAAGACAGGAATGAGGTAGAACAACACAATACTCTTTTCAGTTTTTCATCACCCTCCTTGTCTGATCTCTTTCAAATAAATGTTTGGTTTTTTTTGACTCATATTGAGTTCAGAGCTGATATTCGACTTGTCTTTAGAACAGATCTATCTTGTAGGCCTGGCCAGCTGTAGAGTACAGGGGCCAAATCCTGAAATACAGGGAACACTCAATAGACAAATGATCAGACCTCACTTAACATGTAAACCAGGTAATTACAGAATTATAATAAAAGCAAAATAGATTTGAAGTACATATTATTGTGACATTGCTATACATTATGTTACAGTATTATAATACTACTGAATTCCTCTGCCCACTTCATTGGGATACAGAGTTCCTCCCCATTACACAGTATAGAAGTCAACTTTATTAACCTCAAATCATGATAACATATTAATATTAGTGTTATGCTAGCACAATATTAATATTAATATTATAGAATAACTATAATATGATTATATGAATCTATTCATACTACGTTAATATACATATTAACATATTATGACTTGTGGTTAATGGAGGTCATTTCTGTACTCTGCAGTGGGAGAAATATTCTGTATCACAATGAAATGGGTTCAATAGTTCTAACTTCAAAGTATCAACTCCGTGAAAATGGGTGTATCTGTGCTTCTTCCCTTTCTCACCCTGTTACCCACCTCTGGCTTACACAGACAGTTGCCTGTGTTCCAGCTCTGAGCGCCCTCCACCACCATTCCTTTCTTGCCATTCCCACAGCCACTATTTCATGCCAAGCCCCCAGTGTCCATCATGTCAAGTGTGAGCTAGCTAGCCTGAAACCCAACCCCTCCACAGGATGTCTCAGTCCAACTATCAAGCCACAGTTTTTCTACCAACCTGCCACTACTAACACTCTAACCAAACTGCACTGTTCACTGTTCTCTTAAGATGACTGGAATGAAAATGAAAGATCACCTTACATGTAACCCATGCACTGCCAATTCTCTGTCTTTGCTCTTACAATTACTAGGATACTCTCCTCACCCTCCTTGTCCAATGAACATCTACCTCGCCTAGAAAGTCCATATTAAATCTTCCCTCTTCTTGTGCCTCTCTTGTTTACCTCAAGATCTCATTTTTCTCATCTCCCATTGCACTTTTTCTCTCTCTCTCTCAGCATTTATCGTATCTGCTTTGTTTTTAAATTATTTGAACGTCTACTTTATTCCTCATATTAGACTGCAGCTTTTTGAAAGAACCATTTTCATTCATCTTAGCGTTCCTTGAGTTTCCTAGCACTGTGATAATCACATGGAAAGCTGAATAAAAACAATGACTGGGCTCTGCAGCCTGGAAGAGGCTATTTCTGTAAAATTCTGTAATAGGAGAGTCAATGAGGTGCATGTATGAAAATGTTGATCAATCTAGGGATCGTGTCAACTGACTAGTTCACTGCTGAGTCCTCAGCCTGACTTTGGCTGTGAAAGTCAAGTATCTGGGAATAACACACAACATTTCCAAATACAGTAACTTAATTTCTGGGGAGGTAAGAAGTCCTGGATACCCTAAGGCAGGGGTCCCCAACCGCCCCCCCCCCAGGCTGTGGATCAGTAGCCGTCCACAGCCTTATAAGAACTGGCAGGGCTCTGTGGCTCAGCCTGTAATTCCAGCATTTCGGGAGGCGGAGGCGAGTGAATGGCCTGAGTCGGCGGGTTCGAGACCCCCCAGGGCAATTTGGCGAGACCTCGTCTCTACAATCAATCAGAAATTAGCCGGGCGTGGTAGCGCGTGCCTGTCGTTCCAGCTACCTGGAAGGCTGAGGCGGAAGGATCGCCGGAGGAGCCTAGCAAGTCGGGGCCTCGGTGGGTCGTGAGCGTGCCACTGCACTCCAGCCTGGGCGACTGAGGGAGACTCCACCTCAAATCCCGCCCCCCACCTGCCCACCCCCGCCTCCCAGCTGGAAGTGAGTGGCGGGCGCGTGGAGCTCCGCCTCCCGTCAGATCAGCCCCAGTTCGATTCTCATAGGAGCGCGATTCCCTGTCGTGAACCGCGCATGCGCGGGATCTAGGTTGCGCGCTCCCTTTTGAGAATCTAATGCCTGATGAGTCCCCTCCCTTCGCCCCACTCTCCCACCTCAACCCCCCCCGTGGAAAAATTGTCTTCCACTAAACCGGTCCCTGGTGCCAAAAATGTTGGGGGACCGTTGCCCTAAAATACACAATCTTTTTTTTTTTTTTTTTGAGTCGGAGTCTCACTCTGTCGCCCAGACTGGAGTGCAGTGGCCGCTCCCGGTCACCGCAGCCTCGACCTGCGGGGCTCCGGCGATCCCCCCGCCTCAGCCTTCCGAGTAGCTGGAATTACAGGCGCGCGCTACCACGCCCGGCTAATTTTTTGATTTTATTGTAGAGATGAGGTCTCGCCTGCCCAGGCGGGTCTCGAACCTGCGGGCTCAGGCAATTCACTCACCTCAGCCTCCCAAAGGCGCGGGATTACAGGCTGAGCCACCGAGCCCGGCTTGGTACGCAATTTTTCAAATAGTGCTTTACTAAATTGAGGGGAACGTTCATCACAAATGATTAAAACATTATACTACACTCAACAGAAAGATATTATATCTAACCACCTTTTCCAGAAGGTTCAGAGCACTTCTAAGAGTTCAAAAGACAATTCGACATGTTCTTAAAGTAATATAATTACTTGAAATGCATCCAGACTATAAAATCCGAAAAGGAAGGAATTTTGCCGCGTGCACATTTTCATAACTGAAAGGCCACAGAGGTGAAGTGTATGCAATCCAGTGATCTCTATTGCTCGCTATGGGAGTATGCTTACTTAAATAGTCTCTCCGTTTCCTCGCCCTTAAACTGGAGTAGTAATAACAGCCACCAACCTAGGGTTTTAATGATGATTAAATTAATTAATTTACGTAAAGGTTAAAATAGTGCCTGGCACAGAGTCACAACTCAAAATTTGTTGTCTGTTATCTGTATATCACCCCCAAAGTCTATATAGTGCGCAATAAAAATTTCTGAAATGATGAGTAAGATGAATTTTGTTGCTGTTTTTACCTTTCGTGTGTGTTAGAGATAGAGTCTGGCTATGTTTCCCAGGCTGGTTTTGAACTCCTGGCCTCAGCCTCGGCCTTCCAAAGTGATGGGATTACAAGTGTGAGCCACCATGCCTGGCCGAATAAGGTGAATTGAGACACTTCTGTGTGTCATAAATGATCTAATCATATTCTCTTAGTAATAATAGCCAAAATCTAAAAATATGTATCTATATTAAAGGGCCATTCCTAATATACTTATTTTCTTGTTTTAAAATATGTTTAAGATGAGAAGAAATATTTTTGTGTGGGATTTCAGTAGGACACAGATGTTTGGACATCAGTACCTGCACTCGGGCCTCAGTAAGCTTCGCCCTCTGGGCCAGTTCCTCCCTGGTATAAATATCAGGGTAGTGGGTTCTCTCAAAAGCACGTTCCAGTTCTTCAAGTTGTTCTGCTGTGAAGGTGGTTCGACTTCTGCGCTGTTTCCTCTTTAGTGGTAAATCTGGTTCAGAGTCGATGTCAGAACCTTCATCTGATTGAGGTGCTGAGGCTAAAAGCACAGGAGAAAAGTAGTAGTAAAATGTGAATAAAAAATATAACATTAGAGTTGAGTTCAATCTCCCACACTGTAAGAACGTGTTGCAGTGGCCCCCACACCTAAAATAAAATAAAATAAATGTAGATCAAAAAAATGAGTCTGGACAAGCCATAATAATTCAAATCCTTGCATATAGTACATTCCCACTGTCTTCCCATGAACACCAAGCCCTTCCATGCAACACTGCATCAATTAAATAATATTTAATTTCCTCCCCTACTCGATCTGCTGCCCCCAGACAGAATTAATTACTCTTGGCATCTGTCCTCTGAGGCCGATTATGAGCTCATAGAAAACTGGGACAAGTATGGTGTGGTGGGCCACACTTGTAATCCCAGCACTTTGGGAGGCAGAGGTGAGAGGATTGCCTGAATCCAGGGGTTTGAGACCAGCCTGGGCAACTTGGTGAGATCTCGTCTTCACAATAAACAAAAAATTAGCCAGGCATGGTGGCACATACCTGTACTTCCAACTGCTTGGAGGGCTGAGGTGGAAGATCGCCTGAGCCCAGCAGGTCAAGGTTGTGGTGGCTATGAGCATACCACTGCACTCCAGACTGGGTGACAGAGTGAGACTCCAACTCAAAAAGGAAAAAAGAAAACTGGGACAGGTCTTACTCTATTTTTATAGCTCAGTGCTTACTACTTAATGAGTACTACATTAAGAGTACTCCACTGAGTACTCCATTATGAGTATTTAATGAGTACTCCATTTATGTCAAATGAAAGAATTACATTTCATTCCTGACAAATTTTCACCAGCATTTACACTGGGAAATCTGTTGACAAATGTGATTTTTTTTTAATTCCAAAATTAATATCTGAAAAACCAATAACAAATTATTGCAGGATTCCTATATATACTCTACTGCTCTTGTCAGAAAAATCATGTTTAAATTTAATATCTCATTATTAGATACTGGGAAATACTTTAAGGAGAATTCATGTACTATTTTTTTTTTTTTTTTTTTTTTACTTGGAGTCTCACTCTGTCACCCAGACTGGAGTGCAGTGGCCACTCCCGGCCACTGTAGCCTCGACCTGCTGGGCTCCAGCGATCCTTCCGCCTCAGCCTTCCAAGTAGCTGGAACTACAGGTGCACACTACCATGCCCAGCTAATTTTTGATTTATTGTAGAAATGAGGTCTCGCCAAGTTGCCCAGGTGGGTCTTGAACCCGTGGGCTCAGGCAATCTGCTCACCTCGGCCTCCCAAAGCGCTGGGATTTCAGGCTGAGCCACCGAACCCGGCCGAATTCCTGTACTATTAATGTAATCCTCAAGAACTGACCCAAGAAGAAGGAGGCATCATCTAGTGGCCTGTCTCTAACCTGGTTTAGAGTCTGCTTCTCTGTGAGTAGGTGGGGAGTGTCCCAGGACAGCTGCTTGATTTGAAGAGTCAGTGCACAAAGAAAATGTGGGGTCCCTTTTTAAAAAATTATTATGAATTTCAAGAAGGCAACAACTGCACATTAACCCAAACACTAGGCCCCACCAAGCATGGGGGCCTGAGTGACTACATAAGATAAATGCCCCTGAGGTCGGCCCTGCTGTGTGCTCCCCCTCACACCCAAAGTTTGTGTTTCATATGGGGAAGGGGGCCTAGGAAAGAGAAAAGTAAGCTGGGAAATTCAACAGAAATTACTTTAAGGGTGCAATATGGTTTCTGTTCTCATAAGAACAAGGTCTGAATCCTACAGAAAGAAGCTATGACTAGCAAACCTTGTACACAAGTGGTGCCATTTCTAGACAAGGATGCGATGAGGGTAGAGGTGGAGCAGGTATTCTCCCTGTTTCTACTAGAAATACGTTAAGGTGCCCACAGCAAAGTGAATTGTGATAGTAATAGAACATTTGTTGGCCAGTACAACTCTGTGGCTTGAGGATGTATCAGACCAGGGTTTTGGGCAGGACAGCAACCCTCTCCAGAGGCCCCAGATGCCGAGGCAGTGAACAGAGAGCCATCAGAAGAACTATCAGGCCACAGACCTTGAGCCTCTGGGTTTAGAGAAGGATCCAAGGCAGCCTGGCTCCTGAAAACATCCAAATGTGCTGTGAAAACTCCCTCAAATAACCGGGGATTCTCTAGAGAAAGGGCCGAGGTCCACTGTCAGCAAATGGGAAGCAAGCCAGAAAATTGTAGATTATTAATGTCAATGTCACAGAAACTTATTCGCACCCTGAAGCTGGTAGAACCTGGAGAAATGCAGAAGCATTTCATGTTGCTAGAATTGATGAATAAAAGCAATGTGAAACTGCAATATGTCCTATACTTCTAATTCTCTTTTATCTCAAACTTAACTCTGCCCTACAGAAATCTACAATTTCATTCTACTTCAGTGGAAATTTTAAGCTGCCCAAAAAGGTACACATCCAAAATGAACTCATAAATATAATTTCAAGTTTTCTAAAATTTCAATACATTTTATTCACATTTAAACACTAAAACTGAGGCAATAGAGTGAATTAATAATACATGTGACAAATTAAAGATACTATACCTGCAAACAAATACTTGCACAAAAAGCAAAAGGGAAGTATAATATATAATGCATTTATTATGTTAGATATTATTTTAGGTTTTTCAATTGTTATCTAATACAATATATAATGATTTCATTTAATATAAATCTTATTTTAGTACTAGCTTTAAAAATAGACTGTCTTTGACTACAGGAATATTTCATCTTATTTTATTTTTGTATTACTGTAAACATAGTTTTATGAGTTTTATGGACACTGGAGCCTTACTTATGCACATTCATATACTGAATGCTCAGATTATCTAAACACTGAAAGCTTCTTATCATTTCCCCAAATGATAAACACTTTTCCAAACTTTGCGTGTTATCTGTTAACTCAGAGACTATCCTTAGCAAATTCTTGCTTCTATACTGAATTTCACAAATTGGTCATTCACAGAACTATATATTCATCAAATGTCTTAATTTTTTTTTAATTCAGCAAATCACATGAAAGCTTGGGACTGTCTCCCTTTGGATTAAACTCTTTTTTAAAAAATTGTAATAAAATATACATAACATTTACCATCTTAACCATTTTTAAATGTACAGTTCAGTAGTGTTAAATACATTCATGTTGTACACTTCCAGACTCTTCATCTTGAAAAACTGAAACACTACACTCGTCAAACCACTCATTCTTCTTTTTCCCCCAGTCCCTGGCAAACACTATTCTACTTTCTGTTTCTGTGAATTTGAGTATTCTAGATACCTCGTGTAAAGTGGAATCATACAGAGTTTGTCTTTTTGTGACTGGCTTATTTCATAACGCCCTAAGGTTCACACATATTGTAGCATATGTCAGAATTCTCTTTCTTCTAAGGCTGGACTACAGGAATATTTTTATGTGAGTCAGAGTCTCACTCTGTCACCTAGGCTGGAGTGCAGTGGCACGCTCATGGTCACCACAGCTTCGACCTACTGGGCTCAGGTGATCCTTTCACCTCAGCCTTCAAAGTAGCTGTATCTACAGGCGTGTGTCACCACACCTGGCTAATTTTTCTTGATTTATTGCAGAGACATGATCTTGCCACTTTGCCGGGGCAGGTCTTGGACTCCTAAACTCAGGCAATCCTCTGGCCTCGATGTCCCAAAGTCCTGGGATTGCAGGCGTGAGCTGCTGCACCTGGCCTACAGGAATATTTTAAAGGACTATTAACATGCTAAGAAATATGCCATGCATTGTATTATAAACTTCAAAAGCTCCCAATACCACTTATATGCATATATGTTTAATCAGTATGATCTAAACTAAATGAGCAATAATCTGTACATAGTTGTAGAGCTGTGCTTCTCACACTTTTGGAGCTTCAGAATCATCAGAATCACCTGGAATGTTTAGTCAAACATACATTGCTGGCTCCCTTCTGAATGGGTCCCCCAAAATTTGCATGTCTAACATATTCCCAGGTAGTGATATCAATTCTACTAATATTGGATGGCACTTTGAGAACCACCTCAACAGAATATTCCAGATTACTATTTTCCCCTCTCAAAATGTCCAAGTATACAAAATGCTTCCTGCCACAACTTATCAAGAAAGTCATTTCCACGTATACATTTTTAAATAGTAAATAAAATGCTCCCTAAGAAACAAATTACCTATTCCCCTAAGAAGACAATAAATGTCCATAAAATGTTTTCCTTCCATGCTTCCAATTTTTGTTGCCCTGACCTTTCTTTCCAAAGTGAATCTAGGCAGAAAACTCAATAGCACCTATCAACTGACCAAAAGCTTCCTCTGCCCAAGAGAAACCTAAATCTTTTCTTGCACATGCTCTTCCTATGATCCCATTAGGATATCAGTATGTGGAAATTTTTATGTTTCCTTTGGGAGTCTCTGGGGTTATTAAATTCTCCCAAGTAAATATGATGTGCCATGCACTGTCAGGTCAATTAATCAAAATCATCTCTGGTTTCTGAAGAAAAAGACTGGTTAAATTTACAAGCACCAGTGAGAATTAATCCTGAGGGTCAAGATCACAGTGTTTCACCTCAACATCCCCAGAATATAAGCTGTGTGAGCTTAAAGCCCATCTCTGCCTTGTTCACCACTGGAACCCTTAGAACACAGTAGGTGTTCAAGAAGCACATGTTGAATGAATGCAAGGGCACAGTATAATTTCAGTTTTGCTCTAATGCTGATTTATTTGCCCCTGTTTATACATCTTTATTTTTAAAATGGAAATTCTGCCCTTATGACATCTCCCAACATCTATTTCAATGGACTCTGGGGGTTTGTGAATCTTTAACAATAATTTGTAAAGTTTAGCAAGCATTTGTATACCTGCATTTTTCTGAGAAATAATATTCAATTTTTTCAAAGAAGATTGTAACTTCTTTATTTAAGAAGAAGAACTATCAAAAGCTAGTAACTTAAAAGACTGAGAATCTAGGGCAGTACACCTGTAAAACAGTAATGCAGGCATCCTAAGGTGAGTTCAGGGAGGACAAAAGCCTCCCATGGGGCAGAAGAGCAAAAGTTCCCATGATCTTGACCTTCAGTATAAATACAGGCCATAAAAGTGGAGCCTCACGACCCTTTAAAAATAAAAAAAAAAAAAGCACTCAGAATTTTAAGAGTTCAATAGAACAGCCCTTAACACCAAAAATAAAATTTTATTCATCAAGCTAACACATCACTACTTTTACTTCTGTACTGTTTTTAAAAAAACAGTTTACACTGTTTATAAAAGCAATGGAAAGACGGCATCTAACTAGAAAAAACCTCCATCATTTCAAAGGATATTGAGGAAATGATTTGCCTGATTTTTCTGCTGGAAAAGTATTTTAAACCAACTGATCATTTTTGGCAATATGAAGCCACAATCTTACAAGTTAATTCTAACTTTTCCCCATCTGTAAAACCCAAAAGGATGTGGGGTTTAAAATATGCAAAGTCAGCAACCCAAGATTAATCTACCAGATAGGAAAAACTAGCTATTTCTAAAGTTGGAAATAATATTTTACTACTATTTCCTATAGCACTCAATAGAAATAGAATTTATGATTTGCACAGAATTTGATTCACAGTAATAGCCTGAAGTTGAATTATTCCACTGCGGATTTTTTTTAAGGGATTGAGTCTTGCTATGTTGCCCTGGCTGGTTTTGCCCTCCTGGACTCAAGTGATCCTTCCACCCCAGTCTCACAAGTAGCTAGGACTACAGACACACAACACTGTGCCTGGCAGAATCATTCAGTTTTTGCCAAAACTAAATCTAAAACTTAAATTCCATTTTAGTATCACATAGAAGATCATTTTGTTGGAGTTCATCTATTGTATATACTTAGCTTTACTTAAGCTACTAGAACAAATTAGATACTAGATATGAAGTATCTAATCCTAAATATTGCAAAAAGTAAAAACAAGGCTTTCTTTCAGGCAGCTTGATAGAAGAAAATTATACATTTTTTTCTGTACAGAATATCTAATCCTATTAGTTGGAAAATGCAAGCAATGTTAGCAAGATAGTTGTCTAAATGAATTAATAAGTTGCCAGGATACAGAAACTAGATTAAATATCACCTCTTTGGACTATTACCTTAAATTAGGGAGAAATTTCTTATTACACTTAAGTTGCTCAATCATATTTTACAGATGCCATTACAACCAAAATTTTCTTTATTATTAGTTGAAGAAGGATATTGTTTTCCCAATGTGATATTGCTTCCCCAATGTAGAATAGCTCTGAAGAGAATCCATATCAATACATAATGCACAGCCTTCTAAACGGAAACTTTATTGCTTTAAATTGTAAAACAATTTGCAGATTTGATCCCAAACTATATTGTTATCAATTTTGAAAATCTTGACTCCATTGTTAACACCACTTCACAACCCATCCTCTGACTTACCATTAGTTTAACACAATGTCACCAATGACCCTGGAGCAGACCTTTCCAGAAGCATGAGGACTTCTTTCCTTTCCCATGTAACTATACAACAGCTCTAGGAAGTAGGTACTTATTCCACTGAACAGAAAAATGGAAACTGAGACTCTGAGGAGTTATTCAAATCACACAGCTAAGCAAAGTAGGATTTGACCCGGGTCTATAAGGCTTCAGGGGATATGCTTTCTTTCTCTCTTCTGTCTTAGAGTATCCAAAATAAATGCTGACTTCTTTTATTACAGACACACACACACACACACACACACACACACACACACACACACACACACACACACAGAGTCTTTTTGAAGAGGAATAGCAGAAATGAACCAAAACAGGAATTCCAATGTTAGTCATTTAGTTGATAACCACTAGAGCTACCATTTATCCCAAATTTTCAAAAACTGCTCAGAAGCAAACAAAATTTACATAAATACTACAGTTGGATCAATATTACACACCAGCCAGGTGTGGTGTCTCACGTCTACAATCCCAGCACTTTGGGAAGCTGAGGTGAGAGGACTGTCTGAGCCCACGAGTTCGAGACCAGCCTGGGCAAACTGGCAAGACCTCATCTCTACAGTAATTTTTAAAAATTAGCCGAGCGTGGTAGAGCACACCTGTCATTTCAGCTGCTTAGAAGGCTGAGGCGGAAGGATCACTTGAGGCCAGCAGGTTGAGGCTGTGGTGGCCATGAGCGTGCCACTGCACTCCAGCCTGGGTGACAGAGGGAGACTCCAACTCAAAAAATATATATACTGCATACCAAATCAAACAATCTTCCACTTAGTGAAATCGTCATATGTTCCATGTATTGTTTTTAAACAAAAATAAGGCACTAATAAATTTTTGCCAAAATATTAAATAGATTTAAGAAATCAAAATAGTCAGTCTGGTCATTTGTAGTCACTACCAAGAACTATCACAGATCATGGGTCCTAAGATCTAGGGTCAGTCAGGAACCTACCACTAACCATAAGCAGAAATGATTACTCATATCTTTGTTAAAGTCTTTTTCCAGTATTTTTTATTACACTGCACATAGTAAAAGGACATCATGAACTCAAAAGTTATTTTTAAGCAAAATGCAGGAAGAAATAACCTGAAACATATTGGGATATTCATAGGTTATTCAGCAGCAACCCCGCATTGATCACTGGAAAGTATTACCTCTCACCAGGTACCTGAGTGTTTCACCTCTGTGCTTTATAAGAAAGTTTATTTCATCTTTTTCTATCTCAAGCTCATTTTAGGTTTGAGGAGGCAATTTTTAAGTTATCACAATGATTATACATTAATTCCCAAGACTAAAGTTGGGGAAATGGACATTTCAGTAAAAAGGAAAGAAATATGAAGCAGAGGGCAACTGTCATTCCCCCATAGGATTACAAACTCTTCCTTCAGAAACAAATCAAACTGGGAGGAGAAGGCGAGAGTATTACCACCAGCGGGCTAACCATGAAGTTTAATTAAGGAAGGAATTGCAGAATTAGAGAGTATGTCTTTGTCCCTTAGCCCCTTGTGACCTCTTCTGTAGCCTCAGGAAATATTTCATCCTAGTTAACACTATTATACATGAAATCTTGCCTCAATTTTATAGGGATTTAGTCATGTGGAATTCTATAATTATTGGTTTCCAGACAAATATATTTCAAAGATGGGAGACAGGCAAAAAATGGAGAAACAAAATAATTCACAAGCATGAATTTGGCACATTGTCTTTCTTCTCAGCAAGACCTTTCATTTGAATAATTAAAGAATCAAAACATGACAACCATTTAAACTCTGTGTTTGCCCTAGATATAATACAATGCGATTTACAGACACGGGAGGAGGCAGGGGGATCTCTGGAGGCTAAACTTCCTAGTCATCGTTGACTTACTATAAGACGGCCTCATACTGAATCCAATGGTCTTTTTGCCTGTTTTAGTCTTTCTGAGCTAGGCTTGTCACCATTTTTACTCCAAGCTGTGTCTCACTGATAAAAGAACAAGATAAAAAGAGCATTTTTTCCCTGAGAGCTCTATGAGGTCATTTCATACTATGTCTGACCATTTAAGGGCATTTCATAAGTATACTCCATAAGGTCTTTAACAGGTCAACTCAAAGTTTGATGCACCTACTCCGCTAATTGCAGAATGTCTCCTGTGCTTGTGAGTTTTACCATTTCAACATGAAGGGCACAATAGGACAACTAACTGTTTTCTGATCTGAAGTAGCTCTTTTACACTGAGAAAGATGTGAATGACCTCTCTCGTGTTTACTCGGGTGAAAGTCAGGAGGAGTGAAGCAAGACTGATATTCCCTCACAGACCCAGAGTAAATGACAAATGACATTTTCCCTTTGTGATCTTTGGGATTTTTGTTGACTTATTTGGAGGCTTTTGTTGGATCCCAAGAAATGGCCTGTGGCTGAGGCCTATTCTACCGATTTCCACGCTCCATCTGTGGAATCCATCAACGGGGCATTTACCCTCATTCAGGGTTCTGACACCTGCCTGGCAGGGCGCAGGAGACACAAAGAAAGCCGGAGTGGATGAGAAAGGGGAGGTTGGGGTGGATTTTTTTTTTTCAGGGAAGGGAGGGGGGGAGTTGAAATGGATGCACAGTAGGGGTTAATCCAAGCCAGTTGAGAGACTTCAGCACCTGGAAACTTCTCTTCCACATTAATTCACAAGCTAAGAAGTAATCGGCAACGTTATTTTTTAAGTGCCTTAAAATTGTATATATGTTGAGAAAAGAGATACACTGCTGGGGAGAAAAAAGAAAACAAAACCAAAGATTTAAAATAAAATCCTAAGGAACAGCTAGGAATTGTATGAGACCTAACAAATTATCAGGCAATAAATTGAACTTTACAGAATTTTTAACTCAGAACTAGGATCTGAGTAACTGTTATTTTGTTAGTTGATAAATTAGAAGAGATGGCTTATAACCTCATTGGTGGTCTATTGGGTGGGTGGGGGGTTGGGGAAGTAAGGAGGGTCCTGTTTTGTTTTTATTCCCTCTGTAATTTCTTCCCCAAATGTGCCAGCAAAAGATGCTTTAGCAAGTGCAAAAAAGGGGGGGTTCTTTCAAGAACACTAAATCTAATTAAGACCCTCGAGCCATTTACCTACTCTTGTTCCTGCCCAGCAGTCCCCCATTTTTTTGGCTGGAGAAGTGTAACGCTATTCCCCTCCTCGGAAGCTGCCGTCTCACAGCACGCGGTCATTAGAAGGAAAATAAGCTCCTGCCAGGTTGGGGCTAATCAAAATAGCACAAATAAACCCTGACACTCAACAACTCCCCGAGTGCCTGCTGCCCTGGGAGGAGCGTACAGATTGGTTATGAATATGGCCGGCCGCGGGGGCCGTCCAGGAGGCCCGGCCGTGTGCTCTGTCGCCCCAGAGTTATTTTTAATGCACAACATGGACCGTTGGGTGTTTATTTAAGATAAGGGCTGACAAGCAGAGGCTGGCAGCACGGCGAGTGCCTCTGAGGTACTGAGCTCCGCGGCTCCAAAGACACCCGCATCCTGAGGTTCCCATAACTGTGAGCTTTAGGTGCGTGCAGGATTTCCAGCCGCATTTCCTTGAGAAACCGTTCTCTGGGTGGTGGAGTTCGCTCTCAAGCCGCCACCTGACCATTAGTCATTTAAAAGGCCTCCCCCACAATACCAAAGTAAAAAATATTGATTAATAAAAAAATTAAAAAATAAAAGGCCTCTTTTGTAACAACAACACACAGAGAAAGAAAGGCTTATTTCTCCTTCATTCGTTCACGCAGCCCTGCTGGGTTAATTTCAGCAACAGTATTCACTGGCATGTTTAAGTAAAAACCTGCGTGTGCCTTTCTCATCCTCTGATACAAGCAACATTTTGCTTAAGGGGGCACAAAATGCCAGCCAAGCTGTACTGCTTAAGCACTGTCTTTCAAAAGCTTAAAGTGAAGGAGGAATCCGTTATTGGCTGTAAGAACCCTGACACCGACCCAAATTAAGCCAGTGTCTTAAATCCCTTCGTGTGTGTACAAGAATTTAGTTTACAGCATGGATCTCTCTCATCAAGCGGGAATGAGATCACTCTTCCCTGCCCTACCCTTACAAGTGAATTCTATTTGCAGTTTTTTAATGACTTTTTTATACCCCATGGTAACCACCACCAAAGCATTTCAAAGAGAAAAAGAGACTAAAGCCCCAAGAAAATGTGTTACTATTCAATTAGAAAAACTGATTAGTTAACTAATTAATCAACTAACAGCTTTCTAAGAATAGTCTCCCATGATAAGAACTTTCCCCCCTCAAGAGCTTAAAAGTCAGTCATAATTAAAATTAAGAGCCAGGGTTGCTATCCATATTAAGGCTCCCTGTCTCTAAAAGCAGTAAGCTAAGTTCTAGTCTACTGGGATTGTATCACAAGGAGCAAAGAAAGGTAATTTGCACACTGAAGGGGAACAGGAAAACAGTAGTTCTCCTGAAAGGAAAAGGGCCAAGTGACTTTTATTTACAATTGCCAAGAGAGAGGCCATTATTGACCATATGTGCCACAATTGCCCTCTTATCGCGGGCTGGCCATCATGTCCTTTGGGAGCTGTTAATGAACTGGGTAATTGAGCTGCTGACATGTGTTACCAAAACAAAACAATAGGAAGAAGAGACAAATGAACATTTTATTTGCCAATCAGAGTAGGTTCAGCTTTTCACTGAGCTGCCGCTAAGTAACTGACTGAATACATAAAACAGTGCGTTGAAAGCAAGCAGATGCAAACACAATAATAGTTAACTGACAGCTTATGGCCCATCTGCGCTTAACATTTTGTTAAAGAAATTACTTGACTTGCTAAAGAGACAAATCATACAGCTGCCTCGAGTGCTGCATTATAAGAGATAAATCATTAGCTAAACTGTTTCATGCTTAAAATGACAATGCTTATTATGTTATGTTGGGACATTTTGTCAGCACAGCTTGACACAGTTATTACTTACTAAAAATGTGGTGATGCACAGATATTCGAAGAAATCGGGTTGGAGTAAAAGAACACTGCAAACAATTTCAAAGACAATAGGCATTTTTTAATCTCTCATAAGCAAATATGCATGTCTAAGATGTTATAAATAAAAAATAGAACATAAGGTCATGTTCCATGTAGTAATTACGTACCTTTCTTTTATTTACATCTTATTTATTCAAAACGGCAGAAAATCATTCTGGGTTGATTACTATTAATTTCATCAGTGATAGAACAAAAAAAATAAGCAGGTTAAAGTAATTGTTTCTAGCCACTTCACTTTTCCAGACATACCTTCTTCCTTTGGAAAATATTTCTTTAATAGGAAAAGAAAAACCATGTTGCAAAAGACTAGTTTTATGAGGGGATTTAGCTTATGTTTTTGTTACTGCAACTGAATTAAAACCACATTTTTTTGGTCCAAGTGTGTTTCATCCATTGCCATGTAGAACAACTTACCTCTGAAATCCTGTCTATGTAAACTAGTTAAGTAGAGGCAGAACATGGATCTCTCAAAGCCTTTCTTGTGATGGTTCCTTTACCATTATGGGCAAACTTAACCTAATAATAGTAATAATAATATAAGAAAGCCAGTCATTGACTGACACACTGACAACTTGCTGTACCAGTCCCCTGCTCTCCTGCTAGGTCATTGGTATGTATTTTCTTTCGTCTTTGCCAAAACCCTTTTTCTAGGAGTAGTGTCATCCCCATCCTACAGATGAGCAAAAATGAGGTCTAAAGTGATGTAACCTACCTGATTCATGAGAACTCAGAGAGCTTACCCTAATATAAAATCTTATGAGCACTGTCATTTCAGGAGTAGGATTGATGAGGATTGAAAGAAAACATGTGGCCAATAGCCTCCCTTTTTTTCTTCCTAGTCTACAGAGCCAAGACTCAGCCATCACAGTCAACCCTGTAAATCCGTTGTGAAAACATGAGGATAAAAGGTGAATAATATTTTCAGTGGTGGTTGGTGTAGGTGAAAATGATGTTATATATAGTTACTAAGAAAACTCTGGTTATGAAATCTAAACCTTAGCTATATTTACAAAGCTTTAAATGAGACACAATGTGTTCAATAAGACTCATGACCAGAAATTTGACAAAGACAAAGAACTACTTTGTCATTTTCCATATCAGCTACTTTTCATCTTTGTTTTTTATACCAAACATTTTTGCTATTGTGTGCATAAGTTGTTATAAAGTCAACAAATAAACTAAGGCTCAATATGTAAAAGAGGTAACAAGTTGCACAGAGAGATTTTTCAGGTGATAGAAAACAATAATTTTTTTGCCACCCTTATGAAAACAGGACTGCCCAAAGACACACAAATCTAAACAGCTTTATCCACAACTAAACTTTGCCAAAATTAGTATGACACGAGATGTTTGGAAAACAGAAGAAAGGCATACTTAAGAAGAAACTCAAATACTAACGATTTTGTGCCTGATGCCTATGTAAAGAGGTAAGAAAATAAATGATTAAGAGAACTGAAATGCCAGGACAAAGCATTAACAGAATTGCAGAATCATTGGAAGAAACCCTAGGCCAATCTGATGAAGTCCAAAGAGAGCAAGTGGGGTTGCCTCAAATCACATGTCATTGTAGAATGCCTAAGATGTGACTGATATTGTCCTGGCACTAGCGATACAAATATGAATAGTATATGGAGCCTAAAGTGAAAAAAATAAAACTCACAGCTGGGCACAGGGACTCACATCTATAATCCCAGCACTTTGGGAGGGCAAGGCAGGTGGATTGCTTGAGCCCAGGAGTTTTAGACCAGTCTGGACAGTATAGCGAGACTTCATCTCTACAAAAAAAATTAACCAGGCATGGTAGTATACACCTCTGGTCCCAGCTAAGGGAGGTTGAGGCAGGAGGATTACCTGAGCCCAGGAGGCCGATGCTGCCATAAGCCATGATCATGCCACTGCACTCCAGCCTGGGGGACAGAGAGAGACCCCGACTCTAAAATAAAATAAAATAAAACGCCCACTCTGGTGTTCTTTCCATTGAGGCAAAGGAAATTGTCAGTATATATAGAAGTTAATCTAACCATGCCCTGTGGCAACAGAAAGATTAAGTAGCTTCTCAAGGCTGGAAAACCTAGATACATTATTTACTAAATGATAGCACCACAGATTCTATGAGCCTATGATCTTTAATATAGAGTTCAAAATAATGCATAAATGCTTTTTACTGACACTTCCCATCTGGCATTTCAAGATTGTTTCTTTGCTTCCCATTTTCTCTTGGGTTCAATAAAAAGGAAAAGGGTCGCACAGGAAGCTTGTTTTGAAAATCCAAATCTTATCTGGGTCAGTTATTGGTTGTTGGAGATAGAAAGAGGCAATAACTGAACATAAATGAAAGAGGAAACTCTTTTCCTGCAGGCAACAGAAAAGGCTGCGCTTAATCCTGGCAAAGGAATTAGTAGCAACATCAAGGTCATCATCAGAAATCATGCATTGGATACCTACTGTGCAAGAAGTACTTCCCTAGAGGCTGAACATAAGGGGATAACGAAGAAGAAGAGAGTGTGATCCCTCCCCTTCATCATGCAAAAGTATGAGGCTCCTAGAAAGTGGGCTTTCAGATTAGCGTCACACCCCACCGAAAGACCCTGGGAAGAACTGGCAAACCAGTCAAAATTACTAAATAGGTGATGTGAATGATTTATCACCAGCCTCTGATGGGAACAGCTGCTTTTTGAAATTTTGTCTTTTCTTTATGTCTAAGCAACAGTTGTCATTGAACTCAGAGGAGGTGATACCAGAAGTTTGGGCAAAGGAAGCTTCATGTCACAGTGGCATGTCCCATAGCTTAGGAGACAGGCCAAACCACTCCAAATACCCATTTGACCACTTCTCTGAAGTGGGCAAGCATCTCAACCTCTGACTAGTTTTCTTATCAGCAAAAGAGGGTTTAAAATATCTGCTCCAAAGACTGACTTTAAGGAAAGGAGACAGTTTTCAAAACACAGCACAGTTTCTGACGCATGATATATCTTCAGCACATGTAACACCCCTGTTCCCTTCCCCTGCTCGTTAACCGGCCCTCCGTTCTCTATCCTACTTACTCTTTCCTACCTAGCACTTCCTTACGAAGGAAGCATAAAGGAATGGCATGAGAAAAATGTTCTCTGTATTAAAAACCTGAGAAAGAAAAATGACCACCAAAATTTTGAAGATATTTGAAGTTCCCAAATCTGTGAAATAAGAGCATCATTCAACTTCTCATCTGTTTCCTCATTGTAGACCCTGCCTGTAATCAGTCAGTACTTGTATCCACACACACACACACACACACACACACACACACACACACACAAACCTATGCAGATCTTCCTCATTCTTAATTCTCTTAATCCAAAATGGAGGTCAGCGTTACTTGACTGCACCTAGCTCAAGACTTGGGGTCTGTACTGTGGGACCAAAGATTAAGGTAGCAATGAAAGTTAATAAGTTCTGTGCTTCCAAATATCTCAGGGTCTAAACAAGAAGGCTAAGCTTAACAAAAATCAGGCAACCAGACTAAAATAAATTAAGGATATGTGGCCTTTCCTTTATGCCAACATTCATTTTGATTTTCATGGGGAGGAACTTTGGATGTGTTGCTTGGAGGCAAATTCTTGTCTTCTCTGTGTCTGCTAATACAGATCTGTACAGGCAAAATGAAGGACAGAGTTGAGCGATTCACTATCTGATCAATTTTTATTAGTGTCCACAGCCAATAAAAATAGGTCATGTATCCAACACAAGAAAAAAGTATCAAGAATTTCTTCAGCTGCATGAATCATTAGGCAATTGCTTTTCCTTTCCACATTGCCTTTTCAGAAATAATCTTGCCGAACTGGTGAGAAATGAAGGAGGAGAGAGTAAGGGAAGAGAAGAGAAAAAGACTAAAAAAGGAGAGAGAAGGATCTAAAAGTCTCTGAGGACAAGTCTTTCTGAATTAGGAAAGACTGTTCTAAGAGACTCAAGTTGGGGATGTAGACATGAAAATTGTCCTGATTACTAACATCTTTATTTATGTATTTATTTTTTGTCTTTTTGAGTTGGAGTCTCACTCTGTCACCCAGACTGAAGGACAGTGACACGCTCCCGGCCACCGCAGCCTCGACCCACTGGGCTCCGGCAATCCTTCCACCTCAGCCTTCCAAGTAGCTGGAATTATAGGTGCACGCTACCACGCCTGGCTAATTTTTGATTTACTGTAGAGATGAGGTCTCGCCAAGTTGCCCTCGGGTCTCGAACCCGAGGGCTCAGGTAATCCACTCACCTCAGCCTCCCAAAGTGCTGAGATTATAGGCTGAGCTACCACGCCCGGCCTTCTGGCATCTTTAAATAAATTAAAGCCTCCCCTGGGTATAGACCAAGAGTAGTCCCACCCATCCTTACCACCCACACCAGCTGATAATTTTAACTGGAAATCATCCCATCACCATGTCAAGACAGAAGCCACCTGCTGTCAATTCGATTCAAACTCAAGATCATCCTTCACCAACCAATCCCAAGTTCATTCCTAAGAAGAGTTTCTTGGACAAAATATATGTTTCTTATTTCACTGTGAGTTTTATTTTCACATTATAAAAGTATGTTACATTATAAAATTTGGACAATGTCAAAAATAAGAAACAGTGATAGTCCCAGAATGCAAAACATTCACTACTGATTGTAAATTAGATAATTAGATTACACAGATGAGTAGATGAATGGATGGATTAATGGAGAGAGAATAGATTAGTCAATAGATACAAAAGGACTAGACTCCTTTACTGTGTTTCTTTTCATTCTTTTTTTCTGTGTATATTATGAACAAAATGTATGCTTTGTTTTGGGGTGTTTTTTTGGTTTTGTTTTTTTTTGGAATTGGAGTCCCACTCTGTCACTCAGGCTGAAGTGCTGTGGCATGCTCACAGCCACCGCAGCCTCAACCTGCTGGGCTCAGGTGATCCTTCAGCCTCAGCCTTCAAATTAGCTGGAATTACAGGTGTGTGCCACCATGCCCAGCTGAATTTTTTGATTTATTGTAGAGACGAGGTCTTGCCATGTTGCTCAGGCTGGTCTCGAGCCCCTGAGTTCAGGTAATCCTCTCGCCTCCCACCTCCCAAAGTGCTGGATTACAGGTGTGAGCCACCGCACCTGGCCAGTTTTTTTAAAAGCTTTCTTTATTAGTTATACATTTATCAAGCAAATAAAACTCCTTTTTCCAGCAAGTATTCAGATTAGTTTAGTAATAACAAAAATTTGTTTGGTTGAGAGTATTGTTTACATTTAAAAATTTAAGTTGGGTTCTGAAATTATGTAGCACTGCTTCTTTCAATTTGCTCAAATCCAACCATAGATACATTTGAATATACAAATTTAAATGCTTGCCCATCTCTCTATATGACAGCCGAGATAAATGTTCTTATAGGCATTCTCATTGTATTTGTATAACTCAGGTGATAATTCATTAAAACAAGCATTGAGCCTACTCTCATACATCTCTCTACTCTCACAATAAATTAGCCACCATTTTAAGAAAACTTACCAAGAGTCTGGGTCAACAGAGGTGGTTGTTCCTATAGACCATCCCTCCCAAATTCTCCTCCTTATTTCTATTCAGAGTGCAACTAAGTAGAAGGGGCCTCTTACAATACTTTCTTTTTTAGGATAGAAGGAGCCAGAGCAGGACTAGAGTGTGAATGCCCAAGTGCAAGTCTGTGAATAGGAAAAGCAATAAGAGAAGAAAACATACTGAAGCACTGAAAGACAACATCTCAGGTAACTAACAACGTAATCAAATTGCAGGGGGTAAAAAATAGGAGTATCCCTGTTTAAATTTTTTTCTACTAGTTGCTAGAAGTGTTCATGTTCTGTGCTACCTGTGCTGATTAGCATAGAATTTTAAAAACTGGAAATCTCTTTGAAGATCATCAGACAACCCTTTACTTGATAGACTTTAAAAATCCAAAAAACAAAAACTTAATTTCAGATGAAGGAAATACCTCTTCTATCATCACCTGGCTTGAGAGTGACAATTAAACCTCAAACTTAGATCTTTGAATTTTAAATTCTAGCTCTTTCCACTTTAACAAAGGATCAACTCATTATTTTCTCTGGATCTGTGGATTAATTAACTTCTATTTTCCAATTGGCTATGGTAGCTAGAGTTCTCCTCTCACCGACAGATCCACTGAATCTGAAAATTAATGAAATCAGGTGAACTACTTTGGCCTCAAGATTGGGCTCAGAGAGGAAGAAAAATTTTGTTTAATATTTCAATCATTCTATTTATATCTAACCATTATTTAATGCTGTTTTTGTTTCTGGTTTTAAAGTTTGATATTTTAGTATATCTGTATAACTCTGTGGGTTAGAAATTCTTATCTTTGTTTTTAAAATGAGGTTGATAAAAGAACATGCCCAAAGTCTCAGCAAGTGAATTAGATGTCAGAGCTACAAAGATAATCACCAGTCTTCAACCTAAAATGCATGAAACGTCTTCTGGATTATCTATCGCTTAGTATCATTCACACATTTTTTTCACTCAATTAAAATGCATATTCAAAGACTAATTATCAATAACTAATTTTATAAGAAATAATCATTAATATATTCCTGAGTAAATCAGCTTTAAAATACAGAAAACTAGTAATTAATGTGGAGAATTCACTTAGTGAAATTTAAAATTTTTATTGAGCTAGAACAAATCTACTTCCCAGCATCGTGTGTTCTTGCAGAATGGACCAAGAATTGGCCATATCTTTGCTTTCTCACCCTAACTCACTATCTGCTCTACCTAGCATGCCTTTCTGCCCATCTTTTCACAGTGTCACACACAGGTCTCCAACCCTAGTTCCACAAAGCCTTCACTAAACCTCCCAGCTATAAATGTCCCTCCCCTCTCTGTACTGCAGGAGCATTTTGTACTTTCCATACATTCAGTATCTTTCCTTTGTAATTAAACTATTGACTAAAACTTGCAGGTCAACTCTTATTGCAACCACACTTATTTCTTTGATTGACCATTTCCTTGAATTTGTATAAATTTTGCTGGGTGGCCCAGTGGTACTTTTTATTTTAAAGGGTCAAATAGTCAGAGGTCAGCAAAGCAACTCGTAAGTTCATACAGACAAATCTAACAAATGCAAACACTGCCTTACTCAAAGCAGGTTTTAGGGGAACTTGGTTCTTTGCTTGCCAGTTGAGTAGTTTTGCAAGCAAAAAATCAGAGGCCATTCTAAGGGAAATGCCTTTGTGTGTCAAAGTTCAATGGTTACTTTGACTGCCACAATGCTGAAGAATTCACAAAAAGAAAAAAGAAACTGTTGGTATCATATAGCATTATCACAAAATAAGGGAAGTAACTAAGGAGCATGGGGACCATTCTACTTCAATCTTCCATAGGATTCCAGTTAATTTTGGAAGCGTTCGCAGACCATAGATAAAGACACTGTTGGTTTCAGTAGTTGCCAATGAAAGAAAATATGTGAAGATGTTTAGTAAACTGTAGCACTCATGTAGCATACATATTTTCCTCACCATCATAACTGCCACCAGATTGTTATTATTATAGTAGATAATAATGCATTAATTAAACAGGCTTTAATAGCCAGTATTAAATTAAAGAGGCATTACATTAACACTTGCACTTTCTACAAAGAGTATGAGGTCCTTTTCTGATCAACTAAAGACACTTGCCCCTCTTTTCCTCAAACTTTCTGATCATTTTCTTTGAATACAGGAAGACACCCACAGTATCATTCCTCACAGTTTATCAATGCTTTCCTTGAGTAAATCTTTCCTTTTCCCAGTTTTATCTTCAGTTTTAGGCCTTAGGCAAGGTTTACTCTTCAATTTCCAGAACCCTGCATATCTGTCAACAACAATGTTCTTTCTTTTCTCCTTGCAAAAAAGGCTTGAGTAAGTCCCAGTCTAAGAATGCATAGCCAGAAGCAGATTCATGTTTTGTGAAGACCTGAAACTTAATTTGGGAGGTTCTTCTTTAGGAACCGAAAGCTAACTTCTTTCTGCGTATTCTGCAAAAACCACATGCCCACATGACTCATGGAGAGCTCTTCACAGGGAATCAGTAGGAACCCTTTCCTGGGAGGGGTCCTGCAGTTTTCATCATAAATTCACTTCTGCTCATGAACCTCTGGTGAAGTCAATTAGTTACCAAGTGAAAGATAATCTCTGCTCTTCCTGCCAGTGACAAAATGTAAAACATCCTTAAGCAGTGGTGATGACCGAGACAATCAGGTTGACAAATAACTCGTGATTATGAACTAACTAGAATCTGTGATAGGGGCATGGGGTTCCTTTCCCAGTTCCACTGAAATCAACCCTCAGAAGTAGCTACTACCTTGACCTATGAGTAAATAAAGACAAATAAGTCATGGATAGTTCAGAGAACCTCATGATTAAACCTGGGAAGGCCATTTTGTTTTGTGCTCTAAACTTGAAGAAATATCTTAAGAACCTGAAATCTATCATAGGTGGGGGGATCCTATGAGTATGAGTGTACCCTTTCTGAAGGAACTCCCATGAGTCTGGCTCCTCCACCTCCATTTAGTCCTCAAAAGAACACTGCTGAAATAACTTGTGAAATTCTACTTTAAATGTTTTTTTCTGTGACGTATATGTATTATTTTTGTAAGAATGGGAGTAATTACATTATTAAGAAGTTCTTCCAGCCGGGCTCGGTGGCCCAGCCTGTAATCCCGCGCTTTGGGAGGCCAAGGTGAGTGGATTGCCTGAGCCACGGGTTCGAGACCCACCTGGGTAACTTGGCGAGACCTCATCTCTACAATAAATCCAAAAATTAGCTGGATGTGGTAGCACGTGCCTGTAGTTCCAGCTACTTGGAAGGCTGAGGCGGAAGGATCGCCGGAGCCTAGCAGGTTGAGGCTGCGGTAGCCGTGAGCGTGCCACTACACTGCAGTCTGCGCGACAGAGTAAGATTCCAATTCAAAAAAAAAAAAAAAAAGTTCTTCCACTATTACAAAAATAATCCAATCCAAAAAAAGACTGGGGTGTTTTTAATGGGACAACCTTGAGTCAATTCAACATTTTAGCCAGCATGTGGAATCTTTTTGTCCCCAATGGATGATACAACTAACACCCTCCTAAACTTGGAATAAGTCAGAGTGACAATAATAAGTATCACTAAAAATTATATGCATGTCACCTAGCTAACATCTTGCATAAGAAATATGTGCACCACAGAAACTTGGAAAATGTCATTATGAAAAAGGGAACATTCACCAGACAAAAGCCAGACTTAATACACTAAACATTGAAGGAATTAGGGCAATTATAACCCTACAAGGAAAAATAATATTTTTGGTTGGCTATTTCAGGTGCCAGGGCTTCAGAATTTCACTTTCCCAGATGTGGACCAGTGGCGCAATGAATGATATGTCTGACTATGGATCAGAATTTCTCTTTCCTAAATATTACCTTATATTTCTTCTTTACTGGCTCTAAAGATGTGGCTTTATTTCATCTGAAATTTCTAAGTTCTGACTACGACACAGGACCTCAAACAGTTTTGCCCCAAATGACTCATTAGAAACTAAATTTCTCTACATTTCTTCTCACTTTTAAGTCTGTAAAGCACAAATGTTCACTTGTCTCAGTGGTTCCAACACGTTATATTTGAGGAAGATTTATTTACCAAGAAAATTTTGAGCTGACTGCCAAGACTTCTAGATTAAAGCAAAATTGAAAATATACACTTGCACTTAAATGACTGTCTACCCCAACCCTTCCATTGTCCTCTAGTGGTATACCACCTCATGGGTAGAACCACTCTCAGGTGTATGAGAAAGATTGTCAACACCCCATCACAATTTCACGGTGGCTTTCTGAGATTGCTTTGTTCTATAGCCAGAAGTTACCAAAAGAACTCTAATAAGAATAAGCACAAACATAGATGTGGTGCTAGGAAACAAAATAACACTTTAAGTTGAAGATGGGACAAGCTATACCTTGCGTCATCCAAACATGACCCACTGCCTATTTTTGGCTGTGAGCTAAGCATGGCTTTTACACTTTTAAATGGTTTAACAGAGAATAACAAGGACCCACGAAAATTGCATACAATCTTTTTTTTTTTTTTTTTTTTGAGTTGGAGTCTTACTCTGTCGCCCAGACTGGAGTGCAGTGGCCGCTCCCGGCCACCACAACCTCAACCTGCTGGGCTCCGGCGATCCTTCCGCCTCAGCCTTCCGAGTAGCTGGAACTACAGGCGCACGCTACCACGCCCGGCTAATTTTTTTTGATTTATTGTAGAGATGAGGTCTCGCTGCCCAGGCGGGTCTCGAACCCGCGGGCTCAGGCAATCCATTCACCTCAGCCTCCCAAAGGCGCGGGATTACAGGCTGAGCCACCGAGCCCGGCTACACACAATCTTAATATCCATAAAGAAAGTCTATTGAAACATAGCCAAACCCATTCATTTATGTATTTTCCGTGGCTACATGCTGCAATAGCAGAGCTGAGTGGTTGTGGTAAAAACTAAAGCCAAAAATATTCACTCTTTAGAACTTGACCAAAAAAATAGCCTTGCCTATATGATAGTCAACATGATATGGGTGCTCACTATACACCAGGTACCATGCCAAACATTTTTACTTACTTTTCTTTATCTAATCTTCAAATCAACATTATCATTATCACCCATTTTACAGATGGAAAAAAATGAGACTCAGAGAGGTTATATAGCTAATATATAGTGAAGGTAGAATTGGCATTAAATCTCGTCTCCTGTAGAAGAGCTTCTCCTATAGAAGAAACTCGTGTTTATGGATTCTGTGCCAAATTTCACCCCCACATTTCCTGTTATCATGAAGTTATCCAAAAGCAGGAAAAATACAGACTCAAAACTGCCATTATCCATAGCATGATGCAAGTCCCAATATCTTTGCAGTGTGGATGGAGGGATATCTTGCCCTGTCTCCTGTTATTCTTTTATGTCCAGACGCAAATGAAGCCAGAGTTGTGTGGAGCTTTTTCCCATGGGGGCTGTCTCTTTGACATTACTCAACTTTATAGGGCAGGAGCCAAAATTAATTCATGAATTAACTATACCCAAGAATCAAGCTATTTCTCAGTTCACAAGAAGAGAGAGAACCAGGAACCTCTTTTAACTGGGCAAGAGTTCTCCAGTTGATATGAAATCTTGGTGCTATGATTACATTAGCTTAATGTTGACCCTTGCCTTGACTTCAGACTCTTGGATTGCCTTGGATCTCAGTGCCACAAACTCAGTGATCTCTGACTTGAACCATTGGCTATACTCCCAGAAATGTTACAACCATAGTTGTCAACTCACTTCTTAAACCTATGCCTTGGTACCCTACCTTTATCATTTCTAGCTAATGGCCACCACCAGGGTAGCAAGCTGACCTATTTGGTAAACAAGGAAGCTAGAAGCAGCATAAAATAAAAAACCGTTATTCTGTCCTCAACCCCAATGATCATCTGGGCAAGTTGCCTAAACTGTATGGTGCTTAGATTCCCCATCTGTAAAGGAGTAATAACATTTCACAGGTGGTTTTAAGGAGCAAATGTACAGAAGTATGAACAGACTTTGGAAAATGTAGAGTTCTGTGGAATGTAAAATACAAATAAATTATAATATTAAAGTATAAAATGTATATCCAGGCTTGACATTAATATTCTAACTTTGTGAAACCCTAAAGACATTTTAGGGTGTGATTTCACATCCAAAACTTCATGTGAACTAAGACTCTTAATAAACCTAAATGATGCATCACCAGAAACAGCAATAAAACAAATTGTCAAAGATATAACCAGAGTCCAGATGACAGGCCATCATCATCTACATCATACATAAGTTTATACATATGTTTTCTTTCCCAGAGGGGAAAAGTAGGTCAAAGTTTTTAATAACTGCATTACAAAAATTTTTCTCTAAATTCACATTCATTTATCACGAAATACCTATTCAGTACCCACTGTATATCCAGTTCTATGCAAAGCAGTGCACACAAAAATTTGGACAGAACAGAGCTTACAGTCCAACAAATATCATTTTTTAAATCTGACATCCAATCTTCAGGAAATGCCAATTGCAATTTTTTTTTAAAATGGAGAGTTTCACTTTAAGTTTTTAGTCAGACATGTTAGATGGCTAGCCAGATAATAGTTGGCCTTCTAATCCCATTTTGTGTTTGGTAGATATGTTATTTGCCTGGGGCAGGGGAGTAGCTGTCAGAGTCTTTTTTTTTTTTAATCTTACATTTTGTCAGTCTTTTTTCACCTTTCATTTAGATTGGTTTTGTTGTACTGAAATATGCTTGTCTGTTCTGACATGCTTCCTCTTACAATAAGCATTGTCCAATGCTTCAGATATATATGGTTACCCTGAGGGTCTGAAGTTCGAGGTCACTTAGATAACCAGAAAGAACTTTGGAAAGGCATCTCTTAGACCCATTAAAAAGGCACCTCTCTCTGCCCCTAAACTGATGTCTCCATCAATATCATAATTGCTGAGAATGCAAGAGAACATTGAGGCTAGCTGAGACCACCAGAAGATCTCTTAGAGAAAGGTGGTGAGCATTTATTTTCATATCATGTAATGTTTCTGATTATATACTACAATATAGGCATGTCAAAATCTCATCAACATGGCAACATGGATTTACCATAGACTTTCATAAATGTAAAGGTTACTATTAAGTTTTTTAATTCACAACTCAGAGTAAGCAAGGCAGATTGGAAAATTAATAGAAATTGAGATTTCATTCAGCAGCCAGAGTCATTCACAAGTTTTATTGGGCAGGGGGAAATGTATAGCCTTCAAAAACACAAGTTAGAGATATGATTTTGATATAGAACAAGGTCATTCCACTATTGAGGCTGGGGTAGAAAATGTCTCCCTGACTAAATATGGTGAAAGTTTCAAGGAAATGGGGTAAGGAGTAGTGAGACCTCCTCACTGGAAAGTGCCCACCAGGTGACACCATGTAAACCATCTTCCAGCACCTGTATCAGAATCACTTGATGTATTTGTTTAAAATGATAGTTTGGGAACCCTACTCCAAACCTGCAAAACCAAAATCATTAAAAGTTGGTCCCAGAAACATTATTTTTAAACAAGGAGCTCAGAAATTAATTGTAACAATACTAACACTTATCTAGCATTACCATGTCAGCCCGTGTCCTGGGCATTTTACATATGCTAATTCAGGTTCTCTTGCGGTAAACTCATAGGTTTCCTGAAGTCAGGGAACTACTGATCTACCTATATTTTGAAGTCAGATGAACATAGAGTCAAATCTGGATCTATCATTTTCTAGCAGTGTGACCACAGACAGCATATGCTATCTTATAGTGGACATTTAAATGCATTTAAGAAAATGTCCATAATATTATAACAATGGCATATCCAATCATATTTGTTACCCAAAGTTGTTAGTACCTACCTTGAGAATGAGCTTTGGCTTGTACAAAACCCTGTCCTTGGAAACCTCAGAGTCAGAGACTCTTTTTTCCTCTTCTATTTGGCATATACCAGAATCAATCATTTTCCAAGGAGGTAAACTGGCTGACAGACAGGTCCTCAAGGGTTTTCAGGGCTCACACGGAAGACTGTCTCTGTTTACAGAAAACCATTCTCCTCTTCAACCAACCCCGCAGACTGTGCTCACCATCCTCTGGAAGACCCCTTGATACAAGCAGGAGAGCAGGACATCCTCTCATCCCAGTAAGGCTATCCCGCCCTCTTGGGGACCCCTGCCGTCCTTTCTTGATCCCTTGGGCTCACACTGAGGCAGGAACTTCCTGATCCTTCCCTCTCCCTCTCCACTCCCACTGAGACAATCCCTCAGGCACAAAGACCCCCTAACCTCCTCCAAGTCCTTTGGCCCAAGAGACTCGGAAACTGTTCTTTGATTTTTCTACTGCAGGGAATTAACTTTTCATTACTAGTAGCCTGGAAGTCTCATTTTCTCATGAATGCAAAATCAAACAGTGTATATAACAGTGTTTTTTAAACTGTTATTCTTTTATTTTCTCTTCTAAAAATCAAGTGAATACTAAATGCGGTATTTTTAATGTTATGCTTTGACTACACAACTTATTTTAGAGAAAGTAATCTGGCTTTATTTCAGAAAGCAGTCATTGAATTTGAAGAATTGGCTTTTCATTTGAGATGTGACAGACTGTCCTAAGACTTATTCTAACTTTAAAAATACAGACATGGATCTTGTAGCTGTGAGATAGTTTTGTCCAATAAGGCTAATTTGAGACAGTAAATGCAGTCAACATGCAGGTAAAATCTGGGAAACAGTCACAGAACAGGCACACACAGGCACACCAAGACACAGGCTCTTTTATGGTAAAGAAAACAGTACTGGAGGGAAGAACTTTCACATAGATAGACATTTTAAATTGTCTACACTTTGCTTAAGTGTCGTCAGGTGCCTTGATCTGAACAGGGACATGGTAAACCTTGGTTAAATAAGTGTCTCAGCATTTTTGGACTTGTAGAAGAATTTCTAATCCCTCAAACTCACTTACTATTAAAATTTACTATTAAGTTTCATGCCATAGCAATTCAAGATGTATGTTTCCCTTTTTCTTTTAACATACAGAGTCAAATATAAAGGATCAATTAATAATACACTTTTATGTTTTAAGTGGATGCTAGAACAATTGTTTTTCTGCCTCAATGGCTACCAAAATTTTTAACTCTATAGCCCGCAAATGTTTAAAAAATTATTATTTGGGATTTGAGCAAGCTAATAATAGACATGCTTGTTCTCAGTGACTTTCACTGAGATAGTGATTTCTAGACATTGTTTCAAAAACATCCTTCATTTTGTGTAGAAAAAGTCATCTAAATTAACTACCTCTCTCTATTCTTCTATTTAAATTCCCATGAGAATACATGCACTTATCATGGCACAATATGTTCTCTCACAGAATTATCCTAAAAAAGAAAAAAGAAGAAGAAGACTTGAAGACCCTTCACACATGAGAGCAAAGGAGCAGTCAGATGTTGGGGCCTCCTGAGGCTCGAGGAAGCCAGGCCGGAAATGGGCCATTTTGTGTCCACTGCCCCTCCCCTTCACAGTCATCCTCTCCTCACCACTGACCACATCCCTGGTGCTGGCTCAGAGTATTCCCACACTACCTTGGTGGGAACATCCAGGCAAGGGTACAGAGGAGCTTTGTAATGGGGATGGACAAGAACCCTTCTGGGGAAAGGAAAAAAGAAATGCTTCAAAAAAGGCATTTTCAAGAGACATCCTTCCATCCTAGAACTGACTTGATTCTCTGGAGTGCTCTCAAGTGCATTTATATTTTAAATCAAATCAAACTAAGATGAATTAATATCATACTACCCAATTTTTTAAGAGGGAACTATAATGGTGGAAAGAGCAATATATTTGACTGCCTCTTACCAATGACCTTAAAAGAGGTAGTCACATTTTTAAACTTCAATGATTTCCTCCTCAAAGTAGGAACAATATTTATCTCTTAGCATTGTTGTAAGGATCAAATTATATAATGCACGCAAAACTTCATTATAATTATTATTACCCCCTTATTAGATTAGTATAAATGAGAACAATGTTCTGATTCCATTATTAAGTATATATTTAGTAAGCCTAATAGTGTGACTTGAAGAAAAAAAATCCCTGAATATCTTGCCACAAATTTATTTAAATACAAAGCTATATTCAGAGCCAGAATGGTGACCACTACCACCCTACCACCCCTGCCTTTTCACTGACCTAGAGATAAACTTCGACCTGTTGTTTGATAATCACACTTTTTCTGAAGATGTCTTGTTCCTTTTAGGAACAACAGCTTGACCCCAGAACCTGAAAACTGATGTGCTTCAATATACCTCTTCCCCTCCCTCTGTGGCTTGCCTGCAAGAACCTTTAACCTTTGGATTACAAGGATTTCACAACTTTGTATATTGTTCACAATTAGAGAATATTTGGGGCAGATGGAGTACTTTTTTTAATCTGAGTTTTTATTGGATGCTGACCATATCTTTCTAATGTGAGATCTGAAATTCAATTCTAATTCAATTCAATTATTGGTAATGCTGAGATTTCTTTTTTTCCTGAGTCTTTATCTCTAGGGTCAAATCTGGGATTGACCATGTGGAACTGCATGGCACTGACTTAAAATTCGCTGTAAAAATCTCAAACCCTGAGGCATACTGTGGAGTGAGCCATTAAACCAGCCTCAACAAGAGGACTAAAGTTAAAAAACTTCCTGCAGATTTCTACCTTTGTGGCATTTTGTTCCCCAAAAAATTAGTCTTAATCAAGTTTCCTAAAATAAATTTATTCTATATTTTGCCTCATATCCAGGAACTGAGATCTACTTTCCAGAAGTGGTTTCTTGTGAGAGGAAAAGTCTATTTTTACTAATTCAAATGAACACACACACACACACACACACACACACACACACGGAGTTGGAAGCAACCAAGACAGCTTATCCAACAGAACATTATTGTTTGTTTATTGTTAATGTTTGCCCATTCCCTACTTCCTGATACACTCTGAGATGGAATTCTTAATTCCTGGAATTATATTACATTAAAGGCAGGAATCACATTGCTTTTTACCTGTTTTATATCCAGATCAAAAGGTAAGGCCAAGAGGTTGTGCAAAGTAAGTAAGCACTGTGCAAGTAATATATGATATATCAAATATAAGACTAGGCATAGCATTATGCCAATCAACATTTATTAAGAACATCAAAATAAAGGAGTGTATAACTATTATCCCAAACAGAGAAATTGCATGGGAAAATAATATTGATTATGTTTGAGGGAAAAAAAGTAAGTGCTCACATTTTTTTTAAACATGTCAAAGCCAGAGTTGATGCTACAGAATTTATAATTCTTGTCTTTTGTCTGTTTTTAAAAAATTAAAATTCTAATAACTTTTGCCTTAGAATCAGAAGTTTAATACTTTGAAGTCATCCTTTCTCTTTTCTCCTAGATATATTGTAGCAAATTGCTTTACTTAAAAGTAAAATACGTTTTCTGATTGGTCACAGGAAAATGAGGTTGTCATCTTGGTTTTGCTGCTTACTTGCTATGTGGTCTTGGGCCAGTCACTTAACTTCTCGGATGCTCACTTTCTTTTTTGTTGTTGTTTTTGGGGGATTTTTTTGAGTTGGAGTCTCACTCCGTCACCCAGACTGGAGTGCAGCGGCCACTCCCGGCCACCGCAGCCTCGACCTGCTGGGCTCCGGCGATCCTTCCACCTTAGCCTTCCAAGTAGCTGGAACTACAGGTGCGTGCTCCCACGCCCGGCTAATTTTTTGATTTGTTGTACAGATGAGGTATCGCTAAGTTGTCCAGGCAGGTCTCAAACCTGTGGGCTCAGGCAATCCACTCACCTCTGCCTCCCAAAGCACAGGATTACAGGCTGAGCCACTGAGCCCGGCTTGGATGCTCACTTTCTCTATCTTTAAATAAGAGAAGTAATGACCTTCTATTGTGTGTCATAAGACTGAAGTGGCAAATAAAAATTACATGTAGGCTAGGTGTGGTGCCCCACACCTGTAATGCCAAAATTTGGGGAAGTAGAGGCGGGAGGATCACTTGAGCCCAGGAGTTTGAGGCTACAGTAAGCTGTGATCATGCCTCATACTCCAGCTTGGGTGACAGAGAGAGACCATGTCAAAAAAAAAAAAAAAAACCCCACAAAAAACGGCATGAAAAAGAACTACAGAAAAATAAAGCATTAAAATGATCATTGCAGGATTGTGACAGTTTTACTGAACTTTTTTTGTTGTTCTTTAAGAAATTAAACAACTATCTTTCATATACACAAGTCTATATTTCAACACCAGAAGGTCATGGTTGGGGAATGAAAAAAATATTTCAGGCAACACCAAATTTAAAAATAATCTTTATCATAGAATCATTGAATGATCACCTACAGTCACTTAGACTTTTTATAAATAATTAAAATGAACTCAAGTTGCAGCCAGAAACATTTAGTACCACATCCTTCAATGCAGTGCAGTTTTGATGCAGAATTCCTAAAATTACTAATAAATTAACTTTGAATATCTGTCTCAATGTACAGCTTTTAAGGAGTCACTTGAAATGTAGATTTTCTCTAACTCAAAGTTTCCAAAATTAGATCGACAAACAACTATTTTTGCCAGAGCCGGCATGCACATAGCGGGCTGCCAAAATGTCCTCGGCGACTAACTGCAACAGCCTCCCTCAAAAAGCTAGGAGTTTCACAGACAGTCCTTGCCAAATTTGAGACTCGCTTGTTGAATCCTTAATTATATTTTAAGCTAATTTTCATAATGTTCACATTGACTTTGTGAGTGTTAAATTTTAATCCTATTTGAAATGTTAGCAAATGGGTAGAAAAAAAACATACTAAGTACCTAGAACATGTCAGTTTGTATAGGACATTGAGAGATGGCATTCAAAATTCAGTGAAGCTTTGCAATGAAATTCTAGATTAGAAGGAAAAGGTACTAAAAAGATTGTAACATTTATCTAATTGTCCACTTCTGAGGCAGAACAGGGGTGGATTTCTTTCTTCACTCAAGGAGTTTTAAAAAGAAAGCAAAATTTCTTATGTTCTGCTTCCCTTCCCCAGTTCCTTATATGCTCATTTTTAATCCATGGAACAGAACATTGGTCAGCAAACCCTATTATACTGCACATTTGCAAATGCTTTTGAGAAGACCCAAATACTTACAACTATATAAATTAAATAAATGATACAAAGTCACGAGCAGGTTGGCCTCTTCTTTATGAATGTCCATTAAATATCTCATGTGTGCCTTCCTTGTTTTCTGAGAACAATTTTAAGCATTGCACGACAATTACTGCAGTTAAATAAACATGTGTTGCAATTCAAAGTTTTTCTCTGGTGTAGATTTTGTGTCTTTGCTCATCCTCTCTGACTTATAGCCAACCATTTTACTAAAACTGATCACTTATATAGAGGAGTAATTTGGAATAGAATGACATCCTCAGTTTGGCAGATAATTTTATTAACTTTGCATGCAATAGAAACGGACTATTTTATCAATGCTCTCTGATTTCCAAAATGCTTTAAAACCAAAATAAAACACTGTTTGAAAAATAATTGTTCCCAGAATAATTTTTTGTTTTTGTTCTAGACAAACTAATTTGAAAATGTATGCGAAAAAGCAGAGGAACGAGAATAACTAGAGGCAATTTGGAGGAAAAAAAAAGAATAAAGTTAGAAGAATCACATTTTTAAATTTGAAAATTATTATAAAGCTACAATGATCAAGACATTGTGTTACAGTCAAAGGAACAGACACATATGTCAAAGGAACAGAGTAGAGAGTTCAGAAACAAAACCACACAAATATGGCCAGTTGATTTTTGACAAAGTTGCAAATGCAACTCAGTGGAGAAAGTATAGTCTTTTTAACAAATGATGTTGGAACAATTAGACACCAGTATGCTAAAAATAAATAAACTTTGCCCTAAACCTAACATTGCACATAAAAATTACCTAAAAGTGGGTTATAGACCTAAATGTAAAATCTACGTTTTTTAGGAGAATATATTCAGAACAAGGGGTTAGTCAAAATGTTTTTAGACGTGATACTAAAAAGCACAACCCATAAAATTAAAAAATGACAAATTGGCCTTTATCAAAATAAAACTGTTGTTCTACAAAAGACATTGTTAAAACAATTAAAAAACAAAGTAGACAGAGATTGAGAGAAAATATTTTCAAATTACATATCTGACAAAAAGTTTGTACTAAGAATATACAGGCCAGGCTCAGTGGCTCAGCCTGTAATCCCAGCACTTTGGGAGGCCGAGGTGAGTGGATTGCCTGAGCCCACGGATTCGAGACCCACCCAGGCAACTTGGCGAGACCTCATCTCTACAATAAATCAAAAATTAACCAGGCAGGGTAGAGCGCGGCTGTAGTTCCAGCTACTTGGAAGGCTGAGGCGGAAGGATCACCAGAGTCCAGTAGGTCGAGGCTGCGGTGGCAGGGAGCATGCCACTGCATTCCAGTCTGGGCGACAGAGTGAGACTCCAACTCAAAAAAAAAAAAAAAATACAAACTCAAAATTCAACCATATAAAAACAAAATAAGAGGATCACTTGAGGTCAGGAGTTCAAGATCAGCCTAGGCAACATGGCAAGACCTCATCTCCACAAAAAATAAAATAAAATAAATTAGCTGGGTGAGGTGGCACATGCCTATAATCCCAGCTACTTAGGCAGAAGGATTGCCTGAGTCCAGGCTGTACCACGACTCCCCAGCCTGGGAGTCAGAGTGAGACCTTGACTCAAAAAAATAAAATGATAAAACGAAATGAAAGAAATAAATATCTTTAAACATATAGTAGATGGTTAAAATTAAAAGTATTGACAATACCAAGGGTTGGCTCTAACGCAGAGCATCTGAAACTTTCCTGTATTACAGGTGGAATGCAGAATGAGAGCAAAAGTATGTTGACGGAGGACAGAGCAGCAGCTTCCAGAGGCTACAGGTGGAAGGAGGATTCAAACGCCATTCAAAGGGAATCTTTTGAGGTGATAGAATTGTGTTCTATCCTGATTGCGATAGTGATTACATAAATTAATACATGTTAAAAAAAGAACAAATATCCATACATGCATGTTCATAGCAGCTGTATTCATAATAACCAAAAGGTAGAAATGACCTAAATGTCCACCAATGGATGAATGGATAAACAAATTGGGATATACGAGTAAAATGGAATATTATTTGGCCATAAAAAGGAATGAAGTACTGATCCATGCTACAACATGAATGAACCTCTAAAACATAACGCTAAGTGAAAGAAGTCAGCCACCAAAGGTCGAATACTGTATAATTCTACTTTGGGGAAATAACCAGAATAGTTAAGTCCATGGAGACAGAATGCAGATTGATGGTTGCCAAGGGAAGGGTGGGGAATTTCTAAGCAACTGCTTAATGAGTACTGTGTTCTCTTTTAGGGAGATAAAAATGGTTTAGAACTAGATAGAGGTAGTGATTACACCACATTGTGAATGTAGTAAACACCACTGAATTGTTCACTTTAAAATGATGAATTTTACATCATATGAATTTCACCTCAACACAAAATAATTCAAAAAAACCTATTTTACCATAATTATTAAAAAATTAATTTAAAACCAGGCTCAGTGGTTCAGCCTGTAATCCCGCGTCTTTGGGAGGCTGAGGTGAGTGGATTGCCTGAGCCCGCGGGTTTGAGACCCGCCTGGGCAGTGAGACCTCATCTCTGCAATAAATAAAAAAAAATCAGCCGGGCGTGGTAGCGCGTGCCTGTAATTCCGGCTACTTGAAAGGCTGAGGCGGAAGGATCGCCGGAGCCCAGCAGGTCGAGGCTGCGGTGGCCGGAAGTGGCCACTGCACTCCAGTCTGGGCGACAGAGTGAGACTCCAACTCAAAAATAAAAAATAAATAAAAATAAAATTTAAAAATAAATTTAAAATCACAAAGAGAAGGGAACTAGAAAAAATTAATAATAGTTTGTAACTCCATGCTCAAATTACCTCCTTAAATAAAGATCAAAGGAAATGTTAGGGTTACATTGTTAGATTCCAAAGAACTTTGCATTCCTGTGAATCAGGCTCTGTTCTTCCCAAAAATGTTCACTAAAAATGATCTCTCATAGTGGAAGAACTTTATGTCCTAATTTTTAAAAACCCTAAGTTTATTAAATTACCTTTTCTTTTCTTTTTTATTTTATTGTATTCAGTTAATTCGTTTTTAAATTTTTTATTTTAAAGATGTGGAGTGCAATTCAGGGTTAGGTATACAAAAGATCATTATGCAGGTACCCCCCATTCTCTTTTTTTTTTTTTTTTTTTTTGAGTTGGAGTCTCACTCTGTCGCCCAGACTGGAGTGCAGTTGCTGCAGTTGCCGCTCCCGGCCACCGCAGCCTCGACTCGCTGGGCTCCGGCGATCCTTCCGCCTCAGCCTTCCGAGTAGCTGGAACTACAGGCATGCGCTACCATGCCCGGCTGATTTTTTGATTTCTTGTAGAGATGAGGTCTCGCTGCCCAGGCGGGTCTCGAACCCGCGAGCTCAGGCAATTCACTCACCTCAGTCTCCCAAAGGCACGGGATTACAGGCTGAGCCACCGAGCCCGGCCCCATTTTCTTGTCAAACAACACTTGCTTAATAAATGGTTTAGGTGACCTACCTAGTCTTTTGAAAATGTGGTTGTGCCTTAGAGTATGTCACATGTTCATTTTTAACATAACAGACTAGAGACCATAAAAGGGGGGTGGTTACTGAGCACTGTGGTACATGCCTGTAGTCTCAGCTACTTGGAAGGCTGAGGAGGGAGGATCACTTGAGCTCAGGAGTTCAAGACCAGCCTGAACAACATAGTGAGATCCCATCCCTACAAAATAATAATATCACAATAATAATAATAGTAATAATAATAAGAGGGGTGTGTGTTTTGCCTTTGAAGACAGACATTCTGGTGACAGGACCACCTGTTGTCTTCAGTTTCTTGCCAGCTTGCACCCCCTCCGGGGGTGACTGCTTCATACCTTTGCCCATAACACCATTGTTCTCACTGTTCTCTCTGCCTAGAACACCATTCCTCTTTTGCCTATCTTGGGCTGGTTAACTCCTAGTCATCGTCTAATCCTCAGCTTTAAGTCTGAGCCCACGGGTTCAAGACCCGCCTGGGCAACTTAGTGAGACCTCATCTCTACAATAAATTTAAAAAAAAAAAATTAGCCGGGCATGGTAGCGCATGCCTGTAATTCCAGCTACTTGGAAGGCTGAGACGGAAGGATCGCCGGAGCCCCAGCAGGTCGAGGCTGCAGTGGCCGGGAGCGGCCACTGCACTCCAGTCTGGGCGACACAGTGAGACTCCAAATCAAAAAAAAAAAAGATCTTATCTTCAAGGAAGCACTTCCTGAACTTGGAGATAGCCAGGCAACCATATCCTGCCTTCCCACTGTTCCCTGGGTCCTAAATGCACTTCAACACATGAGATTGCTGTGATCTGCTCATGTGACCATCTTTCCCTCCAGGCTCTAGTTTCCTGGAAAGGAAAAGACATGTCTTATTAATCATTATTCTCTCCAGTCACTAGCATAGAGTAGGCATTCAACAAGTACAACTTGTCTGTGTGAATTTTGTTGTACGTTTCTCATAAAACAGTCTAAATTGGGTTCTGTCCTTGTCTCTCCTTAAATTAGAAAGGTCCTGCTACCTTCACTCTAAAATATGCTTTCTCAGCTGCTCTAAGTTAGTGTCCTGTAGATCCTTAATACTTGGAGGAGGATTTTTTTTTCTTGTAAGTCTTTCAGGATACTGACAGAACATTTAGCAAGCCAGACTTCTAACAGTTCTAGAATAGAATGGTGGTTTTGACTTCTTTAGTTTGTGCACATATACCGAATCTGATGGAACAGTTTGAATTCTTATTAATACCTGTGAATGAATCAAACTCTTAACCAATCAACAGAGCAACCAGTCTCCTACTTCCTGCCAGAACTCTGTCCACTGGTGCCCGTAGGCGGGTTTAAGGGAGGGCTGATCCATTAGTGCTGGGGACAGCCAGGGTTTTGTGATCAACCAACTACTTGGAGGACCTTCTCTTTAAAAAAAAAATCTGGATTTACAAATACAAAATCAGGCTTGAAGAGTGAATATTTGTTTAGAATGAGGGAAAAAAAACACAACAAATGACTGCAGCTCCCCTTTGTGTGCATCTCTTGCAGGCAATTTGCTAGGAATGCCTACACAGAAACACATCCTGATTGCATCCTGGTTTCCCTGTCTTACTGAGAACATTCTACAGCATTCAGCAAACTCAGGGATTCATGCACGTCAGAACCCCAAAGTTTAAGCTTTATTTGCTTCCCAGGAAAGCCCCCTCTGGGCCAGGACCTACAAATAAGATTAACAAGGACAATATCTGATGCTTATTGAGGGTCACTTGGCACCCCTGTGTATCATCTTGTATAATCTTTATCACAATTTTATGAGGCAAATACTATTTTTGACGCCATTTCATGGAACTACCAGCTGCAGAGGCACTAGGCTCACCCCCTACTAACAACCCCTGGATAAGTACTTCCTTACTGCCTCTTTTCTTCCCAGAAGCCACAAGACAGTTACATAGTATGGTAGTTAAAAGTGCAAGTTCTGGAGTCAGACCGACTTAGATCCTGAGCCCAGCTCTGCCTCTTTCACTGTTATTCAGCCTCTCTAAACCTCTGCTACCTTAGCTATACAATAAGTTCATCATTATTATTAATTTTTGGTGATCTGCCTGGCCCTTGAAGGGCTACCTGTTAGATCCAAGAATATATTTATGTTGAAGAGAAGTGAGAGTGAAAATTCACTTCCTCTTTGATTTGAACCACTAAAACCATGAGATCCCAAAGAGCATTCAGATTCCAGAAATTCCTTCTGTACTTCTAGGAGGCAGCTTCAGGAATGACAGAATTGGTTTTTTGCACTTGAAACTTATGAAAGTATAGGGCATCAAACCTGTAAGAAGCAGAAGCTAAAAAGGCAATAACTAAGTCTGCTCTGTAAGCTCCATTTATCCACTTCAATCCAAATTCACCAAAGCATAGGCAAAACAAACTATAAAATCCATCTGGACTTCAGGACCACAGTCTTGTGTAGAGACAGCACATACTCATAGTTGAGGAAAGTGGACAAAGTTAAAACGGGAGACAAAAAGGAACCCAGTTTGTTCTTCCTCACCATTGTTTCTGGCCCTCATTCTTTGCAACACACATTTTGAGTTTGCAGGGGAAAAAGAGACTAGAGGTATGAAAGTTGGTAGATGCAGGGCACAGTGACTCAAGCCTATAATCTCAGCACTTTGGGAAGCTGAGGTGAGAGAATTGTCTGAACCCACAGGTTCAAGACCAGTCTGGGCAACTTGACGAGACCTCATCTCTACAATAAATCAAGAAAAATTAGCCGGGTGTGGTGGCACACACCTGTAGTTCCAGCTACTTGGAAGGCTAAGGTGGAAGAATCCTCTGAACCCAGCAGGTCAAGGCTGCAGTTGCTGTAAGCATGCCACTGCACTCCAGCCTGGGTGACAGAATGAGACTCTGACTAAAAAAAAAAAAAAAAAAGTTAGTGGACACTTGCAAACCATCCAGAAGGTGCCAGGGAAAGACACAACTAAAAAGAAAAATACTCCAAGTCTTTCTTCCCACTTTGCTTTCCATAGGCTGCAAGGAACATCAGTATTTTCAATAATCTAAAGTGATAGATAGACATTTTCTAATCTTTCCAGATATATGATTTTTAGTTATCCTTTTCAAAGGCAGCAAAATGAGCTCTGTGCTTTTAAAACTGAAATAAAATGATTTTTCAAAATTACTGTGAAAAAAGAAGTGTACCCTTTCTATAGGTAGAAAGATTTCCCTGTTCACTAGGGTGAAAATGTCCTAATTTATTCCATTTCTATTACCCGAGTTTCACCTTACTTTATAATTGATTTTTTAATTAAATGTTCATTATTATTTGGGATATATTGTGATACTTTTCCCCCAAGAGACCTAAGGAAATCTGCAATGCCATAAAATTTATTCCTGTTTAGTGAAACTGTTACTGCTCTATTAACTATTCCTGTGACAGTAATATCTCCTTACCCCTCAAACAGTGTTCTGTTGTAGCTTTATCTTGGACAGAAGAGAGTATGTATTGGTTGGTCCTACTAAATCGCTGAAGTTACCAATATGTTTTTTAAATTGTATTGTTGTTTTCATAGTTTTATATTCAATTTATCCTGGGTGAACTTAAAATCAGGATTCTTTTTTTTTAAGAAAAGGCAAGTTTTCATGCGCCAGTATATAGAATTGTTTTGCTAAAATGAAGAGCAACTGAGTGCTTAGTTCAGTAATGGACTTTTTACAAAGGCAGTAACTTTTATATTAATAGCTACATTCTGGAATAGTCTGTCAAAAAGCTGCATAACAGATCCTTCAGATCTATTACCGTTCTTCCAAACAAAACCAATTATGCACAAATGCAACATCAAACAACAATCTGTAGCAGCCCGTGTGGCAAGACATTTGAACAGAGTCCTCAGGGTCCCCTTTAAAAGCTGGTCATGTTTTGCAATTACAAAGACATATTCGACCTATCTGCAGACTATGTGGGTGCCCTGGTCTCCCCCTCTCTTACCCATACACACCCCTTGGGAAGTCTGGAAATATTTTCACACTTTCTTTTTCTTTTTCTTTTCTTTTTTTTTTTTTGAGTCAGAGTCTCACTCTGTCGCCCAGGATGGAGTGCACGGGCACACTCACAGCCAATGCAGCCTTGACCTGCTGGCCTCTGGGGATCCTTCCACCCTTCCACCTCAACTTTCCAGGTAGCTGAAACCACAGGCACGCACCACCACGCCCGGATTTTTTTTTTTTTTTTTTTTTTGGTAGCGAGGTCTCGTCAAGTTGCCCAAGCTGGTCTCGAACTCCTGGGCTCAGGCAATCCTCTCACCTCCACCTCCCAAAGAGCTGGAATTACAGGCATGAGCCACCGCGCCTGGCCTACTCACACTTTCAAGGAAGTGCTTGGGCGATGTTCCTTTGTAATGACCAATAAACATGGAATCCAGAAATATACGTTCTAACCACATTCATAGAAACCGATCAAATCTCCAGTCAGCCCCCAGCTCTACCTACTCCCTGCGCTCCTCTCTAGGTAACATCTGCAACTCTCTGTGGCTGTGGTTTTGTGATACCACAGAGACTTTCCTGAGACCTCGCCTCAAGGGTGTCTCAATAACCAGGCACAATGGGCAAAGCTAAGAGCTGAGTTTCCAACCTCACTCTGAATCTCCTCGTTTCCACAGGGAGCAGAGGAGAGTTCGCCTAATCCTCATATTATTCGAGCACAGCCCTTGCAAGACCTTTTTTTTTTTCCAAAAGAGAACTTTCCTAGATGGGTAAACAAGTTTGTCTTTAAGGGTTGTTCTAGGAGAGATCATGCATATTTCAGCCAGCTCCAGATGAAACGAGTTAAGCGATTCTTCGTCATCCTAATGTTTGAAAATGCCCATATTTGTGCCATATTCAGACCTTTTACCAGGAACTCAACTTCAATGCAGCCTCTGAGCCCTCCAAGGCCCCTCCCACCCCCTCCTACTCCTTTATGTATATATGTTGCATAATTATGGAGCAGTGAGTATTTATCACCTTTTCTGGGCAGTAAGCAGAAAGAAATACAATACCATTACTTCCAGTTACTGCCTTTCCCAAGATAATTAGGTAACACAGTGGAGAGAGCCTTGGTAAGCCTAATGCTGTTCAAGTTAAGTGATTGACATGGCTCTGTCTGGCTGCTCTATTAACTGTTTCATTTTGTTGCTATTTGCAGTTTGCTTGGCTAATACTCCGAACAAATACAGACTGTTTCTTTAGCCCCTTTTTTCTCTTTGACCTTCTCCTGCCCATTTTCTTTGACTCGCTTCAAACTGCCTTGAAAAGGCCTGTTGAATACGCACAGTCCATCAGAGGCCCAGGTTCGTCCCTACCCTTGCCCTGAATGCCTTACTTCAAAGATGGGCCGCATTCTTTAATTGCCCTTTGAATTAATATCAAAGGGTCACAATGCGAGTGCCAAAAGAGAAAGGGGCTTTAATGAAGCAAAGAGCTGCCATTCATTTGCAGATAAGCACGTTTTTATGCCTGAACAGTCACCACAGCTAAAGGCTTCGTGAAGAGGAGGCCGGCCTGTGAGGACTTTTTCTTAAGTAGTGATTAGTGCAAACAAACAAGAGTAAACAAAAAAAATTTTTTTAAGTCTACAAGCAGCGACAACATAAAATAAATAATAAGGCTAAACTCGAGAGCTGTGCATTTTCCTCCCACACTTCCATTACAAAGAAGAAGAAAAAAAAAAGAAACTGCACTTAATTAGCAAATCCATTCACCATTTTTAATCCCATATTTCAACATTGAAATTCCAAGGGCGGAGTTCAACAACATGCCTGAGATAAAGTATTTTCAGTCTGAAATTTTACCATGGATAATACAGAGTTTAAAAAAAAAAGTGATGACTTTAAAATGGAGGGGGAGAAAATGCAACTTTCACCAAAAAAGGTCCCAGGGAGTTCAAGACACACTTTTGATATAAATAGTTGTGCTTAAATTATTTGTGTTTGTTCATCCAGTACAGAGGATTTAGTTTGAGCCTAAAAATAGTAAACTATTTCTCATTTCTCCTAGAAAAATTACCACTTGGTGACTTCTGTTTCCATTGTCCCCTGGTACCACTGTGGCTACACCTTGGAATAAGCAAACCAACAGCAGCAGGAGTCAACGTAAGGTAAAACACAGTTTAAATCATAAATGATTGCAGAGTGAAATAGTAAGCCATGTTTCCCCTCTTCAACATTCTCCTTTTAGAGAGGATGGTGATTAAAGAAGGATTTCAGTCCTGGTGAATTATCATCTTAGTTAAAGCTCCAGCTAGCATCCTTGGTGACCAGCTACAAACTGAATGGTTGGCCTCTGGTAGACATAACATTCGGACCATCGCCTGGACTTTTGTCTCCTCGCTGGATGGATTGATAAACAGAACTTATGTTATCCTCAGTGATGTACAAGGAAAGTCCTTGTTCAGATGCTTCAATCGGTCTCCAAAAATGAGTTGCCAATTTTGCATTCGTGCACACAAATTGCCACTGCCATGTTAAAAAAAAAAAAAAAAGAGAGAGGTTTCCCTTATCTTTGGGGAGATAAAAAGAATCTTATTTTCCATGAGCTTATCCATCTGGCTCAGAGTTGCCAAAATAGAGTGAGAAAAGGGCAGCAAATAAATGTCAGAGAGTCAGCCAATCTGCATAAATCTCCAATTCCTTCCAGAGAAACTCCTTCCTGGCCTGCTGGGTTTTCCAATCTTGTGATATGAGCCAACAGGCATCAGAGCCATGTGGAAATAAAAAGACTTATTTTGCCCAAATTCAAACCCTCAAAAACTGTTTCTCCCATAACCAGTTTTTCACTAGATATGTACCATTTTGTTCTTTGCAGTAGAGTGATGTTATCCCAGGAACAAGGTTCCATATGTCTTAGATTCAGAATTAGTTCCGTATATTTTGGACTGGCCAAAGGAAGACTCATTTAATTCTTGTTAAACTGTACCCTTAAGAAAGCAAGAAAATAAATCAATCAACTGTTAAATCTTGTTTCAATGAGTACAAGAGTAATCAGCAGATTATAAATAAATAATGCCTTATATTTGTTCAGAATTTTTGATGTGTTCATAATCACTAATACATCACAAAAATCCTTTGAGGTAGTAGAGTAAATATTATCACCTTTATTTGAAAAGACTCCAGCAAAGAGCAGATAATGACTTTCCCATGATCACACAGCTATTGAAGGAACAAACTGGAACAAAAACCAAAGTTTTTCAACCCGAAACCCTTTCAGGAAGCCATAGTTATATCGGGCACAGAATTAGAACTGGGCAGCCCAATGTTCTATGGATTCTTTACTAAAATCCAAAAGTGGAATAACATTCAAGATGCTGCAAATCCAACTTAAAAAGGCAGAAGGTAAACATTTGGACCAATACTTCCCCAGGATGCTACAGTCATATAAACATCACCATTGATGAGCTCCATCCTAAGCACAGCAATAATGGTGCTCTTGGTGATGATAATGATCATATCTTGCGTTTGACCACAGCTTTGAACGTCTTAAAGTGCTTTTATACTCACTAACTGATGTATTTATGTGATGCTTTGAGCTGAGAGAAAAAATTATTTTCACTCTGTCAAGGAAAAAGGCAGTGTGCCCTGATGTCAGTTGAAGTGAAGCAAATTGAAATTCTAAAATCTAAATAGCCGAGTCATTGAAGCCACCCAAGTAATGAGTTTCTTGTTTCCTATGTAATCTCAATGAAACCGAGGGGCATTTGCTATGCAAGTAGAATTTATATCCCCAATTCATGGCAGCATCCTCTTCTCTAGACACTCTTCCACTTGCAGCTTGAAAAAGGTGCTGCTAAAATTCAGTTCCCTGTGAAAGACCCCCTCTCTAAGGCTTAACCTGCAGGCAGCAAAAATGCAATGGGAAAGGTGTTCCAGTTTCACAAATAGCTGTTTTATGAAAAGGTATTCCTAAACTTAGATGAAAGCCTTGTCCAGATGCCTACTGGACCTCTCTCCTGAAGGTTTCACTTTCTCCGTGTCACTAAGTCATAACCACAAAGCTGCTCGCATTGCATGCAACCAACCTGCCAGACAACATTGACCTGGTTGGGATGAATGTTTACTTCAGGCAACACTGCATAGTAGCCTCTGCTGTTTATCCCAGTTAGGAATCAGAGCCACACTTGGAAGAAGCTCTTGCCTTCAATGGAAAAAAAAAAAAGTGGAGAAAGCCATCCTGAAATTTGTAGAGTTACGAAAGTTGTATTAGCTTCACTTCCTTAAAAATGTAATTATATCTCTTATATCTTGCTGCCACTTCTCCCAAGCACCAGCATGTTTCCTAAGCATGGAGTAAGTGGTATGTCAACTAAAGAGGCTGAAAGGGGAAGAAAATGTGAACCAAACAAACCTCTGGGAGCAGACATCCCGCTACAGGCTTCAATGGGTAACTTTTACTATGAAGTAATAAGAATTTGCATAATTTTGGGGAAGACTTTGTTTTCAAAGTAATTTTCCTTTTCACCTGCTTAGGCCTTTACCATGTATGGCTTTGGTTAAGGTTTGTTGATGGAGGCTCATGTTTAACCAACTGTTTTTAATTTACAAATTAAACTTGTCAGAAGTAGAAATCCTTCCCTTGGAACTCTTCCAATATGTCAAGAATTAATTCTAATGAAAACGGCATTGCCTAAATGCAGGATGGCCAGTCACTTATTTTATTTACACAAAGTCCTTCTCAGTTTCTTTGATAAAAGCAGCTAAATCTTTTTCCTCTTTCATGTTTTGTCAGCACTTGATTCCTTTTGTCCCTTGGCTATTTGCCTAGCTGTGGACAATAAGGCAGGAAGAATAGAAGCAGATTGTTGGAATGGCCCTCAATAAACCTAATTATGACATGTTGACTGCCCTCACCATGACACAGTCAGGGGACCCAGGCTTATTCAATTACCCTTGCCAGGTTTCTCTTTCAGACCTAAAGTTATCCTTTGACTGTTTGTATTTCTGAACAGTATTCATGTTCATTGTGAAAGAAAATCCCCTGGACTTTGAGGGGTTTTTAAGTTGATGCTGTTATTGTAGCTAATTTTTATTAACTGAATGATAACATGATAAAGAAATAGACTTTTGTTATGTAATAAGAACAAATCAGTGTGTGCTTAAAGTTACACCTTTCTTTCCTTTCTCTTCTAGCCAGCCTGGCAGGACAAGTAACCTGAATTAATAAACAAAATAATTTCTTCAACCTGCATGTCCCTTACAACATGATACTGAATCTAGCAGCACAGAACAGAACTGTGACTTCACTGTGATTCTTCTTAACTTAAAAAATAATAATAACCACATGATTTGTGTGTGTGTGTGTTCACGCATGTGTGTTTTTAGCCACCAAGTTTCTTTGCCCTATTAACACCAGAGAGCATAAGTTCATTGGTACCTTTATGCCAACAGCTATTTCTTCAGCTGTTTAAGGTAGACAGGATGGACAGTATTTAATTAAAACTCTGGCTGCTGGTTGGAAGAGCCCTTTCCTCTTTGAACAGATTGTTCAGAGATCATGCCAGTGGTTCCTGCAAAGCCAATGTATAAAAGCTGTGTGTCAAGTGAACAAAAGAGTGGAAAAATGAAGGAATGCCAAAAATCATCTCCTGATCCATTCTAGTCTTTAAGTCAACTAGGTCTGAAAGAAGTAATATTCAATTGTATTTAAAGCTGCACAAAGTTTAGCAAGAACGATTGTTTTGTAGTTACAGCATCATTGGACAATTTCTTTTCCTTCTTCTTTTTATTTTTTCCGTTGAAAAACTCATTGTTTCCTTTTAGGTAATTTGACAGCTCTTGGAACCATAATAGGATAAAAATTCAACTACAATATAACAAAGTACGTGCTATAAATTTATTTGCTCTTCAATTCTTTCGTTAGAAAATGTTCACACTTATAAAAGCAAATCTAGCTTATAATCTGTCCTACTAATGAATTTGGAATTTGGTATTTATTTGGATTCTAGGGAAATTGCCTTTTTCATCTTAATGTGAGAGATCAACTTCACAAAGAACTTGTGGAATAAAATGGACAGATTTCTTAGCAAACTTGTTGTAGCCTATTCTGCTCTCCTGGCGTCTCTCCTCTCAAATGGTAACAGTTTCATTTTCTCCAAATTCAAAAGGAATATATTTAATCTCAAGCATCTAAAATGAATCTTATAACAAAATCTTTAAAAGATTAATATAAGTAATTTTGGTGAAATATATTTATCTCCTTCTGTAGAATACTATTCTACAGTTTCATTTTAGCGTTTGTTGATTTCAATGTCTTTAATAAGTACACATTTATATTTAATGAGCATTAAAATTCCTCTGAACAATCGCAAAAAATAATCATAATGTTACTCTAACTGTACATTTTTTAAAACACTCCTTTTAATAGCAGAGTGGAAAATAATAAATATCTCACCACTGTACAGTTAAAGTGCTCTTCCTAAGTGTTCAAATTATTTTAATCAGCAAATGTAACCCCGTATAAAAGAAGTTTTTTAAAAAGTCTGTTTTTGCTACTTTAGAGTGGAAATGTTATTAAAATATCCAAGATGTCTCAATATTTTAACTTGAAGCATATGTATTTTTGCATTCCCTAAAATGTTTTAATGTTTTTATATAGTTAAACAGAATAACAACTCTTCTTCGAATCTCAACTAGCACTTCCCTAAGAAAACATGGAAAAAAATAAGTAGAGGAAATCGAATACTCAGATCGCGTACTGCTCACCACTCCAAATTTGGCAACGCAGCATACATGCCTGCCGTCTTAAAAGTTATACAGTTATCTTGCTATTCAAACTATATTTTTAAAATTTATACCATAACTCTCACAAATTCAGCTTCTTCAAATCTGTTGAAACCCAATTCATGTGACAGTATAAGTCAGAGTTATGTCTGCAGATACAAAAAGGGGAGTCGATAATTTGAATTGTTTTGATTTGTGTGGAGTTACTCCACACAAATTCTAATGTTGGCCAAAGTGGCTAAGATCAGATTTCTTCTTTAATCTAAAGGTTAAGCAGTGACTTTCTCTCTTATTAAAAAAATTGAATTTCAATTCAAAGTTCAAAATTGCAATAGATTTTATCTGAGTGTAGGATAATCATTATGAAAAATAGAAACAAACTCTTTCATATGGAAAACAGTAGTTCTTATTATTCTGAATATATAAAAGGGTATATCGTTCCTCTTCCTAATGTTCTCATGTTATAATGTTCAGCCTCTCTTTCAAAAGAATAGCAAATATTTCATAGCAATGTATTTCTACAAACCTATTTAAGATAAACTACATGAAGCCTTGAGCCAAAGACCTCAGGTACACAATAGATTACACATGCAAATGTTAATTTGAATATTTTATATGCTCTAAAAATTCCTCAACAAAAAAACAAATTTTCAGAATGCACTTTACATTGTTAATTTTGTCCATTAGTCTTGCAATTAAAAGTCGTACTATTTGAATGGATCATTGTCTATTTTCAGAATATATAGCTAAAATGTCAGTATGTTGTAGATGTTGATTTTTGAAATAATTTTCCTCCACAAAAATAAAATAGTAAAAAGGGAGGGGGGAGGGACCTACTAAAATCTTTCCTTAATAGGCTATGACATTTTGCCTTGAATTGTTTTCAGTATAACAAAAAAATATTTCTTACATGCATTCCAAGTTTCTAAGATGCTTCATACTCAAGTCCTTACAAAAACCATACAAGTTTGCAGATTTGAAATGATCTGCAGTTTAATCTCTACAAGTTTTCTCTCAAATTTTTTTGTGTGGAAAACTTCAATTGATTCAAATAAGATTTTTAAATTTGTGATTGTATATGTGTATGTTTTGGCTCAGAGGTCGAAAAAAATCTCGTTTGCCCAATTTGGTCTCTGACAACTACTAAGTGCAAGACATGAGGGCGTTCATTTAAGTTTAAGATATGACTTAGAATCAGCTGAAGTGAATGAATCATTGTCTGGTTCTCTTTGTCTTCCCAAAGTCAGACAGTTTCTAGCATTGGCATGGTCAGCATCCAGAAATCCTGTGTCCCTCTCTGAACACAGAGAGAAATCATCTAAGCACAGACTAGAAAGGGAGTGTCACTCTCCTGTGTAAGCAGCTCTAACTTTTTTCCCAACAGAATCATGTACAACCGGGTGTAGGAGAAACTCTTTAAACAATATCCTAGGCCTTTCTAGACTCTTCTAGAAGTCACAGCTTTGACAAGAAGTACAAGAAACAACACATTTTCCCTAGTGGATGGGGCAAAGCTAGTGTATCCACCTGTGCGACTGCACGGAAACTCTTCTTCCCTGTAAGCTACTGTTCCCAACACTTAAGGGCATCTTTGCCCCCAAAGATAAGAAAAGGTAGGAGTTGCTCACCTTCTAAGACATCAAGGGGTCGCAGCCCTCTCCATCTTTGCCCTGATACCCCAGCTGCCAGGAGGTCCCACTCTTTCCTCAAGCAGCTTTCTGAGGTTTCCAAAAGTCTGCTGAGAGCATGACATGGCCACAGCTGCCACAGCCTGTTAGAGCTGGGACAGACCATGGCCTTCACCTCACCCAGAGCTTCCATTTTTCAGAGGAGGGGAAAATGAGGCCCAGAAAGGGAAAGCAACCTGATCACAGTAACAGTTTCAGAGACCTACAAGAAAACATCTAAAAATTCCCTAATGCGATCTTTACAGCTGAGGGAACTAAGGCTCCCCAAACTAAGGGTTTTGCCTGCCTGTACGTATTCAGTGAGCAGACGTTCCTCATCTTCTTGTGAGGAGTCCAGGAACCCCCTAAGGGGCTCTCTGTGAGGACCAAGGGTGCTGTGTAGAGTAAGGATCACATGGTAACTAGCCAGACATTGGCTCCTTCAAGTAAACAACGTAAGGCACAAGAAATGAGGAAGCATCCTGAAAATTCTAAAGGGCAAGGCGTAACTGAGCATTGGCATTGTAGTATTTTGCTCACATATGGTTGTGCCGACTCACACTCCACACAGAGTGTGGGTCATCTCTCCCCACAACTGCTGGCAAGAACAGTAGATGTAGTTTTGTGGGACCTGAAGCTTTTATCATTAGGGAACCTCCTTGAGAAATAAATGCCAACATATCTTAATTTTACAATGCTTGTAAAAATTCAATGACATCAAGACATCGTTAGGGTGGCTCTCAGAGGCTGGAAGGGGCCCACACAGGTGGGGTTCCATAGATTCATTATCTCTATGGTAAATCCATCTCTGGCAAGGACTTCTTCTGGGAGGTTGTGGGCTGTTTCTTAGATGCTTGCCTCCACTGTAACTAACTAATATTTATAAAATGCAACTCAAATCTAAGTGGCAACTGTGAGGTCTAACAGAAACCCAAGATCATTTAAATAGTCGCAAACGCAATGGAACATTTCTGAACCTTAGACACCATTGGCGAAATAAATTCCAGTTGTTCCATTGGCCCTCTCGTGCCTTACATCCTCCAAAGCAATATGCTTCTGAGGCTCTCAAGGACCCTGGGACTGACAGTCTAGGAGTCTCTGGGGATTTAAGCCTCCTCCAGTCTCCCATGGCCAGAAACCTTTCCAGTTAATGATCCATGATAGATGTCCCTTGTGCCCTAGTCCTCTTGAGGAGGGAGGGGGGGTCTCATTTCTTCAGAGTCACTGTAAGTATAAGAGCTCAGATCAGACTTCTGTTCCTTGGGGGGACGGGCTGAGTTCTAAGGCAAGATGAGCCCCACAATACCCTCTCAGTCTATGGCTCTGGACCAGAGCCTTCAAGAACCTTCATGTCCTTCTTCTGCTGCTTGTCAGGGATCCCAAAGGACACAAGCTAAGTCCCTTCCCTGGCACTATCCTGTAGTGAAGTATGCTCTTGGCCTACCTGGCCCTGTCCCCTCCTGGACAGCTCAACGGGGCACTACACCCTGGCAGGTCTGGAGCCAGCAAGGAGCTTCCTCATTGTAGAAGTAATCCTGCCCTTCCACAGTGAAGATGGGATCTGCGGGGTTGTGACTTCAGGGACATCAGAAACCTATCCCTTGCCCCATCTACATGGACACCTGAAATTCTACCATTAGGGTTTCATTCCTCCAGGTCAGGTTGTCAGCTCTCAGGGTCCTTTAGAAAAGTGCAGTTACTTTCTGCTTAACCAGTTAGAGGCTTAACCAGTTGAGTTTCTATGCGAATAAGGTAGAGCTAGGTATAAGCATACAAGGGGTGTGTGTGTGTGTGTGTGTGTGTGTGTGTGTGTGTGTATGGAGCAGGGAGGTACATACATAGCAGATGCAGGTTGAGAGGCAGAAAAGGAGAGGGGACAGCACCCAAAACTGACTTCACTCTTTTCACCTAAGGTCAGTCCAAAGGACCCTTTGTAGAATGAAAGTGGGAGAAAATAACATTTTTAAATGGTTTGGGGAGGAGTGGGAGGAGGAAGGAGTATTTTGAAACATGCCTGTGAAAAGTCTGAACTTGTTCTGGTAATATCATTTCCTATAAATTACAGTTTGAGTGACAGTTCTTTTTATTTTTCCTTAAGCTTTTCCATTTGGATTTTCCAAGAACCAAAAATTTTAACGTGAAAGATAGTCATTGTCTTACTTAATGAATTTTAGTTGGGTTTCCATTTTTTTAAAAAATAGAAAGGATTCGTTTCAGAGGAAAAATCATTAGTTTAAATGAGTAACATTAAATTATAGTAATTCAATAAAATGATGAACGTTAGCCAACAAACAAAGATTCAGACCAAATTTGGTTCTCTATGTCATTTGTATTTTATAATAAAGAAATGGTTTCTCTCCTTATCTGACCAAGGTACATGCTGGTACCCTATTAGAAACAGAAGTTAGCCGGTCTTGGTGGCTCAGCCTGTAATCCCGCGCTTTGGGAGGCTGAGGTGAGTGGATTGCCTCAGCCCGCGGGTTCGAGACCCGCCTGGGCAACTTGGCGAGACCTCATCTCTACAATAAACCAAAAATCAGCCGGGCGTGGTAGCGTGCGCCTGTAGTTCCGGCTACTTGGAAGGCTGAGGCGGAAGGATCGCCGGAGCCCAGCAGGTCAAGGCTGCGGTGGCCGGGAGTGACCACTGCACTCCAGTCTGGGTGACAGAGTGAGACTCCAACTCAAGAAAAAAAGAAAGAAAAAAAAAAGAAACAGAAGCTTATGTAATGATTTAGTTTCAGGTTTTCAAAAAAGGAAGAACAACATGAGACGAGGGTATGCCAGGTAATGTGTGCTTGCTTTGATCTCCACAAGAGCTATATTTTCCTACTTTCTACTGACCATTTATTGAGCCTCTTACAAAAGCTAATTAGACAGTTATCTCATCTGCCAATTGGCTTTATGTTCAGAAATGCACCAAGAAAGACCGGCTGACACTTTTCATAGACAAGGAGAAGACAGAGAGAAGCCAAGGTCCAAATAGTTCACCAAGAAGCCCAGAAATTCAGTCCAAAATAGATGAGGACTTCAGTTTCCATCCTGGCCTCCTACATGGAATCACTTTCCTGTATAATGGGAACTTGCCCAATACCCAGGCATTCCTCTAGCCCCTGCACTCTTAAGCCTGGCTCTTTGCAGTTTCTGACATAATGTTAAATCCCTTGTCTTCCACTTGCCTTCTCCATCCAGACAACAGTTCAGCAAATATTTAGAGGCCGGCAGGGCCAGTGACCACAGGCAGACATTGGCTTCTAGTAGGAAACTATAGAAGTTGCCTTTCAGTTGCCCTCTGATAACTGTGTCATACACACATGCCCCGGATGTGCCCTATCTGCATAAAAGCCAAGCACATCTACCACCTGGAAAGTTTCCACATTGGATGGGTTCCCAAATCATATTCTGCTGACATATTGCTCCTCCACCAGAGACCACCATTTATTTGCTTGACTTGAAGTGGACTCTGAACCTGCTTTAGAAATGGTCTGAGAGGATGTTAGAAGACCCTATACTTTCCAAAATATAACCAACAATTTCAGACACTGAGATCCCATTTACTTGGGAGTTATAAAATGGAAAATTGAAGCATTTCCTCCAGATAAATTCATGGTTCACTTCCCATTTTTAAACAATCGCAAGTTTACAAATCAGAAGGAAAGGGGCAGCTCTCCCCACAAAACACCTGCTGGCTGACAGTAAGCCAGTTTCCTAGAGAACGGCACTGGACACTTCCCTTCACCTGTAATGGAAAAGTGTGATGATCCGTCATGGGTCTAAGGTTTGATCACTCTGCCAATACAGGACTAGAAGCAACTTATTTTATATGGCAAAAATTTTTGTTGAGGTCATCACAGCAACATGACAAACAAACCAAAATTGTCCTCATTGCAGTTAATCTTTCCCAGACCTTTCTTCCTGTGTGGAATGTGACATACTTTTGCATACTTATCAGATGCCACAAATGATGAGCCTGATTCGATCCAAATTATGCAGAGCTGGGGAGGGGTGAGCTGCTTTTGATTCTTCCCAGCTCTCTGCTGATGGTCTTAATGCCAGGCCTGCCATATCTCCAAGCTGACTCCTTTGGATTGCCATAAGCAAGTCAGAGGGTAAGCAGGAAGAGAACCCAGAGCACCTAGCTAGCCGTCTCCTACCTGAGTACAGACGAAAGTTCTAGCATTAAGAAAACACACCTTCCTGCCTTCCTGGCAGACTATGTCCTACACATTCTGGGCTGGCCAGAAGAATAGTCAAGCAAGACGACTTGTTTTTGTTTCTCTGTTATTTTTTGCAAACCAAATCAAGATTTTGATTTTCAGAAACAAATTCTTAGCCCCTAACTTGTTCTCCTATTTCTGAAAGATTGTTCCTAAGAAGGAATGACTTGAAACACTTAGTTTATAATATCTGTTGGTGTTCACATCTCCGGTTTTCTCAGGAGGGTCTTAAGACAAATGTTTTTCTCATATGCTTGGAGCACAGTTCTTTCTGGCTCATTCCATAGACTGAAACTTCTAGCTTAGGTAAGCCAGGTACTCAGCAGCATCAACAATTGAATTCCAGAGCATCAACTTTAAGAGAAAATAAGCTGAAATGATTTGGGGGAGGTAAAGTTTGTGAAAAAATGTAAGTCTTTTGTGCACATAAGGAAATGGATATACACTCCCTAAAATTTCATAAAATTAAAAATCAGTCATTCCTAAACTCAAGGAACCCCTAGCACAGCAGTCATCTCTTCCAAAATATTAGAAGGCATGTTTTATTATTCATAAGCTGCTCTCTTCTTAGTTCAAACCTGATTTGATGACTTTGGAAGACAATTTCTCTTTTGTAACTAAACAATTAGAATAAGTTGCCTCGCGTTGTTATAAAACTCTCCGCAGTTTTTCTGGCCCAAGAAGACAAATAAGAACGCTTAACATAAAGAGACTATTTATGATGCTGGTGAAATTAAATAAACAGTAAGCAAGAAAAAAGAAGTTTAAAAAGAACCAATAAGTCAAACATTCTCCTTGGTTTTAGAGAATGTTCCATTTCAAGAAACAATAGAATCTTGCAGGAATTTCCAGGTGGTAGTCATTGTTAGCAGAATAACTCTAAGCAGTAATTTTGAAACCTGTGCTCACAAGTATTGGTGGAGAAAAGTGTCTCATTTCTCTTGTGCAAGTGCCCAAAGGCAAACACACTCCTGCCTTATGCTTTCTAAGAACACCATTTGTCTCAAGGCAGAACCCAAATTCCACCAAAACTACCAGAATTACAAATGCCATTCCCTTTGTCCCTACTACAGAGGAATTATCTTACAAATAAACTCACACATGTGCCAAATGGTGCTGTTAGATCGAAAACTATCTAAATGTTGTTAAAAGTAAATCATCCTTTGCCAATAAAATGGAATACTATGCAGCTATACAAACAAAGCTGAGGACATCACTCTGATGTAGAATAATTGTTGAAATATATTCTAAAGTGGAAAAAAAAGCAAAGTGTAGAATAGTTTATACCATAGGATAGCATTTATACAAAAGATGGGAAGAGGAATTTTTTAAATGAGAGAGAGAAAGAAATATAATTGTTTTGTTATGCGGAGTCTCTGGAAAGAGACAAGATACTAGAAACTAGCAGACAGAGGTGGGAGAAAAATTTGTCAGTGCATATCCATTTATATCTTTTGAATTTTGTACAAGATGAATGTTTTACCCAGTCAAAAATGAAGTAAATAGGATGATCTAAAAATACAACCTGACAAAGTGTATATTGCACTTGAGTGTTTGGGTCAACAAGAGTGCAACCCTCACAATAAAAGAGCATTTCCCTTAGGAGGCTGAGAATTGGCCGCATAATCCAGGAGTCCCTTCACATCTAAAAGCCTTCAGGGGGCCAAGACCATCCAGAAGGAAGGCCCCATGGCTCGCCAGCGAATTTTTATCGGTTCACTGGGGGCCCGGCTGGCCAAGGAGCCCCGGCTGCCTGCTGCGAAGCCTAAGCCGCAACAGCTGCATAAACTGGCTGTGCCCCAGCCTGACCTATTTCGGAGACAGGTCAGACCAGTGCAAGCGGGGATAAGAAAACAACCTTCTTGCAGCCAGTGGCTGCACAGTCAGGCTGCTCCAGCAGAAGGAACACGGAGCAGGAGCTCTCCAGCTCCTAGGAGCTTGATAAGTCAGTCCACTTTCTTTTCATTCTCTCACTGCACCCTAATTACACTGGAGCTCCAACCTTTGGAGACTGAATGGAGAGAAATCGAATGTAAAGTTCATTGAAATGTATCCTCCAGCTTAAAGAATGCTACTTTGGAACATTTCCTTAAAATTTCTGAGCTCCAGTAGTAAAGGAGAGGGAATTAAGAAGAATCATGCACAAAAGAAAAAGAATGCACACAATCTCACGTGCGGAGCTATAAAGACATTTAAGAACAATGGAGCAGGCTTTAGAGGGGACATAAGGAGAAACTGTGCAAAAACATTTCCACAAAATGAAAGATTGTGTGTATGAGATCCATTTTCAAAAAGCAGTGTTTGTCAGTCCCTGATCTGGTGAAAACAAAAACTTGTGTCAAAAACAAAGAAAAGTTTGATCCGGAAGAGTTTTCAAAGAGTCAAATTAATCTAAGAGAGAAAAATAATCTTTCAAGCTGGGAGAAAAAAGTTATTTAAAAATAGCTTTTGGCATCTCAGTTGATGGTTTCAGAATTTTATTATTTTTTTCATACCTGTTCAATCAATGAAGTATTTACATTAAATAGCTACTTATCAACTCAATTTTTTTGACTTGGTGAAAGTGGACTTAATGGTGGTGTGTGCGTGTGTGTGTGTCTGTGTGTGTATGTGTGTGCGTGTGTGTGCGCGCGCGCTTCATTGTTGCTTCTAAGCCCTGAATTAAGCTTTTATCTGCCCTTGGGCAGAGCCCATCTGCTAGCTTGTAGGCTGATCACTTTCTGCATGTTCAGAGTTTTCTGCCTGCAAGACTGAGTTTTGCTATGGTAGGTGTAATTTGCTCATAACACGCATCTTTTCATTTTGTCCTTACAGAATCCTGGGAAGTTGCTATATTGAGCCACATCAAAATTGAAGTTCAAGAGGTCACACCTAAAATGTGCTTGGTCTCAAATTTCAGAGAAAAATGGATGATGTAAGAACAGGACACTTTTACCTTGGATACTGTGCTTTCACAAGGCAAGAAAGTGATGGAAAAGTACTCTGAAGTGTGTTTAGATCAGACCAGACAAGAAACACTCAGTTGCTTCAGTGAACCTCAGTTGGGAAACTGGCCAAATGGGGATTCAGAAAGAAGAAACCTATTGCTTTTCTTATAATAAAATGAATCGAACCAATTAATTTTCTTTAGTTCAGGTTAAGCTCAATCATGAAAATTATGACACACACACACACAAGCATATACCCTTTGGCCAAGATTTTCTTACTGCGATAACACATTTGAATAGTGGGACAATTTAAATATCTGTTTAAAGACAGACTTTATGAATCTATAATTATTTCAAAATAAAATATTTTTAAAAAGAGATCGAGCCTTTGAAAAAAACTAGGCAGATATTAATACTCAGATGCAATACCCAAGGGCCTGTTGCAAACTGGGTAAATGATGCCTGCATGACTGTTGCCCAAAAAAAGGAAACACAAGGGACATGGTTAAAAGTCACTTTAACTTTATGTATGCATAAAATACACACGTGCATTTAGTATATCTATGTACTTGTAAAAAATCACAAAATAAAAATGTAGGCTTTCTGTTAAAACACAAATGTGTATGTGACCCCATTAGCATTTACTATGAAAGTATACAACACAGCAAACTAATTCCACAATGCAATGCCAAGTTGCACAGCAATTAACTTTTCTTTCTTAATGATTCTAACCTAACTTACTTATTGTTTCCACGTAATGATACAAGACCAAATGCATTTAATTCTACAGCTGTTTCTAGAAATGTGTCTACTATCCAATTATAAACATTTCAAAAATCTACATTTCAATCTCCATAAAACTATACTGCTTAAATTCCCCATATGATCCTGTAGTTTTATAACTGCTGAAAATCCATGGTATTTCCTCTCCCTCAGTCCAATGTTGGAAAGCCAAGAAGACTTTTCTATCCTTGTAAGAAAGCATTTTGATCAGCTATTTGTAAATGGAATAAATCAGATTAGGTTAAGTATGAGTGTAGAATTGACTTCTAGAATTGAGAGTTAATATTCATATAGTACTATTACAAATGTAGTAAACATGGCCAAATAAAAGTACATAAGAAAGTTTAGTTGAGAAATTACTGAATGGGTTTAACAAGACAAACATACAACTAGTTTAATATTGCCTGTCTTGAGTTCTATTCTGTTTTACCAGGGAAGGTCATTCTTTAATCACTATAGAAAAGAGGAGGACATAAAAATCCAGATGACTTTGATCAAATTATTTTACCCCAAAGTGGAAGTATTTTGTTTCATTTTCCTTAAAATTCTACAGCAAAATGTGAGATATTACAAACTTTGCTATATGAATATGCAAGGCAAAATATTTTCTCAAGATTTTACATTTTATTTCCAGGAGAAATGTGCAACAAATCAAATTCTAAATGGCACACTGTTGTTCTTTATTAAAATACAGTTTCTTTTTTTAAAGAGAAGTGGCCACTTTCCCAGCAGAAATTATCAGCTAGTCTTAGTAGTTATCAGGAAAAAAAGGTAGGAAAGTGAATAATGATGGTAAGAATTCATAAAATCTATTATTCCTCAACTGTCCTCAACAACTACATTTCATGATTTTCATATCTCCCTTCGACAATGATGAACTTTGTTACTTGTCTCTCTTGAATAGATATTTTGTCATGTTAATGGGCATTTTGGTAGCTGTGCATGCCTCAAACAGAAATGGAAAATTATTTATACAATCCCAGTTCATTTCAGAGCATACCCCAGCACAGATCATTTAGGGGAAGCTTTCTTAGAAGAAAGATGTCCTGATTCCAGCCAAAACCCACAGTATTCTTGGAACTCAATGTTTGCCCAACACCACAGAATAGAGCTAAAAACTGAGTTGTGCCATGCTCCACCTATGACTGTATGAATAGGGCAAAAGTATGTTTCCCAATAGGTCAGATGATGGCCATTTGATGATCCCATTTCTACTTTGGTGTTCATGTTCCAGAAAAATGGCAACATCTGAAATTCCCTTCTACTTTCTCTGCACCCTTTATGATCACAGTTCTGCAGTGAGAGGCAGTAAGTTCCTGGATCAGTAATTTTGCCCTGGTACTAAGCTCAGGCCCAACTTGGAGCCGGACTCTGCAGTTTCCCTGACCATGTATGAACACATAGCCTAATGCTCAAGGAGGAAAGTTACTTTAATTCTGTGTGTATATGAAATATACACATGTGAAATATGCAACAAAAAAACTCTCTAGTGTTGTCTCTGGACCCAGAACAGGAAAAAGATAACAGATCAGAGCTGACTCTAACTTCCAGCTTAAGCTATTTCATACAGTTGCTCTACACTGCAGTGGTTTTTGGTACTAAACATTTTATACCAGAGATCATTTGAGCACAGAGGAATGATTAATTAACTGGGGGATTATAATAGAAAATATTAGAAAATACCCACTAAAGATTTTCTGTTTGTCAAGATTCATCTTATTCAAGAGTGAACAAGAAAGAGGAAAAAGTAAATAAATAAAATAAAATGAAACTGTATGCACAGTTATTTAGTACTGAAATGAGCACAGAGAAAGGAATTCAAGAACCCAGCATGCAGGCATATCTATGATGCACAAATATCCAAAACCTGAATCTGGCATGAATTTTACAACCTCAGTTAGAGTAATTTGATGGGGTTTGCAACTTAAGCACAAAGGTGGTATTTCCAAAAGAACCATTTGCAGGACTTTTTGCTTTCATAATAAAAGAAACATCTATGCAAATATATTAAGTTCGCAAACAAAGTCTAATAGTTCATCTAGAAATCAACAAAGAAAAGTCATAAAATGATTCAGGGAAATATTTCTCCTAGCATTCAACAGCTGAGTATGAATTGGGAGGCTGTGTTGTTACCTCAGATTCTTATGGTTCCAGAAAGTGCAATTCAAAGGACAAATAAACCTTTATTTTGTGCAATTGGAAATAGTTTAATGCCAGCATTATTCTTAGTGACCAAATTATAAATAAATTCTCATGATGCTATACACACGTTTATTCCTATATTATAGGGGATTTTAAAATATACATGAGAATCATCTAACCATCTATAAACACAAAAATTATGGAAACACATGTAGAGAGATAGTCATTATAACTCCCAGCTTCCTGTGTAGTTTTACATAAAAATCTGACATCTTTTATTATATGATTTCAGCTTGGAAGGTAACTTTACAAATATGAATCATTCATATTTAGAAATTGACAGGCAGATAATAGTTGCTATGCCTCCTGCTACCCACCCCCTCGAGAAAAATGAGACTCAATTTAATGATAAATTCACCATCCTGGCCTTACTTCTAAACAAGAAATCACTTAGGATAATTAAAAACACCACATGAGTCTTCTCTAAAAACCTACAACATGTAACTGGTTTCGGTTCCTATTTCTTAAAGAGAATTTGGTCAATTCCTCCTTAGAGGTTTCAGAGGAAAAGAAGGATTTTCCAAGACAGATAAATTGAAATGATCCCGCTTTGATCTCTGTGGTTAAGAATCCCTCACAATAGAAGATGACCACTGAGGGGCCGCGCTCCCGGCCTTTTAATGCGTAACAATGGTATCAACAAACAGCTACTTAATCAATATTTGGCCAGAGCTGCTGAAAACTTCCTTTTCAGATTTTAATTCCTAGTTGTAAAACAACCCCAGAGCAGCCAGTGAGATAAGACATTAAACTGACTGCTTAATTGCCTTTTAGTGTCTTGTTAGTTATATATGTACATTCTTAATGATTCTTTAATCTTTATTTACCCGCATAAATAAGATACCTGTCATAGAATCCTACCGAACTTAAACCTTCTCTGTTGCAGCCCAGGCTAAACTCTTTCTCTCTCTCTCTCTCTCTCTCTCTCTCTCTCTCTCTCTCTCTCTCTCTCTCTCTCTCTCTCTCTCTCTCCCCCCCATCTGTTTGTTGCTACTGTTGCAGTTTTTTATTTTCATTGGCCATTTTCCTTAGGAACAGTTTAAACATTTAATCTCACGGTTAGGAATGATTTTTATGCTGCTGTTCTCAAAATATATGTATTCATGGACGCTGAAACCCTCCGGACTCAGTGGCAACGCTCCTACTCACGTGATGGATTTCGGTATACAGTATTCCCCCTCGCCTGCACCGCGCCGCGCGGGCCGGTTCCGCCTCACCGCCCGGGTGGGTTTTATTGCTCAACCCTGGGGACTTTTAAATGACCCTTCAGTAATTATTACGCACTTGAAGCCCCTACGTCCCCGTTCCGGTGCTATCAACAATCCAATCAGACCCCCGAAATAAACATACGATTTCCAACATTAATTAGCAAATCTGCATGTTTTCAATAAAGCTAGAAAGCAAACAGACAGCAGTCAACCAAACCAAACAGGCGAGAAAGGCTACAAGCCGCACTCTGGCGCTTCCTTTAAAATTGTTCCCGCAGGAAAATTGTTGCCGCTACATTAAAGAAAAGAACGCAGTGTGGTGCGCTCGTTTAATCCGAGTTCTGATAGTTCCAGTATTAAGAAAAAAGAAAAGAAGAAAAGAAAAAGAAATGGGTGATATTTCCTTGTTGAGCGTTGCAGGAGCTCAGAAAATATGAAATGTGCTCTACAGAGTAGTAATAAGGTTGAGGTCCAATTCGCGACCCCAACAAGCGGTCTTGGAGAGGGAGCTGGGCTGCCACCTTAATAAAGGTTCCGACGCCACAAGCCCATGATCCTAGACCCCATGATCTTGATCTACGGAAGTTTGTTCCCCGCCTTTCCGTCCCCGCTAACCTTGTGCTAAAATGCCCTCGCGTGCGAACTACATGGGGAGAAAGCGGCCCTGCGTTGTCCTCGTTTCCAGCGCTCCCTTAATGGCCAAAGTGCCGTTTTCATGACTCCGCTGGAAATGAAATATTCCAAAGACCTTCAAAGCTTTGCTGCCTTTTAAAATTGCGTTATCTTATTTCCCTCCACCCCGAAAAGCTGAAGTCCTCCCCTTTCGTTTGAGAAAAACTCACAAGCTGACAAACAAAACGGAAACGCGAGAAAAACTTTCGTCACTTTTACTTTCTCGGTTTTTTTTGTAAAAGGCAGTTTTCTTCGTAAACGTCAATTAGGAGGGGAGAGCTGTGGAAGGAATATAAGCCCCCAACCGACCTAGGCTCGAGGTCTCTCAGCTCCGTCTTCGAAATTGTTGCAAACCTCCCACGCTCACTTGTGATTTTTAAAAGGGAGGAAAGTCTTAGGAGAGCGTATCTCCAGACCCAATCAAAACATCAATTTGGTAATCTGGCCTCTCTCCCCCTGCACTCTCGAGCTGCCACTTCAAAGCCGCTACAACAAGTCAGTAATTGTAACGTTGCATCTAAATATTTAAGCGAGAGTCTTGCAGTCGCGTGTCCATTTACAGTCCTCATCTGTCCTCTAATTCCATTACGGCACAAAGCAAAAATGTTTCCCAAAACTCACAAACAGGAAAAACGTCACCCTGCTGGAGGAGGAGGAGGAGGAGGAGGAGGAGGAGGAGGAGGAGGAGGAGGAGGAGGAGATGATGATGATGAAGGAGCAGTTTCTATTGATTAGTCACCGCCTTTGTGTTAAGGGCTTTCTTTAAAATAAGAAAAAAATGGGGGGAGGTTGCAGAAATTTCACTAATGTGAGCCTCAGGCAAGGGAGGGAAAAAAAAGGGGAGAAGAAGGGGGGAGGCGGGCTGTGTCTAGATGAAAGTGAGAAGGACATAAAGGAGGCAATTGAGTCGGCTGCAGCCCGGCGAGCTAAGCTTCGAGCCGGCCGGAGCGCAGGGGAGGGGGCGGTGCGGCGCGGCGCTTTGGCGCAGGGCGCAGGAGTGGGGGGCCCCGCCCATTGTGGCGGCGCCCGCGGGCCCGCTCGGCCGAGCCGGGGGAGGAACAGAGGCGCCCATTGAGCGGCCGCAGCGCGGGCTGTGCCCACCGCAGCCCCCGACGCGGCGGCCAAGGCTTGGCTCCCCTGGCTGCGCCTGCTCCGATCTCAGAGCGGGCCAGGGCCAGCGGGGGGAAGGAGGGGGAGGTCTGGGGGAGGTGAGTGTTCGTGGGCCCCCCTACCTTCTCCTTGCGCCCGGGAGAGGGAGCTAGAAAGGTGGACCCGGCAGGGGCGCATAGCGTCTAGTGCGCGCCCACTAAGACGCACGGGCCTGAGCGCACCATGATCTTGGACTGAGGGAAAGGGGAAATTTGAGAAAGTAAAGAGGGGCCGTGTAGGAGAAAGGCAAGACCCTGGAGAAAAGAACGAAGGTACTTCTGAGCTCACTCAGGGTGTTTCTATGCCTTTGTCTCAGTGTCTACCCAGCGGATCCCAAGCCAAAGATGGAAAGCCAGTTTCAGCAGTACCCAGTCAAGCCCACTAGCTGGAAATTTGGCAAGAGCACATCACGCTGGTCAGTGCACCCCAAAGTCCCTTGTCTGTCAGTTTTCTCCTTCCTCTTTGCCAGAGGGCGCTAGGTACCCTTTATCCACATTCATTCTATTTTATGAGAGGGGCAGCCTAGGGCTTTTAATGCCTGGACAACAGAGAGGAATTTTTGAAATATCTAGACTTCAAACTACACCTAACTCTGTCCTTTTTGGGGGGCCCCTCTTGCCCTCCAGGGCTCATCAGAAAAGGAGATAGAAATGCTGAAGAGACTGACGCTGCATCTTCCTTGACAACCTCAAATTAAATTAGGCTTCAGCCTCCAAGGTGCGTGTGTGTGTGTGTGTGTGTGTGTGTGTGTGTGTGTGTGTGTGTTTTCAACAGCACAGCCCCCACTGGGGAGAATACTCTGATTTTTAAAATGGTAGCAATTGCCCTTGAATGGCAGCCGGCCCAGCTAGACAGCCTAAAAGACTAGAAACATTTTGTAGGTGAAATGGCCACTTTTTCCACACTGGAGAGTCCATAAAACTTCCTGGCGCAGCAGCTATTGGGGCTCATTGAATAATTCATCCCTCATTGCAAGCCCATAATGTCTATTCTCGGTCTTTTGTGGTGCTGTTTTCTCTTCTTTTCTCCTTGAATTATAAAAAGGTTGCCTTCCTTTGTTCACATCAAGCTGCTCCGAGCTGGAGCTTTGTCTGGGCCGAGCTAAAGTGTGAGTTTCAATGGACTCTCCAGGCTTTGTCTCCCAAGTTCATCTCCAAGTGTAGATTGTGTAGAGAAGGCCTTCTTTGTAAAAGCTGGAAAAGTTGTACAAATGTTTGACCAGCTCATTTGGGACGTTTTGTCTCCTGGGCCTCGGTCGCCTGTACTGCGAGAGAACAGCCGGTCTGCTGCGCTGATGCCTCCAGCAACAAGTAGCCAAGCCGTGGGCCCCCAGCCTCTCCGACGGCTTAGATACCTCTCCCTGCTGCCTGCAAAGACACGTTTGGTGTTGTCTGACTCCTTGCCTTCCTCCCTTCCCAGCACCTCTGTGCTGCAGCTAGGCCTGGGATAAAAAACGACATGTCTTCACAGAGATCAGGACAGAAATGCACCCCTCCAAAAAGAGGAGTTTAGACTGAGTCCATAGGAAACCCCTGCTGTAAAAAGGAAGGAAGCGACAGCATACACCATCTCCCCGCCCAACCTACTGTGGTAAAAGGTGTCTTTTGTTGATTTTGTGTGTGCATCTGAGCATCTGTGTTTCTGTTTATCCCTCAGACCAGACGTTTGGATTTGTAACATCCAAATCTTCGTGTTCCTTCAAGGTTGTGCACAGAACTGGCATTGGTTTGTAAAGCAGCTGCTCAGAAGAGCCGGCGGCTGCCCCAGGGTTGGGCAGTGAAGGTAAAAGAAGCCCCACCCTCAGCGCTACTCTGATGAGGGTGTGGATCCACTGGTCGAAGTTGGTGACTGCTCTAAGCCCACTTGAAGAGCCACCTGCCCCTCCAGGGCAACTCCAAAACTCAGTTCAGCCCAACAAAGTCCAAGTCCCAGGCATGAAAACTTCAGGTGTGGGTGGGGCCTCTGGTCACTCCTGACCACTTGCACATTTGAAGAGATGCTATCACCTCCAAGGCCAAAGCCACTGAGACACAATTCTTCCTCTCCCGCTGCAATGATCCCTTCTTGGTTCACCTCCAATGGCACTGACTTTCTTGTCTTTTCTTCTTTGTTTATGTGTACACTTAAAGTTTTAAGATGACTTGCAGCAGGTGAAGGGGAAGCAAGCAACATTTCTAGCTCTTCAGGGGGGATATATTTTCTTGGTGCTGACAGGCCACAGCCAACAATGAGTGGGTAGTCTGCACCTCTGGGGGACATAGGATGCTGGCACTAGGAGCCTGAGAATCCAGAACCCTTTTATTCGTAACCCAGGGCATGAGCTCCTTTTGATTTTCAGACACATACAGGTTAAACCCCATCACATTTGCAAACCAATGTAAAACAAATCAAAACCAGCCATAAGGCAGCACAGATGTGGGGACAATTTTGTGGGGACTGCCCCCCAAATTCAGTCTCTCTTCTCTCTCTCAATGTGGGAAACTCTGAAGACCAAGGCCTCTCCTGAGGGCACAAAAGCTGTATCAACCTCTGAAGGTTCCTGTACTCTCTATCCTCAGCCTCTCAATCGCTCAAAGATGCCTGGTCCCCTAAATAGCAAGAGGCTAGCACCTCACCAGAACACAATTCACACTTTAGAGGGGCTGGAAGTGGTACGGTCAAAAATTTACAAAATAGAAAAAATAAACAGAATAGAGAAGATATCTGCTTTAATTGCATCTCTCTGGTCTTTGACTGCAATGCCCCGATCCGGGTGGAGAGACTGTGAGCGAGGAGGGACCCTGACCCGAGCCCGAGCCCGAGCTGGGCTGCCATCAGGCCCCCAACGCCGGGGAAGGGATGCCGGCCCAGGCCCCGAGCGCGCGGCCCAACGCGCCGCCGCTTACCTCGCTCGCTCAGGATGCCGTCGATGCTGTGTTTGGCCTTCTTCTCGCTTTCCTCCGCCTCCTTCCTCTCCAGGTCAGCCTCCTCCTCTTCGCCTTTCCCGAATTTACTCCTCAGGATGCGGCTGATGGAACTCACTGGGGGAGGAGGAAGAAGGGAGCGAGGGAGCGCAAGCGATTGAGAGGCGCGGGCTGGACATGAAGCAGGCCCCGGAGCCCCAGCGAGGTGCAAGGATTACGGCCCGGCGCTGCTCGGCTGTCTCCTCCTGTATCTCGGGGCACCTCCGTCCTTCCACCACCCCCTCACAATCCCCACCCTGTTATCGGTCCCTCGGCACAGAGAGACGGCGCCTCCAAGCTGAGGCCGGGAAATGCCATCTCCGTGCCTCGCCTCCCGGCAGGAAGCGTCTCCCTTCTTGATTCCATAGGCCGGGCTCTTGGTCTCCCATCTAAGAGAATTCATTCACCAGCCCACCCGGGACCATCCTTCCTCCCCACGCAACGCATGTGCCCTGCGGGTCGCCTTAAGGGAAGAGAACTCAAAGCAGACCTGTCTGTCCCTTGCTACTCAAGTTATATATGTATATAAAGGGCATAAAAGGTTTACATTTCAACTGCAGAATCGTTTCCTATTGTAAAAGTCAAAAGAAAAATGCACCCTCTCATTTATTTTTTCCAGATTCCAGTCGGGTAAACAAATCCATGCTCTGAAATACACCGTTCTCGCAGAGGGGAAAAAGGGAGTTTCCTTTTAATTAAAAACAAACTCTTCCGCGCGCGCCCCTGCGCTGGCCCCATGCTCGCCCCCTGCTCCCTCCGCCTCCCCCGGGGCGCCGGGTGGGGGTGAGGGGCCGCCGGATGGTCCTTGGAACTCGGGGCACATGGAGGCGGTTGCCGAAGTCTCCCCTCCCCTGCGCACAGGGCACAGCCTCGCCTGGCGCGGCCCCGTCTCCTTTCGGCTGGGGTTACCAAAACATTTGTTTCTCTTTAAAAGGGAACATCAATATTAATAAACGCTTGGCCTCCGCCTCACGTTTCCTGCCCTGCCTCCTCGGCTGAAATCTTCTTTGGGGAGACCTCAGCTGCGGTCTCTCAACCCTCCGCCCCCAGGAGAAGTAGCTTACACCTCCCCCTCCTCCTCCCCACCCATAAAACGCCCAGAACCTCTGGTTCATAAATATTTTAGGGCCTTGGGAGAGGCCGCTTCCCAATAGCCAGGATCGATAATCGGGGCGATTATGGCACGCTCGACCCTCCTGGATACTAGCGACTGACGGCCTCGCCAGGGGAGACCTCAATGGGCCTCGTACCTGATGGCACGGTGTTGCGATCACAGACCGCGTCCTTGAGTAATTTGTCCCGGATTTCCCAGCTGAACATGCCCGGGTTCTCTCTTTTGTATTCCTCAATTTTCTTTTCCACGTCCGGCGTTGTCACCTGCTTTAAGAGAACAGGCAGGGCGGTAGTTGATACCCGGTTCCCTGGCCAGACCCGCTGCACCCCCGCCTTTGGCCCTGTCCTCTGGGAAGATTCCCCTTGTTAGCCAAAGGACCCCGACTCTCTGTGGCAGTTTACTTTAGGAAGGGCAGGGGAGAAGTCTTACCACCTCGGAATAGCCTCCCCCAACCCCCTTCTCCATCCACAGATAAGCTAGGACAATCAGAATAAATGAAGAATTATCACATCTTTGGGGGGGGCTTTATTTTCTGATCCCTGAAAGTAAGGCCAACTCCTCACCCAGCATCAACGTGAAAACGAAACTAAAAAAAGAATGCAACAGAAGCTTTAAAAAATCAAGTTAGAGCTACAACTTGTGCTTTTCCAAAGGGGTACAAGATTGTATCTAAAGTAAGGGGCAGAAAGAAAGGCAAAAGGGACACATGCAGGTTTCTAAAATTAGCTTGGATAACAAACACGAATAATTTCAGAGATGGGTTCCCCTCCCACCTGTCCCCCAAAAAATAGTTTCCAAAGATCCTTAGGAAGGTTGTGAAAAGATTTTGGTGGGTGGGAGGGAAGGGGTGGGTGTTTGGAGTCTTGGTAACTGAAGTTTACTGTAACACTCTTGATTTTGCCCCATTTCAACAGGAATATCACACTGGCTTTTGCTCCATACCCAGAAGAAAAGACTGACCTGGTGGAATCCCCTCCACTTGGTCCTAACCAGCGTGACTCCTTCTTTTAAAAAGACAACCAAAACAATTTAAGACTAGCACCAGCCAACTGTTTAAAAATTGAGTCATTGGCTCATTACAAAGAAGACTAATCACCCTAAGTGATTGAAAACAGTTTGCACCAGGGGAACTTGAGGATGGAGTTGGGAGAGAAACCATTATAAATCTCAAAAGGTTCCTTGGGTTCTTGTTGTTGTTGTTGTTGGAAATACGGCACTGCCATGCATGGGGACTGGGAAGACACTTGGGAAAGAAATTGGCAACAGGTGGCACATGAAACTTGCACGCTTTGGGTGTTTGCCCATTAAAATTACTTGATGGGGATCCCAGGGTTCCGGGTACTTTTTTTAAATGTTATTTTTCCTTCGCAAAACAGCTTCAACTGAACCTAAGGTTCATCAAGGAATATTGGACATAGACACACACACCACTTAATGGACTTTGAAAAATTAACTCCTTGGAAAGCCCCCGATGTCAGCCCGTGGCCCTGTCCGATCTTCCCCAACCCGGGAGCCTGCGGGACAAGGCCTGTGCGCGCGCTCACCTTGGGCTTGCTGCCTCCGATGGCACCAGGACGGATGGAACCCGTCTCCTGGTACCTGCACAGGATCTTGGAGACGCAGCCGTGGGACACGCGCAGCTGGCGCGAAATGACGCAGGGCCGGATGCCGTGGTGGGCCATCTCCACGATCTTGTGGCGGATGTGGTTGGGCAGCGGCCGGCCGTTGATAAATACGCCGCCGAGCTGGTTGACGCGGCCTTGGCCGAGAGGGGTGGACACTGGGGGGAGGTGAGAAAGAGAGGCCAGGGGAAAGTCACTCGGGAAGAATAGAAAGCAACACGGAATCTCGCACTGCTCTGGCCAATCCTAGGTGACACCCCCCACACCACCACTGCTCCACGTCCCGCCCCCAGACCCAGACCCTCTTTCCATCACAGTTGTTCAAATTACTAAGTAATTCAGGGGCATCGAATCTTGTATGAAGATAGCCACCGGGCAAGATAACGCTCCCCAGAAAAACTGTCTCTGCTTTGGGCCTGCGAGGGATGGCAGGCAACTTGGAAGGAGCTTCTGGGGCCGGTAGGAGTCTGTCTTGACCTGGAAGCCGCCTCCTCCTCGCAGAGAAAAGTTCACCCAAGCTCTGGCCTGGGTGGACTCTGCTCCCCCCCAAACCCTGTCCAGTCGGGATCCTCCCTTCCTAAGGAACTTGGGCGAGCTGACAGTCCTTGGGGTTTCCAGCCACAACTGCGGTAGCCAAGGGTGGGGGTGGGGGTCCAGAAAGGAGGAGCAGGCAGTCGTGAATGTCACCTGTTACTTCTGGGGACTGAGACAACAGCGATGAGGCTACTTGTGGGCCTCCCAGTCGCCATTCATGCTGCGGTTTCCACAGTCTACTCTGGGCCGAGGGGTGAAGGGCTCCATGGGATCCTTATCTCGCTCGGTCTCCCTACTAACCTGGAAACCCGTTTGGAAGGGCTCAGCCTTGCAAAGCTTCCTGCCTTCTTGGGATTCCTAGATTCTTCAGGCTGACCGAAAAGGCGACCAAACAAGTTATAGAAACTTCTAGACGCTATTTGAGCTGGATGGAATTCTAATTAGTTCATTTATTGATCCTAAAAATCCAATCAGGGCGCACGGCGTTTGCCACCACAACTTTGCAGGGCGAGCCACTAGTACGCCGCAAGAAAATTCTTCCCGAACTCACAAATGTTTCCCAAGTGTGGGTGCACCCGGGACAATTTCGAGACGACTTTGGGTGGACAAAATTCGGAGAAGTTTCTGTCGCCCAGAGGCCGGTTCACCCGCTTCCCCACCGCGGCATTTCCAAAACAACAGGGAAAAGTGGGGGAACTTGGGCCCAGCCGGGTGCAGGCCGGGCCTGCGAGCTCCACCAGGCTTTGCAGAGAGCACCGCGCTCCGCTTGCGGGGAGGAAATCGAGTGGGACCTCGTCCCCGACTGTCGCTTCTTGGGGTGGGGGCGGGGGGGCCCGGGGAAAGGGCTTCCTGTACGCACTGGAGGAGCCGGCGGGGCCTGGGGATGGGGTGGCGCAACCGGTCCCAAGCTCCCGGATCCAGGCGGCGCCAAGGCCCTCCCTTACCTTCCAGCGGGAACCCGCTGCGCGGGTAGTTTTGCCCCGGGCCCGGCCGCATCATCCTGGGCACAGCGCCGGCCAGCGTGGTCATCCTGGGGGCAGCTTCGCTCGGAAATTATATCCAGGTGAAGGCGAAACGGAAAGGCGAGCGCGGCGCTGGTGACCCTCGGGAGCTCTCCGGAGCGCGGAGAGCCCCTCCCCAAAAGGCTGGAGAGAGAGGGAGGGACGCAGGGAGGGGGACTGCTCGCTCCTAGTACAGAGACTGGAACCCGGGAAAGGGGCGGGCGGGCAGGCCCCAGAGTCCAGGATCCCGAGCCCAGGGCGGAAAAGTTTGGTGCGAGTCTGGGCGAATGGCCCCGCAGCTGCGGGCGCTGGAAAGGGGACTCCGAGCGCTACGACGAGCCGGGGCGGGGAGTGAGGCGGGAGCGCGGCCTGCCTGAGTCTCCTCCCGTCGTGACACCGAGTGCGGGGATCCGGGCTCGGGAGCATTTATTAGTTCTTTCACCCAAAGCTTGGTCAGGAGCCCTGAGCTGCGATTGGCCGACGGGGAGACCGTCCCGGGTGGCGGAGACACGCGCTGATTGGGCGACAGCGGCCACTTTCTCTTCCCATCCCTGACGGTGCCGGGGCCTCCGCCGGCCCCGAGAAGGACCCGCGCTGCGCCCCTTCCCAGGAAGAGAAGGGTGGGCCCGTGGAAACTAGGAGAGACAGCCCCAGGGAGATGGCAGCTGCTGAGGGTGGCCGGGGGTCTCTGTCTCTCTGCCTCTGTCTGCCACGCTCTGTGTGCATGTGCCTCTCTCTGGGATCTCTTTCCTGGACTTTTTGTTTCTCTGTTTCTGCCTGTGTCTCTTCGTGTGTGTCTTTTTCTGCCTCTGACTCTTCCTCTCGCTGTCTATATAGCTTCGTTTTCCTACCTGTGGGTCTCTCTCCACCCCCTCCCCCATTTCTCTTGGCGTCTTGTCACTCGAGGGGGCGCAGTTCCAATAAGACGGCATCTGGAGCCCCAGACATGTTTAGCTTTCCTTCCTCTGGTCAACGCTCCTTGGCCTAGGCTGCTTACAGGGTCCTCCCTGTGGAGTTCCTCTCAAGAGGAGTCCAGGGTGTGCCAATAACTTCTTTGTCTTCTCCGTCAGCCAGCGGGGGTCGTGCGAAGCGTGGGCAGCCGTCGCTAGGCCCCAGGCCTCCTTGGTTGAAGGCTGGGAGAGGAACGGGGTGGAGGGAGAGAAAACCCGCTCCTCTTCTTGATTTAAAAACCACTCTGGGAAGCCAGGGCTCTAAATCTCTACATATAGATGCCCGATGCGTCGACAGAGATGCGTCTATACGTTAAAGTTTTGCCCGGCTGCAGCGTTTGTTCTCAGGAATTTATTATGGCATTCAGACTAAACTGCTGGAAAAATAAAAGGAGCGAAGTCTTGGCTAGGAGCTGAAGTGTCCCCAGCAGGATATGACGCCAGGAGTGTTGTAAAGACTGTCTGTCCTTAGAGAAGGTACCATTGTGCATGGCCTTTTATTTATCACTTGGTAAGTGCCAGCGAACTCGCCTCCTTCACACCCCCGAGTGCCAGCCCCGCGCTCTGCACCGCGCTTTATTCGCTCCAGTCTATTCAGGGACTGTCACTCCGGGGCCGCGAGGTATTCAGGGCCTTAATCAATCAAAAGGATGAGAATCGGGCAGGTTTTTCCCTTTGAAATAAAGGAAACAATGACTTCTGGGCTTCAAGTTCCCCCTTTTCCTTTTACGATTTTTGAATTTTTCCTGCGCTGGGAGCTCCCCACCCCTTCTCTCTCTCTCACTCTCTCTCTATCAGTTTGTCCCCCCTTCCCCCACCTCCTTTGACAGTTTTGACGTGAACTCGCGCCCCCAACTCTGCTTCCCCACCCCCTAATTAAGGCAAACTCCGAAGGCGAGGTGGAGGGGAGCATGGCTGCTCAACCGTTCATGAGCTGGCCCTTGAAAGCCCCACTCGCCAGTGGGGAAAACAGACGAGACTTCTGAGGCCTGACACCAAACGGCTTGATTGACCCTCAGAACCTGGAGACAGGTCTCTGGAGATTCTGAAAACATCTGGACCCACGAGGGGTGGGAGAACATGTGCATTCATGGTTCAAAGAAGAGAGGCTGCTTGGAAAGAAGCCTTGTTTAGCCTGACTTTGTGGTAGGACGATGCAGTCTCTCAAGGGAACAAGTTCTCATTTTCTTTGGGGGGCTGGGGGCCACCAAAGTCTGTGTCCTTATTTCCTAAACCCCTTCTTGGGGATATCATTTCATATCATTTCAAGAGCTAGATTTTTTCCAGGTTTTCTTCTTCCCCAAGATTGAGCGGAGCGACAGAGCACTTTCTGGGGTCAGTGGTAATTGCTGGGGCAATACACGAAGTGTCTTTCAAGAAAGCGAATATAGGCTGGCTGTCAGCTAAAAGGAACACCAGGAGCCAGGGAGCCATTGAAGAACGTCTAGGGCTGGGTCTCATTTGTTTCTGAGCCGAGGGCTCGGTCTCCAAGCCCTCCCGCCGGCTGTGCTCTCTCCTGAGAGCCGGCGGATTCGTGAAAAGGCGCGCTCGCTGCAGACTTCGTTCTCCCAGGTCCCGAGAGCCGGCAGGACCCCGAAACGTAGGTGCCGCCGGTGGAACTGGGTCTCAAGTGCCCATGGCGCGGGGCCAGTACGCGCGTCCTTAAACTAGCCGACACTTGCTGTAAAAATGTACAAATGGAGGCCGAAAGGATGTACGGTATTCGGGACCCGAAGCTCTGGAGTTAGGGGGAGACTCATTTTCTCTTCTTCCCGGCCTCTCCCCTGCCGAGGTTCTGAGGCTGATATGTAGCCAGAGAATGAGTTCGGCTCTTCCCCACCCCGGCAGCGGCCAGAGATCCTCGGAGACCGAGAGAGGTCTGGGTGGGCACCTCAGGCTCCGGACAGCAGAGCCGCTTTCAAAAACCTCGACAGTCGAAATTCCCTGTGGCCTGTGTCCCAGAAGTCCAACCTTGGGAGGGCCAGGACGGCAATATAGGCGGAGGCTCCCCGGCCGGCGGACGGCGCCCACCGGCCGCCAGGCCCAGAGCCGGGACTCGGCAGAACCGCGCGCAACAGGTTTCAGGAATGCCGGGCGATTCCGGATTTCCCAGATGGGTTTCGAAGAACACACTACGGCTCGACATTCCCGCCTGCTCTTGAGCCTCTGCCTTACTTCTTTCTGAAGTCTCTCCTGAGTCCCAGCCACCCGGCCCCAATTCCTGCCGCTGGGTGGGAGTCTCCATCCAGGCCACTTCCTCTATCAGGAGCCTGTGGGCCAAGGAGTCCGGGTGCCACATTTGGCCGCGGGACAGGCGCTAATTTGGCAAAGGCGCAACCCAGCGGTGGGGCTTGGAAGGCGAGCGGCCCGCGCCCCGCATCCCTGAACCCGCATTTGGGAGACAGCATCATTTTGCCAGGGTGACAAATTACCCAGAAAGCGTCGGGAGGTGTCTCTAAGACAGTTCTGTGAACGGGCGTGGCGTCTTGCCCGCGTTATCTGTGCGCGTGTGAAATGAACCCGGAGCCTGAGAACAATAGTACAGTAATTCGACCCCCTCCCCCCAAAAAGGTAAAATAACTTGCTAGTGCCTCCTTTGCTTCTCTGCCTCCAGTTTCAGAGACACTTCAGGTGAAATTAACAGCGGGCTGACTGTCCAGGCCTGGGTGGATCATGCCCCACTCACTTGAAGATTCTCCCTCACAGCCGGTTGGGTCTACACCTCAATCACTGTTGGGTGGCTTCCGCCTGAGTCGGGAACACCCTTCGGCTTGCAGCCTCCGCGCTTGGGGACCCTGGGTACGCTTCTCAGGACCTTGGAAGGTTGACTTCACTTCTAGCTGGACACAGGTCTTAAGAGGAAACTGTGATCTATGCAAAACAATGTGCCTGACCTGGTGGGAAGAGTGAGGGGGGTGGTCTGCTACCCAGATTTTTTTTTTTTTAACTCTGTCTAGAGGGCCAAGCTCCGGCGGGCGAGGCCGAGCCGGGAAGTTCTTGGCTACCCGCCCGGCCCCGAGCACAACTCTCAGGATGCATTGAGGTTGGGCAAACGCCGTGAAACCCTCAGCCCCACAGAAAGGCTGCCCCGCGCTTGTGGGGAGGGTATCCCGTCGCCAGGTTCCTGATCACTAGCTTTCTGGCCGGATGCGTTGAGGCCGGATTGGTGACTGCGCGGGTTAAAACCGTGGCCCAGCGCGGCCGCTGCCGCATTGACCGTCATTAGACCTCCCGCGGTCATTTGTCAATAGCATTGGCGCCGCTATTCTCCTCCTCCTCGGAAAATCATCCGGGACGAGTTCGGATTCAGGAGCTGGAGGAAGATCAGGGCGCCGCGCTGAAGCTTGGCGTAGGCCAGCCGAATCGGGTTTGCCCCTTCCGTGTTCCTGGGACCGTGTGAGCAGGTTCTCAATAAAGAACACATGTTTGTGAGAAGAAAGGAAGGAAGAAGAAAGAGAGAAAAAAGAAGGGAGGGAAAGAAAAGAGATGGGAAAAAGTTTTTTGAAAGGCGGTGAGGGAGAACGACAAAGACTCTCGCGGCAACTTGTCTCCTACAGACGTTCATGTGCGTCTGCAAAAATCATTTTTCTGCAAACAAGGAAGATAAGATGACCGACTCTCCAAGGGGAAAGAGCGTCTTGTAAAAAATTAAAACAAGTCCTGTCTAATGTTCAAACAATGTCCTGTCCGACTCGGTAAAAGTTCACGGTGGGCAAGGGAGGTGATGTTTAGAAGAGAAATTTGGTAACTGTTCTGCTGGTGTGTGTGTATGCGTGTCCGTGTATGTAGGAACGCGGTGTGTGTGGGGAAGGGGTGACGATGAGTGGCCTGAATTAGCTGGAAAACTGGCTGGTATTGGGGGACGCTTGAGCCTTGGGGAAGAGAGCTAAGCTGATCTGTGTCAAAGAGAGGGTGTGAGTGAGGTGGAGAAAGCCTACAAAGGACGCTGTAGGGTTCGTTGGGTTTCCTTGACGCCTGGAGCAAAAAAGAAGGCGAATGACCACTCCAGGAACTCCTGCCTCCGGGAGTCTGCATACAAAGAGCCGGGCTATGCGTCCCGCTCCTGGGGCGGAGGGGCAGAGAAGGGGTTAGGTAGAACTTGGGGGGGGGATAGTTTACAGGCCTTTTTGCTCGGATCAGGCCCCAGCGCTTGAGCCGGCGTAGTGAGCCGTTGCCGCATCTCAGCCTGGATCCTTCAACCCTGGCAGGAAACATCTCTCCGATACTGATTTCAGCGGGAAGGATGGGGGCAGGTCACCCAAGGAGCAATAAAATAGAAGCCCCGGAAGACGGAAGGCCAGACCCAAGGCCTCCTGACTGAGCCTACTCGCACATACGTCTCAGCGGGGTCCCGGGGAGCCCGAGCCGGCAAGCTGCGAGTGAGTGGAGCACCCGCCGGCCCGGTTTAGAACGCGCACCTGGAGCCAGGGACAGCGCAAACAACTCAGCAGAGCAAAGGCAACAGGTGGAGGAGGCAGGGCTTCCAGGGGCCAACCCAGGCGGGAGCTGGCCAGAGCCCTGGGGAGCGAGGGACCCCAACTGGAGAAAGGTACTAGGTCGCGAGCTGCGTGCACCTGTCTCCCGGAAACTCCCGACCCCACGGGGGGGGGGCGGCTCCGAAGAACGCACGGCTCCTTTACCAGGGAAGGGCCCCCCCACCCTGGGACACACCCTCTTCTGACCCTTCGCCCTTTCGAAGGGCAGGGAAGCGGGGGGGGGGGGGGGAGAAAGCGAGAGAGAAGGAAAGAAATACAAAGAAAAAAGAAAGGCAGGAAGGAGAGAAACTCTCATCATGACAACCAAACCAGGACGCCTCCGTTTTTTAAATTTCTAAACATGGCTTAACATGAAGTTCCTCCCTAGACCTTAATCTTGTTGAGCTCCCGTCCCGCGAGAAAAACACCTACTTCCTCTTTTAAATAAATTTTCTCTTTCTCGAGATGAGCCTTTAAACCAGTCGCAGACTTCGGGGCGAAGGGCCGGAGAATAATTTTGATTCAGAAGCTTGGAGGTGGGAGAACCATGAGCGGAAACTGAAAAGACGAAGACTGACCATCTCAGACGTCGACCCCGATCGAAAGGAGCCAGCGATCCGCCTTGATTGCCGGAGGGAGCACCCGACAGAAGCAGAGACCCCCTGGCCAGCCCTCCGCCCGCCAGGGCCGCCTTGCTGAAAGCTACCCGGGTCCCTGTGGAGGCCCTGGACGCAGGTCATCCTGGGTCTTGCTTCTTCTCCCCAGAAAACCCCGAGGGGGCATCCCAGCCCCCAGACACCCAGCCTGGCCAAGAGCTAAGACAAGTAGCCCCGAGAGGAATGAGCTTTAGAGAGCCTTTCTTCTTCTTTTTCTAACGAAATCTAATACTATCTGGCTGCAAAAATATATATCACCGACTCTGAGTCTGAAAGATTAACATTTGGATATGTAGGAAACGTAATCTGCATGGCTAATTGATTCTCAGCGTATCAGTTTAAAGGATAAAGATCGATATCTGCATGATGGATATTGTATTAATAGGGACATAAATAAAGGCCGAAGAGTCGTTGCTGAAACCTTTGAAGCCGTTCCGGCTCTTGGGCACTCCACGCGGCCACGGGGCCTCCCCCACCCCCCCTCACCCCCCATCCCCCTGCTGGGCGGGAAGCACTTGCTCGGCCCCCTTCTCCACTAAGGGTGGGGGGTGTAGGAGTCTACGTCAAAGCGAAAATGTGTTTCGATTCCACAAGACTCCTGGAAGAAGTGGCTCTTTCCTGAACTGTAGCAGGTGGACAGTCAAACGAGAGTGAGAAGGTAGTCTTTTAGCAAAACGCCCCACGGCCAGATATTTACAAATACAAACACAAAAGACCCGCACAGGGGTCGACCAGGGAGGGTGGCTCACGCTAGTAACCCCACCGCTTTGGGAGGCCGAGGCGGGAGAAAAGTTTGAGGCCAGGAATTCGAGACCATAGCGAGACCCCCTTCCCTACAAAGATAATCAATTTTTACATAATAACTTTTTTTAAAGATCCAAGCAGAGACATAAACTTCCTCACACGTTCACACACTTCCACTAACACGCAGGGGGCGGTTTCCTAGTGTTCCCTGAGGACCCCGGGCCATAGGGACACGAGTCAGCACTTCTTTCCATCTCGGAACCCCTCCCAGAGGGCGCCGAAGGAAGCCCTAGCCAAGCCCAGGAGCCTGTGACCTGGGCTTCCGGAGGTGCCCCTTGAGGAAGAAGAGGGATCTGGAAGCGCAGCGGGGTGCGTGCGGGGCTGGAGACGCGCCCGCCCTGTCCCTCGGCTTCGTCGAGGCGAGGGAGGCTCACACCAGTAGGTGGGGAGTGCACATAGAGTTGGAGCGGGAGGCCGCGCCCCAGGGAGTGGAGCCGGTTAGACCTCGGGGAACAGGATGGGGTACATTTAATCCGGAACAAGAACGCCTGAGCCTGGTGGTTATCAATTAGTCCCGGGTCCCAGCAGCCGCTTCCACCGCGCAGCCTGAGTCACCGAGAGCATTTTCCAAATGCAAATGAAACATCCTTCGCGCCTCTCTTCTCCATTAATTAAGAAGGACGTTTCGACAAAATAGGCATAATCTTTATTAATTACGCAGCCCTGGGTGCGCCGTTCGCATCAATCACGCCCAAAGCGAAAGCACAGGGGGCGCCTAATCCCGTCCCACAACGCGTCTGGGGACCGAGCCGGGACGCCGGCGTCTCCAGGGGGACTTCCACCACTCTGGGCTCGCTCTGCACCCGCGGGCAGAAGTGAGGCGGCGCGCGGGAAGGCCTCCTCCGGGCCCGGAGCTCGCTGCGGGCTCGCCCGACGGCCCCCTGATCCGGATCAGGCCGGGAAGTGGACCCCACTCACGTGCGCCCCCTATTTGGGCACGCGCTCGAACACACACACTCGCACGCAGACTCGTGCAGCACACACCTCACGGCCCACTTCCTCCGCCCTCCCCCATTCTAGGCCCGGGGGCGCCCACCCAGGTCCCTGTCTTCGTCTTCCCTCGGACGCTCCAAGAGGGGCCCGACCCCAAAACGACCCTGCGAGGCCCAAATCCCAGCTGAGCAGCGATCCTGGGAAGATCCAGTTCGCTCTTGGGTCTAGGTGGCAAGGTGAGGCAGATCTTCAGAGCTGTCCGGGCGACCCACTCCTCCCGGGTGGCGAGCATGTCTTGAGCTCACGGCGCGGGGGCGAGTGTTGGGGGGGTGGAGGGAGGACCGCTCCAATTCTTGGAGAAGAGACCAGGGAAAGCTCGCAGCCTCTGGGTCGCGGGTGGGAAAGCCGGCTGGAGATACGGAGCAAGGGCAAATTCAGTGTTTTTGTTTTGTTTTGTTTGTTTTGTTTTGTTTCCCAAGCAGCCCCGCCGCACTTTTGTCTGCTTAAGGCAGGGACCCTGGGCTCTCACAGGAGAACGCCTTGGGGCGAGGGGTTCCACTCCACCGCCCCCTTCCAGTCTGGCAGGGTTTGGCCTCTTGCTTGATCTTCTTCCCTACTCCCGCCATTATCCCAGCAGGCCCTACCCTCTGTGCTTTGGCAATCCCTCCACTCGAGTTCCTTAAAGAGATTCTGCCCGATAAAGAAAAAGGCAATTCGGTGCTCAGACCCAACAATGTTACCCGGGACCGTGGAGGATGAGGCGGGAGGTGCGCAGGGAACGCAAACGACACTGAGTCCGCTCAAAGTTGCCTGTTCTGGCTTTTCCACCCAGTGATGAAAGCCTGGCGCCGGAGGTCGGGCGCTGGCGCATCCCCGCCCTACAAGACTGGCCCACCCGCCCTTGGATCTTGGGCACCCTTGGCCCGCGAGCCTCCCTGGGAGGCAGAAAGTCGTCCTGCACACTCCGAGCCTCTCTTCTGGGCGCGCTGCCCTGCACCCCCGATCCCTCCCGGGCACTCAGCCCTGGGGACTGTGGCTTGCGGAGAAACCCCGTTCCACTGCGGGTCGCACTAATGGAGTCGAGGGGTGCGTGCGACAGTGGCCGGCGAGCACCACCCTCCTGCCTTTAGCCTCCTGGAGCATCGCCCTCTTCCCTACTGTTTCCCTCCTGCTGGAGCCAGGCACGGTCCGACGTCCGGCATTCTCCCGTTCAATCGTTCATTCTCCCTCTGAAAGATCTCGTTACCGGCAGACGCTCCCTTGCTCATGGGTCATCTCCTGGGCCAGAGGCCCCCCCGCACACCTTGCGGATAAGCTGACTCTTTTATTTTGCTCCCTCTTCTCCCACTGAATGGCCGGCCTGTCTTCAGGTTTCGCCCGAGTGGATCACAGTGCCGGCACACTTGGCCTTTCATTCATTCCACACATGCTTACTGAGCTTCCATTGCCTGCCGTTCCAAGTTCTGGCGCTACACCCATGAACCAAGCAGACCAAAGTTCCCGCCTGGCGGAGCTGACAGTCCAGAAAATGACCGTGTGTGTGTGTGTGTGTGTGTGTGTGTGTGTGTGTGTGTGTGTTCTACCAGGAGGTGAGTTGTAAAACCGAGGCTATGCTTACACCCATGAACCAAGCAGACCAAAGTTCCCACCTGGCGGAGCTGACAGTCCAGAAAATGACCGTGTGTGTGTGTGTGTGTGTGTGTGTGTGTGTGTGTGTGTGTGTGTGTGTGTCCCCGTCCTACCAGGAGGTGAGTTGTAAAACCGAGGCTATGCTCTGGAGACGCTTGAGGACCACGGGGTAGGAGCAGGCATGGAAGGTTGGAGGGGTTTATATTTCAGCTTGATAGGTCTGGGCAGGCTCTCTAGAGGTTGCTTCTTGCAGAGAAGAGAGGGTAAGGAAGGAGTGTTTGCTGAAGGAAGGGCAAGGAGGAAGAAAGGAGTGAAGCAACCGTAAACATCCACTACACTATAGTGAATGTCTACTGGAGGAGGAGAGAGCAGTCTGAAATCCTGGTATAGTCAGGCAGGGCTTGGGCAGCAAAACCTGCAGTTACGCTTCACAGGAGAGAGGTAGATCTTGAGTCTTCTTGGGGTCCAACATCTCTCTGGGCATTTCCCACTGTCTTCTTTGGGAAGACATTTTGAATGGGCTATGAGAGGGATTGCAGGGGGACTGAACCTCCCCAGGAACAGGCTGAGGCTTCCCAGGGCTCTGTCCCTCTCTCTACCCCAGATGTAGGGCAGATGTCACTGTGGATGTGCCAGAGGTTTGGGACTCCTGGCTTTCCTCCATTCCAGTGATAGTGACTCAGAAATGCGGGGTCGGCTTGAACCTCTTCACCTTGTCCACTTAGTCTGAAAATTGTTTTGTTTTTTTTTTTTGAGTTGGAGTCTCACTCTGTCGCCCAGACTGGAGTGCAGTGGCCGCTCCCGGCCACCGCAGCCTTGACCTGCTGGGCTCCGGCGATACTTCCACCTCAGCCTTCCGAGTAGCCGGAATTACAGGCATGCGCTACCACGCCCGGCTGATTTTTTGATTTATTGTAGAGATGAGGTCTCGCTGCCCAGGCGGGTCTCGAACCCGCGGGCTCAGCAATCCACTCACCTCAGCCTCCCAAAGGTGCGGGATTACAGGCTGAGCAGAAAATGAAAGCTCACTTTCTTGTTGTCCAAACTCTCCACTCTGCTGGATCGGTCACTCCCATTTCCCAGCAAGGAGGAAACTCCCTGCAGGACAGGGGAGACGTCAGGAGAGTCAGAAGTGTCCTGCTGCACATGATGAGGGCAGGTCTGTGCATTCCTCCTGGGTGTTTTCCTGCAACCACTACCTGGGGTAGAGTAGGGAACTGAAAGACCCCTCTCCCAGAACATCCACAGGATCCTTAAGAACCAGTCATCTCTCCTTGGCTGGTGGTTTTGGGAGATACATGGAAAAGAAACCAGCCAGGCCATTCTGGAAGAGATCTGCTCACAGGCTTCACAAAAATATACACAGTCTTTGAACATACTTCTGAAAGCCCTGGAAGTTTGGTACTGAAGAATACAGCAGATGGAATGGAGACAAGAGTGCGTGGCCCTGCAGTGGGGGTTTGAGAAGAGGCCTTAGACCGCTCTGAGCAGTGTACAGAAATGTTGCATGGCCAAAGGGAGATGTTCTAACCACAAGAACTGTTGGCAAAGCAAAACCTCAGGATACCTTGGAGCTGCGGGGGGGCTGGGGTGGGGGAGAGCAAAACAAAACCTGGTGCCTGTAGTGGCAGTGAGAAGGCCCATGTTGAAAGGAAGTCTCCATAGCCAAGTTTTCTACAAAGAGGTTCTTGCATCTAGCAGGTAGCTCTGTCACAAGGGGGACATGAGGGTCACTCCTGTAATAGAAATGATCATCTCTGGTCCCTCAGAATAAGGTCATGGGGGTCGGGGAGGCTTCTGCACCCCTCTTCTGCTTGGCAAAGAAGCTTCAGTTTCAGAAGAGCAAACAGTGTGATGGCACAGGTGGAAGGTGACCCAGGAGGGCAGGAGCCAGATCCTGGGGCTTTCAGGAGCAGAGTGGCAGGTCACCCTGGGAGGGAGAAATCAAAGAAACTTTCCAAACTCAAAAAGCAGGAATATATGCTCAGAATGGATGGTTTTGGAAACATAATCAAAAGAAAACTCTTGAAGAGAGTGTTGCTCCAAACTGAAAAAAGGGAGGAGGGAGGAGAGCCACCAAATAGCAAACACTGTGACTTAAATATTTCTGATAACATGAATCCTAACTGACGTTCCTCACAGAATCGAGGTGGGTTTGTACTAGGCAATGAAAAATGCATATTTCTGATTTGAAGGACACATTTGCACTGGAAGAAGTAATCAGAATCTCCATTTCACTCTTCCAGAATGGGGGAGATACTGAACAGGATATAGCAGGTTGAGGTGAGGAAAAGAATTTAGAAAGGAAAACAAGGTAGCCGTGATCCTACCGTGTGCTGGACACATTGCATAAGCCCTTCCACAGTATGCCCTTGAGAAAAATTCAATTTGGTTTGCTCCCAATGTTTTAACATTCATTTGTTTGAAATAGTTTGGGCTTTGCCTGCTCACACATTGCAGAAGTGCAGAATGATCCATGAGAGGGTGGCTGTGAATCAAATCAGCATGTGGAACAACCCATTTTAAAGCTGAAGTCCAGTATGCATGACAGAGTGAAATGCCAACTCAAAAAATAAAAAATAAATAAAGTTGAAGCTGTGGAAGTACCAGGGCAGGAGGCTCGGGGGAGAGGATGCCCCTGTCCCCTGTCCAGCACTGCAAGCTACTCATTTGCTGTTCTTCTGTCCTGGCCCTGCCCTGAGAATCAGACACTCTCCAGGTGATGTCTCTGAGGGTGTGTTCAGTGTCTTGTGGTTGGTGGCCTGAGAGATCAGAGGGTCTGATGTTCCTTAACCCTGCAAAATGGGTTCCCCAGGCAAATAATTTATCTTTTGGAGGACAGGGGACTCTGCACATGCTAACGACGGTACTTAATGGCAATGGTGAATTACAATAGCATCACATTTATGGAGCACTAAGAATGTGATGGCATTGTTCTCAGTACCTTGGGAAGATTCATGTCCTCACTCCCCCAAACAACTAGGTTACATCTAGTTGAAAAGAAGTTACAGAGAGGTTCATTAACTTGCACAAGGTCACACAGCTAGGAAGACACCATGCTAGGGTCTAAATCCAGGAAAAGGGGATGTTGTCAGTCCTGTTCCATTAGAACACCCTAGACTTCTGCCACTTTGATCAGCTCTAGAAGGGATGAGATCTGGAAACTACCTAAATACTTCCTTCCTCTGTCATTTTCTGTGTGCCGATGGTAAATAAATTTCAACACAATTTATCTTTAACGCCTTTGAGAGGCACCTACCTTACTTATTTCAATTGGAAAAAATTTGGAAATTTACTGCACCTCAGTTTCCTTTTAAAATATATCCAAGGCTATAACCTGACTTTATTTATTTATTTATATTTTCAAACATCTAGGTGACTGGAAAAAAACTACAAATACCTAAGGGTAAAAGACGGCTATAACCCGACTTTAAATTGTTTTACTTATTTTAAACAACCCCGCCCTTTTTTTCTCCCAGAGATTATTTCCACGCAAAAAGGAATCCGAGGCACTTAGCTTCACCCTCCCGCCCCTAGCTCAGGCGGGACCCATGGCAGGCCGAACACGGATATTTGCACAAATGATCCGGATCTTCTTGCCTTCCTGCCGTCGCCCATCAGCTCTGCGTGTGGAACGCGACATCTTGGGGGCGTTTTGAGGTCCTTTCTCCTGGGCTCCGAGCCCCGCGGCGAACCTCGCCGTCCACCCGACCGCCGAGGAGCCTCAGGGTGCGTAGACGTCGCGGAAGGTGCGGGTTAAGGACCGCGTGCCTGCGGAGACCCTGAGCAGCCGGGCGTGGGCCCCTTCTGGGAACTGGGAGGAATTGACAAACAGACCCCTGGAGACTCCCGGGGTGTCCCCTCCTTCGTGTCCCTGTCACGCTGACCTGTCCTCGGCCTCGGACCACGAGAGGGTGTGTCCGGACACGCTTCGCACCTTTGGAAGCCGAAGGGAAAGCTGAGGACCCTCGGTGGGGGCGAGGGGTGGGGGCGAGGGGCGGGTTTTCGAGAGCCGGCCCTGGGGCCGGGTTCGCGAGCCGGTGCAGGGGGCCAAAATCGCAGGACGAACGCGGAATGAACCAAGGCAACGCCCACCTCGCGCCGCGGCCGCCGCCGCCGGACTCAGCGTCTTTTTCCCCAACCCGTCTATTTGGGGCATCTCCGCCATTTTAAGAATAGATGCGGCCGGGAGCGGTGGTGGACGCCAGAAATTCCAACACTTTGAGAGGCAGAGGCGGGAGGATTGCTTGAGCCCAAGAGTTCTAGAACAACCTCTACCAAAAAATCAAAAAAACTAGACGGGCTTGGTGGCGCGCGCCTGTAGTCTCAGCTCCTCGGGAGGCCGAGAAGGAAGGATCGCCTGAGCACAGGAAGTCTAGGCTGCGGTGAGCCAGGTCGTGCCACTGCACTCCAGTCTGGATGACAGAGTGAGATTCCAACTTAAAAAAATAATAATAAAAATGCCAACACGGAATTTTCAGGTAGCTTGGGGAGCGGCCCGCGGGTCATCCAGGAAGATTAAATACATTATCCGGTTGTAAATGACACACCCTTCAGACTCTGAAATTGGGGACCTCATCGAATTCGCAGAGGTAAGACTGAACACCAGGTTCCTTAAGAAAATAATAATAAACAAATAAGCCAAACCAACTAAGCGGAGATGTTCAAAACAGCGTCAGCTGGTTTCCTCCACGCGCGACAAGTGGACCATGACAGCGTCATTGTGTCTTCGATGTCTCCCTTAGCCCTGTCCGGCCTTTCCTGATCTCCAGCCATGGGTCACGGGGTTGGGAACCCGACAGAGGACTGCGAGGGGAACCCCAGCCGAGCGGGGTTGATGCCTTGGGTTCTTTCCAGTCAGCTCTAGGCTGCTGGACCCTCCCGCCGACCGAGAGCCGCCCCCTGTCCCGGTCGTGGTGACTCGCCCCAGGCCCGCGGTCCTCGTCCGGCCGCCCCGCCCTTCCCCGGGGAGTCCCTGCGCTCCGCCGGGAGCCGCCGCGGGCGTCCGCACCCAAACGCGGAGAGATCGGGCCGATCCCCCGCCTCCCACCCACCGCGGGAAGCTGGTCTCTGCGCAGATCCATTCACACCTGCGTCCCGGGGCGTGGAATGCATTTGCACTCTGCTCCCTGCTCCGAAGGACCTTTTAAACAGCTCTGCAGGCGGGTATTTAAGCGCAGGGCTCCGCGCCCTAGGTTCTGCTCGCACGTCAGCACCTGTCGGCGACCAGCAGGACAGCCGAGGTTCCCCCTTCAGCTGTCACTGGCGATGACACCCACAGCTGTCACTGGGGATGTTTTGTTAATTTAACCTCGAGACTTTCTTGATTATCCACATAATCCGTCCTCAAATCCCCTCAGTGTCACCGAATTTTGATGACCCACGGGACCTGGAAAGCCCTTGCCCATTGGGCGGGGGCTGGGGAAGCCCACCGAAAGGCCTTGTGGCCGGGAAGGAGCTGTCGCCATCCGCCCGCATGAGCAAAGATGACAGCCAAAGGCGGATGCAAATATTTACTTAAATTTCCTGGGAACGCAAAGGTAATGGTGATTTAAGTTACGGCCACTTCCAAAATCCAAGCATTACCCTCATGATCTCGCAGTCAGTTTATAAGAAAAGGCACCCAGCGGCGTTTAACTCATTAAGGTGAGATAAGAGGGGCAGTCGCGTTTCAATAAACATGTGAAATACAATGATCCTCAAATCTGACTGCAAGTAGACTCACCTGGGTCCCTTTAAAAAATAGGCTTGTACGGAAGGATCGCTGGAGTCCTGCAGGTCGAGGCTGCGGTGGCTGTGAGTGTGCCACTGCACTCCAGCCTGGGCGACAGCGTGAGATTCCAACTCAAAAAAAAAAATACCCATGCATCTCCTTCTCCCCGACCCTGACCTATTAGTTGTAGGTCTCTGGGGTCAAGACTGGTACTTCTGGGGTTTTTTTGTTTGTTTGTTTGTAGCTCTCCAGGTAATTCTAACTCCAAACCAGGGTGGCGAACTTCCGCTAAGGTTCACATCAGGAAGTAAATTTACTATGTGTGGTTTTAATAAAGAAATGGGCCTCTAGGGACAAATCACTTGCCTTTCAGAGCTTGACCTTCCAACTTTTCCCCAAGCAGTAAGTACCTAATTCTCACAGGAAGTTAATCCTGTCCCCAAACTAGGCATTAGATACAACTTGCTCTCTACCTTTCAGGTTTGACTGATTAATTTTAAAAAATTTTAAATGCACACTCATTAGAGATACAAATGTGATATTTGCATGTCATGGATAATACTTCTTTTTGTGCTGGAAGATAGCTGAGTGGACCCATATATTATCATGGTTCTGGAAATCATAGCTGTTTAAATAGATTCATTCTTTTCTTGCAACAATTGAACACATTCTCTTCTGTTTATTTTGTGTTGTGTTTTGTAACATTAGACGCCAGGGAAACTTTTAAAAAAAATATCTTCTCTACCCTCGTTCTTCCCACTTTTGACATTCCCCACTCAACCCCATGGAGATGTGGTATTTCTAAACCAAAGATAATCCAATTTTACATGCAAAGACAACTTTTTTTCTAAAGGAAGTGTGCACATTCTTCCTCAGCTCCTAAGAATATTCTTGGAAATTGAACATTAAACGCTCTTACTTCTTCAGATACATTTTATATCGAGAATGATTTTGAACTTATCACAGAACTTGCTTTTCTTTGGCATATTTTAGTTTGCATAAGAGAACAGAAGCCATGGAGTCAAAATTGATTGAAGATGCTGATGGTAGATATTACTCAGCTGATCTTATATGGACAATCAAAAGAGATCTAGCAAAGGACAGGTAAAATCTCTGACAATTTTTCTATTCACATAACTTCAAACTAAGATCTGACTTCAGTTATTTCTAATACTCAGTTCAGAAATAGTTGCTATAGTAAATATTAGCTGTTTCCCAAGCAAACTCACACTCTAACGTATACAACAAAAACATATTAGTTCAAAGGAGGAAATGCAGATGAATATTTAGCAAGGATGCAGTTCATTGCCCATAACATGAATTTAATCATCTTTGTATGACAAATATAAGCTAATAAAAATTGAATGATTAGCAAGGGTACAAATTGGATTATAGAATAACGGAGAATTGCTTAGTTATTGAGATAATAAAAATTGGCAAAGCTGTTAAGATCATTTATTAAAATGGAAAAAGACAGAAGAGTTAATAAAACAAAGAGTAACAAATAATCGGAAACTGAATAGACCTTGTTCTCAAGTTTCTGGAAATTTCCACTGCAATGTATTCTTTTCCCAATTTCGCAGGTGCTGCTAGCTTTGGAGTGGAAGGTGCAGACATGTTCACAAAAGTACTTTAAAATGTCATCATTCAGAAGTGACTGGAAAAGGAGACTTTTGGTGTCCCTAGTGGTTCCTGTCCCTGAATATAATGCAGCAAGATTTCCACTGTTGTAGTGCTGATTTTTCTCACAATTCGAAGTGCTTTCCACAGGTATGTGTTGCTCAACCTGTAATCCCGTGCCTTTGGGAGGCTGAGGTGAGTGGATCACCCGAGCCTGTGGGTTCGAGACCCGCCTGGGTGGCGAGAACTCATCTCTACAATAAATGAAAAAATTAGCCGGGCGTGGTAGCACGTGCCTGTAGTTCCAGCTACTTGGAAGGTTGAGGCGGAAGGATCGCTGGAGCCCAGCACTCCAGTCTGGGTGACAGAGTGAGACTCCAACTCAAAAAAAAAAAAAAATTCCTATGAGGCAGAGAAAGTAACTATTGACTGAGGTTTCCTAGTGTCCCAGGAGCTATTGAGAGTGAGGTGAGCCAAGTCACTTAACATCCATTCCAGGGTGTCCCTTCAGCAGACTTGCCAGAGTGTTTATCAGCCACTCACTGTGTGACCAGAACTGGTTAAGATTTTGTGGATCAAATTGATGATCAGACAGACAGGTTCCTGTTTACGTCTTTACATTCTGGTTTCAGGATTCTGATGAAAAATAAAACAAATAAATAAGACCACTGCAAACAGTTATAATAACACAATACAGAAAGTAAAACATTAAGAAAAACTGGGACAGATACCTAGGGGACAGAGTGATCAGGGAGTACCTCTCTGGGGAGGGAATATTAGACTCTTGGGGACCAGAATGAAAACAAGGCAAGGCTATAAGTCTACATAGAGCTTCTGCGTCCAAAGCATTTTCACAAATTTACCCTCTTATGTGTGCAAATCCTCATATCAACCCCATGAGTTAGGTAGGACTGATACTTCCCCTCCTCCCATTTTATAGATGAGTAGCGTGAAACTCAAAAAGGTTAAATGATTTCTAAAAGTCTTTCCAAGTAAAGGGAGAACCAGTATTTAGTCTTATACCTCCTGGCTGCAGACTGGTCATTTTGGTGTTGTTTGGATGTGCCTGTTGTTCATGCATGTTGTTCAAATCACGTTACATTCAGAGGACAAGTGTTTAATCCATTACCTGCATCAAGCATTTTCCCCCCCTGAACTTTAGATGCTATGAAAGCATGATGACAGCTCTGACCTGTAGCTACAGAGCCTAGGCAGCATCTGAGCCATGGGGACCTGTGGTCCTGAGCAGGTATGCAGACCAGACCAGATCTGGTTTTTTCATACTGTCTCTAGAGATTGGTAGTTCTCATTTATGAGCTGGGAATATTTCCAGAATTAAATCAGGTTCTTCCAAGAAAATGAGAATTGTCATGGGAAGGGAGAAAAATACTCCATTGTCACCAGGAGCCCTCCAGACAACTCACTTGTTATTTCAACAATCACTTCCTAAACTTCTGCTTTGTTTAAGGTGCTGGTTCACCAGTTCTTTTCACAGGAAGTAAAAGTGACTAAGTCAAATCTACAGAATGAGGAGGAGAGACATGTGAATGCCAGAGAACAACTAGAAACCAGGCAAATATTTTCCATCACCACATCCTGATACTTAGTTCCTGGTAGCAAAATAGGAAATTAACAATAAAGCAAGATTAGCCAAAGGGGGGGGGAATCTCTCCATATTTAGGTACTAAGCTACTAACTGTATCTTTTTATTTAAAAATATTTAGACTCATATTTTCATTGCAAGAAATTTATATGTTTAACCTATGAAAGAAGCAAAATGTGGCTTTTGTTGTGATTGTGGTTATTCAAAGATATATATCTCACTTATGAGGATTAACCCAGGATACATTATTGGAGTACTTCTATGAAACACAAATAAACTCTAAGAAACAAGCAGGTTCCCAAAGTAAATTTAGACAGACTTCCAGGTTAGCAGTTTAAGGAAGTGAAATAAAACTCGTGTGTGTACTCATTTACACATGGTTATATCCATAAAGCCAAGCTGTTACTAGTATGCATATATTATATATGATATGTATTCATACTTGTAAATAATACACACATATATACATGTGTAGATGCACTTGTGCAATGAAAGTTGTGAACGCAAACAGGATTTTAGCACTGAAGATAAACAAAGTGTGACTAAAAGATAAAAAGTGAAAATAGAAGTAACACAAGGCATTGCGGTATAAATAAATTAAAACTAATCTCTGAAAAGTGATTGTTAGTAATAGAAACCTAAAAACATTTCACAGAAACCAAGAGCAAAGTCCAACAATAGAGTTGAGTTTTAGTCGATGGCGTAGTAGTAAATGAGTAAGCTGCTCCTTCCTTCAGAATTTAACAAATCTCATGGGGCCTTCAAGAGTCCCATTAAACCCTAGCAATAATTTCATGAAATGCCCATTTTAGCAATGTACATTCCCATATGTACAAGTTCCTTCTCCCTCAGTCCCATTCAAAATGTGAATTTTGGATTTAGACAGGGCCATAGATTTAAGAAAAAGAAGTGACACACAAACAACTTGGAGCAATTTCACCATGAAATAAATGCAACAAAAATGGGTTTCTCTATAAACATTTCTTAATTTTATTATTAAGACAATGCAGACATAAAACACATCATATTGTGGTTCCTAAATTGCAGCCATACCACTTATCAAAGGCCAATAAATTACTTTACTCCTACAATAGATACAAATGCTCCATTCAAGTTCAGTTAATAGATGTGTCAGAATATCATGCAGACAGCTTGCATAAATACATGAGGAATAATAGCATACCCTCAGCAGCTTCTGTAATTTTTAAACACGAAAACTTGATCTTATTCCAAATTTCAAAAGATGGAATAAAGAATGTTTTCATATAAAACACATTTGGAACAGTTTTTTTTCTTAAAAAATTTATCTTCCCTTCTTGCAACACACACTCAAATTTCAACTTTTTTGTTACAAAATCAGATAGATTTGTATTCTTTTTCGTCTCATATGACCATATGTGAACATTTCAGTGATTCCAACAATATCAAACAGCTAGATTCAAAATAATGTTTTCCTGATAACTGTATACTACACATATATATATATATCTTTGTAGTCAAAGGCAGAAAGATTTGTCAGTCAGTTGATTTCATCTTTGGGCACTATTATATTTTATCAGATAATTGAAAGTCATTAGTTATTTCACAGTATAAAATCTTGAATCAATTACCTACACGCCTTTATTTTCTGCTCCTAATTTTGAAATGTATTTGGACTGCAGGATTGGGAGAAATGTCAGTGCTTATCAAACAATTTTTCTGGAAATTTTAATGCACAAAAATTTCCAGATTTATATATTCGAAAATAAATTATTTTTAAATGAAATTAAGAAAAAGGAGGAGAAAGGGGGGACATCTACAGTTAATAGTCTGCGTGAATAACTTTCAGTATCTTCCAGGTGGGGGCAACAGTAAGTCAGTTTTGAGAGAAGGGAGAACAGGCTATTTAAACTCCCTGAGTCCAGTTACAGAAGATGAAATGACTTCCTGGCAGTAACGCCGTGAATAAAACAACCACACAATCTTCTAGGAGATGGGACTTCTGGGCTCTGTTCCAGACAGCCGGCCGCAGGCAGCAGGATCCATCCCCATGTGCGCGCCGCCACCTCTGCTCCGCGGCGTGGGACCGCGGCCTCGAGCGCGCACGCGCGCTGTGCACCTGCCGGATCGCACACAGCTGCTGGAGGTGGGTACCTCCAGCCGCCACTGTCGCCCGTGCTGTGTCGCCAGGGAGCGCACATCACTCTCAGCGCTCAGCATCTCTTCTTTCCCGGCGCTTCTGGGAAGCAGGGCAACCTTTCTCTCGCGTTTCCATCTCATTCATTATTCCACGGGGCAATTCAAGTCCATTCACAATCGCTGCAGGCGCACATGCGCGCGCGCACCTGCACCCTTAAAGAAACTCTCAAGTTCTGGCTGCCAGAAATCCAGCCTTCGGGCAGGGCGGCGGGGATCCCACTCCTCTTTCCAACTCTTTGCAAGTCTTTGTGCCTGGGGAGGGACGGCCGCACACTTCGGCAAGGATGAGGGTGATGCACGAAGCGGAGGTCCATCTTCTGCAGTCCAGGCAAAAGGGACCCCCCGCCAACATCCCTGCCGGCTCGGTTTCCCTCTCTGGCCCAGAGCGAAGGCGATGGGGCGAGAGAAGCCCAAGGCGTGGAAAACCGAGGCCCCGCCGTGGCCGGGTGGCGAGGGGGGTGTGTCCTGGAGCACCCCGGGCGCGCAGGGAGAGGGCGGAGAGGCTCGAGCGCCCCAAGCCAGAGGCCCCGTGTTCTCGGGTCGCGCGGGGCGGGAGGTGCAGGCGAAAGGTGCAGGGTGCGGCCGGGCTACGTGTCGCTCCTCCGCGGGCCGCCAGCCGCCGCCCGTGCCCTGGAGCCGCCGCCGCCGCCCCCGCCGACCCCGCGGCCGCACCCTCGGGCCGATACTTGAGCCAGCAGATGACCCAGGTGACAACGACGGAGAAGAGCGCCAGGATGCTGGCTACCGACAGGCAGATGGGCCCCACGGGCGAGGGCGAGGGCGTCCCGGCGGCCGGGCCTCGACCGAGGGCGCCCCGCCTCCGGGGGGAGGCCCGCCACCGTAGTGGTTGACGAAGATGAGGCCGGTGAAGAGCAGCACCACCATGGAGAGGAAGGAGAAGACCACGCACACGCAGCCGGCGGTGAGCGCGGCGCGCTTGCAGTTCTGGCAGCTCTCGTAGGCGCCCGGGGCGCGCAGGCCGGGGCGGGCGCGCGGCCCGGGGGCAGCGGCCTCGGCGGGCGGCGGCGGCGGGGCCGCGGCGGGCGCCGGGGCCGGGGCGGGCGCCGGGCGGCGCGCGGGCAGCGGCGGGAGGCGGTCCTGGGGGAGCGGGTCGTGCGCGGCGCGCAGAGCCAGCGGGAAGGCCTCGGCGAGCTTGGTGTTGTTGGGCAGGCCGTGCACGCGGCTGTCCGGCAGCGGCGTGCGGTGGCGGCACACGGGGCACGCGATGGCGCCGGGCGGGCCGAGCCAGGGCGGCGGGCGCGGGGGGCGCTCAGGCGCGGCGGCGGCGGCGGCGGCGGCGGCGGCGGCGCGGAGCTGCAGCTGGCTCAGGCACTCCTGGCAGAAGGTGTGCAGGCACGCCAGCAGCTTGGGCGCGCGCCGGTCCGCGTCGAAGTAGTTGTAGCAGATTTTGCACTCGTAGTCCTCGAGCGGAGGGAGGCCGGGCGCCGTCTCCGCTGCGTCCCCGCGGTCCCCGGCTCCCGCCGCGGCGCCCCCAGCTCCCGCCCGGCTCCCGGGGCTGCTGCTCGGGCTCTGCTCGCTGCCGCCGCTGTCGCTCGCCGGCGCTGCCATGGCATGATCCGCCCCTCATCGGGGGCAAGGTGAGGCGCCTTCCTCCCCCTGCGCGGCCACCTCGGCTCCGGGCGGGGAGGAGGCGCTTCTGCCTCCCCCCTCGGACTGCTGTCGCCTGGCGCGGGAGGCACCGCTGGCAGGGCCAGGCGGGGGCGCAGGAGCGACCGCCTCCCCTCTCGCCTCCCCCTCCCGCCTCCCCCGGCGCGGGCGCCTCGGTCCCTCCCCGTCCCCGGGCGCCTCTCGGCCGTCCCCTTCGGCCCCTCAAGGCAGCTCTTTGGTCGCTCCGGATGTCGGTTTCCGTGGGACTTGGGATTGCGGGAGTTAAGGTGGCTGAGAGGCGGTGCGGGAACGGGAATTGGGGTGCGGCTGCTTAGGAAGGATGTGGCATTTCGCCTGTGCAGCTCCCCACCCCCACGCGGGGTGCTGGTAGGAGACCGGGTCCTGCTTTTTCCTTCTCCTTGTTCCTGGACACCCCCTCCCCACGCTTGCTACTCTGTTTATCTTCCTCGGCTGGGTCTGGGTCCCGGCGAAGCCGCCTCTTCCCCCACACGCAAACGCTCACCGGTGATGTAATGTTGGACCCGCGCGGGGAGGGGAAGGGAGGCGGCAGCCTCAACGGCCTGGCACGGCCGTTCCTTCTCTTGGTGAACTGCTTTCTCCATCCAGGGGCGAAAAAACAGTAATCACCACGCCACTTAGGCTTTGCACTTTTATTAGCAGAGATCAGGCGGCCCTGCAGCGCGCATCTCAGGGTGCGACGGAGCGGTGGCATTTTCCTTTCACCATTTGGAGGAAATTTTGGAGCCGAGCAGTACTCTCCCCCTCCCTCGGGGAAGTACTGCTTTCTGGGATTTAAGGAGACACAAAGACACAGACTCATAGCAGGGTCTTGCTGTTTTGTTTTGTTTGGGTTTTTTTCCTGACGCTGATCACAGCCGGTCGAGGTAGCTCTTGGGTTAGTGCACAGGCATTGTTTACAAAGTCGGAGGGAGGGGTGAGTTGTTGTCATATAGCTTCACAGAATTTCAAAGTCCAGCTCAAACCGAGTCCCTGGTCTTCCTCACTTTCTTCAGCTACTTAACTTTTAACACACACGTGTAGTAGAGAGTCAAAAACTCCATGAGTAGTTGGGAGAGATCTTGATTTAATTAAAATGAACAGAAGATCAGCTGAATCGGTTAGCAAGGAGCAGGACTTCTTTAAGAAACACTGGGTGGACTACAGGAGTGGGAGGTTTGGGGACCATCTGAGAGGTGATGTTCAGATATTCCCAACCAGAAAGTCTGTTCCTCTATTTCTCCAGGCTGGGCCTCACCCCATGAGGAGAGATCTCTCCATCCCCCTGCAACAAGGAAAGAGAAGAGATGACTCTCCAAGACTGTGGATTCCCATGAGATGAGAACGTTCCCACTTTCTCTGCAGAAGAAAGCAAGGTGTCCCAGGGGACGTTTGTGAAAAGGGTGAATGGATGAAAAACAAACTGAAGGAAAAGAAAGAAGGAAAGAAAGCAGTGAACCACCAATGTGCAGACAAGAGGTGAAGAAGAGGAATGATCATAAATAGTTATTAAGTTTCTATGACATTTGAAAATAAATTTATTTTTTTTACTCTACGCGAATAGTGAATGTGACAGATGTCTTAAGTTTGAGGGACTTTAGGTGAAGCTCATTACATGCCACTCACTTTTGATTTCCCAGTTTCAAATTTCATAATTATTAGCTGAGGTAATACTGTTAATTTTGGTAAGCATTTCATTTTGTGATGGGGGCTGTGATTAGAAGGCAGGTTGGCAGGACATGGGAGAAGGCCCTAGTCTGGGGAATATTACAAAGTGACACATACCTGACTGTAGTAAGTGACTTCCTGTCCTGGTCTTTCCCTCATTGAGCTGTATGATTGTGAAGAGCCTGGAGATGTGCATTTATACACAGTGTTAAGGTGGGTTCTTGTGCTTAAAGCCTTGATGAGCTCTGTGTTGAGAAGAGGCATAATACTGATTTAGAAAATTTTTTAAACAGAACATCTGAGTGCACAGGAAAAGGAGGACTAGTGCAATCAAAAGTGGCTTTAGAAAAAGTTCTGAAGTGTGTTCGGATACAATGTGCCTTTGGGCAAACCCTTTAAGAAGTATCACTCCATTATGTATTTTCACCATTGAGTGAAAGGCCTGAGAAGCAGAGTACAGGACCAACTATACCTCGGCACTATGGGCATTTTGAGCTGGAAGAGTCTTCATTGTGGGTGCTGTCCAGTGCATTGCAGGATGCTTAGGCGCATCCCTGGCTTCTACCTGCCTGATGTCAGTAGCAATCCTACCCAGTTGTGACAACCAAAAATGTCCCTGGTTGGGGACCATGGGCTACAAAAAAGTCACAGATTTGGTTAAAGTGAAACCAAAGCAGAAACATCTTCCAACTCTTAACTAGTGCAAGACAGCGTTATCAAAGAAAGTGTTTCTCAGCCACAGGTATTTCCTCTAGCTCATGATATTTTAGATACCACTGAACTCGCTTTGAGAGATTCAGGTATGATTTTTTTTGGATAATATATTCTGTTGATGGAGTTATCACAAACTGCCAGGGTTTGGTCAGCAATGCTAGAATTTACTCTGTGTTTGAGTAGTTTTTTGTTTGTTTGTTTTTTTTTTTAGAAAAACCCCACATCTCCAATTATTTTATGTAAAAGGGTCAGTCATTTATTTTTAGGAGCCATAAAATTGTCATGTGGGGCTTTCATAGGTGCAGCGAGGAGGCATGAGACTCCTGAAGAGTGTGAGTTTGTGTGACATAGGCCAGTGCTCACAGTGTCACCTACAGGGGCAAATAGTAAAGCTTGGTCATTCGTGTAGGAATTAGAGCTTTACTGTAGAGAAAGTTGTGTTGAAAGAGATCTTAAGCCAGAAACAAGGAATTCAGTACAGGTTGAGTGTTCCTAATCTGAAGATCCTAAATCCAAAATGCTCTAAAATTTTAAACGCTTTAAGCAAGATGCCACAGGTGGAAATTTGCACACTTGACCTCATGCGGTGGGTTGCATATGTTATTAAAAATACTATATAACATTACCTTCAGGCTATGTGTATAAATTATATATGAAATATAAGTCAATGTCATGTTTAGATTTGGGTTCCATCCCCCAGGTATCTTATTATGTATATGCAAATATTTCAAAATTTGAAGTCTGAAATACTTCTTCTCCCAGGCATTTCCAGAAAGGGATGCTCATCCTGTTTGTTTGCTTTTGAGTGAGGGTCTCACTCTGTCACCCAGGCAGCAGTGCAATGACATGATCACAGCTCACCACAGCCTCAACCTCCTTGGCTCAGGTGATCCTTCCACCTCAGCCTCTTGAGTAGCTGGGACTACAGGCACATGCCACCATGCCCAGCTAATTTTTTGATTTTTGTAGAGATGAGGTCTCACTATGTGGCTTAAACTGGTCTCAAACTCCTTGGCTCAAGTGATTCTCCCACCTTGGCCTCCCAAAGTGCTGGGATTATAGACATGAGCCATCCTGCCCAGCCTTACTTATGCTGTTTTCACATTAGCATTTGACTTGGCTTTGCAATGATTCTGCTCATGCCTTGAACATACTAGACACTCAGTATTTGCTGAATTGTTTCATTGTTGAGGACTTGAGTATAAATGGGAGACAGCCATGGTTTCAGCCAATCTCTTGTATATATTTTCTCCATCAACTAAAGAGGAAATTTTAGCTTTGGAGGCAACTGTTTCACCAAAAACTTAGTGGGGGAAAAAAGCATTCACGTAGAGTTTGGGTTGACAGCCCTGAGTCCAAATCCTAGTTTTGCTGCTTCACTTTTCGTGTCGTATTAGATGTGCTCCTTAGCATCTCTGTGCCTCAGTTTCCCAAACTGTAAAATGGGGATAAGAGTAGTTACTGCATGAGTCCATTATGAGGATTGAATATGTTGTAGTATAACACACAAAGATGCCCTGGCCACTGTTAACACTCATTATTATTTATGTCAGGAGTTCCTATTAATTGATCTCAGTAATATTTACAAATGCCCTGTGAGAGAGACCCAGAGGGTTCATTTAACCAGCCCAAGGTGACACAGCCGATAGAACAGAGTAGTTCTTGTCCAACTCTCTCATTTATTTCAAAGATAGAGATAAGGGACAGTATCTCAGTTAAAAAAACAATATCAACAATAACAACAAACAGCCAGATACCTGACCTATGAATTTAACTATGTATCACTATATTGATCTGCTAGTTGCAATAAATAAAGCCCTGCATAAAACATCAGCATGAAGCGAAATCTCCTTGGTAATATTGGAGGAATAGACATATATACAAATATTGCCACTCAAAAGCAAGCAGTAAATTATTCAATCAAAGTGTTGACATTTAAAAATAGAAACTGGGTCGATTCAATTCTCCAACATTTATCGTGGTCCTATTCCAGAAGCCATTGGTGCTGGTGATATGATACCTGGCCTCCTGGAACCAAGAATTTAATAGAGGAGGCAGGATGACCAAATGTGATGTGACGTCCTGGAGGAGACCCTGGCATAGAAAAAGGGCATTAGGGAAAAACTGGAAATCTGACTAAAGCACAGACTTGAGTGAAAAATAACATATCAACAATCAGATTGTCACAATGTGTGAAAATGGTTGAAGATGGATGATAGGAATAGAGGTGTTCATTATACTACTCTTTTTTGTGATGTTTAAAAATGTCTCTAACAGTCATTAATCTTAGAGACAGACTCAAAATTGGCATCATTCTTATTAAAATATCACTAATAATGCTTATGTGTTTTCAGACCTCATTAAGTATATTCATTTTGAGAGACTGGACAAAATAATCTTGAATCCATTTCTTTCATTCATTACTTTTTTTTTTTTTTTTTCAGTTGGAGTCTCACTCTGTCGCCCAGACTGGAGTGCAGTGGCCGCTCCCGGCTACCGCAGCCTCGACCCGCTGTGCTCCGGCGATCCTTCCGCCTCAGCCTTCCAAGTAGCTGGAACTACAGGTGTGCACTACCACGCCCGGCTGATTTTTTGATTTATTGTAGAGATGAGGTCTCGCCTGCCCAGGCGGTTCTCGAACCCGCGGGCTCAGGCAATCCACTCACCTCAGCCTCTCAAAGGCTCTGGATTACAGGCTGAGCCACCAATTAGCTCTTTTCTTTTTCTCTACCTTCTTTAAAAAATCAAGGAAGCACTAAAGAGGACAGGGATTCCAGGTGACACCTTTGGGAAACAGGGAGGAATATCAAGGCTTTCAAAGTGCACTGCCCAGTGCAAGTCCTAGGGGTCCTTCTCTCCCTCTCTGTTCCAGTCTCTGAAGATGCTGTTCAGGCTTCAGGGCCTTGTCCTTTTCACTCCAGAAATTAGTGACATCATTGCTCCAGAATCCAGAATTAGTGGATCAAGGAAGTTGAAGAGGAAATATAGGAGATTATCAACACTATGCGAGCAGAATAGAAAAATAGGAGCCCCCTCTGTGGTGGATTTATTTCATTTTTAAATTTTTTATTTTAAAGATGTGGAGTACAATTCATGGTTAGGTATACAAATGTTCATTATGCAGGTACCCTTGTTGATGAGGTGAGCCCTCCCGCCCCGGTAGTTTCCGACTACTGCCAATCCCTTTCTTATTGTATTATAATTGTTCAAGGTCTGCTTATGAGTGAGAACATGTGGTACTCAGTTCTTTGTTTCTGTGATAGATCACTCATTGTTATAGACTCTAAGTCCTTCCAAGTTGCTGTGGAGTTCATAATTTTGTCCTTCTCTTTGGCTGCATAATATTCCATCATGTATATGTACTATATATTTTTTTTATCCAGTCCCCTTTCAATGGGCAGCTCTGTTGGTTCTGTGTTTTTGCTATTGTGTTGTGGTGGATTTAAATACCTGTTTCTCTTCCTGACTAATTTTTTTATTTTCTGTAGAGACAGGGTCTCGCTATATTGCCTAGACTGGTCTCAAACTCCTGGGTTCAAGCAATCCTCCTGCCCCGGCCTCCCAGAGTGTTGGTATTACAGGAGTGAGCCACTCTGCCCAGTCTGATATTTTTAAGTTTTCAAAGATGCAGATCTGGGAGGCTGGGCCATCTCCTCACTTGGGAAAATCCATGGACTGATTGTGCTATCTCAATCTCTGGAAGCCATTCGTGAGTTTATGCCTTTTTTGTCAGCCAGCTGCAGACTCAATTCTAAAACACCCTCTTCCTGTCCAATAAGTTGATACCCTTTGTATGGCAAAGGCAAGATCAGCTGGACATGGATGCAATGGACTTTTTTTCCTGAAGGACCTTTCTGTATCCTGGGACCCTTTTAATCAAATCTGCAACTGTTGCCAGAAAAATGTTTCCCCTTTTCTAAGTCTTCCCTTTTTATTCAATGCTATAAAAACACTTCATTAAGTAAAAGATGTATGTTCAAGCTACAAAAGCTCTTTTTTTTTTTTTGAGTCAGAGTTTCACTCTGTTGCCCAGGCTGGAGTGTAGTAGTTACACCCACGGCCACTGCAGTCTCAATCTGCTGGGCTCAGGTGATCCTTCTGCCTCAGCCTTCCAAGTACCTGGAACTACAGGCATGAGCCACCTTGCCCAGATAATTTTTTGATTTATTGTAAAGACAAGGTCTTGCCAAGTTTCCCAGGTTGGTCTCAAACCCCTGGGCTCAGGCAATCCTCTCGCCTTGGCCTCCCAAAGTGCTAGGATTACAAATGTGAGCCACCATGCCTGGTTACAAAAGCTCTTTCTTTTGGAGCTATGTATGAATCTACTCTTTGAGAGACAAAAGTAAGATCTGGCACTTTTAACAAAAGAAAAAACAGATTCCTGGGTACCACAGATAGGTGTACATGAAGCTCCAGTTATACTGCATTTCTTACTGTTACTTGTTCTGACACTTCTGTCACAGCAATGAATCCCAAAACTCGGAAGTCTGCCCTAATGCCATGAAATATTCAAGGCATTCAGCTTCCCAACCTAACACTCAGGATTGTCTTGACCTCAGTGGAGAAGAAAAGCCAAAGATGATGTCCATACACACAATATTTAATCATGTCTTTGACTGAATAATTAAAAAAAAGGTATTGTAGATTCTCATGGACTGTGGGAGGTGAGGACATGAGCCAGCTTCTGAGACTCTAGTCTCTTTGATACTTTGCAAGGATCTGAGTAGTGAAAGCTTCACAGATTGTATGGCCAAGAGGTCCTTGATGTATTTGATCACCATTTGCAAACTTTGAAAGAAAAGGGAACTTCAAATGAAAACATTTCAGACCTGGTGTCAATGTCTCACTCTCTAGTGCCCTTCTTTATACACACATGCAGTCTATTTATAACCTTTTAAGTATTCTGGCTCCAAGGGGAATTTTTAAAAAGAACTCCTACATTTGATTAGAACAAAGACAAACCAAGTTACCCAGAAAGGGAAATGCAGTTGACCCTTGAAAAACATAGATCTGAACTGTGTGTATCCACTTATCCAATGTAAAGTTTTCCACCTCTGCCACCCCTAAGTCAGCAAGATCCACTCCTCTTCTTCTTCCTCCTTCTCAGCCTACTCAAAGTGAGGGTGACAAGGAGGAAGGCCTTTGTGATGATCCATTCCCACTTAATGAATAGTAAATGTATTTTCTCTTTCTCTTATGATTTTTAAAAATTTTAAATATTTTAATAGAGATGAGATCTCACTATATTGCCCAGGCTGGCCTCAAACTCCTGGGCTAAAGCAATCCTCCTGCCTCGACTTTCAAAGTGCTGGAATTACAGACGTGAGCCACCACACCTGACCTGATTTTCTTTTCTCTAGCTTACTTTATTGTAAGAATATAGTATATAATATACATAACATACAAAATATGTGTTGATTGACTGTTATTGGTGAGGCTTCCAGTCAACAGCAGGCTATCAGGTGCGTTTTGGGGGAGTCAAAATGCATACACGTGTTTGACTGAATAGGGAGTTGGCGCCCCTAAGTCATGCATTGTTCAAGGGCAACTGTACTAGAAAGTCTATTTGTAAATGACCTTGACTCATCTCTGAGTAGTTCCTGGATCCATTGCTGCATTTATTTATTTATTTATTTGGTAAAAAACACATAACAAAATAAAATTTACCATCCTAACCATGTTAAGTGTATAATTCAGTAATTTTAAGTATTTTTACATTGTTATAAAGCAGATCTTCAGAACTTGAATATGAAACCCTTTACCCATTAAATCACAACTAACCCAACCCCTGGCAACCACTATTTTACCTTGTTTCTATTACTGCACCATGTTAGATGCCTCATATAAGTAGAATCATATAGTTTCTTTCTTTTTTTTTTTTAAGTCAGGATCTCAATCTGTCACCCAGGCTGGGAGTGCAGTGACACAATCACAACTCACCTGGGCTCAAACAATCCTCCCTCTTCAGCCTCCTAAGTAGCTGGGATTACTGTATGCACCACCATGTCCAACTAATTTTTGTAATTTGTGTGTGTGTGTGTGGAGATGAGGTATCACTATGCTGTCTACACCAGTCTCCTGGGTTCAGGTCGGGCGTGGTGTCTCATGCCTGTAATCCCAGCACTTTGGGAGGTAGAGGTGAGTGGATTGCCTGAGCCACGGGTTCAAGACCAACCTGGGCAACCTGGTGAGACATCACCTCTACAATAAATCAAAAAATCAGCCAAGCGTGGTGGCACGTGCCTGCAGTTCCAGCTACTTGGAAGACTGAGGCAGAAGGGTTACCTGAGTCCAGCTGGACGAGGCTGCGATGACTGTGAGCATGCCACTGCACTCCAGCCTGGGTGACAGAGTGAGACTCCATCTCAAAAAAAAAAAAAGAGAGAGAGAAAGAAAAAGAAAGAAAGAAAGAAAGAAGGAAGGAAGGAAGGAAGGAAGGAAGGAAGGAAGGAAAGAGAGAGAGAGAGAGAGAGAGAGAGAGAGAGAGAAGAGGAGAGAGAGAAAGAAAGAAAGAAAGAAAGAAAGAAAGAAAGAAAGAAAAGAAAGAAAGAAAGAAAGAGAAAGAAAGAAAGAAAAGAAATGTAATATTCAAACTCCTGGGCTCAAGCAATCCTTTTACCTTGGCCTCCCAAAGTTCTGGGATTGCAAGTGTGGGCCTCCACACCCAGCCAACAGTTTTTGCCCTTTTGTGACTGTCTTATTCCATTTAGCATAATATCCTCAAGATTCATCCATGATGTAGCATGTGTCAGAATTTCTTTCCTTTTTAATTATGAATAATATTCTATTGTATGTATATACCAGATTTTTTTTTTTTTTGAGTTAGAGTCTCATTCTGTCACCCAGACTGGAGTGCAGTGGAACACTCACAGCCACGGAAACCTCAACCTGCTGGGCTTAGGTGATCCTTCCATCTCAGCCTTCCAAGTA